>CM053590.1:133319077-133346837 GCA_028646515.1 Pseudochirops corinnae
AAAGAAAAAAAAAAACCTTTTGGGATGGGAGAGTGATGCCATGTGAAGTCCCAAACCTATTGTTTATATTCTGGGAAGAGGTTTTAGCTTTGTTAGAAGAAATAAGGGTTCATTGTTAAGGAAATTCTAATTAAAGTCTATATTAAAGATGAGGAATAAAAATAAATTGATAACCTTTACAAAGCAGTGACCTTGAAAAAGTGTCATTGTCCCTCTGAACCTCAGTTTCCTCATCTAAAAGGTGTTTGCATTAGGTATATAAATCTTATACCCCAGTTAAATAGCCCTAGTAGTAGTAACAGCAGCAGTAGTAGTAATATAACACCTCATTTATCTGATATTATGAAGAGATTCTATATGAGCAATTATTTTTCCAGATAACTAAAGCTTACCTAATCATATTACTGTCATGTGGTAAAAGCTTATAAACTTAGTTTTCCCCAAAAGATTTTTCTTTTACTATGTGTTTAGTCAATGCTGAATAATCTGTATATAGATAACCCATGGCAAACATGTCACCTAACTTCTATTTACTGGGGCAGCTAGGTGGTGCAATGGATAGAGGACTGGGCCTGGAGTCAGGAAGACTCATCTTCCTGAGTACAAATCTGGCCTTCCTAACCGAATGTGCTTGGGCAAGTCACTTAACCCTATTTACCTCAGTTTCCTCATCTGTAAAATGAACTAGAGAAGGAAATAGCAAACTACTCCAGTATCTTTGCCAAGAAAACCCCAAGTGGGGTCACAAAGAGTTAGAAACTACTGAACAACTGAAAACTATTTGCTGTAAAATGAGGATGATAATAGCACCTATTTTCCAGGATAGTGGTAAAGATCAAGTGAAATAATATTTGTCAAGTGCTTAGAACCCAGTGCCTAACATATGGTATGTGCTGTATAAATATTAGCGATTATTGTTGTTGTTGTTGTTACACCTTTCAGTATCCCAGGAACGGGGACTCTGGGTCTCTGATATAACTTGTAGGCTACTTGCACATTCACATTGATAGAGGGAATTTCCTCTTCTGTAAAATGACAGGATTGGACTAGAAGCCTCTGAGGGCCTTTTCAGATCCCATGATTCTATGAGTTTCTTATGCCAGGGAAGACATAGGTCAGGAACAAGCTCATTACTACATATTCCCTCTTTTTTTTCCACCTATCTACTTAGAGGGAATTATTGATCCGTAGAATTGGTCTACTTGGGAATGGTATGCCCTGATTTCTTAAGAGCAGACATCACTTTACTTTCTCAGTCGATTCATTTCAATATCCAAATATAAAAATATTTGCTTAAGAGTGGTACAAACATTTGGCAGTGAAGTAATGAAATATACATTCCTCTCTTCATTCTCTCATGCCCCATATCTAATCTGTTGCCAGGACCAGTTGATTTTACCTTTGTAACGTATTTCTGTACGCCTCCTCCCTTCTACCTCTTGGCTTCCCCCTTTCTTTCTTCAAGTCTTAGCTGACATCCCACCTTCTACGAGAAGCCGTTCACAATGCTCCTTGATGATAGTGTCTTCTCTCTGTTGATCACCTCCAGTTTGCCCTGTCTGTATCTTGTTGGTGCATAGTTGTTTGTATGTTGTATCTTCCAGTAGAATGCACTCTGAGAGCAAAGACTATTTCCCCCCCTTTCTTTGTGCCCTCAGCTCTTAGCACGATGCCTGACACATGATATGCATTTGATAAATGCTTGCCAGCTAACTGACTATGGGAACTTCACATGTTCCTGGAAAGGGACACAGACCAAACAACTTATTTATGTTTGTGAATTTATGTGGCTTGATTTTGTTAAATACCGGTGATTTTAATGTAAGATTTTATGCCTTATTCCATATATTTATTTACTTAAATTACCTTTAGTGATGGTTACTAAATTTATAATAATTTCTTTAAAAAATATTAGAGTGAATAGTTTCTTTCTTTTCTCTGGCAGCACATCTGCTCAAATACTCAAACATTTACTAAATGACATTTTCATTTAATCATGACCTTAGCAGATGTGCATTCTTCCATTCTTAGAAGAAGCCATCAGAGAATTATGGGATATAGCCCTAGAAGGAACCATTTAATCCAATCCCCAGATTTTACAGATGAGGAAACATTTATATAGCACTCTTAAAGTCTGCAAAGCCCTTTAAGTCTATTATCTCACCAGAGCCTTACAACTGTTATTGACATTATCTCCATCTTATAGATGAGGTAACTAGCTCTCAGATTTTAAGTGACTTGTTCATCACCACATAGCTACTAGCAAGCATCATAAGGAAGGATTTGAACTTGCTTCTTCCTGACCCCAAGCTCTGACTTCTACTGACTATACTAAATGTGAACCAAGATCCTCTGACTACAAATTTTGTGCTCTTTCCACTTTGCTGTATATACTGAGGCCACCTTCTGTGTGAATTATCTTTTTTTTTATTGGGGGTAGAGATGTTGTGGAGATGTTTCTTCTGCTTATAAATACATACAAATGTGTTTCCTCATCTTTTGTTTGGGGGGCAGGGAGAGCCACCTTTATTTCATCCCTTTTAACTACTGCCTTATTTTCCTACTTTCTTTCATAGTCATGCTTCTTGAACAAGTGTTGACTACCTGTATTGACTACCTTCATTTCCTTACCATCTACAATCTGACTCTACTTGACTCTTTCATATACCCTCAAGAGTCCTAAAGAGTGTCATAATTGTTGAATCCAATAGTTTGGTTTTTTTTTTTAAAGAAAATAACTATCTTTAATGCTGTTAAGATTCAGGGAAGCTCGTGCTTTAGATCTCTTGGGTGAGAAGATGACCACAACAAATTTACAACTTATATACAAACTACCTTTTAACAACAACACCCAAAGTGGATGTAACAATTGTGACCACTCTCTTTAAAAGTCTCTCCATTGTATTTCATGATACCACACTATCCTGGTTCTCCCATTTCTCTGCTCTCTTTCCCATTTTTAGCTCCTTGCCACATGGGTATCCTCCAAAGTGAAGACCTTAGCCCTTTGCTTTTCTCGCTCTGTACTCCCTCTGTAATTTTATTGGCTTTGAAAGGTTTTGGTTTTCATGCCTCCCAAACAGAGAACTCCAGCCCCAGTACTCATCTAAGTACTGATCCTGCATCTCTAACCAACGACTGGAAATGTCCACTTGAATATCTCACTACCACTTAAGAGTCAGCAAGTCTGAAATTAAATTCATCTTCTCCCTACAAATTAACTTCCCATCTTAACTTCCACTGTTTCCTCAGGCATTCAAGTTTGAAATTCTGGAGTAATTAAGGATTTTTTCTCCTTTCTCACATCATCAGTTGTCTTGATTTTCTTTTTGTAATGTCTTTAATCCATCTCTTTCTCTCACTGCTATAGTTCAAGCCTTTTTCACAATATGTCTAGTCTATTACAATAATCTAAAATTTCCCAGCTCTTGGTCTTTTCCCCCTTCCAGTCCTAGCCTAAAGGGCAGGTACAGGTGGTACAGTGGATAGAGCACTGCACCTGGAATCAGGAAGACTCAACCTTTCTGAGTTCAAATGTGACCTCAGACACTAACTAGCTGTGGGACCCTGAGCAAATCACTTAACGCTGTTTACCTCAGTTTCCTCATCTGTAAAATGAGCTAGAGAAGTAAATGGCAAACTGCTCCAGTATCTCTGTCAAGAAAACCCCAAATGGGATCACGGAGAGTCAGATACAACTGAAAAATGACTTAACAATGATAGTCTATCATTCTCAAAAATTGTAAATGGCTTCCTATCCCCTGCAAGGATAAAATCTAAACTTTTAATTGTCAGAATACTGATGTGCAACAACCCCACTGTGTACATGCCTATTATTGGTAGTCGAGTCCCACTATTTCTTACTGTTTCCTTACGTGTTCCTGTTGCTTTAGAAAAAGATTTTATTTGTGTTTCTTGAAAATGCCTTGTGAATTGTTGTCTCAGAACCTTTGTTCTCATTCTCTCCTGCCCTTCCCCTTCCTCTCTCTACCTGGCTAAAATCTGCCCATCCTTCAAAATCTAGATCAAATCCCAAGCCTTTCTTGAATCATTCCCTGACCACCTATTCCTGAGGGTTTTTGTGAGATTTTGTTTTTGTGTATACATGTTCTCTCTGCAACTAAGACCAAAAGTAACATTGTTTATTTTGTTTCCCTTCTGGTGAAGAGATCTGAGACAACTAGGTGGCACAGTAGATAGAGTACTGGGCTTGGAATCAGGAAGACTCTTCTTGAGTTCAAATCCAGCCTCAGATATTTACTAGCTGTGTGACCCTGGGCAAGTCACTTAACTCTGTTTGCCTCAGTTTCCTCATCTGTAAAATGCAGCAAAGAAGGAAATGGCAAATAGCTTTAATATCTTTGCTAAGAAAACTCCAAATGGATTTGCAAAGAGTCAGATATGACTGAAACAAAAATAACAGTAACAGAGATCTGAAGAGCTTGAAATTTAAAACTGTCTAGGAAAAGCTCTAATGATCTAAACATCTAACCTTGAACTTTTTTTCTTTTTGATTCCACTTTAAATATCCCCAGTCCTCTATATTACTGAATAATCCTTTCAGGTCATGGGAAGTTGGGGAACAGATTAGAATCTCAATTGAATAAGGTTCAAATGTGATAAAGGATAAATTATTGTTGAGCATATTCATACCCTTGAACTAGGCAAAAGCCTGGGTTGAAGCATTAAAAGGGTCTGCATGTATGCATAGGGATTGAAAAAGCAACCCCCCCAAATTTCCAGTGACTCAGTTCTGCCTTTATCCATGGGTAAGCACTTGAGCTGATAATAGTACAGACCTTATTAGGAGTGCCATATGGTGGCTTATCCACTTATTACCCCAAGTAATAAATGGGTAAGCTAATTCCAGCCAAACCTTTTAGTGCCAATATAAAGCAAGTGCTCCTAAATGACAATTAACTAGTTAATAGTGAAAACAAAGGCAGTCCAAAGCGGTCCCTTGCCTTTTACCATCAGAAATGCTGGCTTGAGAAAGCTTTAAGCCTATTATTCTCTTCGTTCTGAAATCTTGAATCCTGAAAGCACGACCTTAAGTGGGTACAGTGGAATGAGTGCTCATTCATAATTAGCTTTTACAAAAGTGAAATTTCCTTGGCATGACAGTGGAAAGAACACCAGACTTAGTCACAGTGTCATAGATTTAGAGCTGGACACAGCCTCAGAAGCAACCAACTCCAACCTTCCCTCCACCCCCACTTGGCGCATGAGGAATCTGAAGCCCAGAGAGTTTACCTGACCAGCCTAGGGTTATACGGCTAGTAAATATCTGAGCAGGGATTTGAAGTCAGGCCATTTCTTCAGGCCCAGTACACTTTAGTCCAGTATTACGCCATGCTGAACTCTCCCAGGTTCTGGGTTTCAGTCCCAACGTCAGCACTTGCTAGTCTAGCTACATGATCTTGAGATGTTTCCCCTCTCTGCACCAATTTAAATATCTGTAAAAGAGAAATAATACTCTGCAGGGGTGAAGTGGTTTAGATCAGAAGTTCATAACTTGGAGACTATAAACTTTTTAAAATAATGTTTTGATAACTGTATTTTGATGTAAGTGGGTTCCTTTGTAACTATGTATTTTATTTTAGTCATTTAAAAACAAAAGGAGGGGGAGCAGCGAGGTGGCATAGTGAATAGAGCACCGGCCCTGGAGTCAGGAAGACCTGAGTTCATGTATGGCCTCAGACACTTGACACACTAGCTGTATGACCTTGGATGAATCACTTAACCCCAATTGCCTTGCCTCCCCCCTCAAAAAAAAAACCCCAAAACAATCAAAAGGGTACATTGGCTTCACCAAACCAAAGGGGAGCATGTCACAAAAAAGGTTCAGAACCCCTGGTTTAATAATAAATGTAAAAGTGGGAAATGGAATAAAGCTAGACCATTTTCCCTGGTAGATTTAGTAATGCATTCCCCAAAGCAAATAAATGCTTGGATTCAAACAAATTTATTAAGAGGCAAAATTAAGGAAATTACATTAAATCCAGTTCAAAACTTTGATTACAGTATAAATCAGTACCCTGTTATTCCGTGTCATGGCCAGAATAAGTTAGGAAAACCTGTGACTGAGTGCTGATGGAATGCTACTATTCACTTGGGAGCTCCCCAGGAATATAAATTCAGGAGGTTGTTCCCACCAAACCTCAAAATTAAATCTAGTTTTACAGTATTTTTTTTAAAAGCTTGATAACAAGAAAATCTGAAGAGATCTTCCCCACTTTCTGAAAATACTATGTCTGCCTGAGCAAACAGCAACACTAGACCTTCCCCCATCCCAGTAGGAAATAGGAAGTTGGAACAACTGAGTTCAAGGGAGCCATGTGCAGTAAATCGGGTCTCTTGTTTTTTAAACAAGTCACGAAATGGAATTTGATGGCAAAATACAGCTGGAAGAAACCTGAGTTGATGGCATTAGTAACTAAGACAGCCCGTCTGACACGGCCCCTCCTTACTGATCCAGAACCACTGCATTTCATATAGCAGGTGCTCAGTAAACATGCAATGAACAAGTCATCTTTCCAGCCAAAGCAAATTGTTCTCTCCCTTTCACTTTCTGGAGTAAAACCAACCCTTTGAAGTATCAGAGGAGAGCTTTTGGGGCTACAGTAGAACATTACAATCCCAGTGTCTTAGGCTCTTACAATGGAGGAGGGAGAGGTTCCCAGAAACCTGTTGGGGGAGTTGACTGTGTCCTTGGCCTTGTTACTTAAAACAGCAATAAATGGCTGCCCTTCAGCAGACCACAGGCACGTTCATTGTTTTCTTCATTCTCTCTGGTGCCGGTGCATGTGTTTTCTCCCCTTGCCAGGGATGATTCTCTACAAGGCTACCACTGCTTGCTGGCTGTTAGAGTTGGATGATGTCAGAAGGTGAAAGAGTTTGCTATCCTTTGTCAGCCTATAGCTTCCCTCAGCAGAATCTCAAGCTGCAAAAGAAAAAGAAAATAGAAATGAGGCCCTTCTCCAGGGCAGAAGGAACAATGCTAGTCTTAACAGGCCTTAGCATCTTGCATTGCTGCCAAAGGCATTGCAAAATCATTTTCTGATGGTCTTCAGGAAGTCTTCTATTGTACTCCAGTGTAAACATTAAGCCTACAAAGTCTTTGCTCTTAAGGAATCATAGCTTTAGAGTTGGAAGGAACCTTGGAGCTTATCAAGTCCATCTCCCTCCTTTTAGAGCTAAGGAAAATGAGACTTTTTTTTTATAATAACACACCCACCATGAAACCATTTCTATAAATATAAAACCAAACAGATCAGTTAATGACATATGATCACAAGGGTCTCAAATCTGGACTCAGAGGAACTGGGTTCAAATTTCCCCTCTATAACTTGCTACCTGTGTGATCCTGAGTAACCACTTTAGCCACTCTGGTCTTAACATCCTTAGAAAATGCCTTCTTCTGCACTTCTCCCTTCTCAGTCCTATGAATCCACATTGAGGAGGTATTGTCAAGGCACCAGAAGATTAAACTCACTGAATGAGACCAATAGAATATTAGAAATAAAAGACACCTTTAGAAGATAACCCATTTGAACTCCTTCATTTTCAAGATGAGGAAATGTTGAGCTGCTGTTTCATTCTCACTAGACTAGTGAGGAAATGGACTCACTTTGGATGAATCTCTTTCTCTTAGAGTGATCACTTACCAGAAGCAGTAGGTGATCCTCTAGTGTGCTAAAGTAATTGTACCCACCTTTCACTTATTTTTCCTACCCTCATCAACTTGACAAAAATGATAAAAAGCTATCACTTTTCTCAGACCATTCCACAGACCATACCCTAAAAGTAACTGGGATTCTCTGTCATTTTAGGACTATGGTCTTTTTCTACTGTATTTTCCATGTTAGGGTCAAAGTGATAGACGTGCAAGATACTTGTAGATCTGTGGGTAGGCTGTGGTTGTTTAGGGCTAGTGCTTGATGGATGGACCTTTCCCTAACAGCCTTCCTTATATAGTAAAACTTTGAAGGTTCACACTTATAAGACAACAAGTCTCAATTGTATCACTGATAGATATTCATATATGTGTGTGTATACATATGTGTATATAGATGTGTATGTATGCATATGTACATATATATGTATTATAAGTATTACATATGATTAAAAAGTGTAATTCCCACCCTCCTCCCCCACCCCAACCTTTGACTTAGTTATGGCACCAAAAGAGTTTATATTGTTAAAAAAAAAAAATCAGTCTTTTCTATTGAATTATGTTGGAATGAGGAAATGGCATCTTTCCAGTAGTGTTTGCTGAAGCTATATGGTGCAATGGATGTCTAGAGTGCTAGGCCAGAAGTCAGGAAAACCTTGTCTTCCTGAGTTCAAATATGGCCTTAGATACTAGCTGTGTGACCCTGGGCAAGTCACTTAACCCTGTTTACCTTAGTTTTCTCATCTGTAAAGTGAGCTGGAGAAGGAAATAGCAAACCACCCCCAGGATCTTTGCCAAGAAAACCCCAAATGGGGTCATGAAGAGTTGAACATAATACTGAAGCTAATACATCTTTTTAGAGTTTGATTCAGAAAGAAAAGTTGTTAGGGTAACTGGCAAAAGGATGTCAAGTAATATTGGTAATAATGTCATAAAACTAGAAATCATCCAACTCTAGGCAGAGAAATGTCTCAGGTAAAGCCCAAGGCTGCTTTCTTCCTGATAGTTTTTCTAGGTACTAAATTTGCCTTTTGCATGCACAGCTAAGTCTTGAATACTTGTACCAACTCCTAACTCATACTTTTATCATCTTTGTGGATACAATCAGGGAATATATCCATTGTCAATATTTTTTTTCTTACAGTTAATTTTTCCAGGTGAAAAAGTGAGATGGCTGTGACTTTTAAAATTTTGCTGTGATTAACAGTAAGAAAAAAATGAGAAGCCACAAGAATTCTGACAATATACATGTTTCCTAGATGCATCCAAGAATATGGCAAAAGCTAGAACTTGGGAGTCAAGACAACCGTAGAACTTGGGAGTCAAGACAACCGTAGAAGACTTAACTGTGTGTGCAGCAGGTAAACTTAGCAACATATGCAAGCCCTCTATTTCTTGACTTCAGAACACAGCCCATTGGCCACAAATCTGGCAATCACTCAGAACCTATTGCTGTTTTTCCCTGAGAATTGCCAATGTTGACGAAGACCAGGTTGGACATCTCTCTCCTTTCCTTGAAGTGAATATATGTGGTTTGGCAAAGACCAAATTTTTTTTAAAACATAAACTCCTCCAGGGTAAATGCTAAATCTGTTTTGTTAACCAGGCACAATGCCTAGAAAAGTGCCACACATGTGTGTGATCACTTAAGTGCTGGGTGGCCTGAAAAGGAGCAGTCCTATTTATTTTCTTGGTAGAAAGGCAGACATTTCTAAAATATTGACTTTTATTAAACAACCAAATCTTCTCTCAATGTGTTCAGACTGACTGGTTGGTTAAGCTTCCCTGTAATTTTCTGAACAGAAACCAGAGTAAAACTGGTCCTCTCTCTAGTTTTTGGTCTTAAAAGACAAAGCATGTTTGAGAAACCCAGCTTAAGTTAAACAAGACAGAGCAAAAGATAGAGCTCTGTTTAATTCACAAAGAGTTGGACACAACTGAAAATGACTAAATTCAATTCCTGGTTTATATTTCTTAGGCTAAAGCTTTGACAATGAACATTCCCTAGAGGGATCCAGGAGGCCAGCAAAAGCTCTGACCATTCTTAAAGGATATTTCAGTCTCTTAACCCCTTCTCCTTTCCTCTCACCTTTACACTCCACCATAAAACCCCACACTGCTACAGGTTTTTTTGGTCTTCTGTTGGTGTTATTATGGAGTATGAACCTTCTATGAGAGATTTATGGAAAGATATGGACAATGGTCAGGGGACAGACATGCAAGGGTAAGTTGCAGTTTGCATCTGTGGATTATGAGATAGGAGATCTATCAAAGTCTTAATGTACAGGAAGTAGAATAGTTTTGGTTGTTGGTACAAAATAGTTTCCAACTCCATATATCATGGACTAGGGATAGATGGGGAGAATTACTATGGTTTCTGGAAGCCAGGTTTATGACAGACCCTCAGTTCAGAAAAAGTCAGCTAGTCTGGTGAATTGTGTGAGCAAGGGGGACAGCAGGGAAAACTCAGGATTGTTGGGTGAGCTCAGGGAAACCATTTAATATCTCTGAGACTTCCTTGACTTTGCCTTGTAAAGGGGGAGAGTAATCCTTGACCTCTATCTCATGGAAAAGAAGAGAAGAGATGGAAGAAACAATAGATGTGAATGATTTGAGGAAAAGGAATTATTCTTTGATCCCAAGCTTACTTTTATGGGGAAGGCAGATAATACAGTTATCCCTTCCACATCGTGAGGGTTAGGGGCATGCCGCCTCTGTGGTTTGGAAAATCTGCTTAAAATTTTTTGGCCCTCCCTTTGTACCAGAGAAGAAGTATGAATTTTTTCTTTTTCTTTTATGGGGTGTTTATAGTACCTTATTGTAAAATTTGGGTTAAGTATGGGGTTACAGGCTATATGTAGGTCAATATTAAGTAAAAATGCTTTTTCTGTGTTGTCTGCTTCCACAAAACTCCTAAAAAATTTCCATTTGATTTCTTATGCTAATCTACCCCTCTATATATTGAAACCTTAATGGGGAAAAACATGATACAGAAGGGATAACCATATAACTCTGGGAGATTGCGGGATATCAAGGTACAAGGAATATTCCCCCCAACCCGGGTAGGATAGGGTGCCTAAGGAAAATAGGGCAGTCTCCCTCCCTGGTATAAAACCAGATTGTACTTGGAAAGGAGTATCATGGTGTAATTTTTCCTAATGATGCTCTACCAAATTCTTCTCTCCCCCTCTAAACTTAACTGTGTAAATATTAAATTATATCTATTGTTCTTTCACTGAATGTCCTGTAGGCAGTTAGCCAGGCTGGCTACTCTTAGTTATGAGCCCCAAGGGAGCAGAAACTGCATCTGTGTCCTTCAGTCTGATATATGGCTAGATTGCCTCTGGAAAATTGCAAAATTCTTCTAATGAATCCAGACCTCTCCCTGAAACAAAGGCCCATCTTTTTAACATCAGTGTCTGGTCAAGTTGTATGGCTACGAATAAAGGAGTGCCAGCCTCTGGAGAATTAAAGCTTAGGATTGCCCACAGGATGATGGAGAGGTGCATGGTGGGGTAAGTAGGCTGCAAACCAGTACAAACAAGGCATAGTATAAAGGATATCATCAAAGAAAGGCAAGATGGGACAAGAGACAGGCCAATTACATAACATTGCCTAAGTGGAGGGATAACTGTCCATGTGTTTCCCCCCCATGTCAAGAGATCTAAAGGGAGGAACCTAGCATGTTGGGGAGACCCCCTGTGGGAGATTCATGAAAAGATAGGTACAATGGTCAGGGGACGGACAAGCAAGAGTGAGTAGTAATTTGTATCTGTGGATGATGAGATAGGAGATCTATCGAAGTCTTAACATGCAAGAAGTAGAGTAATTTTGGTTGTTGGTGCAAAATAGTTTCCAACCCCGCCCGTATGGCCCATCTCATTCTTGTACCTGAGTTCATTTACACTGGCAACTAAAGCCATTATAAAAGATTGAAAGGAATCTCCTCACCTTAGCTCTTTTGCAATTTTGTGAAGTAGGGCTCCTGGAATGATTTGGAGGTAAACCACTCAAGGGACTCAGAGATATGATAAAAGTTAAAAGAAATTTTGGGCTATAATTTGAAGAATTTAGACTGAAGGATTGTAGATAGCCAGAAGAGAAAAGGAGTTCAATAGACAGACTTTAAAATATCTAAGGGATTTTCTAACTAGTGGGCTGGGATTTCATCACCAAAGAGTTAACAGATAGCCCATTGGTTTATCAAAGGGGAAAAGGGTGGGCAGGCCCATTTCTTTCCAGAAAGAGAGGATGACATCAGAGGATAGCCGTAGCTCTGAAGTGTCAAAGGCATATATTACTTGAGTCATGAATGCTGCCTATACATGTATCTCTCCATGCATGTTGTCTGGGCATGTGTGTTCCCTATATGTTTCTCCTCTTATATTTCCTTTTGTAATTTATGGGAGAAAATGTATTAGAAGAATATTTTGTTACTTTCTCCTGATGCTGGAGATGCCTCAAACACAAGGTCCTCTTAGGACCCACATGAGTCAGTGCAGCACAGTTACTACAAAAGTATCATAGCACTGGGAAAATAAGTACTTGATCAACACTTTAAGATTAAGTGACTTTTGCATAACATAGCTAATTTCCAATTAGTTCAAATAATAAATCCTCTGAAATGGCTTCATGTATTCCAATTTACACTATTCAAAGTTACAATTATGTAAGGTATTGTAATTGGTTCTAGCCACATGAAAACATGCAGTGCTAAAGAATTTGACCACATCAGGGGATTTGTTTTCTCATTAATAGGGACCTCACTATATGATTCTGCCCTGAGGCATAGAGGTAGATGACCTCTTTAGGACCTTTCCTGTTTATGAAGTAAGCAATTCCAGGTTAGATCTTCCTTTGGTCATCTTACTAACTTTGACAAACATCATTTTCTAATGGGATGAAAAGGTGCTGAACAATTAGTCAAAATGTATAATGTAGGTAAATATTTAATAACTAGCTCTGCAAAAAATACATATATAGAAACTGAAAATTTAATAATTAGGAAACCAGATATAGGAAGGCTCTAAGACTTTTCTTATGCACTGTTCCAGAGCTGCCTGTGGTAAATATAGGCTTAGAAAAGACCTTATTGCCATCATTATGACTGCCATCAAAGTCTTTATTAAATGCCTATTTCTATCTGATGCCTTACATGAAATGAAATACTTCAATCTTGCAAATGATTTCTGATTTCATTCGAGTGTATACTACTCCTCCATGCCTTTGTAGATGGTTCAATGAGTCCCCTTGGTCAACAAGATTTATCATCTGTTGGTCAACCTTGCAATGTGAGTCTCCCTGAGCTAAGCTAGTTTGGTTCTCTTTAGCCACACTGATTGACGGTCCATTGCTAGGCCCCTACTCAAAGCCTTCCCAGTTTGGTAGACCCTTCCATAGCTTGTATTTCATTGATATCCCTTTTGAGAATGTGGGGGTCACCTTCACACTACGAGTCCTCAGATTGGGCCTTAAGTGGAAGTTAAACGAGGTAATATATGTAAAGTGCTTTGTAACCATAAAGCATTGTAAAAATGTGAGTTATTATTTTTGGACACCATTTAAAGAACACTACACGGAGTCCCTGGCACTTAGAGTCAGATGGGACAAGGATGTAACCTATGACAATGTAAAACTAAGTGGATGGGGTAGCATTAACATCAAATATGTCAAGAGGAAGTGTATTTGCAGGCAGTAATAAGGATAAGTGCATCCCATTAGCTACCTAATAGAGCACAAATTCTTAGCATTCGATGCCTCCCAAAGTTGGGTCCAGCCTGGGCTCATCTCAGATTGCTCCCCTTTTTGTACTCTAACCACGGGAACTACCTCCTAGTTTCCAGTCTCTATTCTTTTGTTCCATCTGCCCCTTCTTCCTGGAATACACTCCCCTTCCTGTCTGTCTGATGTCTATCCCTCTCTCAAGACCCAGCTCAAAGGGCATCACCTCATTTACCAAACATTTACCAAATGCCTGCTATGTTTTGTATCTCATTGGAGATTCCCTAGGCAGTGTAGTGGATAGAGTGCCAGTCATGAAGACCTGGATTCAAATATGACCTCAGATACATACTAGCTGTATGACCCTGGATAAGTCAGTTTCCTCAACTATAAAACAGGCATCATGATAGCACCTACCTCTCTCCGTAGTTGTGAGGATCAAGGGAGATAACATACTAAAGCTCCTGGCACAGAATACAGCACTTAGTCAATGTTTGTCTTCCCTTCCCCCCCACCCAATACATTCTAATTTGTATTCAATCCCTTCATTCAATAAATATTAAAGTGGGAGGCAAAGATTGATACAAAACAAAGAAATCCCTTAAGAAGATTATGGTGCTGGGGGAGGGGGGCGGGTGCGTGGGACAAGAGAAGCAGAAAATAATATGTACATATACACAGAAAGTTAAGTAAAAATGTGTATGAAGTAATTTATCAACGGAAGGGGCACCCACAATTACAGTTGTATCTTATCTCCTCACTCATCAAAATACTTCTGTTTCTGACACATAAGACCTCAATAGTTGTTGAATAAACAAATAATTAGGGAGGAGTATCTGTGGGAATTGCAAACCCAGGAAGGGTGGGTCTGGCCAGACTTTCAATTTTCATCTTATCAATCCAGAGGACAGAATTTCTCAAGGGCTGTGGGAATAACCAGAGTGTATATGAAGTGGGACAAGAAGGCAGACAATGGAACTTCCACCATCAGATGGGGTAAAGGAACAACTGGCAAAGGCCACTTCAGAGAGTTTTAAGCACTTACCACATGGAGGAGGAGTTGCCAGGGGAACGAAGCCTCGGTTGCACAGGTGAATGTAGGCAGAGACCATGCCACAGGCAGCCTGGAGTTCACTCATCTCACAGATGTCCCAGACACACATACTGTAGAATGGGGCAGGATCTACCTGTGATAGAATGCCCCCCAGTTGCTCCACCTTGCCCATAGGTCAGACAATATGTGGCTAATGGGTTGGGGAATGGAACAAAGAAACAGAAGGGAGAAACAGAATGCAGATCAGACCCCTTCCCTGGAGGTTAAGGGCTTTCTGGGATCTGGAGGCAAGCCAAACAATGAAATGGTCCTTGGAGGTGAAGAGGAATTGGAGGGACAGGCGAATTAAATTTAATTAAGTTAATTAAATTTAAGCTGTCATTTACTAAATTTGCCCGTCCAGCTCAGGATAGTGTCGCTGACTCACATTCTCTAGGAATTGGGTTAAAAAAAAGACTTTAAAGAACTTTGATGCTTCATCGGCTTGCTACTCAGCAGAGGGTTAATCAAGAGACTATTTCAACAGCTAATGCCCAGCTGAGACTGTTGGGCAATGGGTCTCGATGCCCAGGAAAGACCCTATTTTCCCAACCCCCGTCCTGCCCTCCTTCTTGTTTCTACAGTGTGTCCTTCTTCTGAGTTTTTAACCACCAAACCAACTTGTACTTACCACTCGGAAGCAATTACGGAGCTCAGAGTGGACATCCAGAAAGAATGCCTTGCAGAGTCTGGAGGAAGCAGCCCCACGACAGACCTCTGCTTTCCTTCTCTGGGCCTTGCACTCACCATCCACCTAGTGGGGTAAACACAAACATTTTCCAAAGAAGAATAATAATGGTTCATCTCATTTGGTCCTCACAACACTGTAAGATATGTACTAGGCATATCATTCCCATTTTATTGATTAAGAAATTAGGGTTCCAAGATGTTAAGTGACTTCTCCCCCCAGGTCACACAACTTGTAAATATCAGAGTTTGGTTCTGAACCCAAGATTTGTGAGTAGGAATTGTTTTAGTCTTTGTACTTGCATTCTTAGCACCTAGTACAGTGCTTGGCACATGACAGTTATTTAGTAAAGGCTTGATTTTGTGTGTGTGTGTGTGTGTGTGTGCCCCCAAGATATTTCCATTTCTGGTGAAAACCAGAACTTAAGAGCCTGGGAAAACTTACAAGATACTGTCTATAACATCCCTGATCTGCTACTTACACTATATAACTTTCAGCAAGTTACCTGACCTTTGGTTTTCTCCACATAAATCAAGGTGGCTCTCAGTATTATTGTAAGTATTATTGAGAAACCCCAGTAGTGGAGAGGCTGGCTAATGACAACCCAGCCATTAAAACATTTGCAGTATGCTCTGCAGGAGCAGCTAGGTGACAATAGGATAGAGTGCAAAACTTAAGAGTCATCTTCCTGAGTTCAAATCCAGCGTCAGACACTTTCTAGCTGTGTGACTTTGGGCACGTCACTTCACCCTGTTTGCCTCAGTTTCCTCATCTGTAAAATGACCTGGAGAAGGAAACGGCAAATCACTCCAGTATCTTTGCCAAGAAAACCCCAAATGGGATCATGAAGAGTCAGTGGGACACAACTGAATGACTCAACAAAAAAAACCAACATGCTCTGCTTTCTGCCAATCCAAAGGAAAGATGCAGATTTATACTTCCAAGACTGAACCCAGTTCTAAGTATATACATAAAGTTTCATCTCAGGACCACAGATTATTTTTTTTTTAAATCCATGATTTCATAAGTTTGGGCATTTTCTCCTCCAAATTCAGATGACAGCTCTATACCTCAGTAGACAATTTTCATGAATTTCTTTGGTCACCAGAATTCACCACCCCAGCAAGTGATCAGCCTTCTTGTCATGAGTCTCTCAGCTTAGCAGAGCTGGTCACTGGATGACAGACACAAGGTCTAGTGCTAGGCCTATACTTAAAGCTGCCCATCCTTTGTAGGAACCTCACAGAACACAGATTCATTCCACTCTCATAGGCATGGAGACTCATCTCCATGTCATCTCCATTCCACAGTGCAGCACTGGAATAATATTTTAGCAGGTAACAGACTCCTGTTTCATTGTGTAATTTACTAAATAAATAGAAACAAGCAATTCATTCTCCTCCACGCCTACACTATATAGAGATGAGGCTTTGTGCATTAAAAACACTGAAAAATCCCTCAGTTCCTGGTGCGCTGTTGCTGTTTAACACCCACTGTTCTTGGTTTCTTGTAAAGAAACTATGACTAATATAGTTTATAGTTGATCAGCTGATCTTTCACCATGGAAAAGAATAAAGATAACTTATTTTACTGTGGATTATAGGCATGAACTTGACATTATCAGTAATGTTTTCCACTTACCTAAGTTAGCCAAATAGTTGCAGATAACATCATCTGTTTAGACATTAAACATCTAAAAACTTGAAGGATGATTGTGACAAGTCATCTCTTTGAAAGTTTGAGTTCTCTCAAAAGGATGATTCCTCAATAATTCGGATTCCTAAACTTTTTATCATCAAGTTATGTAGATAGTATCATTTCTGACATTTTCTCTCCCCACCTCCGAATATTTTACTTTATATTTATTTTTAAATTAAATACATTTAAAATGTAAAAAAAAAGAAAAAAGAAAACTCATGGTTTTTGATGGAGTAGCAAAGGCTCCCAGAGTAGAGATTAATTTCCCTTCAGACAGAATCCACATTTTTTCTTTACTTCTAATGTCACCCTGCCTCACTTTCTCCATTTCCAATAGAATCATTGATTTAGAAATGAATGGCACTAGAGACCAAGTGGTCCAACTCCCTTATTTTAGAGAGGGAGAAGCCGAGGCATTGGGTCTTAAGTGACAAGCTGGAAATGACCACAGAGACTATCTAGTTTAACCCCCTCATTTTGTCATATGAATAATAAGAGGCAGAGCTAGAATCTGAACCCAAGTCCTCTAACACCAAATGTTGCACCCTTTTCACTGTCTATCTCTACCTCTAATGGTGCGTTTTTCTGGAGGTAGCCCTAAAGGCCTAGCAGAGAGGCAGCTGGGTGGTGCAATGGAGAGAGCACTGGACCCAGAGTCAGGAAGACCTGAGTTCAAATCCATACACTCACTGCGTCACCCTGGGCAAGTCCCTTGATCTTTCCTCAATTGTAAAATGCGGATAACAGCACACACCCCGAAGAATTGTGCTGTTAGATCAAATAAGATAAAGCATTGAGCATAGCGCCTAGCACATAGCAGGGACTTGATTATATGCTTGTTTCCTTCCTTCATCATTATAAAGAACCAAGCAACATTAAAGATGGCGGTGTTCTTGGATCATGTCCAACAATTTGTGATCCCATTTGGGGTTTTCTTGTTTGCCATTTCCTTCTCCAGCTCATTTTACAGATGAGAAACTGAGGCCAACAGGCTTAAATGACTTGCCCAGGGTCACACAGCTAGTAAGTGTCTGAGGCCTGATTTGAACTGAGGAAGACGAGTCTTCTTTGACTCCAGGCCTGGCATTCTATCTACTTCACCACCTAGTTGCCCTGCATTATCAGAGGACAAACCTTAACTAATACAGACCTGGAGGCACCTTTACAGTGAATCAGAAAACTTTCCTGGAGGACCTGTTCCCTGCACCCCCTCAGAGGGGAATGTGAGACTGACCTGCCATGCTTCCGTGAATTCATCCACGTTGTCTGCCAGGGATCCATTTGGGAGCAACAGATCATTACCCACCTCGTTGTCATTGGTGCCCAGAATGCCTGTTGACATACCTGTGGAAAGAGGCCAGAGAGCAAGGCTGGGTGAGGAAGAGGAGCTGACTGGACAGGGGGCAGGAGTAACGTTCAGGTCTTTTGTCCCACAGGAGAGAATCCTAGTGCTGAAATAGAAAGCTAAAAAAGCTAGGGAGCCTTGAACCTGAGTCAAATTCTGCCTCAGATACTTACTAGCTGTCTGACCTTGAGCAATGATATCAGCACTGGGACTGAAGTCAGGAAGACCCAAGTTCACATCTGGCCTCAGACTAGCTGTGTGACCCTGAGCAAGGCACTTATCCTCTGTTTTCTTTAATCCCTTGGAGAAAGAAATGGCAGACCACTCCAGTATCTTTGCCAAGACCCAAATGGGATTGCAAAGAGTCAAACACAACTGAAGAACTCAACAACATTCACATAGCACCTGCAAGTTTGAAGTGCTTTACACATACTCTCTTGTTTGTTCCTCACCATGAGCTCTGTAAGGTAGATGTTGTCAATGTCCCCATTTTACAGATGAGGAGGCATGAAGTGACTTGGCCAGAGATCACATGGTTACTAAAGTGACTAAAGTAGGATTTGCACTCCAGTTTTCCTGACTCCAAAGTCTAGTACTCTCTCTCACTCTCTAAAATGATGGAGTTAGACTAGGGGTTCTCTATAGGCCCTTCTAGTTCTAAAACTAGGATCCCACGACTGGAGGGTTTCCTGAGCTCTAGGCAGTGACAGATCAATGACTTTCAGTAAGGTGAAGGAGGTATGGACTGTTGACATTCATATAATACTTTATCTCAGTTGTTCCCATGATAACACCATGCAATATTATGGCAGGTATCCTCCACTTCTATTTTACTGATAAGGAAACTGAGGTTTGGAAAGGTTGAGTGATTTGTCCAGTATCTTACAAAGGACTCAAACCCGGGTCTTTTTTTTTTAAATCCAATATTCTTCACATTCTACTATGCAATCACAAAATCAAATTAACTTGAGTCTGGACCATGTGATAACTGAGGAGGTGGGGTGTGTTTGGTGGGTTGGTAGGGCAGGGACCTGAATGGTGAAAGGGGCTCCAAGCAGACCTACTAGCACACACCTGGAGTGTGTGCCAACACCTGGGTGACATACTAATGTCCACACCACTAATGTCCCACCTAAAAACACTTCTTGAGGGAATATCTCCCACCTCTGGGCTCTCCCACTGGCTGTTTCCCATAGCTGGAATGCCTTCTCACCTATTCATCTTGTAATCCCCAGCTTCCTTCAAGACACAGCTCTGACGTCTCAGGGTACTAACCTCTATGGGCCACCTGTCTTGGTCCCCTCCCCTTTGCCAGTTATGCAAACCTTCTTTTCTCAGCTTATCTTCCATCTACTCTGTCTGTAATCTGTATATACCAGCCTGTATGTAGACATTTTGTAGCCCCTGTTAGAATGCAAGTTCCTTAAGCCCAGGATTAATTATGCTCTCTTTGTCCTTCAAGCACTTAGCACAACCGGGTGGTCATGTAATAAAAAGCCCCTAATAAATGCTTGCTGCTTGAATGAATCAGAAAGTATCCTTCAGGAGAATCTGCCTTTCTAATGTTAGCACACTCACTTCTCACCAAGAACACCACACTCCCCCTGTACTGGCCTTTTTATTCTTCCTCATACAAAATTCAATCTCTTGATTCTGTATCTTTGCTCAGACCAACCCCTCGCCCCCAGTCCCGAAAAGCACTTCTTCCTTAGCATCTCTGGTTTCCTTCAAGGTTCAGTGCAAGTGCCACATTCTATATAAGGCTTTTCCTGATCCCTCCAACTGCTAGGGCCTTCCCCCTAAATTCTCTTGATATATATGTATGTTGTCTTCCCCGGCTAGAATGTGAACTCCTATGGGGCCCCTTTGGGCCATGAGCTGCACCCCTGTACTTACTGAAGACCCAGATTGCAGAACATGAAGTTATAGAGAAATCCCTAAAATGAAAGGAGTTTGAAGAAAAACACTTCTTCATCTGCCAGACCAGAGCATCTATCTGTTCTTAAGTCAACTTAAATACATCCTCCCTCCACCCCAGATGCAGTTTCTCCTGATGTGCTCATAGGATAGAAATGCTTGACTCACTTTCTTTTAGGGGCTTAATGTGTCTGGGAGTATTTGATTTAAAGAAGAGACAACTTGGGACATGATCAGTGTTTTTAGATATCTGGAGGGCTGTCATGGAGGAGGATTAGGCTCATTCTGCACAGCTGCTGAAGGCAGAGAACCAGGACTCAGTGGGTGGAGTTGCCAAGAGGGAACAATAAAATCTAGCTATAAGATCATAATGACTCATTTCATCTAGGCCCCTCATTGTTCAAATGAGAAACTGAGGCCTTTGATATATAAATGACTTGGCTAGATTCACATAAATACTGTAGTTAATGACAGTATCCAAACGTTCAATAGAATGGTGACTCTTTCTTTGTTTTTCATGTACATTGCCATTACTGTAGCTTAAGCCCTTATCATCTCTTGCCTACGTTATTCTGATGGATTCCTAATTGATCTCCCTTCTCCAATTTATCTTCCTCAGTTGACTGATATTCCTAATGCCTTTGTATATATTTTGTATTTATTTATATCTGTCATTTCCCCCATGAAATGTAAGTGCCCTAAAGATAGGGACTACTTTGTTTTGTCCTCATATGCCAGTGTTTGGCACATGCTCCCCTTTGAGATTTATACATATGTTTGTATGTACATACGTATAGGTATTATATATATATTATTTTTTTGCTAGGTAGAAGAGAACATTTTTTGCCTCATTTCTCACCTAGCCTTAATCACTAAATGGGCCTTGCCTCAGTCAAACTGAGACCTGAGAAAGACCTTAGCTTAAAAGGGCCAAGGTCTCCTACTGCATTGGAGTCCATCTCTAGTCATCATGATCTATATATCTCACAACTGGACCCAGATGACTCCAGAGGAGAGAGTGAGGCTGGTGACTCTGCACAGCCCTGCCTCACTTAAATCCAATTCACTTGCAAGTCATGGCATCACTTTCTTGATGTCATGGTCCTCTTTGAGGATGAAGGACAAACAATAACAACAGCCTAGCATATAGTAAATTATTACTAAAAGCTTATTGATGAATTAACTGTAGTGAGCTCCTCATCATTGGAACTGCACAAGATGTGGTTAGATCACTGCCTACCTGCTGGGGATGTTGTAGAGATTATTGAATTAGCAGAAAGGTTGAACTAGAAATCAGATGTATCAAATGCATAGCCTACAGCTCCCAGAACTCCCAAGTGTGTGCAGGGAGCCAGATTAAAGTGGAATTGGGAAATATTTAACAAAATAAATAAAAGTAGAATACAACATGAATAATGTTTTCTTGTGGTTTTCTAAGTTAATATACACTGCATTTGATACCACTGAACTAAGTGATTTCTCAGATCTCTTGCAACTCTAAGGATAAATCATTCTGTTCAATCATCAATATTTCCCTTACTTTGTCTATCTTAGATTCTTGTTTAGTTGTGTCTGACTCTTCAAGACTCCATTTGGGGTTTTCATAGCAAAAATAGTGGACTAGTTTGCCATTTTCTTCTCCAGCACATTTTATAGTTGAGGGAACTGAGGCAAATAGGGTTAAGTGAATTGCTTAGGGTCACACAGTTGGTAAGTGTCTGTTACTAGATTTGAACTCAAGAAGATGAATCTTGCTGACTCCAGGCCCAGTTCTTTATCTACTGTGCCACCTATTTGCCCAGTTTAGACTATAATTCTAGCTTGTGTCTTAGATTATAAACCCACAAAGGTTGGATCCCTTTATCTGTGACATTCTTTCCATGTAAGTCCCAGTACAATAGATGATTATGATTTTGTGATCATAGTATGATAACCACAGTCTGTGTTTGTCTCAAAATCATGGAAGGCAGGAACCAGACCTTTGTCACGTCCCTAGGAGTCTGAGGGCTCAATTTAAGAAATCCAAAATCCAATTAATAGTAAGAAAGACTTAAAAACAGTAGGCTAGAGACAAAGTTATCTTGGCCCCAGTGATGCTTAAGTGAAGACTTACCATGATTCCAGCCATCCAGCGTCATACTACAGACATCAGAATGAATGTCGCAGGAGACTTTAGCACCATTACCATTGGATAATTCTATTTTATGAACTTCTTTCCTCCCATTGGCCCTGACCTTGGCAGGCAGTGGATCCAAGCCCAGACAATTCTCTCCCATCAAGGAAGAATCATATATCTTATAGACCTGTGATTTGGACAAAGGAATACAAAAGAATAGAATTTGAGTGTCTAAAGGAGGATGAAATGAAGAGGGGAGCCTTCATCCAAGGGAGGCAGGATGATAGCGCTGCTAACAGAAAAGGCATCTTTGAATAGTCGCCACACACGTGACTGCACGCTTGGCAGAACTGTGAATTGGTTCAGCCCTTCTGGGAAGCAACTTGGGAAGATTTCCAAAAAGTCACTAAACTGTGCATACTTTCTGACCAGTGCTACCACTATTTTACTTCAAAGAGTCCAAGAACAAGGGAAAAGACCCAGAAGTATAAAAATACTTAGTGTAGCTCTTTTTGGAGTGGCAAGCAGCTAGAAACTAAGAGGGGGTGTCACTTGTGGAATGGCAGAACAAATTGTAGTACAGTAATGGAATGGAATACTACTGTGCTGTAAGAAATGATAACAATGTTTAACAAAACAAAAATACAATGCAAGGCGGATGATGATGTTTTGTGGTTTTCTGAGTCAATACATACTGAGCTAAGTGTTTGATACTCCTGAGGTAAGTGACTTCTAAGCTCTCTTCCAGCTCTGAGGTAAAACAATCAAAGAAACCTGAGAAAACTTGCATGAACAGATACAGAGTGAAGGGTGGTGCAGAACCAGGTGACATTGTGAAGACACCTTTAAAAGACTTAAGATATTTGATCATTTGCAATGACCAACTATAATTCCAGAGGGACCACTGATGAAGCATAATACTGTTTTCTCTCCTGGTAGAGCAGCGGTTCTCAACCTCTGGGCCGCAACCCCTTTGGGGGTCAAACGACCCTTTCAAAGGGGTTTCCTAAGACCATCGGAAAACACATATTTCCAATGGTCTTAGGAACTGAGACACTGCTTTATCTGTCTCCAGGCGGGTCCGCCCACATGCGGATATGCCCACATACGAGTATTAAAGGGTCATGGCATTAGGAAGGTTGAGAACCACTGTGGTAGAGAATTGATGGATTCACGATACAGAATGAAACATGCATTTTGGTGCATGGACAACGAGAGAATTTGTTTTGCTTGACTACGCATATTTGTTATGAGGTTTTCTCTTTTTAAATCGGGGTGGGGAGCTTGGAAGGGAAAGACAATACTATAAATACTTGTTAATTAAAAATAAAATAAAATAAAAAGCAACAGCCGCAGCTGCTGTCCGGGGAATGGCATAGATGTATCCCTGGGGAGATGGGTTGCTGATATTGTTTCGGGTTCTGCAGTGATGTGGGTAATTATGGTTTCAGCAGCAGCAGCCTTTTGAGATGAGGTCTGTGGAGATTTGTATGGGAACTTTACAGGAAATGTTCGAGAACAGTCAAACATTAGCCTGGTTAACGTTCAAGGATCGATACACAACAGAGAATCAGAGGTGTAAACACACCTTTGCAAATCTCCTTACATGTATGATCACCACTGAACAACAAATATTACCCAGACTCTAGTTAAAGCTTGAGTGATTAAATATTAGGTCAGAGCTGTAACTGGTGTAGGAAAAGCATGGTTTTTGTTCCAAGACATTGACAAGGAGGGAGTGTATTTCTTCCCCACAATGAACGGTCCTCCACTAGGCCCCTTTGGCCCATTTTGACTCTCTTCTGTGCTTTAGCCTGCCCCACCCCCAGACTTTTGTTCCCCAGGTGAAAGAATTCCTAATTATGGCCCTGCATTAGTGGTTACAGATGTATAATGAATAGTCATCCACAAAGCATCTTTTGCCTACCCACACCCTGGCAGCTCTTGCCTTAGCCTTCCCACAATAGATTTTATGCTAAGTGATCCCAGCATGTGATGAATGCTTTCTAATAAGTCAAAGGTAAAGGATGATGCTTGGTACCAGAATATCCCTCCTACATCTGCCACATTCCTTTATGTTTACACCTCCAGTCACAGAGTCCTGGGCTCTAGGTAGTAAGGATGGGTGCCCTTTAAAAAGATTAGGATGGAAAGAGCTATCATTCTGTAGGGAGGTCTGTTCTAGTACCCTCAGCTGCAAAGGTTAATGCCCATCTACTCTCCATTTTGTGCGTACCTATTTATAAATATGTTCACTCTTGAAGGCAGGAGTGTTTTTTTTAAATTAATATCCCCAGAGTAGGGCAACTAGACACTGCTAGGTGGCTCAGTGGATAGAACAATGGGGAAGTCAGTAGGGCCTGAGTTCAAATCCAGCCTCAGACACTTACTAGCTGTGTGACCCTTGGGCAATTCACTTAACCCTGTTTGCCTAAGTTTTCCCATCTCCATAAGCTGGAGAAAGAAATGGCAAACCACTCCAGTATCTTTGTCAAGAAAACCCCAAATAGGATCACAAAGAGTCAGACATGACTGAAACAACTAAACAACAAAAATCTCCAGGGCTTACCATAGTGCCCGGAACATGGTAAGCCCTTAATAAATGCGTGTTAATTGATTGGTTATAGGTTTAGAGCTAGACGATGCCTCAGAGGCCATTTTCTCCAACTCCCTCATAGATGAGGGGAAAAAAATGACCCAGGGAGGTTACATAGGCAGTGGGTGGCAGGGACAGAATTAGGATCTACATCCTTGGTCTCTAGTATGGATGCTTTTTTTTTCTCACTGTACTATGATCCAGTCCACTCTCAGTCATCCATGATTAACTGTAGTAATTTTATTTTCTCCCAATTGGCTTCCACCCTTCCTGCCCACCATAGCCTTGGGCTGTTCTCCCCTCTTTTCCCCTCCCCCCATAACAGTTGATGTGTGCCAGAGAATGTAAACTCATTTTAATATTGGCCTCAGCCAAAGAGTAGACAATAAATAGTTGTTATGAAGGCAAATTGGCAACATCCCAAAGTCAAATGCTCTATAAATTACTTTTGGATTATCTACTGTTTTGGATTATGTTGGATCTTTGCCCTCTCTGGGAATGGGGCCCAATAGGTGTGATCAGAGGTAAATTAACAGGTTCTAAGGGAGGAAGCATGCCAGAGGGGGAAGGGCTGTATCCAAAACCATCATTCAAAAATATAAACAGAATTCACTTTCACACAGATCACTCAGTCCAGCGGGACTGGCTTCTTTAAAAGGATTGGAGAGTCTTTACAAGGGAGTTTGGAGTAATGAATAGTGTCTCACACTTCACTCAACAGCCTGGCGCCTCTTCTCTCTACTGTGCCAGCATCACAGTATGTCCAGAAACCAGACCCCAGCCTCTACTCCCTGTGCCCCAACACCTTACTGGAAGCTGAGGCTGTAGCTTGGTGGGATTACATTGATGGAGAGTCTCTACGTAGACTAGGGTCATAAAATCATAGAGTTAGAACTGGAAGGAACCTTAAGAGTTCAGCTCCTTCATTTTACCAATGAGGAAACTAAGACACTAAAAAATGGAATGACTTGTCTGTGGTCACATAGCTAGGATCTAAGGAGGGATTTGAGCAAAGGTTTTACTGATTCTAAGGTGGTTGTCCCATCCACTACACCGAACTGTTTAACTCTCATGCATGTTTGGCACACCTTGGCTCTCATGTCTCTTTGGGCTCTTAACAGAGTGAAGGAGGCCCCATTAGCTCCTTGAATCCTGCCTGCTCATGATTAGCAAGGAGCAGACCAAGACTGATCACATATCGTTTGCAGGTCACAAAGCTGGTAGAACGCAAAGTTGATGCCCAGTGAAGATATTATCTCATAGCCAAGAGGTTTTTTATTTTGTTTTTCTGTTCTTTTGAAACCTGAATGATGGGATAGCCTCCTATCATGAACTGATTTTTCCAAAATCTATCAGTACAAGGCCTTGGAGGTAAAGTGGTGTATGTAACAGGAAGATCTAGCAGCAACAGAAATAGAATTGGTATGATTGCCCATAGGATACCCTGCAAACCAGTCTGGGCATCCTCTAGGCAGCCATCAACCATAAGAAGGGTCCTACAGTATGTGGGATGAGTGCAGGGGAAAATTAGGGACAGACACCATAATTCATGTAAAAAAGACGCATTTTGGGTAGGTGCATAAACTGCATTCTTATATCAAAATTCCCTGGTGGGGCAGTAGGATGGGCCCAACTCTTAATGGAGTTTCCTTGGCATTTGTCATTTCTTTCTTCAGTTCATTTTACAGATAAGGAAACTGAGGTCAATGGGGATCAGTGACTTGCCCAGGATCACACAACTAATAAGTACCTGAGGCCAGATTTGAACTCAGAAAGATGAGTCTTCCTGACTCCAGGCCTGGTACTCTATCCAGTATACCATCTAGCTGCCCCTTGGTATGCTAATTTAATGTGTATGCTATATTAATCCCATATATGCTATCTTATGCATTTAAAAACATTAGCACTATGCCTGGCACATAGTAGGTGCCTTAATAAGTGTTAACAGATTAATCATCCTGGGAGGGGTCCATGGGCTTCACCAGAATAGCAAAGGGGTAAGGACTGACTCTAAAAAAGGTGAAGAACCCTTGCTTGTAGAAGCAAAGGGTCTGGTTTCAAATCTTGTCCCTAATGCTTATTAGCTGTGGACTTGGAGTAATTAGTTTAATTTTCCTGAGCCTATAAAATGAAGAAATTGAAGTCAACAAGTATTTAAGTACTTACTATATAATAAGCATTGTATTAAGTGTGGGAACATAGGGCAAAAAAAAAAAAAAAGCCAAGAAAGGGCAAAATTAGATGGTCTCTGCAGTTCTTTCCAGCTTGGAATCTGTGATCCTGAGCTATTTCAATTCTGGGATACAGACAAGTTCAGTATTACCATTCCCCAGGGGAGCCAGCAAGGGTTACAAGGAACTTTTTTGTTTTCCCAATGGGTCTGTGGCCCAGACTGAAGACAGGCCCTAAGTATGGAGGGCCATAAACAGTTTTCATTGAGCCAGAAACTCTGGGAGGGCTTCTGCCCACCTCGGGAAGGAATCTGGGGGGCTCATTGTGCTGCAGGCAGGCAGGGCAGCTGACTCCACCTGCTTCTGGAATTAATCACTGGCTTTTAGCGAGGTTTCAAAAGTTCCCAGAATATAAACCAGCTTTGTGGGAAGCTGGTCCAATTCTTACAGCTCATAAGCCACTGGCTAGAGGCCTTTTAAGATGCAGAGACTCACACAGAGATGGGGTAGGATTTGTTTGGAGTTGTAATAGGAGGCAATGGACTTGTGAGATTCCTCCTTCCACCTATCCCCAGCAGGAACTCACCTGGGGAAACAGGATAGGAGTGAGGTCTAAGGCACCATCCAAAAATATTACCAGAATGTTGTTCTGAGGTCTGAAAGCAATTCACAGAGGTAACTAGTTCGGAGAGTGAGGTTAGAATCCATGGAAGCAAGGGTTCTTAACCATGAAATTATTT
>CM053590.1:133347337-133384936 GCA_028646515.1 Pseudochirops corinnae
CCACACAGAGGAGCCCGCGCAAGTTTACCTCCATATTCCCAATGGGAGTGATGCAGCCATGTGCAGCCAGGCTTAGACTCTGGTTGGCAGCTCTGAGGATCAGCTGGCCCAAGTGTTCATTTTGCCCACCACTGACACGAAGCATAGCCTCAGCTTTGGCCACTTGTCTTCCATCAGAGCAGGCACTGATCTCCACACCCTCTTCCTTTGTCCCTAGGGCAATGAAAAGACAGATTGATTCACTAGGATGCTTCTCATTTGGCTTCTCTGACATTGGTCCCTGAAGGGGGGAAGGCCACACTCGTAATGGGTTAGATATAAACTACCTAGCATGTATATACATAGATCTGGTTATATACAAAGTAGATATAATTTGGAGGGAGAGGGAAATAGTGTGCACGTGCGGGCAGTGTGTGTGTGTGTGTGTGTGTGTGTATGTATGTGTGTAAGATCAGAAAAGGCTTCAGGCAGGAGACCTTTGAGCTAAGCTTTGAAGGAAGCTACAGGTTCTAAGAGATGGTGTTGTGGAGGGAGTGCATTCTAAGCACAGCCAATTCAAAGTGCAGGGAGCGCATTTTGGTACTCTTCACAACACTTAACAATGCAGGGCACACAGGTGTCCAGTGAATAAATGTTGAATCAGACTGAACCTAGATTACTGGGCAGAATTGCCAGGGAGTTAAGTCACATTTTTACTCCCAAAGCGAGGGTTTCCCTAGGGGTAGAGAGGGATATTAGCGCCAGTCAGGGTAAGCCTTCAAAGTAAGTGAAGATTGTTCCCAAAGACAAGATGTGAAAAGACACCTCTTTTCTCCCTCCCCTGTTTCTTTGTGGACGTTGACATACACAAATGTGGAATATTGCATTTAGCATTAGGTTTTTTTTTGATATATTGATCAGCTTTACTGAATTATTTTTCTCTTTTCTTCCTTTAAAAAAAACCCTTTCTTAAAAGGAATAACTCTCTACGGAGGGGGAAGGGATACAGGAGGAAATCTAGGCAATATAATGAACAAATGATATTAACAATCTATAACTTTTTATAAAAGTAAATTTATCTTTTCCTGTTTGAATTTTCTATTAATTACAATCTACCACCAGCACCACTCAATACTCATCTGACACATTTCATACGGCCTGAGGACAGACTGGCAACAATGGACAGAGGCAGATTTTGGTTGGATATTAAGAAAATTTCCTGAACAGTTACAACTCCTCCTCAGTAGAATACCTTCGCTTGCCAGTGAGTAAGTTTTCTATCACTGGGTCTTTAAGCAGCGGCTGGATAACCACTTGTCCAATATACTACAGACAGGATACCTCTTCAGACATGGCTTGGACAAGATGACCCTAAAAGGCCCTTTCAACTATGAGACTCTATGGTCCTTCTCTCTGAATAATATAGACATTTCAGTTCACATGTTTTCAGTCATGTCCAATTCTTTGTGACCCCATTTGGGGTTTTCTTGGCAAGGATACTAGAATGGTTTTGCCATTTCCTTCTCCAGTTCATTTTACAGATGAGGAAACTGAGGCAAACAGGGTTAAGTGACTTGCCCAGGGTCACACAGCTAATAAATGTCTGAGGCCACATTTGAACTCAGGGAGATGAGACTTCCTGATCTAAGGTACAGCACTCTACGTACTATGCCACCTAGCTGCCCCAAAACACAAATACATATTCCAAAAGGTTGTTGCTGCCTTCACTTACCTTTTCCATATGCCAGGTAAGCCTGGAGACAGTCTGGGGTCCGGGAAGCTGTCAATTCCAACTTTTCCTCTCTTTCCATGCTCCCCTGTAGCAGGACTACACTCTGAGAGGTTGATTCAGTGACCCTTCCCAGCAGACTTACTTGCTGATCTCCTGGTGCCCTCAGCTATGATTGAGAGAGAAACTCAAGTCTGTTGGGTTGGTCATGACCCTCTCCTGCCCTCCATCACCAGAAAAGGTGTGTCTGAGGATGTGCTGAGTGAAGGGAGAAAGAGCAATAGGGCTGACCATCTTCCTTACATCTTCTCTGGCTCCCCAGTTTCCCTCCCTCCTGTAGTTCTGAATAATAATGATGTGGAGGAAAAAACGTTAGGTTCAGAAGTAAAAGGGTAAATAAACAAAGGGTAGATAAATAAATAAATGAAAGGTAATAAGAGAGACTAAGTGGTCCCCTAGGTAATGTGGGCATCAAACTGGAGGCTCCCTTGCCCCCAAAACATTACCAGCCTTGACCTGCCATACCCGCTTATGTAGAGTCATAAAATCAGTCCTCATCTTTAAAACGGGGCGATAAGGAGAGACAGTGTGGTACGGGGGAAAAGAGCACTGAATTTATAGTCTAAGACCTAACCCTGCCTCTTTCACTGCAGAGTCAGTTGGGTGGCCTTGAGTAAGTCACCAGGACCTCAGTTTCTTTATCTGTAAAATGAGTGTGTTAGACTAGGTGACTTCTCAGGACCTTTCTAGCTCTTATACTATGAGATAATTTAAGACATATGATATGATCCATGCTCAGCCTATCTCACAGGGCTGCTGAACATCTCCTAGGAGAAAATGTATGGCAAAGCATTTTGAAAACTGCATAAAACCACTATATGCAGGAGCAGAATCATAGCTCTTGATAGATTCAGAAAGGACCTCAGAGGCCAACCCCTCATTTCAGAGCTAAGGGAGCTGAGGCCCAGAGCAGGTTAAGTGACTTGTCCAAAGTCACATTGGTAGGGTCAGAGCCAGAATTTGAATGCAGGACCTCTGACACTAGAGTCTATGTACTTTCCATGGTTCAGTGCTGAGGTTACTAGTTCTATTGTGGGAGGAAGTAATAGGAATAGTTATTCAGCTTTTCTGCAGGAATGGAGGCCCTGGGGCCATGATGATGGGGAAAAGCAGCCATCTGTCGGTGGATTATGGCCCCTAAGGGACTGAATATGACCAAGAGGGAAGGACGTTTGTCCAAGGAAAAAGGGACATGTTTCCGTCCAGAACTTGCCACTAGATGGCAGTGTGATGCAAGCAGATGCAGCTTGCCTCCCCTCCCCACCCATCCCCATCTCCAAATGGACACTGACTCAGGATCTCAGGCTAGTCCACACTGTATTTTTGCATGACAGTAGAAAGACGGGACACCAATGGCCTGAGGGATGGGAATGCTGTCCAGCATCCCAGAACCCTGATGACCAGAATGCAGTTTCAGGTCCAAGGTCAGAGACCCAGCAATTTGATCCTCCTAATTTCATAGCCTTCTACAACTGGAAGGGACTTCACACACTGTTTAGTCTAACCCACTCATTTTTATTTTGGAGGGGGTAGGGCAGGGCAATTGGGGTTAAGTGACTTGCCCAAGGTCACACGGTTAGTGTCAAGTGTCTGAGGCTGGATTTGAACTCAGGTCCTTCTGACTCCAGGGCTGGTGCTCTATTCACTATGCCACCTAGCTGGCCCCAACCCACTCATTTTTACAGATGAGGAAAAGGAGCCCATGAGGTTTTCTCTCCTTTGAGAACAGAAAGCTGAGAGCAAACCCACTTGTGCTCACGACCCAGAAAGACTTGCTCAATCAAGGTTACACAGAAAGCAAGCATCAGAGGCAGGATTTGAACCCAGGTCCTTTCCCTCCAGAGCTTGGGTTTTTTTCCACTATATGACGAAATCTGACTTTTTGTAGTATCTGTTGGGGTCTATGTGGTCATCACCTCAGGACTCCGTGATGGAGCTCCATTTTTGGACTGCATGCATGCACCATGAGGAAGTGGGTGTGTGGGTAAGTGTGTGTGTGTGTGTGTGCGCGCACGTGCGTGTAGTTCCTTCCCAAACTCAGGGAGATATAACTTACCTCTAGGTCAGCGGTTCTCGACCTGTGGGTCGTGACCCCTTTGGGGGTTGAACGACTCTTTCACAGGGGTCACCTAAGACCATTGGAAAACACATTTCTGATGGTCTTAGGAACCGAGACACTGCTCCTCTATCGTCTCCAGGCGGGTCCGCCCACAAGCAGATTTGCCCACATACCAGTATTAAAAGGTCATAGCATTAGGAAGATTGAGAACCACTGCTCTAGGTGAAAGTAATAGGTAACCTGTTCCCTCCACCCCCTCTCTCCCACCCAGGTTCTCTCTTTTAAGAACAGAAAGCTAGAATTAAGCTCAGCTGTGCCCGCAACCCAGAGAGAAGTTATACTAGGCAGAATCTGATCATACAGCTGTCATCCCTGCTCATGTGTTGTTGTATGCCTGTGAAACCTGGACATTATAACAGGAAATTGAATCTTTTCCATTTGAATTGTCTTAGGAAGATACTGAAGATCACCTGGCAAGATAAGGTATGGGACACTGAGGTTCTTTCTCGAGTTCGACTACTAAGCATTCAAACTCTACTGCTTAGAGCACAACCCTGATGGGTTGGTCACACTGTGTCAAAGCCAAACATACGGTTGCTTAAAAGCCTATTTTATGGAGAATTCATGCAAGGCAAGTGCTTACACATAGGTCAGAAAAAGCAATACAGGGACACTCTCACGGTCTCTCTGAAGAACTTTGGTATTGTGAGACATGGGAGACACTGGCACAGGACCGCCCAGCATGGCATGCCTGCATCAAAGAAGATTCTATGCTCTATGAGCAAAGCAGAATTGCAGCAGCTCAAAAGAAACATGCGATGTGCAAATTTAGAGACATCTCCTCTCCAAATGTTCATTCATATGGACTATTTGTGCCCAACCTGTGGTAGAACCTTCCAAGCTCATATTAGTCTGATCAGTCACACTCAGACACACTGTACCTGGATCCCAATATAGTGATGTCTTTTTGGTCTTCTTTGAGAATGAAGAAAACCAACGAACCATATGCTTGGGGCATGAGGATTGTACTAGAAAACAAGCCATGATCTTTACATGCACACATTTAGACACAATAATGTCTACACTGAGGAAGGAGATATAAGGTAAGTGCTGCACCATGCCTTGGGATGGCAGGTGTGACCTTCATCCCTAATCTCCCTTTGTTCACTCCATTCTCATCCTAAAATGCATACTCATCATAGTCTCTCCTTCCATGTTCTAGCATTCTCAATATCCAGTCCAGTTTCTTTCCATATACACCAGCACTCTGCTCACTTCTGATATCCCTCAATTTTCTCCCCTCTTCTAGCAAAAAAGCAATCAATTGTTCTTCTTTCCAGTCACTCCCACAACCGGGAGAGGGATTCTTTCAACATTCTAGCCAGTGGTGTTTATGGCTTTCTTCCCCTTCCAGCCCTTCAGTTTTCCTCTCTCCAGACCAAAATCCCTCCTCTGGGTCCCACTCATACCCCTTTCTCTTCAGAGGGGAAGAAGGAACTAACCCCTATTTCTTTGCACTTCCCCAAGAGAGAAGCACCTAACACTTTCGAGAATCCCTCCTTGCCTAGGGTACCTGATATCTTTTTGCTGGGCGGATGAATCTACAAACTAAAAAGCCTCTAATGACTTGTCTCAATGGAACTCCTTTCTGTAGCCCCCGTTGCCCCTCATCCTTTTCCCAGAAGTCTAAACAATGCTGAGATAAGGTATTCCAATAATTTCCCCTGTCCTCCTTTCTTCCCTCTTGTCCACCTGAGGTGAATTTTGAATTTAAAGGTACTTCCCACTGGGATTTTCCTTCTCACCTCCATCTGTAAGGCCTCTCAGAACTCCTATGCAACTCAAAGCAAGGAAGGATGCTGATTGGCCCCTTGAGGTCTCTCCCGGGATTCTGATCCTGCATACAAGAGTGCTATACAGTTTTCAAAATGCTTTGGCATAAATTTTATCCTAGGAGATGATCAGTTTGGGAACTGAGTTCCCACTTTTCATAGACTTGTAGACATACAGGGTGTCCCAAAAGTCTTAGTGTAATTTTAAGTTATGAAAGCTGCTTTAAGACTCTTGGGACACCCTGCTGGGATGGAAGCTGAGTTCAATATCTAGTCTAATTCTCTCATTTTACAGATGAGGAAATTGGGACCTGGAAATGGGAAATGACTTGCCCAAAGTCACACAGGCAACAAAGTGAAATCATGAAAAAAATCCCAATGCTGGCCTTAGGAAAGAACATCATTGTCCAGATCTCTCATGGAAGTAGATGAACTGATCATCCTCATGTAGGTGGCACAGTAGAGATTCCAGCAGACCTGGAATCAGAGAGACCCAAGTTCAAATCCTGTCTCAGACACTTACTAGCTATGTGACCCTGGGCAAATCACTTAACCTCTGCTTACCTTAGTTTCCTTAAATATAATATGAATAAATGAATGAATGAATGAAAAAAATAGTAGCACCTACCTCCCAGGATGGTGGTGAGATTGGATGAAATAATACTTATAAAGCTCTTTGCAAACCTTAAGATACTATACAAATGCTATAATGAGAATGATGACAGTAATATAACTCATTCCCCACTCTGCAAACTTAAGTATGAGAGACCCAATATGGCTATACCCTGGGGAATCGAGGTTTCTTACTGACCTCTGGTGGCTGTTTCCCTGTTCTCTCCTGCTTGCTTCTAGGTTCCCCTTTCCCATCTTGATCCCAAAGATCACTGGTAAACAGATCAGATGATCCAGGATTCCAGATCAATAAACCAGGCCAGGCCATGTCTGCCAGCTCTGGGAAGTTTGTCAAGGCTAGCCTTCAGGTCACAACCTGTCATGCATTTTAATCTATTTTAGGCACTTAGTAAATGCTTTTTAATTGACTGATTGTTCAGCCGGATAACTGCGTCCATTAGACCTTTGAGGGTTGTCTAGATAAGGGGTTCTTAGGTTGTTTTGTGCATGAAGCCTTCTGGCATCTGGTGAGGCCTACAGATTCCTGCAAGAATGTTTTTACATAAAATGAGATACATGGGATTACAAAGGAGATCAAAGGGTAGGGAAAATGAAGATGTAACTTATTTTCCTATCCAACTTCATAGACTTCCTTGAAATATTATACCCATGGATTAGACCCCAGATGATGAACCCATAGTCTAAAGTAAGGTAAACTTTTAACAACTCATCTGAGTTTTTCCTAAAAATTTATGCCAAGAAGATACTCTTCTCAGTCCCAAATAACTCTTAAATCAGGCAATGGTCTAACATTCTTTGTTGTTGTTCAGTTGTTTCAGTCATGTCCAACTTTCCATGATCCTATTTGGTGTTTTCTTGGCAAAGATACTGGAATGGTTTGCCATTTCCTTTTCCAGCTGATTTTATAGATGAGGAAACTGAGGCAAACAGGGTTAAGTGACTTGCCCAGGGACACACAGCTAGTAAGTTAGAGTCTAAGGCCAAATTTGAATTTGGGAAGATGAATCTTCCTGACTCCAGGCCCAGCACTCTATCCACTGTACTGCCTAGCCACTATTTTCATATTCTACCACATATTGGAAACCTAATTCTTTCTTTCTATGTATCAAAGGTATCATCCAGTCAAGTTTGGTCCCACTCAGCTTTTCAATTACTGAAAGTTATCTTTGTCTAACTCACTAAAATGTGTATGTCTTAGGTGAAATAACCTTAGAAAGCTAAACTTTCTTTCTGCTTCTCTTGAAAAATGGGCAAGAATGGGGCTGCTGGGTCACTCAGTGAATAGAGCATCAGCCCTGGAGTCGGGAGAATCTTGAGTTCAAATTCAGCTTCAGACATTTGATACTTACTGGCTGTATGACCTTGGGTAAGTCACTTAACCCTGTTTGCCCTGCCTTCCCCCCTCCAAAAAGACAAAAAAAAAAATCTAAAACAAAAACAAAAACAAAAAAAAAACCAAGCAAAATGGGCAAGAAGATAATTCTTAACTCTGTGGAAAAGCATCCCCTCCCTCTCCTCTTCTATCCCTATTTCCATGGGAGGGGGAGAATGGTGGACATTACCAGTCCCAGGATATCTTGCTGAGCCATAATTTTAGCAAAGATCATCTCCCCATCCAACAACCCATCCAAGGTGACAGACAGTACAAGGGAAGCTGCCTCTGTATTATTGCTGGAGTTACTGTTAGGTTACCTGCTGCCCGCCACACCAGCCTAAAACCCACCAGGCATTCTCCTTTTTAGGAATCGAAAGCCAGAGGCAAGTTCTGTTGGGCTTATAAACCCAGATTAATTCAAATAAGCTGTACAGACTCTTACAAACCACTACTTGCTTGGTATTCATGTACACTGCGGCCACCAAATCATAAGCAGTTAAATGATATACACACCTGTATATATCAATGAACCAACAGACATTTAATAAATGCCTATTATGTATCAGGCACTATGCTAGGGATACAAACAGTCTCTGCCTTCAAGGAACTCTCTCTCTTAGTGTGGGAATAGAAGTATGTACATATAAGTCTATACAAAATATTAATAAGGCAATGGGGGCAATGCTAGGGCCACTAGTTGAGGGGGATTAGGAAAGGCTAGAAGGTGAAATAGATAGAGTCAGGAAGATTCATCTTCCTAAGTTCAAATCCAGCCTCAAACACTAGCTGTGTCACAAGCTAAGCAAGTCATCCCCATATGCCTAGGACACACACATTTTCTTTCTTTTTTTTTTTTTGGAGGGGGTAAGGCAAGGTAATTGGTGTTAAGTGACTTGCTCAAGGTCGCATAGCTAGTAAGTATGTCAGGTGTCTGAGGCCAGATTTAAACTCAGGTCCTCCTGACTCCAGGGCTGGTGCTTTATTCACTGCACCACCTAGCTGCCCCAACACACACATTTTCAATGAGTTAGACAAAGGTAACTTTCTTTTTTTTTTTCAAAGGTAACTTTCAATGCTTGGGAGTCAGGAAGACTCATTTTTCTGAATTCAAATCCAGCCTCAGACACTTACTAGCTGCATGACCCTAGGTAAGTCACTTAACCCTATTTGCTTTGGTTTCCTCATTTGTAAAATGAGCTGAAGAAGCAAAGGGCAAACCATTCCAGTACCTTTGTCTAGAAAACCCCAAACGGGGTCATGAAGAGTCAGACAGGACCGAACAACAATTTAACAAGTAGGAAGTGGTATTTGAAGAAAACCAGAGATTGTCGTCCAGAGGCAGAGGCGAGGAGGGAGTAAAATCCAGGCATGGGAGACAAAAAATGCAAAGTTCCAAAGGTAGGAGATGGAATGTGATGGGAGAAGAGGAGCAAGAAGGACAATCTGCCTGAACCAAAGAGTTCATTAAAGGAAGCAAAGTAGTAGGAAAAGGCTGGAAAGGCAGATTGGAAGCTGGCTGTGAAGGATCTTAAATGTCAAAGAGTTTGAGTTGGATCCGTGAGGTAATAGAATCATACATGACATAAATCAGTCAACATTTATTAAGTAGCTAGCTACTATATGCCAGGCAGACACTGTGTTAAGTATTGGGGATTCAAAGACAGGCAGGAGACAGTCCCTGCTTCAAGGAGCTCATAGTCTAAGGAAGGAGACAGTCATGAAAACAGGCATGTATGACTGCCGAGAGGCTAAGGAAGGAAGGCACTGTCACAGAGGTGGGGAACCTGCGGCCTCGAGGCCACGTGTGGCCCTCTAGGTCCTCAAGTGCCATCTCTGACTGCATTCCAACTTCACACAACAAATCCCCTTACTAAAACGATTATAAATATAATAATATAATAAATTATAATAATGTAACAAACAAAAACTAGTGACTAGCGTAGCCTGAGATCACCATTGACCATACAGAGGAGAGATCCTAGGCAGATTTCCCCCCCTAGTCTAAAATGCCCCCTCTCTGTAACCTCTGACTTTTTTTCCCCATGCTCTGGAACTCTCAACATACAGGGTGTCCCTAAAGTCTGGACACATAGGACATCTCATTAACTAGGCATATTTTCAAGAAATGAAATGAATGAAATATTCAACAACACTTTATTTAATTAGCATAAATTTTAGTCATGATAATTTTGTATGGAATAAAAGCTTTCATCAACTGTTGGAGACTATTTTCCATATTAATGAGATTAATTTAATTAATTAATGAGATTTCCTAGGTGTCTTCCTATGAGATCTCATTTATGCTAATTAAATAAAATGTTGTTGAAAATTTCATTCATTTCATTTCTTGAAAATATGCATAGTTAATGAGATTTCCTATGTGTCCAGACTTTAGGGACGCCCTGTAGCACCTGCTCCCAACTCCCCCAGCACATACCTCACTTGGCCTGCATCCAGATGTCCCAATTAACATGTCCCTCCCCTTCCTCCCTCCCTCCCTCAAGAATTGCAATCAATCACTCCCTTTAATCCCTCCTCACAAAGGCATGGAGGATCTTCTTGGAAAGAGGCACCTCCTCCATCTCTCCCACTCCCAGGCTTGCAGCAGCCTCATCTTTAGACAATAAAGCTCTGATTGAAGCAAATCCCTGTAACTGAGTGCACTTCAAGGGAAACACCATTGGAAAGAATGTGATTCACTTGTAAATGAGCTGAAAATGCCCTTGATGAGACAAGCAGGGTTATTCTGGCATGATTCACCCTGGGTTAAAGACTAGTTCCTTTTGGTCACGTAATAATACCTCACATTTGTACGTGATACTTTAAAAACTCCTTCTGGTACATTAGCTCATATGTGACAGGCAGAGTGACCCAGAACTGACTCTCAGGGGTCACAAAGGGAGTTACTGACTTAACATGAACTAGAACAATGTCACCCTGAAATCAAAGCCTAATGGATCTTCAAGGACAATGGTCTGCCTGTTCTTTCAGGGTTTAGGGAAACCAGGTCCATGAGATGTGTCTCTCCAAACTGAATGGCTAAATTGGGTTCTCCAGTCCTCAAGCCTAAGGTAGGAGGAGGGATGGTACTGAAATTCTACTCACCTCTAGCTCTCCAGAGAAGTCTTGAGTCTTTGGAGTACTGTGGTTCCTGAGGGTCAAGACCAATACCAAACCATCCCCAGCGTCTGGGGCAAGGCGGAGTAGGCTCCTGGATTGTAGCATGAAGCTACCTTGGCTCAGCAGGTGTTCTCCAGAGATCACAACAGCCTGGAGCAAGACATGGAAGCAGTCTCTAAACTGAAATCTGGACACTGAATCCATCCCCACCAGGCTGACTGCCTCTCCAAAACAAAACTCAAGACCAACTCAAGAAAACTATCAGTTCTGTGTTCAATGTCAAAAGGGATTTTGGAGAGCTATATTTTGTAAGGTTGACTGTGGAGGGCCATTTTGAATACTGAGTAAAATCAACTAAAATGAAAATAATAGGATGAATGAGATAATATCTTTCAAGTATAATTTGGGCTAGTTCCTGGTGGAGAATAACCCATGACCTTTGTTCTGGTTGTGGGAAAACCAGCCTCATCAAGTATCAAATCAGTAGCCAATAGTATTCACCCCACCCTCCACTCCCCAAATCCCCTTCTATGGAGCAGGTATGACTTACACTGGAAAGATCACAGAGACCCAATCTGAGAGAATGGCTTAGAGCGTTGAGGTAGTTAGTCTCTATTTCCCCAAGGAAGTTTTGCTTGGGGCAGGAGGCCAAGAAGATATTCTCTAGAATCACTTCTGCATGGAATTTATCTGACTGGAGTGGCCGGTGTCTCTGTGGGGAACAGAATAACCCAAGGAGGCTGATGGCAGCCTTTGTAGTAAAAAAGAAAATGCCTGCTAAATTGGGATTTGACTTCCTTGGTCCAACCTATACCATCAGGCTGTGTGTTGGCAGACCCTAGGGAGGCACATTGTTGTCCTTAGCCTGAGGAAAAGGGGAATGAGCAATGGGAATGGGTCCCCCACCACACAGGGCATGCCTACATATCCATACTACCATCTATGTATGCTCGTGTATGTAGACATGCCCAGGTACTGTTGGTTTTACAGGAAGAGTAAGGAAAGCCCTACAAAAATGTCTCCCCTTACAATCTAGTCTATTGCTGATGTCAGACATTCCACCATTAGATTTCATTACTTTGGCTTAAAGGATTGATCTCCACTAATAGACTGACTTGGAACATAACTCTTATTTCCTTAGGGTAAAGGAGTTTATCAGATTCAGAGCTGGTTTTTATGGGGGGGGGGGGCAGGTACTGAGGGGAGGAGGGGGAAGGAAAACAAAGCAGAAGGATCCTTTTCCTAGGAGGCAAGAAGAAAGAAAGGGAAGTGACAAGACAAACTTCCCTTATATCACAATTCTGTTCAGCACCAGCCCCATCCCAGCTTTTGGGAGATCAGAGTTCTAAGCTGGCTATCAAAAGGTCTGTGGAGAGCTCTGGACACAAGGTTTCCTCAAGTTATCCCAGGGGCCCCTGGCAGATACCAGTAAGAGTCAGACTTTGGGCCTTCTCGCCTCCCATCTATGTGTCCCAACAAATTGCCCAATTACACCCCTGTGTCCTTCTTCATCTCCCCACCCCCCAACACTACAAACTTCCTGGCCACCCACAGTATGGTATCCCAGAAGAAAAGACTTGGACTCTGGCCCATGAGTGGCACTTTCCCTTCTGGCACTAGCCACCATATTGTGGACTCGTTACAGTCTGAAGATTCCCAGGGTCAGCAACCAAAGCCTTCCCCTGTGGGGAGCAAACCAGGATATCTATGAAAGGTCTGAAGAAGCTGCTTCTTCGGCCCTGTCCCCAGGAAACCCAGCACCATAGAGGTGCTTATGGTGGGAAAAAAAATAAACAAAGTGAACACTGAAACTAAGAATCAAATCAACCCTCACGCCTGGGCTATCTCAGGTGCCATCTTCCATGAAAGACATGAGATGGAGTTAAATGGTCTTCCTTCCAGGCTCGGGAGAATAAAGTAATTCCGAGATGATAGAAAACAGTCCCCCTCTTTCTGGCTGTCACAGCATCACTTTGGCTTTTCTCATGTTACCTCATATTTCAGACTCTGTTTGACTTTCTGGCTGTCCCAGGACAGATCAAGATGCTCGCTGAACACCACTGCAGTCTGAGTTACGGATCCACAGGCCTTGAGATGGCCCAGGGTCAGGAATTTCTGGAGCTAATCAAGGGAAAAGCATTGGTATTAATGATTCTGGGAAAAAGGGATATTTTTCTCTTTGGTATGAAAATTAAGTGACCAAAGTTTAGTGCTGTTTTTCAGAGTTTAATAAAATACAGTCATACTCAGAGAGAGAGGGATGGAGGAGCTGGCTGTCCTCAATTTATCCTGTCTGGATCGTGTTTACACATTGATGTTTGCATATAAAAACAACAACAACAATAACCAATAGCCAACATTTATGTGGTCCTCACTATGGTACAAGGCACTTTACAGCTTTATCTTATTTGATCCTCGAAACAACCGGTGTTGGGGGTGACAGCGGGGGTGGTGGTAGGTGCTACTATTATACCCAATTTACAGATGAGGAGACTGAGGCAAACAGAAATTACATGACTTGCCCAGAGTCAAACAGCTGGTAAATGTCTGATTTGAATTCAAATTTGACCCCAGGTCCTCCTATCTAGACTGTGAGCTAATTGAGAGCAAGTATTGGATTTGGGTTTGGTTTGGTTTTGCCTTTGTTGGTATCTCCAGAGCATGACAGGTATTAGGTGCTTAATAAATGTTTGTTGACTTTACTTTGATATCTTTTCTTGTCCTAAGAGCCAAATCTGGCCTCCAAACCTAAATCCTGATCCAGAACTAGTAAGGCAGAGAGAATTGGTTAATATAAAAAATAGAATATAAATATAATATCTATTATAAATAATAAATAATTATTATAAACAATAATTTATTCTATAAAATACATCGTTCTATATAATATAGTCTATATTATTGCTTTAACATAAATAATAATTAATATAATATAGCTTAATATAAAAGAAACATCTTTGGAGTTTGAACTTGAGGTGGAATTCACTCCCTCTTTGCCTAGATGGCTTTGTATTTGTGCCAGAGAAATTGGGGAATAAATGAATTTGTTTAGCATCATAGCCAAGGCCTGTACAAGGTACCATGTTTTGGTCCATGGGCATCCAGTTCAAAGCATTTACCAAGCATTTGCTATGTGTAAGGGTCTGTGCTAAATGCTAGGGGTTTTTTTTTTCATGGCAAAGTCCATGCCCTTAAAGAACTTACATTTTCCCAGGGCACAGGCACCATGATAAAAATGAAGGTTTTAGAACAAGCCACCATAGGAACATATAGGTCTATTACTCCTCAAAACTCTTCCTCTCCCTAAACTGGTGGAAATTCATTCCTAAATTTATATGTATGTATATGTGCAAATATGTATATATTCTACAGTGCTCCCTGTTGCAATAGAATGGAAGTTCCTTGAGGGCAAGAGCTATTTCCTTTTTTTTCTTTGGGTCCTTAGCACATCCCTTCAGGTGGTAGCATTTATTCATTGACTGATTGATTGTAGAGCCCTTGGAGTTGATGATCAGGGGTAGCTCATGGTATTGCCACCTCAATCCTCAGACTCACTCAGAGGGGCAAGCCTCTCTCCCCATTGCATGTACCTGTCCTGAGGTTGCAGTCAGACAGCCTTCCCACCTGGTGATGGTAGCCTCTGACCTGTCTACCCAGGTAAACTGGAAGTTGACAGGTTTTTCCCTGTTCCAGGCAAATTGTACCTATAGCCAGAGGAGAGAAACAGATATACTTCCGAATAATAGAACCGGATTGGCAGCCCTCCTCTCTGCTCTGTACCATAGTCCCGTACCTATACTAGGTCTCCAAGCTATACACTTGTTCCCTGGCTGATATCGGGGTACCAGATGAAAAGACCAAAAGAAACCAAAGCAGAAAAGACCTTGCCATCTCTCTCTCTATATAGACATGCTTCTAAGGATAGATGCATTCTGTCTTGAACAGTTTTGACATGGACCTACTTGGAAACAGAGTGTTCTTAGGATCACAGTATCTCAAGCTAGAAGGGGACTCAGAGGAAACCTAACCCAACCCCTTTATTTTACAGATGAGGAAATGAGGCCCAGAGAGGTTCAGTAACCTGTTCTAGGACATACAGGTAGTAAATAGAAGGGCCTCTGACTGCAGAGATGCTTTCCATCTCTTAGAAACCTTTGTAGATTTTTATTTCATTTTATTTTTTCTAATTACATGTAAAGACAATTTTAACATTCATTTTTTTAAATAAGATTTTGAGTTCCAAATTTTTCTCCCTCCCTCGTCCCTAAAATCATAAGCAATGTGATATAAAACTTCTGCAGTTTTAAGGAGTCAAACAACACAAACCCATTAGAGAAAGTCAATTGCAATCCATTTCACCCTTTACCACCTCCCCACTCATCTTTACACCAGCTTTACAGTCTCACCTGTTGGCTATACCTGCTCCCTCTCTTCTCTGCCAGGCCCCTGGCTTCCACATGGCTCCAGGATAGGTTGAAGGGATGAACAAATGCCACCTGGCCATCCACCTGATCCTTCCCCAGCTTTAGAGAGGAGGACAGCACCACCTGGCCAGAGTCAATGGCCATTGAGAGAAATGTCATCAGCACCAAAGCTTTGACTCCCACTCCCCCCAACCCTTACCCCTGATTAACCTCTATGGGCCTCAGTTTCCTCATCTGGAAAATAAGGGAATTGGACTAGAGGATCTCCAATATCTCTTCCAGCTCTAAATCAATGATCCTATGATCATTCTCAAAGGCTGGGACCCCCATGCAGGGGAGATCCAGGGAAATGGTAGAAAGAGGAAACATCAAATATTCCTGCCTCTCTTCACAGGCCCTCAGCTTACTAAGGGTTAGGAAATTGGCTCTGAATAATGGATATCACAGACATAGAGATGCTTCATAAATGCTTGTTGATTGATTGATTGATTTGTGGATTTGATATTTGTGAAACTTGGCCCCCTGAAGACCCTTGGAAGACTATTCCAGACTGAAGGTTTGGTCTTCTGAACCTGCATTTGTTAGTTTGATTCTTCCCAAGGCCTTCAAAGCCCTCAACACAGTGCTAGGCCCATGGTCAATGATGAATAGATACTTCTTCACTTAATCTGACTGAGACTCCACTTTCTAAGAGGTAGGATGCATAATAGGGAGCAGTCCCCTTGATCTGTCCCACATTCTACTTTAATCCTTTTATCTTGTGTCTTCTCCTGGAGAGATACAGACAGAAATTCTGTTGAACCCACCCATCAGAGATAGAAGATTCTAGAGAAAGAAGGAGAATCAGTCCAAGTGATTTAGGTGAGAAGGACTCAGGAATTGGGTTCAGGGCCATATTGTGTCATGCTCAGGGGTAATGGGAGGGAAGTATTTCAAGGCTAGACCTGTACCTCACCCACATCCAGTGTACATGATTCATCTGGCTAGTCACATTTCTCCTCTTACCTTTAAATACACATGAGATGTGGTAGAAAAAAGCACTGACCTAGGAGTCAAGAGACTCAGTCTCTCATCTCAGCTCTATCATGGACTAGTGATGTGAGCTTAGAGAAGCCATATTCAGTCCGTCAATAAACATTTAGTAAGCACCCACTGAGGCAGCAGTAGATAAGAGGGCTGGGACTGGAGTCAAGGAAGACCTAAGTTCAAATCCAGCCTCAGACACCTACTAACTGTGTGACTTTGGGTAAGTCATTTAACCTGTTTGCCTCAGTTTCCTCATCTGTAAAATGAACTGAAGAAGGAAATGGCAAATAATTCTAATATCTTTGCCAAGAAAATCCCAAATAGGGTCACAGAGAGTCAGACATGACTGAAAGGACTGAACAACAACAATGAATACCTACTGTGTGCAAAGTACTGTGCTAAACACCGGGAATTTAAAAAAAAGACAAAATGCAACACAGGCCCTGCTTTCAAGGAGCTCATAATTAAGTGAGGGAATTAACAACAAGATATAAACAGGATAAATTGAAAAATTCCCTCAATAGAGGGAAGGCTCTAGCATTAAGAGAGATGGGGAAAAACCTTCTTGCAGAAGGTGGCCCTTTAGCGGAGACTTCAAAAAAGCCAGGGAAGCTGCTGAGCCCCAGGTTCCTTGTCAATCCAATGAAAGGCTTGAACTAAGTGGTCTCCAAGGACCATTTTTCCTCGTGCTTCTCTTCCTCTCCCTCCCTCCTCCCGGGCTGTTTGTACCTGCTCCTTGCTGTTCCATTCAATGACTAGATTATCTTGATGGCTGTGAGCTGAGTGCAGCAGGGACGTGGCGACCTTGGAATGCTGAGGAAAAGGGATGGAGAGAGAATGGACAAGTTCCACTGTAAAAGAGGGGAGAAAAACGGGGGGAGAAGGTTATCAGGACTGGTTACCACTGGCTACATTTTTTCTATCACACAATCGGGGCGAGATATATAGAACACTGGGCATAGAGTCGGAAAGACCTGAGTTCAAATTCAGCCTCAGACATTTACTAGATGTGTGACCCTGGGCGAGTCACTTGCTGAGTCAACTTCGGGGTTTTCTCAGCTGCAAAATTAGGACAACTATAGCACCTACTTCTCAGGGTTGTTGTGAGGATCAAATGAGATAATATTTATAAGATGCTTAGTATAGTGACTGGCATATGGTGGGAACTTAATAAATACTTTTTTTCTTCCTTCTTGCCTTCATTCCTCCTTTCCTTTCTTCCTTTCCCTCCTTTCCTTCCTCTCTTTCCTTTCTCCCTTCCATCCTTTGTTCTTTCCTTTCTTCCCTCCCTCTCTTTCTTTCCTTCCTTCTTTCTCTCTCTCCCTCCTTCCCTCCTTCCCTCCCTCCCTCCTTCCTTCCCTCCTGGGATCACTCATACTAAGGAGGAACCTGGGAGTTTCTTGGGGGTACAGTAGAAAGCGTATTAGATTTGAAGCAAAAGGACCTGGATTCAAAAACCTCTCTCTTGAACAAATCACTTAATTTCCCTGGGCCTTAGTTTCTGTATTTGGAAAATAAGAGGGGTGGGCTGGATGCTTACTAAGACTCTTTCCAGCTCCAAAGTGATGATCCTGTGATCATTTTCAAAGGCTGGGATCTCCTTTGAGAGGATGAAATGGGGTGACATCACATATGCTCATCTCAGATACCTGCCCCCACTCATCAGTCCTTAGCTTGCTAAGGGGATAGAAACTGACTCTGAATGATGGGTATGCAATGCCTGCCACAGAGACGCACTTACAGAAATGCCTGCTGAATGACTGATCAATTGGCGGTTTGGAATTTGGAAAACCTGGCCTGGCAGCAAAGGAAATTAGCAGATGGGATCCTGAAAGGTGAACTGGGCCTCTCCTCTTTTTGCACATCAATCACCTATGGCACAGTTCAGGGTGGCAGAAAAATGCCTTCATGACACAGAAAAGAATAGCAGAGAGGCTGGAGTTTATAATCATATTCAGGAAAGACTGTTTCCTTTAGGACTGCATCTAATTAACTTCAAGGGTTGCCGTTTAGAAGTGAGTATTTCCTGGGAATGAATTTGGGATTAGAACACATGGCTCGAGCTAGGACAAGCCCTTTTTAGGAGGTTATTACAAACTTTTTAACCTCTATATTTGCTCAGGGACTCCTGGAGGAAACAGCTAATGCCTTCTCTAACCTCTGGTCCTGTTCTGTCTATGGATGCCTATTGGTTGCTGCCTGTTCACTGATTTGTTTCCACCGAGAAGTTTACCCTGCATGTGATGGCTCCTGGAGAACTTGGGAAAAGGCCCTGTGTAGCTGCCGATGAACTTGAACTCCTGGCCATCCCATAGTACCAGTTGTTGGATGGTCCTTGTCCCATTGGCTTTCTGATACATGGTCAGCAGCACTATTTCCCAGGGGATCATTTTGAGCTACAAAGGAAAAACAAAGAGGTATCAGCCCTGGGGTGTAATTCAGGTAGGGGCTCAAGATAGGTAGGGACTGGGGCAGCTAGGTGGTGCAGTGAATAGAGCACCGGCCCTGGAGTCAGGAGGACCTGAGTTCAAATTTGACCTCACGCTTAACACAAAACTAGCTATGTGACCTTGGGCAAGTCACTTAACCCCAATTGCCCTACCTTCCCCCTCCCAAAAGAAAAAAAAAGATAGGTAGGGACTGAAAGGAGAGAAGACTTCAGAAAGATGAGAGAATTTAATTACGTCTTGGACTTCTTGGGACGGAGCACTAGACTTAGCACATCTGGATTTGAGGTCAGTGTCTTGCACCAATTAGGCATTAAATAAATACTTATCAGTTTGGAGAATGATTTAATTAGGATAAGATATTCTGTCATATGTGAGGAGGGCCACATCAGTCAATATTACCATTCATTGTTACCAGTCTGAGAATGGGGCTGCCTAAAAGAACTTGGACATTTGGAGGGGTACGTTTTAACAGAGGCATTCTTAACTTGGGGCTGGCAAACTTCTTTTTTTTAATATTTTTATAATTGCATTTCAACATAATTGGTTTCCTTTGTAATCCTACATATTTTATTTTATGCATTTAAAAAGATTTTTGCAGAGGATTCTGGGAAGATGGTGGAGTAGGTCAGAAAACTTTAGACTCTCCAAGTTTCCTCCACAAAAAAAAAAAAAAGACAAAACATGATTCATAAGCTTCACCAGACTGCCAAAGGGGTCCATGAATCAAAAAAAGTTAAGAACCCCTCTTTTAATGGGAGAAGACTTAGGAAAAAGTCAGAGCATGGGGCCCTGCTGATGGAAGTCTCTGGGTAACCAAGGAGTAGTGCGTGCTTCAGATGAAAGCTGGCACCCAAGAGAGGCTGTATCAGGGCGGTAGAGGGGCATCGTAGACCAAGACCAGTTTCACCCACTTGACAAGTAGCATGTGGTTGCCTGGGAAATGTAGTCTCTGCCACTTCCATAACCTGACTCTAGCACTGGGCTCGGGCTCCCCCCCAGGACCCCCCAGCGGCTGTTCTTTACCTGTGGAATTGTATGCATCAGCTCAGTCACTTGTGTGAGGTTGGGCGCAACAAATGTCAGCTTTGTGGTCAGGTGGAAATGGTGCTTCTCCAGGTCAACAGCAATCACGCTTTCGGCTTCACTCTCAGAGTAACTTATCTAGGTGGGTGAGAGGGCAAAACGAAGTTGCTTCTGGAATCTGAGGGAACATTTCACAACCGATCTGGGCATAGTTTGCCAACCCCTGGCATAATGGATAAGGCACTCAACTCATAATCGAGAGGACCAGAGTTCAAATCTTGCCTCCGACACTTACTAGCTGTACGTCCCTGGGTAAGGCATTTTATTTTTAGGTCCAGTTTTCCCATTTGTGAACAAGAATAGCACTTACCTCAAAAGGGTTGTTGTGAGTCTCAAATAAGATATGCGTACAGTGCTTTGCAAACTTTAAAGTGTTGTATAAATGTTGGCTACTATTATTATGTTTCTCACATATATGTATATATCTACATACACATTCCTATGGAATGTCCTGGTCACAAAGCACTTTACATGTCTCATTTGAGCCACACAAAAACCTTGAGTGACAGGTCATAAGATCATAGATCTGGAGCTCAAAGGGAAATCAGAGCTCATCTAGTACAACCCCTTTCATTTTACAGTTGTTCAGGGTAGGTTAATTGACTTGCCTAAAATCATATTTCAGAATCAGGATTTGAACCTAGGTCCTCTGGCTACAGAGCCAGTGCTCTTTTTACCATATCATGCCGAGTTCCAAAAGTGATGCAATTTTTACACCCATTTTACAGATTGGGAAGCTGAGGCTCACCCCAAGTCATATAATTAGGAAGTGTCTGAGGTGGGCATCAAATCCAAGCATATGCCTTTCTTCTACCATAGGTAAACAGCTCTTCACCACTCGCTCACTGTGACCTGATGGCTGAGGAATAAGCTTAAGGCTAGCCACAGTCCTGGGGCTGGCAGGAGAGATAACTGCTTTTACTGTACCTGTTTTACCCTCAGGGTGAGAAACAACAGTTCCTGGGCTGAAGGACCTCTAAAGAAGCAAGCTGAATCTGCAAGGCTGATCTCTCTCTTCTGACCCAGACTCCCCAAGGAGAAGGGGGTGAGATCAAGAAATCAACATGTGTTAGACATCTCCAATTTGGGACAGGCCCGTTGCTCTGCCAGCACACATAAGTCACAAGGGTGATAAAAGAGACATTGAACAACTTGTGTTGGGATACGTCAGGCCAACCATTTACTTGGAAAAAGAAAAGCTTTGAGCTCAGGAGACAAAGTTTGGGATGATGAGAAGCTGGAAAAGCAAACAGAGCACTTGGAGCCATGTCTGGAAGGACTTGGAACACTCTTTAATCCATCCCAGACTTGGAGCATGGGCCCCACCAACGGGATGCACCGCGGGGATCAGATACACTCGCCAGAGGGGCTTGAGAGGGAGGGTGCCAGGCAAGCCAGCTCAGGAATGTAAATCCCTATGGGGTTTTTTAAAGCTAAAGTCCCATTTCTGAAGGGCAGCCCACCTGGGGTTTTCTTTAGCTTCCTTAAATAGATGTGAACATATTAACCAATTCTTCTGTGTCATTAATGCTGCCCCCTCCAAATCTCCATCTACCTCCCTCTCCTTTTCAATCGGCCTCTCTCCTTCAACTTTCCACTTTGGAAAGCAGCCATGAGAAGAGAAAAAAAAGATGCATGTGGAATGAGTTAGGAGCCAGCAGAGTTCAGGGACTGGCCAAGAGAGGAACATGGGCCTCAGGGAGCAGTTACCTTGGTGGAAAGCTTGGCTCTTCTAGGGAAATGGTTGAGGAGGAAGGAAAGATTCTGTTGGCTGGTAACATGTAGTTCTTTGCTGGAAAAGAGAATCATGGAGCTTGAATGTATCTTAAATGTCATTTACTCTAACCCCCTCCTTTAATGGAGGAAAGAACAGAGGACCAGCGAGACCGAAATCAAGGTCACATCACACAGGAAGTAAGTGACGGAATTGAGATTGGAACTCGGAGCCTTTGGCTCTGAATCCAACACTCTTTTGATTATACCACATTGTCTTTTGAATGGAAAGTATCATTTGAGAAACAAAAACAAAAGTATTTTTTGGAATCAAACATTCAAATCAATAATGGTGACTGATAAGCATGTAAGGAACAGTCTCAGAGATTCACTCTTATTTTAGTAGGCCTATTATTTAGTCCAGGCCTATTATTATATTGGTGCAGAGAACCTATATTATAGGAAATCCCTCCACCCATATAGATTGATTTTTCATCTGTAATTATAGTCCAGAGAGTTGTCAGAGGAACTTAGAGGTTAAGTGACTTGCCTACGGTCTTATAGCCATTATGTTCCTGAGGCAGGAGTTGTACCTAGGTCTTCCCGACTCCAAGGCTGTACCCCTATCCACTATGAGGAATCCAATATCACAGTCAATTCAGATGGAAAAGTCACAAAATCATAGAATGTTAGAGTTAGGAAGGACCTCAGACATTATCTTAGTCAACCCTTCTACTTGACAGAAGGAAAAACTTTCCCAGACCGTGGAGGTGACTCAGTCCAATTTCGTCATTTAAACAATAATGAAAATGAGGCAGATAGGTTAAGCGATTTGTGCATGGTCATTTAGCTAATAAGTGGTATATCCAAGCCCTTCTCCACCCCCCCTGCCTTTCAACAAGCTATGAGTTCATGACCAAAGGGTTCTGTGGGTGTCTGGAAACCCAGATCCAAAGACCTTCTCCTCACCTGAGTGGTTGATTCCTTCCCCTCATATGGATGAGAAGACTTGTTTGGGACTCACAGGTCACCTCCAAGGATGTTTGCACTTCACTGGCTTCCAGGATTTCCTGGAATAACAACTAGGAGGGAGAGGATAGAATAAGATCCTGGAGGGCAGGGTCTGCTTTTTTGTCTTTGTCTCTCCTGAATTTAGCAGTTTGTCACATAGACATACTTAGTAAATGCTTCTTGAATTTAATTTACAAAAGGCAGTCAACAGCATAACATGGAAAAGCAGGTGTTTGTCAAGTGGACTGATTAAATTTAACCTTTCTCCAGTACACTGATGCAGTCTATGATTCACCGTTTCTTTTTTTTTAACACTGAAATAATCAGATTGATTGTTGCTGATTGTATGTATGTATAATATTTCTTTATGGTGTATTTATGTATATATACATATACATATATATACACACTACGCACATGTATGTTTCTTTTTTATTCTCCTTTTAAATTCTCAGCCCCCAGAGGACAAGGACCTTGTGTGCCACTTATCCCCCTTTTTCCCTATCTCCCAAGAGTCCAATGTCCTACCATTATCTATGTGCTCCCAATACAGACTTGGTGACTGACCAGACTGCCAACTCTCAACAAGAAATTATCTAAACGGGGGCGGCTAGGTGACTCACCAGCCCTGGAGTCAGGAGGACTGGGGTTCAAATGTGACCTCAGACACGTAACACTTACTAGCTGTGTGACCTTGGGCAAGTCACTTAACCCCAATTGCCCAGCCTTCCTTCCTCCAAAAAGCAAAAAAAAAAAATTATCTAAACAGAAACTTTTTTTCTAATAGCTTATCTGTAAGACCTTTGAAAGTGTGTGTGTGTGTGTATGAAATCCAATACTGTACATTAAGAAAAAATCATGAATACAGATGAGATAAGCCTTCTGAAAACCACTTTAACCAGGTAAAAGTTGATTTCTGAGGTCATTCTCCAAGGACTCCAAGTAAAAAACTCTTCCTTGTTCCTACTAATAGTAGCAAGACTAATTCAAAATGGTAGATAATTTTAAAAACATTTTTAAAAATTTTAAAATGCATGAGCTGATTTTTCATAGCATATTTACCTAGGAAACCAAGCAAGGCTAATCATATTCCTTGCAAATATACCAATCTGACCTGAGAAAAATATTTCAGGTAGCTGGAGAGGGAGCCAGCCTGGAGTAAAACATTTTTCAACTCATGGTGCATCCGGAAAGTGGCTAAATATGCAGACAGTGGTTGGGAAGCTGAAGTGACTGACCCCTGCAGCCTCTCTGGCTATGGTCCCTTCCCAGGGACCAGAATAATCATCTCCTCTCATTACCTGGGTTGTGAAGGGCAGGCCCAGCTGCCTGAAAATTGGCACTGTGTGTTGGATGTGGGTCATAAGCTCAAAGGTCCCATTTAGTTCCAAGGCTGTCAGAGCTGCCACATCCACACTGACCTTCCTGTCCCCTCCCTGGATGTCCACGCTGCCCTGGGTCTGGGTTTCTAGATATGGGAGGACAAAAACACTTAGTAATAGCAAGGCAGTGAAGCACAGTAGAAAGGGTACAGGCTCTGGGGTCACAAGCCCTGGATTCATATCCCCCACATCTGATACTTAATACCTGTGTGATCTTAGACAAGTCACTTAACAGTCAAGAAGACCCGAGTTCCAATCCAGCTACAGATATATGCCAGCTGTGTGATAGTGGGCGAGGCACTTACCCTCTATGCTTCAGTTTAGTCATCTATAGAAAGAGAGGGCTGGACTAGATAGCTTATGAAGTCCCTTCCAGTTCCATTTCATGTCATATACTATGAAAGGGTGTCTCTTTACGCCCTTGGCTAGGTGCCACTGTCACACGGCCATCTTGCTCCTCTTTGTTCCCTTCCAAAAGAAGGAACAGTAATGGAGAGTATAGTGAGGATCGCTGCTCTCCGTGGTCTCTACCAATGGGTAGAGAGAGCTACAAAGCCTATCTCCACGGAGAGCATCCTTCAGTTAGCCTCAACCCAATAATTTTCTTAGACTGGAAGGGACCTTCAGATCCCTGAAACACTGATTAAGAGTTGAAAGGAACCTTACACACCATCTTGTACAAACACCCAGAAGATTGAGTGACTTGCCCAGGGTCACAGAATCATAGAATTTGAAAGTTAGAAAGGACCTCAGTAGCCATCCGGTCCAACTCACATACAAGAAGAATCCCCACCATAATACACTGTTGTCATCCAGCCTCTGCTTGGAGACCTCAAAGGAGGGTGAACTCTCTTCTGAGTTGGCCCATTACAGTTTGGGAAAACTCTAATTATCAGGAAGCTTTGTTTTTGTTTCTTCCTGCTATCACCCCTAACTTTTCCTTTTCATAGCTTCCACCCATGGCTCCCAATTCTACCCTGGAGGGCCAAACAGAACCAATATAATTTTTTCCTCCACACAACATTTCGTCAGATTCTTGAAGGCAGTAATCTTGTCTCTCCCAAGTCTTCTTTTCTCCATTTCCATTAGTCAATCCTAGTATGACAAGGCCCTTCACCATCTTGGTTGCCTTTCTCCAGATTCTCTCCATCTTATCAAAGCCCCTCTTAAACCGTGGTGGTCAGGACTGAGCAAAACCATCCAGGTGAGGTCAGAGCACAGAGGAATTGGGATTTTCCTCGGTCTAGTAGCTTTGCCTCTCTTAATGTAGTCCAAGATTTCTCTACCCCACATGGGTAGTGAAAAGAACTGGGATTCCATTTCAAGCCCCCCAGCTCCAAATTGGTTGCTGTCTACACTAAATCACATCAACCTTTTCCTCCTTCAGGTGTCAATTGTTCTATATGCTTACTCATGGGCAGCCTAACATGTAAACCATGTCAAAGAGATAGCCATGAACTCTAGAAGGGATTTTAGAGATCATCCAACACTGATGATAGATAATATTTCTACTCTAAGGTTTACAAGTTACTTTGCATAGATTATCTCATTTGATTCTCACAACAACCCTGTGAGGTAAGTGCTATGATTATTTCCATTTTATAGATGAAGAAACTGAGGGAGGCAGAGGTAAAGTGACTTGGTCAGGGTCACAAAATAAGTATCTGAGGCATTATTTGAACTCAGGTCTTCCCATCTCCCGTGTTCTGTGTACTCTGCCACCTAACTGCCTTATGCTATATCTCATTTTGTAGATGGGGGAAATGAAACTCAGAAGGGGTTAGTGACTGACCCAAAGTCACATACCTGGTTAGTGGCAGTCCATGGAAACTTGAAGCCAAAATTAGAGACTCTTAGGCCAGGACTTTTTCCACTAAAATATTCTGCTTCTCTGAAACTCAGAGTTTCTGGGGGTTTTTTTAAGTTCTGTAGAACGGGAGACTCTGAAGTTCTTTCCAACTACCCCTTCCAAAACCTAGGAACCTTCACTGTCAGGAAATTATTCTCTCTCTTACTTACACACTTTATCTCAAAATACTTTTGGAAAACTAAGACCCATTATAAGCAAATCTGAGATTCTTCATTTAGAAAGCCAAGTCCCTGTGATATATTCCCTCCAGATATGCCTAACCACATTTCCTACTTCATGGTCCCAATAGGGAAAATTATTTCAAAAGTTCCTTTGATATGGTAAGCAAGGCAGCTCCGTGGATTCCTGAGGGGCGTCCATGAAGCCACTTTCTGAGGGTCTATGGCAGATGGTGCTGAAGCCCCTCTTCCTTGCCAGCAAAACTTCCTTTCTCCCACACAATGAAAATGCCAAGCTGTCATCTCTGTCTGTTCTTTCCCCTGGCTGAGAAAGCCTGCTTTTCAGCATAGCAGTAAAAATTGGGAAAGTATCAGTTCTCTGAGTCTTGGAAATGATTTTCTCAGACTTCAGGGAGTTGGTATTTGGAAGAAGAAAACCATATTTCTAGATAAGCCCCAAAAATTAGTGGTCATTTTTTCCCCTAAACTATAAACCCCTTGAGGGAAAGAACCATGTCTTATGCATCTCTTCTCTTTTTTTTTCATTTTTAAACCCTCTAACATAGTGCCTCATACACAATAGGTGCTTAATAAATGTTTGTTGGTGCTTAATAACTTTTCAATTCATCCTCCAGCCTTCACTCTGTTTAGACTAGAGCAGTAATGAAGTTACCACTGCATAGATTGAGAGTTAATTTAACTTCATTCCCCCCCATCATGTAATACTTATGTGACACCTATAATTATTTGAATAAACCACAAGCTCTCAATTATCTGTAGCAACAAAGGTCATAGGGAGCATATCTTGCATAAGATGGAAGGCTAAATGTAATCCTATGGTCATCAGCCTAGAGTGAAAGGGGACCTTAGAGTTGTGTAGGCCAGTGGAACGGGATGAGGAAACTGAGGCCTGGGGAGGTTGGGCCTTGCTCATGATCATACAGCTAGCAACTGTTAGAGGCAGAATTTGAACCTGGCTATTCCTCTCTCCAGATTCAGCAGTCTAACCACTCCGCCATGCCACCTCTCTGAGAAGAAGTAATCCAAAACTTTATTTTAGCCATTTCCCCATTCAAAATGTCCCCAGATTTGCTCTCCTAGAGTCTTTTCCCCACAGTGATCATGTCCATCCTGTAGAAAAGATAACCAATGAGACGCCCAAGAAACAGGTGGGGAAGAAAGAAGAGGAAGAGGAAACAAGAACCTGGGTAATGTACATATCAGATAAACAGCCTCTAATGACTCAAGACTTGACTATAGTTCAGTCCCTAAATTAGTAAAGATATTCTTTCACCTTCCACAAGTTTACTAGTCTCCTTGGGGCAATGAGGTAGTCCACGGGATAGAACACTGGGTCTGAAGTCAGGAAGACCTGAGTTCAAATCCTGCCTCACACATTTACTACCTATGTGACCCTGGGTAAGTCACTCAAGCTCTCTCACCTTCAATTTCTCTATCTCTAAATTGGGATCATAATAGCACTTACCTTACAAGATTGTGAAGATCACATGAGAAGACAGATGTAAAGTATATGCAGATAGTGCTAGCTATTAAAAACAGAAGTTCCTAGTATGGGATTAGAACCTACAACCTAGAGATTACTGACTGAGGGCAACTACTTTAAATGCATTGTAACCCTTATTTCAATAGATACTTGCTGACTGCTTGATTAGGCCACAGAGGCCATGTCAGAGAGTAGGCTGCCTTTTGACATGTCCTCCAACGAGGGTAAAAATCTGGACCCAGTCCTTGCCCCAGGAAGGAGGTAAAAGACCAGTACACTTTAATTACCTTGTGTCTGTAGCACTACAGTGAGGCCAACCACCTCCGGGTAGCCGACTTCTTGCCTCAGAGCACTGCTGTTATGTCTACTCCAGCAGGAGAATGCCATTTGTTGTCTGCTATAAGAACAACTCATGGTGTAGTTGAGAGATGTCTGCCCCACTAGAATGCTCACAGAATTGTCAGTGTTGGAACTGGTTCCTTGAAGGTTCATCACAACCTGAAATAATGCAAAGGGAGATAGGTGTTGGTGAGTCACTATCCTAAACTCCTCATCTGTGATCCTCTGAGAACAAAAAAATCCAATCCAAATTTATCACCTCCTAAACTCTCACAGAATAAGCTCATTTTGGTTCTGTGATGCTTTGGGCTACATGGACCCTTGATACATTATTCAAGGGCCTGATTAGCTAGAAACATTTCATTTTTTTTCCTATCAGGTTATTACATGAAAGGAATTGGTCTCACATGTAAAACACTCATTTTATGAAGCAAGAAAATTAAAACCAAGTCAAACGATACTAGAATCTATGGGCTTAACTGCACCTTCAGAAGTTATCTCATCCATTCCTCTTTGGACAGTATGGTTCCTAGTGTATTACAGGAAGAAAATTGCCCAAATGGGATCACAAAGAGTGGGACGTGACTGAAACAACTCAACAACAACAAGAATCTGAAAGGCCTGAGAAGGTGCAAGTAAACGAAGTGAGAAAAGCCCACTAGCCATCTTGTTTCTACTCCCTCATTGGTGGGGGAAACAAGGGTCATGGGAGACAAGGATCAACAGCTGTGCTTATACCTTGTACCTCCAGAACACTACAAGGATTCAGGCAATGCTCATTCCTCCTGGATGAGTGAGTGAACACAGCTTTCAAGAATTAAGATAGAAGCATTTCATGAAGCTATGGGAAAGGAACCTGAAGTCTTATGTACCCGAAGAGATTCTGGGAGTCCACACTGCAACAACACAGACCAGTTATGCCGGAGGGTTCCTGACCAGGAGTGTCTGGCAGTGGTGCTCTGGCTTTGGCCTCCAAAGATGATGATGCCTGAGCCATACTGGGCCCTGCCACTCAAGTTCTTGGCTTCTTGGTGGTCCAAGAAGACCTGGGTATACAGGATTTAAGTCAGAGAAGAGTTTTCTTTCCATAAGTTCCATCATTGTCAATGCAGGGCAATGGGAACCAAGTGAAGTTCTACAGGATCTCAGGGCTAGCATTAAAGGTTGGGCTAGAGAAAGGGTTCTCCACCTGGGGTATGTAATCTTGCTTTTTTGTTTGTTTTTTGAAGCAATCATAGTTAAGTGATTGGTCCAGGGTCACACAGCTAGTAAGTGTCTGAGGTCAGATTTGAACTCAGGTCCTCCTGACTTCAAGGCTGGTGCTCTATCCACTGTACCATCTAGCTGCCCCTTGTTTTTCTTAACATGTTTTGATGACTGTATCTAAATATAATTGGTTTTCTTTGTGATCATGTGTCTTTTCTTTTATGCATTTAAAAACATTATTCTAAGAAGGGGTCCATAGGCTTCACCAGACCGCCAAAGAGGCCCATGGCACCAAAACAGATTAAAACTCTTGGTTGAAATCAAAGAACACAGGATGTAGAGGTCCCCCAAACCAACCCTCTCCTATATAGAAGAGGAAACTGAAACCAGAGAGAGTAATTTTTACAAAGGTATACAGGGACAGTAAAGGCAGGATTCAAACCCAGGTTCTCTGATTCTACAACCAGGTTTTTTGTTGCTGTTGTTGTTTTTCCCTGCTTCTCCTCAGAAAGTAACTTACCCAAGGTCATAGGACTAGTCAGTGGAAGATCTGAGACTACAAGTTTGATCTTCTGGCTGTTAGATGAATGGACCTTCAGTTCTACCAAGTTGCCTCCCTAGAGGTATTTCAAAGTAACTTTGTCTTTTGGGGAGATTAGAGAGAGGTTTGAGGAATGGGAAGAGGGGTGACCTACCTGCAAATCTATCCTGTCTTCCACCCCCAATGCCTGCAATGTTGGGATGTTGTGTCGGATTTTGTAGTCGAGGGAAATATAATCTGAGCGTTGAATGAAGCTGAACTCTTCAGAAATCTGTTGACCATTAACAAAGGATATAAGATCAGTCCAGAGGGCAGCCTTCACAGGATTCCTCTTTCAGTGCTGTGTTGTACAGTGCCCGAGGATCCCTTCCTAGGCCTTTCCCTCTTACCTGCTTGCTGTCCATGCCAAACCGGATAATTCGCCTGTAACTATGATTACTTCTCACTGTGGTCACATCCACCAGAGTCTGAGCAGGGATGCCAAAGTGGAGAGTGTCAGGGAAGTTGTGGGTGAAGAGCATGTCCAGTTCTTGGTGTGTCTGGATCAAGTGAAAGAGAAATGGGAGCCACATATGCCAAAATATTCATTGCAGCCCCTTTTGTGGTAGCAAAAAATAGAAATAAAATAAATTCTCATGAATTGGTGAATAGGCTAAACAAATTGTGGTGAATTAATGCAGTGGAGTCCATGTGAGAAATGATGGGTATGAAGACTTCAGAGAAGCATGGGAAGACATATGAACTGATGCAGAGTAAAATAAACAGAACCAGGTAATCAATATACACAAAACCTACAGCAATGTAAAGAAAAAGAACAACAACAAAAACAAAAACTGAATGCTGTGTAATTATAATGGTCAAAAGAATTGGACATCAAGGGGATGCCCATCCATTGGGGAATGGCTGAACAAGTGGTGTTATAAGAATGTAATGGAGTACTACCATGCTATAAGAAATGAGGAGCATGCAGACTTCAGAAAAACCTGGAAATACTTATTTGAACTGATGCTGAGTAAGGGGTGCAGAACCAGGAGAACATTGGACACAACTACAGACACATTGTGTCTGTGACGGCTAACTTTGACAGACTGGGCTCCTCTCAGCAATGCAAGGTTAGAAGACAACTCCAAAAGACTCATGATGGAAAGGGATATCCACATCCAAAGAAAGAACTACAGAGTCTGAATGCAGATTGAAAGCAAACTACTTACTCTCTTTCTTTTTTGGTTTGTTTTGTTCCCTCTTTCTTGTTCATTCCATTGGTTATAATCCTTTCTTTACAACTTGACTAATGTTTAATGTGAAGGTATTTGTAGAACCTATATCGGATTGCATACTGCCATGAGTGGGGGGAAGGAAGGAGAGGGAAGGCGAGAAAATTTGGAAATCAAGGGATTGTGGAACTGAATGTTGTAAACTAAAAGTAAATAAATAAATTTTAAAAAATTATAATGGCCAAGATTAGCCCTAGAGAAGAGTGGAGAAAATGGGTCACCTAAACTACAAATGTGTAATATTGCATGCACTAATAAAAATAGGTTAGTTGCTTTTGTTAAAGTGTTTTTTCTCCTCCTTTTTAATCTTTGTTAAAGGGATGGCAATTCACTGCATAGGGAAGAGATGAGAAATACATTCCAAAATGAAGATGATGTAAAAAAAAAAAAGTCCCCCAAAAGCTATTAATAAAAATTAGATTTTAAAAAGGGAGATGAAAAGAAAAGGAAAATGAATACTAAGGGGAAAGTCATAATTTCTTGCTGAGGATATTCGTTGGATTCTCTATTCCCACCGCTCAGGAAATTGGGGCTTTAAATAGTAAGATCATAACTTTAGAACTGGAAGGAATCATAGAGCTCATCTTGCCAAAATCTCTCTTTTTTCAGATTAGGAAACTGAGACCAGAAACGTTAAAGGACTTAACTAGGGTCTCATATATAGTGAGGCTTTGCTTTGAGCATCTCCAGATCCCCTAATATGAAGGCACCTCCTTGGGAGATACCGGGGATCCGCATCTAGGAGGAGACATTCAGTGCTCCCCTACCACATGGATGGAAACAGCTTTTTCCATTGGCTGCATAGCCAGAACAGGCTGCGTCTTTAAATCAACCAGACTGGGATAACATTACTTTCTGTCTTTCTGGTGGTATCCAGTAGAGATAAAGGTTCCATTCACCCACAGAATGGGCACCAAGAACTGAACTGGGTGAGGGAAAGTAACCTTGACCCTGTGGACCTGAGAATGGGGGTCAGGGCTTTGTCTATTTAGTTTGTCCTTTTCAGACCTAAGTGCAGGCAAAGGAGTCTCAGGACCGCAGCAAGCCTCGGTGACTTGGGAGACAAGATTCCTGGCCAGGTGTTATAGCCAGTCTAGCAGGAAAACCCTGGAAAGCCAAAGTGACCATGACTTAAGCCCAAAGAGTTGCTCTGGACTTGGAACTTGGTGGAACTAGGCTATGTAGGAACTGAGGGAATTTGTGAACCTAATCTCCTTCCTCTTCCCAGAGACTGAGGTGGCTTAAAGAGGAATTTCCACATGTATATGTGGTGGGGGGAGAGGGGTTTTAATGTTTGTGCTTGCTATAGCCAATATTCCTTGGTAAAAGTTAATTTGACTAGTAAATGCTTTAATTGAACTGGGGTGAAGGAGCCTCCTTAAAATTGAGGGAGGGGATGAAGTTAATGGCAGAGACACTAGACACCCCCAAAAATGGGTACTGGAGAACCCTGGAGGAGGAGGTAAAATGTAACCAGTATGGCCTTCTGGCAATGGGGGACCAGAGGAGTCACCAGTTCATTTAGGTAGTAAATTTAGAGAGAGGATTCAAACCCAGGTCCTCTGATGCCAAATGGAGGACCCTTCCTACTGCACCACACTGCCTCACCCTAAGAGCAGAAGGAAGTCCTTAGTGCCTTACCCCTTGGAGTTTCTCTCCACTTTGTGAAGAGCCCTGGCCTTTCCCAATTTCAAAACTTTCACCTTTAATTCTCTTCTAGGTAACTTGAATGAACACTCATGTAGAGCATTTAGCACAGTGCCTCATACATAGTAGGAGTTTAATAAGTGTTTTTTGATTGATGTTTTTTTTGTGTCCGAGATTCTCCCCAGACTCTAGCTCTGCCTGAAGAAAGTCAGCATCCTCAGACTGCCTTCCATATCCAATGTCCACCACTTGGCTGGTGACCCACTCACCTCCGTGGCCTTCAGGATGAGAAGACCTCGCAGGGTGCTGTCATCTACAGTGACCAACATCTGGGCGTCCAGATCCATACTGTTCACTACCACGTAGCCTGAGCCATCAATCTGACCTGGGGCCCCAAGAGCCTGGAGAGGTTAAAAAAAGCCACCAGATATGTAGGATTACAGTATTTAGAGAGGAGAGTTAGAAGGGACTTTAGAGGTCATCTAATCCAATACCATTATTATTAATTATTATTATTAGTGCCCGAGTCTGTAAAGTTTACAAAGTGCTTTACAGATACAACTCACAGGCCCAATCCCAATGCTGGTCAGATGAAAGCTTTGACCTGCTTCATTTTTTTCACCTGGACTAGCTCACCCCTCCTTAGGCAACCTGGAGGCCCTCTGCTCTTAGGGGCTTATTGTCTTGGTGCTGTACAATTGATTTTAGCCCTCTTGCATCTCAGAACTCCAGAGCTCAAGCAATCCACCAGCCTCAGTCTCCCCAGCACTCCCACCACCATTCTCAGCTTATTTTCATTATTACTCATGTCTAATCATTATCAACATTACGTTATCAACAACATTATCGTTATCAACATTACAAAACATTCATTAAGCACTTAATGGTCCTTCTAGCTATACCTGGTACTGCATAATGACTGCTTTCCACTAGACCTAGATCTATGCTGGTTTTTCTTATTTTCTGGCCATGTGGGTCAATATATATTTCTGCAGTTTGTTTAAAGCCAGTATCTCTCCCATCCTTAAAATACACACACACACACACACACACACACACACACACACACACACACCCCTGTATCCCTGTCATCTGCTCTAGCTATCATCCTCTCTTTCCTCCCTTTTTCTTGAACATGCCATCTACATGCTTCCTCTCCACTTATCCTCTCCTAAATTTTGCAGTCTGGCTTCCAACCTCATCATTCAACTGAAATAATTCTCCCCAAAGCTACCAATCATATCTTAAATGTCAAAACGAATGGTGTTTTCTCCATCTTCACCTTTTTTGACTTCTCTGCAGTCTTAGACACTGGCAACTACCCCTCTTCCTAAGTATTCTTCTGAGTTGTTGTGAAACCACCCTCTGAACTGGCCATTTTTTTCTGTTTCTTTGTGGATCTTTACCCATGTTATGTCCATTAACTCTGAATATCCCAAGATTCTTTCCTGCACCCCTCCCCTTCTTTTTATCTCTACACCACCCTCTCACGGTGATCTCCCAAGGGTTCAATTATTATCTCTATACAGCTTATTCTCAGAGCTAGTCTCTGCTGAGCTGCAGTCCCACATCACCAACTGTCTATATGACATTTCAAACTGGATGTCCCATAGGTATCTCAAACTCAACATGTGCAAAAGAAAACTCATTATCTTTCTCCTTCTTCTGAACATTCCTGTTACAGTCAAGGGTACGACCATCCTGCCAGTCACCCAGGTTAGAAACTTCAGTATAATTCTTGGTTCCTCACTCACCCCAGATAGCCAATCTTGCTGTTTCTACTTCCTTAACATTTCTTGTATATATCTTCTCTGTACTCACATAGTCACCAATCCAAGCTCAGGCCTTCATCACCTTTTATTAGATTACTACAGCAAGACTCCTAATTAGAAGTCTCTGTCTCATATCTCTCTCTATTCCAACTCATCTCCACACAGCTCCCAAAATAAATTCCCTTAAGTGTAGATATAACCATGTTACCCCCACCCTTCTACATACAAACTCAATAAACTCTAGTAATAATAATAACAATAAATGTTTGTTAGTCCTTCATTTTCAAAGAGGATCAAAACCGCCCCCACTTAAATCCAATTCAAACATGAGTCAATAATAGTGAACAGCATTTATATAGTATCCTGTTATGTGCCAAGCACTGTGCAAAGCATTTTACAAATATTAAGTCATCTGATCCTAGGAGGTAGGTGCCCTCTTCATGATCCTCACTTTACAGGTGAGGAAACCGAGGTAAACTGAGGTTAAGTGACTTGCCCAGGGTCACACAGTTAGTAAGTATCTCAAGAAGATTTGAACTCAGGTCTTCCTGACTCCAAATCCAGTGCTCTACTCAGCATGCCAGCTACTTGCCAAATGCCTTTATTTGGCATTTAAAGCTTCTTACAATCTGGACCCTTCCTATCTTTTGTTTTCTTAGAAATCACTTATCTTCATGACTCTATGGCCCAACCAAACTGGCACACTTGTTATTCCTCACTAACAATGCTCCATCTCCAGTCCCTATGCCTGAAATACCCTTCTTTCTCACTTCTGCCTCTTAGAATTCCTGGCTTCCTTCAAGACTCAACTCCAGTGTCACCTTCTGCCCTTCCTGTTCCCCCCAGGTCCTGGTGCTGTCTCATCTAAGGTTGCTTTGTATCTACTATACTCTGGAGACACATATATCTCACATAAGTCAATTTATGTGCATGTTATCTCTCCCATAAGAATGTAAGCCTCTTGAGGGCAGAGAATGTTTTTTAGTTTTTCCTTGAATTCCCAGCTCTTAGCACACTGCCTGACAGATAGATTCTAAGCACTTTGTTGACTCATTATTTTTTCTGCCCAGTCATACAGAGGTTGGAGAGCACAATGTCCCACCAGCTTCCACTACTTTTCCTTCCTTAAGTACCTGTAGGGCTTTGCAGGAATTCTCCATCAGGCCCCTCCACTGGAACTTTTTCTCCAGCTGCAGATCCCCATTGGCTTGGATTTCACAGGCTCCTGATCTCAGCTTCATGTCCAGCTGGTACTTGGCCTGTTTTCCAGCTTGAAAAGACAGCTTGGTCTCCTCTGGAATAGCCCAGAGTACAGGCAAAGTGTGCCTGAATGTGGCCCGGATGGTGAGCTGTGGTTGGCATGCTCCCCTGAGTTCTAAGAAGGCTGCCTGGCTGCCCATCAGCAGGGTGCAGAGAAGCTTAACCTGACAGCCAGCAACCTGAGTTGATCCATTGAGATGCATCCGAGTAGGGATTCCAATGTCCTACCACCAAGCACACAACCCCATCAGCTCCACCGAGGATTTATCACCTCCAGTCCCTCTTGCATAGCTCCTCGTAGCTAATACCATTTGTAGGACTAGACTAAACACTTTAATCACAGATGTCTTGGCATAGAAGAAAGTATGTTGGATTGGAGGGCAAAAAATAATTAATGTGCTCATAAATGCTAGAGAGTTGCTAAGCAGGGTGTGGGAGTGTGGGAAACAGGCAAGAAAGTGAAGCCATTAGATTGATGAGGGTCAGAAGACAGACTTGCAGGAAGTTAGACTAGGTTAACTAGATGAAAGGCAAATTGGAACCCAAGTGTCCAGGTGTATAGAAGGAGGATTAAGGAGTGAGAGGAGAAATGAATCAGGTAACGCTTAGAGGAGAGATATAAATAACCCCCTCACTTTGCAGAAGCACTTTGAGGTTTACAAGGTGCTTTTTGAACAACAGCCCTGCCAGGTTGGTAATGAAAGTATTATTAGTCCCATTTTATAGATGAGTAAATTGAGGCTTGGGGAAGTTAACTCTGATTTGCCAAAGCAACTAAGTGTTACAGTTGTGATTTAAATTCAAGTCATCAACCTTCAAATTCATCCTTTTTTTTTTTTGCCACCACATCACATTGCCTTGTGAGAAGGGTTATGTCACTAAGGTTGGAGCTAAAAAGGGATTGCCTTCTTCTCCTCCTCCTCCTCCTCCTCTTCCTGTTCTTCTTTCCACCCGTTTCATTCCCCTCGCAACTTCACAAGTGTAGTGGAAATAGAAGCAAAATCAGATTGCCTCAGTCTGGCATTTTTTCCCAGGATGCCATTTGGAGAATTAAAATTTCCCCTTTCTTCCTCACCCACCTCCCTGCAGGGGTCTAAAGGTGACATCTCTAATGCTTCACAAACAAATCTCATATCCAAATGCATGGATCCAGAATGACCCTAAAAGGATTCATCTCTATTTATTGTGTGCTATGGTAAAAAAAAACAAACAAAAAAAAAAACAAAACTTGCTGAACTTCAGAATTAGGAGGCCTGGGTTCAAATTCTTGTTCTGATATTAATTACTAAAGAATATTGATTTCTCAACTGTATAGCTAAAGTCAGTCAGTCAGCATTTATGAAGCACCTACTATTAAACGTATCTTTAACTTGCTTTCTTTTTTTATTAGACAACAATGTTTTCTTGAGATGTGAATAAAAGGTAAGATTTACAGGTACAGATAACTTCTCAGAATCATCCAGAATCCCACCGGAAAGGTATATAAACTCTTAAAGCTTTCCTTGCTGGTTGGGGTTCTTGGCTGGAAGGGTAATCCATGCCAGTCAATAAGTGTCTTAGCAATTGCCTGGTTAATTCATAAATTTGTATTTCTAATAGATCTGGGATCCTAAAATACAATATGGAATGACTCAGTTTATTTACTTTGTCACTCTTTAGGTGACTTTGGCCAGGTCTCTTAACCTATCTGAGCCTCAATTTCCTCATCCATAAAGTGGATTGTTTCAGGGAGAGCACTCTGAAACTTCCAATGTGTAACACAGTTGTAAGTTATAACTATAGAGTCTTTCCCACCATTAGTATTATAATAACCACAAGATACTGTTCTCTTGGATTTTTCTTTCCCTTCCACCTCGTCCAGACCTACCTGCAAGAACTCACAGTCTGTCTCTGTCTCCAGTACCCACTGGGTTTTGTTCCTGGGCTGGAGCTCCATTATGCCCTGAAGTCGACACTGCCCAACTTGGATGTTCAAGGAGCTTTGTGGGACCGGGCTCAAGCCCGCCTCCAGGTAGATGATATTGCTGGGGGGCAGCCCCAGGCGGCTCAGAGGCCTGAAAGAGTGGTGCAGGCTTCCTTGCACCAAGGGTTTTTGTCTGCAGGAAGTTGCTAAGTGTAAGTGGGCATCTCCTTCATCACTGTGGAGGGCCGC
>CM053590.1:133385036-133439266 GCA_028646515.1 Pseudochirops corinnae
GAGGGAAAGGAAAATTAAGGGAGTCTCAGATCTAGAATATATTGGTTAAGAGGCATTCCCTCAAAGATAATAGGTCCTATCTGGCACACAATTTCACACTGTGAATTATTTCCCTTGCTTCTGGCCTCTCTCCATCCTATGCTGTAGTCCCTGGCAGGGGTATGCTGGAGCCAGCCAGTATGGGCTCAGGAGAGCCCACTGTAAAACTTTGAGTGTGAGCATATATATTTCTGAAATTGGTAAATTTTACAAATCAAAGCCTGATTTATTATTTTGTTGGTTGTCGTACTAAGACAGTGATGGAGAAAATACTAATGATTCAGATTAAACTTAAAAGCATGTCGTGGTTTTCAGAGAGACTGTCATTAAACATTTCCCAGCATACCCCTGACTTCTAGGGGTTACTCTAGGTCAGGTTAATCTTCCCAGTTCATGATTTGGATCACATCACTACTTTATGCAGAAATCTTTAGAAGCTCTCCCTTTCCCCCCCGCCCCAACCCCAGTGCCTGTGAAATAAAGCCTTTTTAGAAATAAAAATTAGAAATTAGAAATAAAAACTTAGAAATAAAACTTTCTTTGTTTTTTGTCTTTTTGGAGCGGGAAAGGCAAAGAAATTGGGGTTAAGTGACTTGCCCAAGGTCACATAGCTAGTAAGTGTTAAGTGTCTGAAGCAGAATTTGAACTCAGGTACTCCTGACTCCCGGGCCAGTGCTCTATTCACTGGACCACCTAGCTGCCCCTAGAAATATTTAGAATCCCTCTCTCCCCTCTCCATTGCCTGTGAAATAAAGCCCAACTTTCTTATCCTGGCATTCAAGGCTCTTCATGAACAGGTTCCAGTCTACTTACCTTATCTTAGTACTCTCCCTCATATCATCTATGCTCTAGCTAAACTAGATGGCAACTTGCCTTCTAAACGTGATCTATATTTTCTCAACTCTATGTTTTTGCCCATGCTGTTCTCTACATCTGGAATGCATTACCTCAAATATTAGCCATCCTTCGACAGTCAAAATGCATCCTCCATGAAGCCTTCCTTGATCTCCCCTCTCTTCCCTGGCTGCTACCACCGCATCCACGAGATCCCTTCCTCCTCTAAATTCTCATAATACTTAAGTCTTCCATCTCCTGGGCACTTGCCAAATTCTTTCAAGTTCCACTTCCACTTATTTACATACCTGTCTTATTCCTTTTGTAGAGCATGTGCTATAGTTTTGCTAGATTGTAAGAACCTTGAGGACAAGGACTCTGTCTTACACATCTTTGTATCTCCCTCACGGAGGTATCATATAGAGGAAATACATAAATATTTGTAATAAATTGATGAAGAAATGAATTCACTTAACAATCAAGTCAACAATAATTCATACCCAGGTTAATTTTCAGAATGCTTAGGACATAATTCATCCTTTTGTTCTTCTGAATGTATTCTCATCCCTACTTCCAAATGATACTATAAACTTCCAGAAAACAAGGAAATAGTCTAGACAATTTGCTGCCTAGCCATCTCCTGAAGCTGCAAAGGCAATTAGAGTGACGCACTGGGAATATCCCCCTTTTAACCCTCTTATCAAGGATGGGATCATTGAGAGCAAGACAAAAGAATAAATATGGCTGAGTGGTAAATAGAGAAAGGACTGGCAGAAATAGTTATCAGCAGAGTTATGGTGATATATGATGGCTTAAAGACCTAAGAGCCTGATTAAAAATAAGCTAGAAAAATTCTGGATTTGCCAACACTAAGATAAATTGGAGAAATGATCAAAATAGCTTTCTACCTTTTTTATGCTGTATTCCCTATCTCTGTCACATCTTATCCATCCTCCAAGGTTTAGAAACATTCCCTTGTCATTTCATATCACATTCCCTTATCTGAAATTCATCCATCCATTCATTTATATATCCATTCACTCATTTAACAAATACTACTAAGTGACTACTATACACTGGTCCATGCTATGTGCTATGGAGAATCCAAGGACATCCTCTACAATGCCCAGTACAGTTCTGAGTGCATAGTAGGTATATAACAAGTGTAAGTTGAATTAAAAGCCAGAGAGAGAAATAAGAAATGTCAAGAGGTCTTGATATTTATATACAGAATGGACCTGAAAAAAATACACATACACACATATGTAGAATATAGCATAGACTTAAAAAAAATTGAGACTAGACTATACCTCTAATATAGAGCAATGGTTTCCCAGAGAAAGGGTCCAGTTGGTTTGAGTTGTATTGCTTTCCATCCTCACATCTCCATCTGCCATCACAGAACATGGGCCTGTAGTCAATTCAAGCAGCACCCTTGGTGCATCCCCTCCCGTAGTTAATACCCTGATCAGGTTTTCTTTGGCAATTCCCAGTTCCTTGAGTAGAGGCCATGAATGTTGAAGCTGAGCTTCCAAGTGGTTGTGGACACCACAGAAGGTGTGGAAGTGGACGTGGGTAAAGGCTTCACCAGATGAGAGGTGTCCAACAAGGGTGGCCTTGCAGCCATGTGCCAGAAGGGAACCATTCAGGGACACCACAGCTGGAGTCTGCAACCAAGGAAGACTGATGATGTTAGGGAAATAGTGACCTCAGGCACCACTCCACAGCCAACCCATCCTCTCCTATGGGTGAATAAGTCATATTTCCTATAGCCTAAGGATTTTCTTTTCAATAGAGTAGTATGCAAACTCTAAAGTGGAAAGTTTGACATCTAAGGCAAAAAATTCCAGAACATTTTATCAAAGAAATGCTTTGTTTACATTTAAAAAGGGAAGCAATGTTCACTGAAAGTTTGTATAGCTTGATAAAAAAAAAAACAAACAATGCCTATTCTTTCTTGACAAGGTAACCAGCCTGGCAGAAGATGAGGATGCTATAGATTTATATATTTATATTTCAGCAAAGCATTTAATAAAGTCTCTCATGCTCTCTTTGTGGACAAAGTCAAGAGAAGTGCACTAGATATCAATGCAGTTAAGTATATTCAGGATTAGTTGAATGTCTGGATAAAAAAAATAGCCATGAGTGTTCCAGTGCCAACTGGGAGAAATTAATGAAATGTAGAGCTATAGATATAGAGACATATGTTTCAAGGAGAGATCTCTGGGACTTATTCACTATATATACTATGTATAACACACACATATACATATATAGTGAAATGAGCAGAACTAGAACAATTTATACTATTATACTGTAAAGACACACTGTACACACACATAAACATAATATAAGGTGTGTATACATGTACATACATTGTTTGTGAAGAGAGAAAAAGAGGAAAAGGGACAAAGGGGGAGGGGAAGGAAGAGGGAGAGAGAGAGGGGAGAGAGGGAGAGACGGAAAGAGGGAGGAAGGGAGAGAAGGAAGGAAGGGGAAAGAGAGAGAGAGAGAATATACCAGAGATCTCTCCTTGGTTCTAGGCTAGTCAACAATTTTGTCAATAATTTGGATAAGGACTTAGAGGGGAAACTGACAAGAAACTTGAAAGGATAACATGCTGGATAACAGAGTTAAGACACAGAAACACCTCAACAGATTGGAAATTTAATTTGAATCTAAAAAGATGAATTTTGACAAGGAGAAATATAAATAAAATTATTCACGTAAGTGTTTAAAAATCAACTGTGAGAGTACAAGGTGGAGGAGGAGAGATGGCTAGGTAAAATTTCCTGGTTAAAAAAGATCTCGGGTTTTCAGTGGACTGAAATTTCAACAGCGTTGACAATATGTCATAGCAACCACAAAAACAAAGATCAATCTACACTTAAAGGAAAGTGTTTAAAATGAGGAAGATGAGAGCACATGCCCTGATCATCTTACATTTAGAGGGTTCAATCTAATTCTGGGTGTCTTATTTTAGGAAATAACACTGATGCTTTAGCATGTTAGCGAATCCAGAAGATGATGAGAAGATAGGAGGCCAAATGAAGAAACTGAGGGTGTTTAAACTGGAAAGAAGACTTAGAGAAGATATACTAGCTTCCTACAAGTATGTGGATGAGACTGAGTCTGTCCTGCTTGGCCTCTGAAGCAGACTCAGGAGCAATGGGAGGAAGTTATAGTGATGCAAGACTCATGTCTAGTGTAAGGAAAAGCTTCCTGACAAAGAGAGATATTCAAAAATAGACACCTTGGTGAAGTAATAGGTCCTTGCCCCTCATTGGAGGTTTTCAAGAAGGCCGGATGATCATTTATTGACAGCCTTGTAAATGGGATTCTCAGGACAGCTACATAACCTCAGCAGGTACTCGCAAGTCTTGAAATTCAGTGATTCTGTAAATGCTGCCACCTTTGGGAACAAACATGCTCTCAAAGGATCTTTTTTTCTTTAGTTTTATTTCAGGATCACAGAGAGAGTGAAAAGTGACCACCCAAGTGATAAAAAGTTTGGGGACATGGGTTCCTATGAACAACTGTAATAGTCTGGGGAATGACTGAATAAATTATGCTATATAGAATATTATTGTACCATAGTAAATAATAAAAGAAAAAAAGGGGGGGGCAGCTCAGTGGTGTAGTGAATGGAGTACTGACCCTGGAGTCAGGAGGCCCTGAATTCAAATCTGGTCTCAGACACTTAACACTTACTAGCCGTGTGACCTTGGGCAAGTCATTTAACCCCAATTGCCCTGCCTTCCCCCCTGAAAAAAAAAAAAAGACATGATGAAAGGGATGGGTTCAGAGAAACTTTGGAAGAACTGTATGAACTGATACAGAGTGAAATGAGCAGAACCAGGAGAACAACTTTTACAATAACAACATTGTAAAGACAAACAAATTTGAAAGACCTACACACTGATCAATTCAGTAACCAGCCATAATTCCAGAAGACCAGTGATGAAACATGCTGCCTTCCTTGAACAGAGATAACAGGCATATAGAATGAGGCATACATTTTTGGACATGGCTAATGTAGGAATTGATTTTGCTTGACTATAACTATAACTTACATAGTTAGTTACAAGGTTTTTCTTTTTTCTTTTTCAAGTGGGGGAGGTGGAGGGAGAGAAAATAAATGTTTGTTAATTGAAAAAAACAATTAAAAAAAGAAATTAAATTGAGACTACTTAATGTAGAGAAGACTGATCAAAGGTTCAGAAAAGATAAGAAGTAGAGGGAGATACCTTCAAACCATTGACAATGTATATGGTAAATGTATTTAAGGCTCCTCTATAACTCAGATCCCCAGATTAGAAGGCGAAATTAGAACACTAAGAAGGGAAGAGAAAAAGACAAGGCAAGGTATGCTGATTTCTTTAAAGCCTTCTGCCTAACTTCTAGTAGGAAGAGGCCCAGTTTTTCTTTTCTGGCTTTGCTGCAAGCCTGCCTGAAGGCAAGGGGATGAACTAGAACCATAAAATCAAAATGTTAATAGATGTAAAGGGGATTGCAGTCACAACATATTTTTAGATCTAGAACTGGAAGGGATCTCAGAGGCCATCTAATTCAAATCATTCATTTTACAGGTAAGGAAACTGAGGCCCAAAGAGAAGTGACTTGTCTAAGTTCATACAACTAACTAAAGGCATAGCAAGGATTCAAATTCAGGTCTCTTAACTCCCTATCCAGGGTTCTCTATCTCAGATCTCTCTTGTCTCTCAGCTAAGAGATATGGTAGCTACAGTGCTGGACTTGGCAAGAGAAAATTCTGTCTCAGATACTTTCTACCTGTGGACCCAGACTAAACTACTAATCTCCCTCAGTCTCAGTTTCCTCCTTTGTTAAAATGGTATAATAATAACACCTACCTCATATGGTTGATGTAAGAATCAAAAGAGCTAGTATATATGAAACACTTTACAAATCTTAAAGTACTATGTAAATATTAGCGATTATTATTAGCAAAACAGCATCTTTTCCCTCAGTGGAAAGACCACTGGTTTTGGAATCAGAGGAACTCAGTTCCTCTGCCATTTAATACCTGTGTGACCCAGGGCAAGCCACGAACCCTCTCCTGGCTTCAGTGTCCTCGATTATAAAATTAATGGAATATGTGACCTCAAAGCTCCCTTCTTTGCTTAATTCTACGATTCTAAGACCAAAGTCCATGGAGCTATATGGGGTTCCATTGCTAAATTCCAGAATTAGAAATTACCCATATAGCTAACAGAGGAAGAATTTTCCCCTTCTGTCCTAAGGAGAATGGAAATTTCTCAAGGTGGAGGGACTGTTTTAGGGGTTTGTCTCCCCACCCACCCCCCCACACCTGGCATAGCTTCTGGATCATGGTAGGTACTTAATAAAGCCTTATCAGATTGGAAGATGACAGAGCCAATTCTAGCCCAAGGCCTATGTGGCTTAGCCCCTTTCTTTGCCTCAGTTTCTGTCTTTTTCTTCCCAAACTTCTCCTTTGCTTGATGAACTTTGAAAGGGACCAAATCTCCACCCCCAGTATCTTTCTGGACCTGCCTGCCTGCTTCAAGATTAATGTGGAACAGGCATCACTGAGCCCAAGACCAGAGGCATGCAACAGCCAAAGCAGCTTGAAACATGTCCTTCCCTGGGACGAACATGTTCCTCTCTACCTGAAAGTAGGGACAGTGACCACAGAGAGCCAGCTCCCACTGCCCGGGCTGCCTCCTCTCTCATTGCCCCACACCGGACACCCTGCAGGCTCCACTCAGCAGCTCCAGGCTCAGGTCTGCCCAACCCCCAAGCTGGGCTGCTCCATGGAGCCAATTTCTCTCAGGAATGCCGGTCTGCAGCCAACTCAGGATGGTGTGATGAAGCAGTGCCTTCAGCTCTGTCTTCTTCCCCCAGGACGTCAGCAGTTCCATTCTCAGTGGCTGACCTCCCACAGTGACTTGGGCCTTGCTAACTAGCAAGGTCGGGCCATAGGTCATCCACCCCACCAGCTGGAGGCTTGAAGGCACAGGGAGGGTCCTCAGCTGTCTCCACTGATGCTCCCAAGTCCAGTTCATCCCGGCTCCATGGTCCAGCAGCCAGATAAACCCACTCATGTGGAAAGAATCTTGGTTTCTTTGAACTTCCAAGCTGCCCTTAATCTTTCCATTTTTTGTTTTTGAGTGTAGTGTCAATGACCACCTCCTGCCTAAGCCCTGTGGTTTCTTTTTCTGTGATAGAACCTGAAGTAACTTGACCTTGGCAATGCCCCAGCCCTGCCAGTGAGTCCTTGCTGAGAGTAGCACACCTTGCCTGTCAAGGGAGGCATGAACATGCCCTTTAAAACCATGGCCACATGGCTTGGGGAATCTCTGCATCCCTGCTATGTGGTTGATGGATAGCATATTGAATTCTTCCCTCACAGATGAAGCCACTTTGCACTTTTTGAACGTGTTTTGAACATCTAAGCGGGTGTGGATCCCTTGTCCCTCTGCAGTCAGGTTTAGCCTGGCCTTTAGCCTACCAGGCTGACTCCTGAGGAAGGCTCTGACCTTCACATCTCTTGGGATGTCAAGGAAATGGAGGTTGGAGAATGTGTGCACCAGCCCTCCTGTGACCTCATGGCCACGTCCTCTCCTGTGACAGCCGCCTGTACTCAGGCTATCCTGGCAGTAGGTGAACCTCACTGCACCACATCTACGGAACCCCATGGTCGAGAAGGAAATCTGTACCTCAAACGGACGGCGGGAGACATCTCCACTGCAGTGGCCAGACAGCTGACTGGAGGAGGCTTCACCGCTGCAGCTGACCTGTAGGACCCGAGAGGTACAATTAAGCATTGGAAGGGCAGAGGCATCTCTGGGCAGGAGAGGAAAAGGGCTATCTTTTATTTGCCCCTCTTCTGTGACCAGGAGGACCCACTCAAAAGTAATAGTAGTCACCGCATCTCATTTTTCCTGACAAGTGATTTATAAACACCAAGGAAAGGCCATCAAGTAGGGATTCTTAACCTGAAATTCACAGAGCCTTGGGGATCCATGGATAGATTTCAGGGGGTCTGTAAACTTGGACAGGAAAAAAAAATTACATTTTATTTTCATTAACCTCCAACTGAAAATGAGTATTTTCTTCAACTGTTTAAAAACATGATTCTGAGAAGGGGCTTTACCAGACATAAATTAAGGTGAAGGGCTCCTGCTATAAAGAGCAGGGCTTCACCTGCCCTTGGCCTGCTTACCTGGAGCTGGGAGGGCACCACACCAATGAGTCCAGGCACACTATGCTGTAGCCCCAGAACCACCTCCTCTGAACGGCCTCCATTCTTCCTCCTCTCCAGCGCCATGCGAAGGTGTTCCCCATCCAAGCCAGCCTTCATGCCAGCCACCAGCCTGGAGCCAGAGTTCTAGACAATGAGATTGGATGTCCCTGAGACCTTGACCCTGGGCCACAAGGGAGCAGCAGCTAAAGGTAAGAAGCTGGTGGTATATGTCCATCAATTGCGGAAAGGCTGAACAAGTCGTGGTACATGAATGTAACAGAATACTATTGTGCTATAAGAAATGATGAGCAGGCAGACTTCAGAAAAACTTGGAAAGATTTACGTGTGCTGATGCTGAGTGAAATGAGCAGAACCGGGAGAACATTGTACACAGCAACAACTACGTTGTGTGATCACTGACTTTGATCGACTTAGCTCTTCTCAGCAATGCAAGGATCTAAGATAACTCAAAAAAACTCACAATGGAAAATGCTGTCCCCATCCAGAGAAAGAACTTTGGAGTCAGAATGCAGATGGAAGCAGACTATTTGCTCTCCTTCTTTTTTGTTTCTTCTTTATCTTGGTCCCCCCATTAGTTCTAATTCTTCTTTACATCATGACTAATGTGAAAATACGTTTCATATGAATGCGTAAGTAGAGCCTATATCAGATTGCATGCAGTTTTAGGGAAGGGGGAGAAGATTTGAAACTCAAAATCTTATGGAAATGAATATTGAAAACTAAAAATAAATTAATTTTTAAAAAAGAAACTGGTGGTATAGTGGAAAAAACACTGAACTTGGAGTCAGGAAGGCCTGAGTTCAAGTCCTGCTTCACACATACAATTACTAGCTGAGTGGGAAGACTCTTTTGTTTCTCTTCTCTGTGACTCAGTTTCCTGGTCTGTAAAATCAGGATAATAACAGCACCTTCCCATAGAGGATAGCTCAAATGAGGTGATAAAAGCGCTTGGTAAACCTTTACGTGTTATATAAGTACCAGCTATTGTGGGATCATATATTTTGAGCTAGAAAGAGCCATAGAAGTCACCAAATTCAATCTCCACATTCTACAGATTAGGAAGCCAAGGCACAGAAGAGTTAAGTGACTTGCCCGGGGTCATACAGGTAACGGGTCTCTAAGGCAGGATTTGAACTGAGGTCTTCCTAAAGTCAAGTCCAGTACTAAATCCACTATATTGCCCAGCTGCCAAAATAAGGAGAGGGATGGAGTAAATACTGTCCAGTATAGAAAAGACAGACCAATTCCCAGCCCCACTACGAACTCATTGGGCTGCTTTGACCAAGTCATTTCTCTTCTTGGTTTTCTGGTTTGATTTCATCTACAAAATGAGAATAAACACGTCTACTCTGCCTACTTTATAAGACTGTAAGGGAAAATGAGATGATGTTTGTCAGATACTCACCCCAGTGCCTAGCACATAGTAGGCACTATATAAATGCCTGTCCTAGCACATAATATGTACCGTATAAATGCTAATTATCCTCCTCCTCATTATGATTATTAGTGATGTGAATAGGTTTTGAAAAGCATAAAACATGCAAGCAGTCATCCAACTAGAGCCAGAAAGCCATCTAGAGCTTCCTCAGTTTGGTAATATCTTCATCTTCATCATCACTAGTCATTCTGGCTCAGGCCTCACGAGGAGTAACATTTATCTATAAGCTGTCATTTTTGTGATGGTGGTTGGGGTTGTTCGTCCTTTGTTTTTGAAGAGGATCCATGACATCACAGGGTAATGTCTTGACTTGTGCATGAATTAGATTTAAATGAGGCAGAATTGCCCAAAGTCATCAGCCTCACTCTTTTGAGTCGTGGAAGTCTAGTGGCAAGACAAAAGTCAAGATAACTGGAGATGGCCCAGAATGCAGCAGATGACCTTGGCATCTTCTATGCCTACCCAAGCTCTAAGTGCTCCACAGTGCTTGCTTCTGCTGCCTCCATGGCCAGGAGAACATGTTCTCATCTATCCATTCCACCAGCAGAAGTCTTCACAAGTTTGGGGTAGACATTCCCCTAACTCACGGATGGGTTTAAGATCTATCAGTTACCTTCATACTGTCATTTTTAGGGATAGAGGTAAGGTCCCTCAAATATCTTGCCCACCTAAAATTTCTTTAAAGGGATCTTTGATCTAGACCAAGAAATTATGTCTAAAATTCAGATGCTCCTATGAGAGTAGCCCAGGTGACTTAAATTCATGCTGAGTTGTTAATAATACATACCAGAGCCATTGTTGACAGGATGTTTCAACAAAGTAAGAATCAAGGAATATTGAGTATTTGAAAGGATCAGGGGAAGGTGAAGGCAGACTGGAGGAATAGGAGACATTCTAGTGTTAAGCCAACCTTGGACTGGTGAATATGGTAAGAGGATATCATTGTATTGGGGTGGAAAGGGAGAGGCCCCACAAGGCCAAGTGATTGGAGAGGCATCAAGGTATAGTAGATAAGAGTGCTGAACTTTTTATAGTGGGGAAGACCTAGGCTTTTAAAATTCTGTCTCAGACATTTAGTTGTGTATTCCTGGACAGGTAACAAGTAATTTAAACTTTCTGTGCCTCAGTTACCCCATCTGTAAAATGTGGAAGGTAGACTGTTGTAAAACCATGACCTCTGGGTGGCTAGATGGCGAAGTGAATAGAGCACCTCCTGGAGTCAGGAGGACCTGATTTCAAATCCAGCCTCAGACACTTAACACCTACTAGCCATGTGACCCATTTCTTATATGACCCAATAAGTCATTTTCCAAGTTCTCCTCGGGGGAGGAATCAGGTCTGTTCTACCCCTTTCTCCCCAGGTTGCTAGCTGTCTCTTTAACCAAGTGTTAGATGTAGCATATTCAGTGCCATAAACCCTCTCTGCAGTTGGGCTAACCCAGGCTGAAAGTAACCTACAGATCTCAAACCCATCAGTTAGTTTGAAGGATGTTTATCCCAAGCATGTGAAGACTTCCCCAATGGAATAGACAGATGAGAACAATTTGTTCCAACAGCCATGAAGGCAGTGGAAGCAGGTGCTGTGGAGTACTTAGAGCCTGGCCAGACATCCAACTGGGCCATAGCCAGTTGTCTTGACTTTTGTCTTTCCACTGAACTTCAACACTCCAGGAAGAAAGAAGGAGGCCAACAACTTTGCGCAACTCTGTCTCCCTTAAATCCAACACACACACAAATCAAGGCATCACCATGTTTTCTAAAATGAAGGACAAAAAACAAGAACCAAGTGTACTTTTTCTCAGTAGAGAGGCCCCATCTCAACCCCTCACATACACATATACTCTCTAGCCCTGTGTTTCGTTCACTTTGCCTATTGCTCTCATTCTGGGAACTGGAAGAGAGGCCAGAGGGAGGGAAATAATCTTACTCCCCAGGGGCTCATCCCTTCCCCACTTCCTGCCAGCAGCAGAGCCAGAGACAGGTTGACAGGTAGCAACAGAGACAGTCTCTTATTCACATGCAGCTGACAATCTCCTGTTTCCTTTGGTGTTGTGTCCCACGCTGATGGGAGAGAAAGATCTGCCCCTTCAGCTCTCAATTCAGTATTTAAAGATCAAGTGACAATGATCCAGACCAGGCCTTTGCCCAGCCTGTCATTAAGCTTTGAAGGATGAAGTATCTCTGTGTACCTCTCCCACCATCCTGCTGCTGGGCTTAAAATTCCAACCCCGGGAATATATATTTCATCCTCAAAACACACACATTTCTGGGAGGGAAAATACAACAATAACTCTCATTTATAGATATTACATGGAGTTTTTTAAACCTTAAAGCACCACATAAATGCCAGCTATTATTGTTTAGCAAAGCCCTTTGCATACATTTGATCCTTACAACATCCCCTCAAAGCATGGAGTAACTGCATTAGTATTATCCCCATTTTACAGATGAGCAAACTGATGAGAGGTAGCTAGTATTTCTCCAACTTTTTTTTTCTCCTTACAATACAGTATTCTTTGCCAGAGGAATCCCGGCACTCTAAATGTTTAAACCAGCAACACCAAAGGAGGGAGAGGGGTGGCTTGAGCATTCTTGGTTTTCCTTTTCGAAGAGCAGCTGGTTTTCATTGAATTTTGGGTTCAAAATCTGACAGAGCTCTGAGGTTTAGTGCATGTGGAAAATAGGCAGGTTCTGTTTATTTTTCAAATACCACACGTACCATACTACGTGCGCTGGGTCAGTAAAATTTATGTTAGAATTATTTATGTTTTCTTTTATCTGCAATAGTACAACCTTCAAAATTCCATAGCAATGTGTGTCAGTGGGCAGCAGTGTTGAAACTCAAGTTCGGATCTGACTTCAAGCTCATTGTTTTTTCTATATAATATCTTGGGATCATAGAGATCATAGAGAGGGAAGGGGCTTGGAGACCATCTAGTCAGCTTCCTCCCTCCCTTCTTTACCCCTCCCCCTTTTCCAAATGAGGAATAGAGGCTCAGAAAAGTCATGGGATCATGGAGGAAGAATGGTCCTCAGAGACCATCTAATCCAACCCCTCCCCCCCCTTTATTTTACAAATGACAGAACTGAGGCCCAAGGGGCACCTAGGTGGTGCAGTGAATAGAGCACCGGACCTGGAGTCAGGAGGACCTGAGTTCAAATCTGGCCTCAGACACTTAACACAAACACAAAACTAGCCACGTGACCTTAGGCAAGTCACATAACCCCAACTGCCCTGCCTTCCCCCCTCCAAAAAGAAAAAAAAAAGAACTGAGGCCCGGAGAGGTCAGACAGGTTGACAGGTAGTAGCAGAGACAGGGTTTGAACAGACATCCTCTAACTCCCAGTAACTTTCCCCTGTACCACATAACAAAAACGATAGCTGTTGTCAGTTAACATAGCATTTTACATGTTTTATCTCCTTTGATCTTCACAATAGCACCATGAGGGTGGTGCTATTATTGTTATTCCCATTCTACAGACAATAACAAGCATTTATTTAGAGCTTACTCTGTGTCAGGTACTGGTGCTAAGCACTTTAAAATTATCTTCTCATTTGATCCCCACAACAATCCAGGGAGGTGGGTATCTTATTATCCCCATTTTACAGATAAGAAAACTCATGAGGTTAAGTGACACCCAGGATCACAAGCTAGTAAGTGTCTGAGGCAGAATTTGAACTCAAATCTTTCTTGCTCCAAATCCAACACTATCCTCTAGTCTATGACATCTCACTGTTGCCTCACTCATAATCAGTGACAATTATCTTAGAATCATTCCCAGAACGCAAAAGGGTAATTGGACAAGCTGCAACAATTTGGTGGAAATATCTCTTAGGAACATCTAGGGCACCTTTGACCAAGCAATACCACTACTAGCTTTGTATCCCAAAGAGATTAAAAAAAAAAAAAAAACATAAAGGAAAAAGACCTACATTTATAGAATCTCTTTTGGCAAAAAACTGGGAATTGAGGGAATGTCCATCCACTGAGGAATGGCTGAACAAGTTGCTGTACATGATTGTGATGGAATACCACTGTGCAATAAGAAATGACAAGCAGAATGCTCTCTGAAAAACCTGGGCTTACATGAACTGATGCAAAGTGAAATGAGCAGAACCAGGAGAACATTGTACACAGTAACAGCAACATTGTACAATGATCAACCGTAAATCACTTAGCTATTCCCAACAATGCAATAAACTGAGATAATTCCAAAGGCTTCATGATGAAAAATGCTATCCACCTGCAGAGAAATAACCAATAAAGTCTGAATAGAGATCAAAGCATCCTATTTTTCACTATTTTTATCCTGTTTTCCCCCCTTTGGTCTGTTTCATCTTTCACAACCTACTATAGAAATATGTTTTGCAATATCATACATGTATAACCTATACTCAATTGCTTACCATTTTAGGGAGGATGGAGATAAGGAAATGAGGGAGAAAATTTGGAACTCAAAATTTTTTTAAAATGGATGTTAAAAATTACCTTTACATGTAATTAAGAAAAAATAAAATACTATATGTTTTTAAAAAGTGACACACTGTGAGGCAGACTTTGAATTCAGATCTTTTTTACTCCAAATCCAACACTCTATTCTCTACGACTTCTTACTACCATGGTGCCTTGCTCATAATCAATGTCAGTTATCTTAGAAATATGCCCAGAATGCCCAAGGGTAATTGGACAAATTACCACAATTTGGTGGAAATATCTCTTAAGAATATCTAGGCCATAGGTGTGTGGCATTTTAGGACTGAAAGGGATTTTAGCCCAGTTCCCTAATTTTATAGATAAGCAAACTATAGAGAAAATTACTTGTTTAAGGTCATTCAAGTAGTAAGTAGCAAACCTCCTGGGAACCAAGTCAAGTACTCTTTATATCACAGCTAAAGTCTCTCTAATTTAATGCTCTACCTACTTGCCAAATAACTTTTAAATGATCTTGCCACATAAATCTTCCATGATAATTATTTTTTGGACTATACCTATGATTTTATTGGCAGAGGGAACTTCCAGCAAGGAAATTCCATCCACCAAAAGAGATTGGTAACTGTTTTACAGTGGAGGTGTGTGGGGCACAGACAGATTCACTGACTTACCTAAGGTCACAAAGCCAATATGGTTCAGATGCAGGACTGGAATCAAGGTTGCCCTAATGCCAAGATTGGTTTTCTATCCACTATGTAACAGCACCTCTCAAATCCCATGGGAAATTAAAAAACTGGCTCTCTGATTTGCTAGTGGATGCCCCAGTCTTATCACCCCTGGGTGAAATGATAAAACCAAGTTTCTAAATCTACAAAGCCAAGGACCTGATCCTGGATCTGTGGTTGTTGCTCTGCTCAGAGGCTCACACCTCATGAGGACCAGCAGACCTCTTTTCTTTGCTACCCTCTCAACTGTAATAAGTAGGAAGGTCACTGAAAAACTCCACAGTCTGGTGTGAGGGTTGAGCTATTGTAGTATACTGTTAGGAAAAAAGTTCCAAGTGTTAAGAGGAATTTGAGCTCAATCAAGCATCTTACATCTGCCTTTGTCATGCCTCCTCATCCTCACCCACTCTTAGACATCCCTGTGTCAAATAAGACCCCACATTAAGTAATGACTCACTTGGTAATAACAGTCTCCTTCAACCAAAAAAGGGATACCACACTGCCTGAAGTGCTTGACATTGTGGCTCAAGTTTGCTGTGATCCGGGTCTCTGGGAATTCCCCAGAAGGAACTTCTACCCTGAATGCAGCATCAATATGGCCTCCATTGCTCTTCAGCCCCAGGGTCAGCCTGTGGTTGGGAGCAAGATAGGTATGGGAGAACAGAATCTCTCCATTACTGGGCAGTCCTGGATGGGAAGAGACACAAATAGAGACAGGAGAAATAGAGATGATGAGATGATTAAGAAAAACTCCACCATTTCCTCAAGAGTTATGCTGGGGTTAAAGAGAGAGGAGAAAAAAATTAATGTGGGGATTTTCGTCAATCTGTGGAATCCTTTTACAACTGTGTTTTCCATGACCTTGCATAGTGGAGAGTTGGTTGGATTTTCATGAAGCAAACAGGAGCTTGGGAGAGTGTAGCCGCCTTTCTCCCCCACCCTAATCCCAATCCATCCCCAGTGTAGGGTCAGGGCTCTTTCTACCTTGCCTACCTGAATTTCTTAAAGTGCTACTGTTGTGGGCCAGATTGGCAGAGAGCTGCCTGTGCCCTGGAGCTATGATGCAGGCTGTGCCCAGGGACAAAATGGTCTCATCTGCATGAAAGGAAGCATGGGCTCGATAGCCATCACGCTGGGTCTGCAGCTGCCCCCTCAGCTTAAGCTCCTCAGGGATGACTTGTGAGCCATTTTGAATCATCACACAGGTCACACTGTGCATGCTGCTGTTCCCCAACACGTGTTTGTCCCTCAGACGGAACCCGAACATGGCATCATCAATGAGGACGCTGAGGTTCCCTGTGGGAAACAGGAAGTGCAACTGTTCAATTCAGCACAGAGGGATAGTAGAAGAACGTAATTTCCTATATCCCTTGCCATGTTCTCCAGACAAGGAACTCCTTTTCTCATGGCCACAAGATACTAGGTTAGGAGGAAGTGCCAAATTCTTTGCTCCTCACTGTACCTTGGAGAACAACACATCCTTCTTTGCCCATCACTTAGCCATTCACTTGCTTTGAGATCCTTTTCCTCTATCTATATCACCTAATTCAGATCTTTGTTGTTGCAATGTACCAGCCTCCAGGTCACTCTCCTTTGTTCTTCAAGGATTTTAACACTTGGATGACCATCTTCTTATTCACCCCTGGCCTTATACTTATACCTATATACCCTTACACACACACACACACACACACACCCACACACACACACACACACACACCCCATGGAGCAACTTCTTTAGCTCCCATCACCTATATCTTCACTCTGTGTTAGCCATACTCTTAGATTTCACCATCACTGATGTAGGTAACTGCGTTACCTCCATGATCCGGATTCTCTCTCTGTTCATTACCTTCTATCTTTCCATATTACCCTCTATTTCTCACCTAAAACTAATTTTCATGACCCTCAGTTCCCCTCCTCTTTTCCTGTTCTCTCTACACCTGCTCCCTCTTAACTTTCCTCTCATAATCTTGGTTAGAACTGGAACCTTTGTCCTAGGGCACCAAAATGTAAAAAAAAAAATAAAAAGTTTAAATAACAATTGTAAAAGATTGTGTGATTTTAAAATGGTCAAATTTACATTTTGAGAACCCTTGAAATTTGATAGCCCAGAAGCAACTGAACTTGACACCTAGTTAGCAAGAATAATTAGCTAAATAGCAAGCTACTTGATGACATGCTTCCTCCCTCCAGAGCTGATACCATAAATTGGCTTCTCCCTGGCATGGCCGCATTCAGCTTGTCTTTAGTGTTTGGGGATATCCTCCCCTCTAGGGCTTGTGTTTCAGGGTCTCTCCCCACTGAAAGACCAGTGTCTTAGGGTATCTACCCACAAGGATCTTGTGTCCTAAGGTCTATCCTCCCACTCAACTGAATGTGACTTAATTACTTGGGTCATTTTGACTTAATTACTTGTATCACATAATCATGAATTACAAAGCTGGTCTGAGCACTCATATGTTCTGTTCTCTTTGGGCTTTCCAATTTCTAGTTACAACTCTACCCAAGGCTGACAAATTTAACCACATGCCGTTGTCTCCCCATGGATGCCTCACTCCCTTGACATACTGTCATTCCCACTTGTCAAACTTCATCCCTGGCTTACTCCTGCTATCTGCTCTCTGCATATCTCCTATGCTGTTGAGCACTGCTTCAAGTCGAACAACTATTGCACTTCTTGAAATAGTTATCCTAAATCATCATCATCATCTTCTTCTTTTCCTTCTTCTTCTTCCTCCTCCTCGTCCTCCTCTTCCTTCTCCTTCCCTTTCTCTCTCTCCTTCTCTCTCCCTCCCTATGACATCCTGTCTTCTCTTCCTCTCAGCAGGTCTTGACACCTATTATACTAAAAATAGAATAAAACAAAATAAAAATCCCAGTACCAACTTCTTATCTACTACATAGCTCTAAATCACATTACATCACTTTCTGTTTACAGTCCTTCTCCTTTCTAAGACCAATAGCTCTATTTGTGCCTTTGATTTTACTTCATCTCATCCTTCCTGGGAACTTGGTTTTTTCATCATTCCCTCCTTCTCTTTAGTTTCCCCCTATTTATTAGCTCCTTCGTCACTACCTAAAAACATAATCAGGTCTGCTCCCACTTAAAAAAAAACTCAACAGTTGAATTTGACTTATTTACAGCTCTTGACACCCGTAAATCTCTCGCCTCTTGATAATTCTTTGTCCTTGATTTCTATGACATGACTCTCTTCTGACCACTCCTTTACAGTCTGCTTTGCTGAATCATCATCCATCTCCAGTCCCTAAATAAGTGTCCAACCCAATGCATTGTTCTAAGTCCTTTTTTCTTCTTTTTCTACCTTTTCTCTCTTGACTCTTCTACCCAGATTATTCACAAATCCAACCTTGTTCTCTCTATGAAACTCCAATCCCAAATTGCCAAATACCTGTTAGCGATGTCCTACTGGATATCCCACCAACACCTCAAGTCTAACATGTCCAAAACAGAAGCCGTGATCATTCCCCTTAAACTTACCCCTTCTTCAAATATCCCTACATCTACTGACCATACCACAATCCTTCCAGTCACCCAGGTTCACCTCCTCAACTCTTCATTCTGACCCCCACTCTTCCTCAACAACCTTCCCCCATGCAATCAGTTACCAAATCTGGTTGGTTCTACCTCCATGAAGCCTGTATTCATCCTCTTTTTCCCATTCATATAGCTACTATCCTATTTAATTTAACTCAATATTAATTTATTTAATACCTACTACGTGCTAGGCACAATATTAGGTTCTATCGTTACAGGGACAAGAAACAAAAGTATCTGTCTTCAAGGAATTTGTTTACGTTCTACTAGGGGAAAAACAATAAATAGACAGATAAATAGATATAAAACACATTTGTTGTTGTTTGTTCGTTTTCTAGGCATGTTTAACTCTTCATGTCCCCATTTTGGGTGTTCTTGGCAAAGATACTGAAGTGGTTTGCCATTTCTTTCTCCAGCTTATTTTACAGATGAGGAACTGAGGCCAACAGGGTTAAGTGACTTGCCCAGGGTCACACATCTAGGAGGTGTCTAAAGTCACATTTGAACTCAGGAAAATGAGTCTTCCTGACTCCAGGTCTGGCACACTACCCACTGCATCACTTAGTTGTCCAATAAAACACACAGAGAATAATAATTAAAAAGTCAACAAGTAGATATTGTTTTGAGGCTTGCAAAGCATTTTGGCAGCATAGTTACTATCATCTGTATTTCATAGTAAGAGAAACTCAGATCCAGAGAGAATACCTCTTACTTATCTTACACCTAGTCACACAGAACCAGGTCTCTTGACTCCAAATCCAGTGCTCTCTACAACATCTCATTAATCACCTTCTATGATGGGCAGTTAGGATAGAGAGCCAAGCCTAGAGTCAGGAAGACTCATCTTCTTGAGTTCAAATCTGGCCTCAGACACTTAACTAGCTATAGGACCCTGGGCAAGTCACTTAACCCTGCTTGCCTCAGTTTCCTCATCTGTAAAACAAGCTGGAGAAGGAAATGGCAAATCACTCCAGTTTCTTTGCCAAGAAAATCCCCAATGAGGTTATGAAGAGTCATACTTGACTAAAACCACTGAACAACAACAACAAACGTTGGCCTTGGAGACAGAATGACATAGGTTCAACTCCTGCCTCTGATGCATACTGGATGTGTGACCCTTGGCAAGTCACTCAACCTCTCAGTATTCTAGGCAATTTTCTAAGACTAAATGTTGCAGAGAAGGCACCAATATGTATTAGCAGAGAGAGTTCCCTCATCCAAGAGTTACCTAAACCAATGAAATCACACATCCAGTCCCTATCTCTGAACATATATTCAGGTATCAAACACTGGGCTAGTGCTACCAACTTCTCCCTCATTCCCAGTTGGCAGTGACCTTCCCCTTTGGATGTCAAGAGATGGAGAGAAGTCTTTGGCTTCCTTCAAGTCCCAACTAAAACCCCACCTTTGACAAGAAGCCTTCCCTGATGCCTTTGAATACTTGTGCCTTCCCTCTGCTGATTTTCTAAAACTTATCCCATTACCTCCTTCATTAGACTGTGAGCTAATTGAGAGCAAGGACTGTTTTTTGCCTTTCTTTGTGTCTCCAGACCCTGACACATAGTATATGTTTAATACATGCTTGTCAATTGACTGATGTCACAATGAACTTTATTTTGCACCCTTCTGGTGAACCTGATGTGTAATATTGCGCATTATACTTATCTGTGTTTTTGCCTTATTTCCCTACTGGACATCTTCAAGTAGTTCCTGAAATGGCACAGATGTAGAACTAGGGTTTCTACTTTAAGTCAAAAGTATACAGACAAGATACTTAAAAACAAAACTCTAAGACTCCAAAGGCTGTCTGTTCATTCATCTGGTAGAAGCCTAACAGACTTTAGGGTCTCAGTATTTTGGGGTTTCAGTCAATGTTTCTTAACTAAGTGCCTCTCTCAAAGTCCCCCAACCCTACAATTGTCTCCTCCTTAAGTTTTTCGGTTTGGAGCCATTTCTCAGACTCTCTCTCCCAGGCTGTGAAGGAAGACACACCCTCGTTGCTGTGGTTCTTCTGTTTGAGAGATCCGGTGAGATCGAGGAGCTTTGGGACAGCCTCCCAACTGTCAATGTTGTGCTGGACTCTGCCCTGCAGGGACAGGATGGACCCCACCTTCTCTTCCTTAAGTCCTGAGAAAAATAGCTGGGCGCTGTTCTGATTGAGCGTCATCTTAGTAAAGAACCAGACCCTAGGAGCGAAAAAAACAAATTGAAGGGATCAGAGTGCCCACAGTCAATCTCAAAGGCCTAAGACTCCTGGACATTTCCTTTAAAGCGGGGTTAGAGCATGCTTACTACAAAACAATGAAAGAGGAGAAGTTTGTCTCTCCCTTCCTCTCCCTCTTTCTTCCCTTTCTTCCCTCCTGGTGCCTTCGTAAGCCAATGTACTCACACCACTTCCTGTCATAGAAGCATGGAAGGGACAAAAGTTGGAAGGAACTTCAGCAGACATCTAGCTCGATCTCTTCATTTTACGGATGAGAAAATTGAGGTTCAGAGAGGTTGACTTACCCAGGACCATGTAGGAAGTAGGCATCAGAGATGTCATTTAAACCCAGGTCCTATGATTTGAGGTCCAATTCTCCTTCCACTGAACTACATTACATACTTCATCTACAGCAGCCTAGTATAATGACCCAACCAGCTCATAGTGTTGAAGACCCAGCAGCCTTTGCACTACCAAATCTTTCTTCTCTTTTCCCTATCAACACTCCTATTCTCCCAGAGGCAAGCAAATACTCCCCTCTCCAGTTCTACAGATCCAGTCACAAACTGTATCCTTCATGGCTCAGCCCTAGGACCATCTCCAACATGAATGAAATCCTTTCTGACCTTCCTTCTTCAAAAAGAAATAACTTCTTTCTCTTTTGAACCCTCAATATACTTTGTACCTCTCTTATACTTTCCCATTCTTCTTTGCTTTTTTCTGCATTTATTTATGATCATGTCTTACTTCCCCATATAGACTATATGCTCCTTAAATGCAGAGACCATGTCTTACTTGACTTTTTATCTCCGAATATCCTTAACTCACTCTTGCTTTGCACTAGGGTGTGAATGACAGCTTCATTTATTCATTCATGCATTCAACAAACACCTCCCATTTGCTAAACAGTATGTTAGGCACTGGAGGAGATACAGAATTAAGCTAACACAGTTTCCTTGTGAAGCTTAGAATTTAATAGGGAAATAAGACACAAATGCAGGTAATGATAACATACTTTTACATGACAAGTTCATTAGAGCATCACAAAATCAAGTAGCTTGTGACATCCAAGTGGGAAGGTCACTTTCATCCCAGAATTAGTGAAGATTTCAGGGAGAAAGTGGAGAAGGAGATGGGGAAAGCAGTATTTGAATTGCATTTTAAAGGAGGTATAAGGATTCAAAAGGCAAAGAGCTTAATGCATTACCCTTCCCATGGGTAGCACATTATAAAGTGGACATTAACTCACACCACACCAGAGGCAAACTTGTAACCCAAAGGAATGAATTTCAAATAGCTGGATTTCAGATATGTTCATAAGAGAAGGAAAACTGAGCAGTGAGATCTTTCTATTACCTCAAGGGCCATACTAATGGGCCACCCATAGTCATTATCATGGAACACATAATAACATAAGTAACTGTGAATAGAGGAGGTACTTCCAGCTATAACCCAGATATCCTTGAAAAGGCAATGAATGCCCCAATACAGTATGGTCTTGAGTGTTCATCAAATAATCTCCCCTATTCACCAAACCATTTGCTGGCTGAGCAATCTCTGATCACTACAACACTAGCTTTTGTAGGCTATTACCTTGCTGGAGTGACCTTGCTGGATAGCTGTAGCCACACTGCCCTGGGGTTGGTAAAGATGGCTTGTCGGAGTACAGCACTGCCATCCCATCCCCGGGAACTCTTCTTGGTCTCTCTGCTCATGCTGGCTTCTAGCAGAGCCAGCTCCTTCCCTGAGGCATGCACAGACAAGGAGCCATTGATGCTTTGATCTTTGTGATGCCTACCAGCAGCCTGGACCTACCGGACGAATCAGATGTGGACACAGGGGTCAAAATGGGAACCTGCCCTATAGCAAAGGAGAGCCATCACGGAGGCATGGTTTGAGGAAGGAGAGAAGGAGAAGTCTATCTGAAGCTCACCTATCTTTCAAAGTCTAATTCAAGTTCTACTCCCCCCATAAAGTCTTTCTAGCTCACTTAAACCCATAGGGACTCAACTTGAAAATGCTTTTGCACCTTTGGGCTTTACATGACATGTAGCATATACATTCTGGTATTGTTAACTATCCTTTCAAGTAATTTGTCTACTCAAATAGATTTTTAAGCTGTGCATAAGAACTGGGGCAGCTAGGTAGCGTGCCAGGCCTGGAGTCAGGAAGACTTATCTTCTTGAATTCAAATCTGGCCTCACTTACTAGCTGTATGACCCTGGGCAAGTCACTTAACTCTATTTGCCTAAGTTTCCTCATCTGGAAATGAGTTGGAAAAGGAAATTTTTAAAAAGCACTCTAGCATGTGACTCCAGATGGGTCATGACTGAAACAACTGAATAACAAAACACAAAGGCTACACTAATATAAATGAAAACAACACTAAAATATATCAGAGGTTCAGATTAAATATAATGTATATATTAAATATGTTTATATATGATACTAATTAATATATGATAGGAAGCGGCATATTATAAATATTTTAAATATAAATAAGTATGTATTCATATATTATATATGATAATTAAATATAATAAATTTAATTGGTTCCAGAGAATCAATGATGAAATATACCTCCCTGCTTCCAAAACAATGGTGATAGCCTATGGTCGAAGAGTATTGTATATGCTGTCAGGTGTGGTTGCTGCAGCAGTTGGTTCTACTAAGTTATTTTTCTTTGTTATAAAAGAGAATTCTATTGGGTAGAGGCAATTCCATTGGGAGTAATTGTAGAGTTAAAAAAAACCCAAAAGATATTAATAAAACACTAGAAATAGGTTTTAAGCTCCTTAAATGCATATTTAAGAGTATCATATTTTTAAAGGAAGGAAGGAAACAAACATTTACTAAGTACCTTCTATTTGTCAGGCACTGTGCTTTACAAATGTTATTTCTTTTCTTTTTTTCTGGGGGGGGGAAGACAAGGCAAATGGGGTTAAGTGACTTGCCCATGGTCACACAGCTAATAAGTATTAAGTGTCTGAGGTCACATTTGAACTCAGATCCTCCTGACTCCAGGGCCAGTGCTCTATTCACTGCGCCACCCAGCCACCCCTTGACTTCTTGTATTTAATAGCTGTGTGATCCTGGGCAAGTCACTTAATGTCCGGTTGCCTCAGTTTACTCATCTATAAAAATGGGGATAATAAAGGCACCTAATTCCACAGGTCATTGTGAGGATCGAATGAGATAATAATTACAAAGCACTTAGGAAATTCTTAGCAATAGCCGCATCCCGCAACACCTTTTGTTATAGTACAAATCACTGCCCTTTGGGATGTTCTCTTCCTGTATTTCAAAGGGAAAGGAGACATGAAGAGGAAATTTGATCTCTTTCATCCTATAAAGAACTGGAAAAAAAATTGACCATTTCTGAGCAGTTTAAACAACAGAAATTAGTAGAGTCTGTTTTTGTTTCAGATCTACCTTGGGACCCCCACCTCCCCATCCCAAGAGCAGCATTTTAAAAACAGAACCTCCTTGGTTCCATCCTCATCCCCCTCAGCTCCCCAGATGGCATGTGAAAAATCCTCCCTGGGAGGCTACCCAGAATTCCACAGATGATACAGTACCTGGAAATTCAGAGGAAGTGTCACCCTGGCAGGATGCCTGAGTTGGGAGAAAAACCCAAAGTGAGACTTGGATCCGTTCAGCTGAAGCAAGAACTGTAGGGATGAGAGGAGAAGAAGAAAAATCAGAGAGGCGAGCTGGGTACTCTCAGGAACCCAGGGGAGGGCTTTGTGTTGGAGGTTCAGGGCAGAAAGTTCATCCAAAATTTAATTCAGAGCCCTCTGTCATTTAAGATTTACCAATCGAAAAACATTTATCAAGTACAAACTGTGTGCCAGACACTAGGGGTATAGAGACGAGAATGAGACAGTCTATGCCCTCCAGGATCTTACTTTCTAATAGATGATATAATAATATGTACACATAAAAGTATATGCAAAATGTAATCACGGTAATTGATGGAGGGGTATGTTTAAGCCAGCTTGTACCAGCTTCTAAGAGCTGATTGTTAAATTTTTCAATGTCAATTTTTACACCTCAGAAATTGTCAAATGCTAAGGTAAATCAGGACTTGATTTACTGTTTTGCTGATTGTCTGGAGTTAAGAAAGTGCTAGAGGAAATGTTAATAAAGCAGATTTAACTTAAACATATATCCTAGGGGCAGCTAGGTGGTGCAGTGAATAGAGCACACACTGAAGTCAGGAGGACCTGAGTTCAAATCCAAACTCAGACACCTGACACTTACTAACTGTGTGACCTTGTGCAAGTCACTTACCCCCAATTGCCTTGCCTCCCCACTCCCCACCCAAAGTACATCCTACAATTTCAGAGTTGGTTGTTAAACATATGTCAGCACATTACTATAGCTATGTATATACATGCATATATACACATATATGTACACATATGTACACATACAGATGTATATGTGTTTGCATAAAAACATACTCAACAATAAATAAAAGCAATTGAAACAGGAGATACAAGCAGTTGAGGGATGAGAAATGGGGATGCAAAGATGCTTATGTTGGATCTTGAAGAAAACTAAGAATCCTAACAGGCCAAGGAATGGAAGGAATACATTTCAGGCATGGAGGACAGCCTGGGCAGGAAAAGAGGCAGGAGACTGGAACAGAGAGCAGACCAGTTTGGAAGGAGACTAGCACAATAAAGGTAGAATGTTAGGTGGGTATAAGGTTATGAAAGGCTTTAAATGCCAAATCAAAAGCCCTATGGGACCTGCGTCGGGTCCTAGAGGTAGGAGGCAGTCTTGAGAGTTTAATGAGGAGGTCAGACTTGGGATTTAGGAAAACCACTTTGGCAGCTCCATGGAGGATAGACTTGAGTAGAGGGAGACTTTGGGAAGGGAGACCAGTTAGAAGGTTGTTGCAGTATAGTTCAGACAAGAGGTAATTCAGGCCTGAAATATGGTGGCTGCCGTGCAATTGGAGAAAAGAGATTACTAAGAGATATAGTGAAGGTAGAATCAACAAGATTTGGTAACTGACTTGACTTGTGAGGTGATGGAAAGTGAGGAATCAAGAGAAGCACCGATGGTGGAAAATTTGATGCATGGAAGGATGGTGGTGCCCTTGACAAATAGCAAAGTGAGGAGGAGGCAGAGAAATGAGCCCTATTTTTAGACACGTTGAGTTTGAGACGTCTACAAACAGAGGTGTCAGATACAAGGTCTGCCACACTGCTGAGTGTGGCCTGAGCCAGATTAAAATGTAATTGGGAAGTATTTAACAAAATAAATGAAAACACAATAAAACATAGACAACATTCCATTTTAAAACTAAGTCCAGATACTGGGATCATTAGGTATGGATCAAGGGCCTCCATTTCTTGTTGAATTTGACGTCACTGGTCTGCAGGAGTTAGAAATGCCCCGAAGGGAGTTAGTGATTTATAAGCAGAGGATAGAAGAGATTCAAGTGACACCCTCTTTGGGCCTGAGTTACCTCACCAATACAATGAGTGGACTGATTCCAAGGTCCCTTCCAGATTTAAATCTGTGGTCTGGTAATATTAGGACGAAGGATGGGAGCACCAGAGAGACCAGAGCTGAATTTAGATTTCTGGGAGTCATCTACATAGAGATGATAATTAAACTTATGGGAGCTGATCAGATCACTGAGAGCGTGTAGAGAGGAGAGGATCCATGAAGACCTTTGGAAGACACCTACAGTTAGGGGGTGTGGTAGAAGAAAATGAAAAAAAACCAAAACAGTAAAACAGGTAGGAGAACCAAGAGGGAATAGTGTCACAAAAATCCAGAGGAAAAGAAATTCCAAGCCTTTAACCCATACAACCCACCATCCCCATGGCACACAGAAAAAGGTTCACAAGATAATGTTTGAGGGACTTCTGAGACTTCCACATTCTATCCTTTTCCAATCTTGCCTCTTCCTGCATATCACAAGCTCCCTCTTCCAATAAGCCTATACATTCACTAACACCTGCTTGGCCAGAAGAAGGTCTGGTCTTTTCTGCTTGGCCTATTTACTGGAGAAAACAAAACCCAAGACCTCTCACTTCAGAAAGGAACTTGGAAACCCAGAATAAAACAGACCCACCCTCCTTTTCCACAACCCCAGAGGAAGGGACAGGTCAGCTTCCCCACCTGAGATGTGACCTTCTGGCTGACAGCAGCTTGCAGAGTTACACCACAGCCAAACTCTCCCATGGGGTGCTGCCTGAGGAAGATTTCACCATTAAGGCCCAGTGCCTGGGGGATCTTCAGCTGAAGAAAAAACACAGTCAGTAACATTCATTCTTCCGGAGAGAGAGAAAGACTCTGAGGTGAGGCTGGAACCAGGAGGGAGTCACATAACCTTGGATACCTGAGTTGAATGGGTCAAATCCAAGTTCAGACCATGACGGAAATCTCCTTCCAAAGACCGGTTAAGGTACCTTCCCTTCAAATGTAGGATATCCTCCTGATTAACTTTCAAAGCAGCCTCGACTTCCTGATTACCCTGGGAAGAGAAGTAAGATGTGGACACTGTTACAAACCACTTCTTTCTAAACGGATATTGAATAAGCATTTACATATGCTGTGTGTGTAGATATAGGATGTATGCATACACACACGGGTACACACACGTGCACATATATGTTTACACACATATGTGGCAAAGAACTTTATCTTTGCTAGCTGCCTTGCGCCCTGAGAGGTTAAGTAAATTGCCAGTATACGTCAAAGATGGGACTTGAATGTAGCTCTTCATGATAAAATTGTGATTCTCAGTTATGCATGCACACAAGCACACACACACACACACACACACACACACATACACATAGGGGAAGCATCAGAGGCTCCCAAATCTAGAGCTTGAAAGCTATTTCTAATCCAACCCCCTAATTTTACAAATAAGGAAACTGAGGCCCAGAGGACTAAGTCACTTACCCAAGGTCCATAGGTAATAAGTGACAAAACAAGATTTGAACCCAGGTACTCTGACTCAAGAAAAATAAAAAACAAAAGCCCTTTTTCTACTGTCCTTGCAAGCAACCAGAGAGCAGGCCTGGAGTCAGGAGGATCTGAGTTCAAATCTGGCCCCACACACTTACTAGCTATGTGACCCTGGGCAAGTCACTTAACTCCATGTGCCTCAGTTTCTTCATTGGTAAAATGAACTGGAGAAGGAAATGGCAAACCACTCCAGTATCTCTGCCAAGAGAACCCCAAATAGGGTCACCAAGGATCAGACATAACTGAAATGACTGTTTTAACAAACAGATGAGGAATTAAGACCCAGGGAGGGTAAGTGACCTACCTATAGCCATGAGGCAGTAGTACTCATCAGAGGGAGGATTTTAATCTAGGTCCTCTGATTCCAGAGTCCTTAAAGCTAGAAGCGGGGCAGATGGGTGGTGCAGTGAATAGATCACTGGCCCTGAAGTCAGGAGGAACTGAGTTCAAATCCTGCCTCAGACATTTGACACTTACTTAGGCAAGTCACTTAAACCCAACTACCTTGCCTTCTCCCCTCGGAAAAAAAGAGAGAGAAAAGCTAGAAGCAGCCTCCAAGCTCATTTATTCCACTGCCTGCATTTTACAGAGAAGAAAACCAAGGCTTAGAGAGAGAACCAAGAATACGCCCAAGACCTCATCACTAATAAATGGTAGGACAAGATTCATTTCCAGAACCACCATAAATTTAGATTCAGCCTGGCCAGCAAAAAGAGAGTTCTCAACAGAGGGGCAGAGTAATGAAATCTTTGTTTAAGGAATATTAACTGAATTTTTCTCACCAGAAAGTATCCTGCCTCCCGAGCATCTTTGAAAAGGCAAACCTTCCTCACCTTCCCTCCTCAGTGAGAATTCTGGGACAAGCCCAAATGCCGGGAACTTTTGAGTCATGGCTGGCAAAATTTCTCTCCCCTCCCTGTGCCCATCCCAGGGCCCCATTAAGGACTTCACTTACGTTTTGTCGGATCCTTGTCAACACACATGTGTCTATGCTCTTGGGGATGACCTGGCTGTTGTACGGATGAGTCAGAGTAACACAGATCTATAAGAATACACGTGTATCTGTGCATTTACTGACTTGCGCCACTCACTGCCTCGTCCCGTCCTCCCCTGCTCCAGCCCAGCCTTTTTGGCCCACTCACATAGGGACGGTCAGCCTGGTAGCCCAGGGTCAGGGTCTGCAGGCATTCCTCCATTCCATTCACCAAGACTTTGGTCTCCAACATGTAGTGCTTCTGGTTTTTGTCTACAGTAAACGTCTCCTGCAGGAGGAGGCTCTGAGGGATGGGTAGTTTTAAGGGATGCCTAGAATTGATGGGGGAAATTTTTTAAAAATACAAAGTTATCAAAAAGCACCAGAGAACAACAAAAAACAAACTTCTGGGTCACTGCCACAGACTAGCTTAGACTTACTGTAGACTCCATTTCAAGGTCTCTCTTTGTATTTGATCCATTTAGGAGCAATTGGAGCTGGAAAGGCTCATGGGATCATAATAATACAATCATAGTTTTAAAGCTGGAAGGGTCCTTAAATTCATCCATTGCATTTTACATTTCATTTTACACCTAGTTCATTTTGCAGTTAGGGAAACCAAGGTTCAGAGAAGTGACTTGTCTAAGGTCACATGGGTAGTGTCAGAAGCAGAATCTGAACCCAAAAGCTTAGTCATCTAGACCAACCTATTCATTTTATAGATCATGGGTTCATAGGTGATAACAACAGCAACGATAATATCTAGCATTTATATAATGCTCCCAAGGTGTTTTGCGTAAGTTACCTCATCTGATCCTAATAGCAACCTGGGAGATAGGTACCATTATCGCCATTTTATATATGAGGAAACTTTGGCCCAAAGAAGTTAAGTGACTTGTCCAAGGTCATACAGGTTTAGCGTCAGAAGTGGTATTTGAAGTCAAGCCTTTACCATCATCTATTCTAACCTACCCATTTTACAGATCATAGGTTCATAGATGAGGATGAGCATGAGGATGACATTGTAGCATTTATATGGTGCTTTAAGGTCTGCAAAATGCTTTGCATATGTTATCTCGTTTGATCCTGACCACAACCCTGGGAGGTAGGCGCTATTAGCCCCATTTTACATATTAAGAAACTGTAATAGAGAGAGGTTAAACAACTTCCATTAAATTGTAAGCTCCTTGAGGGGAGAGGCTATCTCTTTTTTTAAATTGTCCTCGTATCTCTAGTACTTAGCATACAGTAGGTGTTTAATAAATGTTCACTGATTGACCCAGAGTCACACAGCTATGAAATACCCGAGTCAGTATATGAACCCAGGTCTTCCTGACTCCAAGTCCAATGTTCTTGGCCCTGCACCACCTAGCTGAAAGGGTCTTCTTAAGCCATCTAATCCAACGCTCTTATTTCACACAAAAAAAAACTGAGGTGAAGGGAAGTTAATTGACTTGCCCAAGGTCATGCAGTTAGTAAACGAGATCCTCAAAGATTACTTGCCTACAGTTCACAGGGGTTCAATAAAAACACACTCATGCTTCAGAGAAAACACAGATTCCAGGCACCAGGTCAAAGCCACCAAAAAGATTTAGAAACAAACTCTCTCAGCTTTTTGCTCCCTGTGTCAGAGCAGGCCATAGTCCCCAAGAGTAGCCTCTGAGACACGTGACTGAGTCTATGACTCAGAGGGAACCTGGGACTCTGCTTCACTGAGCAGCAAGAGAACCTTATGGGGTGATGGTGCAGGGGGGGCGGGGAAGGGTTGTTCTGCACACTTTACTACCTTCCATATATTCTATAATCCAGGGTCAGTGATCTTTTTGCTTGTTCCTCTCACAGATGACCTCATTTCCAGACTCCATGTCTTTTCATGAACTGTCTCCTTTGCTTGGAATGCTCTCCCTCCTCACCTCTGTCCCTGGTTTCCTTCAGCTCAAATCCTACCTTCTGCAAGAAGCCTTTTACCATATCCTTACTGCCTGTTGCTGGTGCCTTTCCTTGGAAATGACCTCCCGTTTATACTATATAAACACAGACACAAACATAGATATAGACACAGACATAGACACAGACATTGAGATCATCTTGTATGTATGAAGCCAAGGATTATTTTTTATTTTCTTTGTATTCCCAGGCTCAGCATTATTAGCACATAGTACACATTTAATAAATGTGTGCTGACTGATTGATGGACTGCAAACATATGCTCAGTGGGTTGGTGTTTGCCCTGAAGGTAAAATCCTGGGCCCCAGCTGAGCTTCTGGCTCTGGACCCTCCAGGCAACTTCATTCTACATTCTTGAAAAAAGCTACTCCTTCAATGAGAAGAAGACTTCTTTTGTAGGAAACCAAGGCAGGTTTCCTTGATTTTGTTACCCAGACACCTCCTGAGGGGAGGACGAGTTGGAAAGGGAAATAAAGACTGGGTAATCGAAGTGTGTGGACCTGAGCTGCAGAGTTCCTCTCTTCTGGTACAGTAGGTTCTCCCTCTTCAGCTCCTCCAGCTGGCCTTCCAGGTACAGTCCAATGGGCTGGCTTTTTGAATCAGTCCACAGGGCCATTATTAACACACTGGTCTTTCTGGGCTGCAATGGGAAATACAAAGCCAAGGATTTAAGAATGAGGAGATAAAGGGTCACAAATCCAACCTGTTCTGAGGGGAAGCAAGGGTCAAATAATTCAGATACTGACTATGCTTTAAACCCCTGAGGATCCCACATAAGAAGAGCTACCCCATTCTATGATTTTTAAATGTTTATATTATTTGTGTACATATATGTATGACTCTTGTATATGCCTATTTATTTACATGTTGTCTCCACTGTTACAACGCAAGGTCCCCAAAGGAGGGGCTATATGTGTATGTATCTGCATATGTACGTATACATGTATGAATGGGGGCCATCTCTAGTCATCCTGATCGATATCTGGCCACTGGACTCAGATGGCTCCAGAGGAGAAAGTGAGGTTGGTGACCTTGCATGGCCCTGCCTCACTTAAATCCAATTCACTTACATGTCATGATATCACCTTCCTGATGTCATGGTCCTCTTTGAGAATGAAGGCCAAACAACATGTATGAATGTATGTGTACAAATATGCATGACTTCTGTATATACCTGCCTATGTGTTATCTCCTCCATTACAATGCAAAGGTCCCCAAAGGGAAGATCTATATATGTACATATATATGTGTGTGTGTCTGTATGTATGCATGTGTATTTATGTAGCATATACCTACTTATTTACATGTATCCCTAGTTCATTGCAAGCCTGTTAGGAGCAGGGACTGTTGTTTGTATGCATGTGTATACGTATGTATGTGTGTATGTATGTGTGTGTATGTATGTATGTGTGTATGTGTGTATGTATGTATGTGTGTATGTATGTATGTGTGTATGTATGTGTGTATGTATGTGTGTATATGTGTATTGCATACACCTAATTATTTATATATTGTTTCCCCTATTACAATGCAAAGTCATTGAGGGTAGGAACTGTTTCTGCCTTCCTTTATATCCCTAATACTTAACCTGGCACAAAATGGGCATTTAATGAATGCTTACTTGGTTGATTAATGATGCCAAACCAGAGTCCCTGAGCTGGACTGAGTCTGGCCTCCCAGGACTAGGTTGTAGGGCGTTGACAAGGACCAGAGACCAGCTGAGCAAGAGGGGCCTGTACACAATGACCACCCCAAGGACTCTGGGTATCCTGAGCAAAGCAGCTGGGTGTCATATCTCCAGGTGACAGCATTATTGGGCATCAGAAATGCCTGTGTCAGTTCTGATTTCAGGGACTGACCCTATAGAAGAAGAAAGACAAAGCCCTCCCAGCTAAACCCTATAAACAGAACTCAGGGGCCATGTTCTCACCCAATCTGTGTGTCTGTAGGAAGAAGTCAGGTTCAGTCCCTGCCTGGGACCCTTCAGCCAACAATGGAAGAGCTTCTTGTCCTGGCGATTCTCTAGATGAACCTTAATGTGAAGCAGGGGGCTCCAGATGGTCAGCAGCTCACTCTGGCTTCGGAGAAAACTCTGGTCCCAGGTCATCAGTGTGGATGCCTGTAAATGAGGCAAGTGCACTGGTGTCCTTGTGGAGGGGAATGGCACCAGCTTTCAGAGCCCAACTGGGAAAAGAATACTTATCTCCTGTAGCATTGAGAGTGATGGGTAAAAAAGGCCAATTCAGCCCATAGGATTTGGGTAGTGGAAAGGTTTAGTGGGAGTCAGGAAAGTCTGGTTTCAGATTTCACTTTTGATGCTTACTAGTTGGGCGACCTCTCTGAGTTTTTGTTTCTGGATCTATAAAATGGAAATAACTCTTATCTATCCTAGCTCCCTCAATAGATTCTTTAAAAGCTTTGCAAGTTTTAAAGGGCTCTGTATAAATGTCAGTCATCAGTATCTTGAGGCCCAGAAAGATAAAGCAATTTGCCCAGGGTAAGTCAGCATAGTGCCATACTCAGTATATGCATATGTATGTGTATATGTGTATACACACACACACACACACACACACACACACACACGTGGATTGATGATGCAAAATCAGGGTCTCTGAACTACAGTAAGTATGGCCTCCCAGGACCAGGTTGCAAGAGGTTGATAAGGACCAGAGGCCAGCTGAACAAAAGGGGTCTATGTACAAGGCCTCCGGCATTCTGAGCAAAGCAGATACACATACATATACATATGTGTATGTTTGTGTGTGTATGTGTAAATCCTCTATGTATATATCTTAATTCAACAGGTATTTCTAAATATTTAGAACATATAGCTTAATTATTAGGTGTCTATGTATTTCTCGAGTACTTGTGATACACCTAATCACTAAACAGATGCTCACCCTAAGGTAGGTGGTGGTTGGTGTGTAAATGTGGATCTTCCCTTCTTTGTCCTGAATTTTGTCTTTGCATGACAGCTCTACCACCAAGTTCTTGATGGACAGGGCCTTCCCTGCTGTCAGCTCCCAAATGGCCTGGTACATAGTACGGTGAGGTTGGTGCAGTCTGTGAGCCAGGGACAACAGCAGCCATGGGGTATCCAAGTTCAATGCACCTGTTTGGGAATGGGAAGAGAAAAGAGAGAGGGAAGGACAGAAAGAGTGGAAGCCAAGAGCCTTCTATAAATACTGAATTCCTTTGTCAAGGGATAAAAAGAAAGATAGAGAAGCTGCCCAGGTCCCGAACACATCTGGAGTACAGTGGATGAAGTACTGGAATCAAGTGGAACCAAGTTAATTCAAATGGAATCAACCTGGAATGAAGGAAGATCTGAGTTCAAATCCTGCCTTAGATACTTCTTAGCTGGGTGACCCTGAATAAGTGTCTTAATCTCTGTCTGCCTCAGTCTCCTCATCTGTAAAATGGTGGAAATAATAGTATCTACTCCAAGGAGTCATTGTAAGGATCAAATGAGATTACATATAGATAGATATAGATATATAGATCATATATACATATATATCTCTTTGCAAACCATAACACATTATATAAATATTACTTGTTATTATTATTATTATTGATGCTATTACATCCAAATGCTACTTTCTGCTGAAACTGCAAACCTGGCTAAGACAAGGGCTGAGAAGGAGCAGGTACATGAAGCTGCAGGAGTTATCTTTCAACATGATCTGGTGACATTGTAGCCTAATACCAATTTTCTACCAGTGTTGTTAAGTGGTTGTGAGTCATGGAACACTAGAGTCTCTGAAGATGTGAAAGTCATTTTCATCCAGCATGAGTTGGATGCAACATGTTACAAATAAGGAATTCCAAAAAACTGGAGTAAAGGATAACATCAAAGAAATGTATGAGCAGAAAAAGATGAGTTTGGGCAGGTATTGAAAGAAAATAACTGATTAAATAAATGAATGAAAGAGTATTTATTAACCCTTACTATGTACCAAGCATTGTGTTAAGTCTTTGGAGACACATATACAAAACGAAAGACGGCCCTTGCTCTCAAGAAGCTTGTGGGTTTTTTTAAGTAAACTTTTTTAAATTTATTTTTTTTAACTTAACAAAAATCTATTTTCTCTCCCTTCTGCTCTTACCCTTCCATTGGGAAAACAAAAAAAGCAAAACAAAACCCTAATAACAAATATGCATTGTCAAGGAAAAACAAATTCACATATTAGTGAAGTCAAAAACTTATATTCTAATAAGGGAAGTAATATACATAGGGAAATGGTGGTCAAGGATGAGTATCTTGGTTTGGAAAGTTACAAGGACAGTGAGTGGGACCAAAGAGGAGTAGATTGACACATGCTATCCAGAAATAATAGCAGAGTTGATTTGATCACAGTACATGGTTCTAGACTTGGAAGGGAAGAGGCAACAAGAAGAGGAAGGAGAGGAGAGGAGAGGAGAGGAGAGGAGAGGGGAGGGGAGGGGAGGGGAAGAGAGGAGAGGAGAGGGGAGGGGAGGGGAGGGGAGGGGAGGGGAGAGGAGAGGAGAGGAGAGGAGAGGGGAGGGGAGGAGAGGAGAGGGGAGGAGAGGAGAGGAGAGGAAAGGAGAGGAGAGGAGAGGAGAGGAGAGGAGAGGAGAGGAGAGGAGAGGAGAGGAGAGGAAAAAAAACATTTTTGGTAAGGAGGCTACAGAAAAGATGGTTGGGCAGGAGGAAGCAACAGACAGCTGATGTGTACCAGTGGTATCCTTGTAATGTCAAGAGAAACTGAAGGCGGCCCCCAGATTGTTGAGCAGACCCACTTGGCAAACTTATGGAAAAAATGTAGGCAAGAGTCCCACAGAATGAGCAGGAATGGATAGGCTGGGATGTGCATCATTAGAGGGAGGATCTACATAAATGAGATCACAGATCCCCTGGAATATTTGTTTTGGTTGATTCCTATCAGGTTATCTCCAGAATGACAGAGGATATTTAAACGAGAAAAGGGTTCTACCTATTCTGACTTGACCCTTTTTTTCAATTCATTCCTTTGAGAGTTTCTGCACACAGTGAGACATGCCATGGCCAGAAACTTTGCTAAGCATTAGGAATACAAAAAAAAAAGCAAAAAATAATTCCTGCCCTCAAGGAATCATTGAGGTGTTTTTCAGTCATGTCCAACTTTGTGAATTCATTTGAGGTTTTCTTAGCAAAGATACTGGAACGGTTTGCCATTTCCTTCTCCAGTCATTTTACAGATGAGGAAACTGAGGCCAACAGTGTTTTCGCAGGGTTACACAGCTATTAAGTATCTGAGGCCAGATTTGAAACTCATGAATATGAGTCTTCCTGACTCTAGGCCTGGCACTCTATCCACTGCCCCACTTAAAGACCTAGAGTGCAACCTGAGCCACTGAGAAAATACCTTACTTGCCCATGGTTCATAAAGTTAGCATGTGATTAAGGAAGGACTTGGACCCATCTTCCCAAGTGCAAGGTCAATCATTCAGTCACTGACGCCACAACGACAAAGCCTACAGTAATCTTGGCCAACTTTTTAGTCTACATCGATGTCCATCTTCCTTTAGGAGCGTTCCAAAGTCAACCAGCTTGACCATCGAGAGCCAATTGTTAAATTTTGAATGTGAGCATTTTCATCTCAAAAACTGGCCAATACTACAAATCAGATCTTAATTATTGTCCCATTGATTGTCTAGATTTAGGAAAGTGATGGGGAAAATGCTAATGATGCAGATTAAACTTGAAAGTGCACTGTGGGTTTTGTTTTTAAACATTTATCGGCTCACTCCTGCCTTCCTTGAACACAACTGTAACTCCTATCACTTTGTTCCTCTACCACTCCCTTTGCCCAACTAGAATGAAAGCCCCTAAAGGTCAAGAACCATGTCTTCCAGTCATTTGTAGCCCCCTTTAGCACCTAGAATGCTAGGTCCCTAGCAGTCATTCAGTTAGGACATTAATAAATTCCATCCTTCTATGGGTCATAAATTGGGCCGTGTTGAGGTCTCCTAGGGAAGGGTCTCAGAGGTAGTCCCCTCACGTCAGTTCTCCGGGGCACCAAATGCTGCCCCAAGAGCCTGAGGTTGTCCTGCCGCTGCTCACCTTCCCATTTCCATTGAAGACCTCGAGACATGTCCTTCCACTGAAGCCCAGCCACGAAGGGGAGGCGACCATTATACTGAACCTTCAGATGAGTGCTGCTCTCCACATGGCCCTGGGAGAAGCTAGAATGCTGTAGTTGTGTTCGGTAATCCACCTGCCTCTCGGGCACCTGCAGCAGGAACTGAGGAAGCAAAGGACATGGGGTGGCTAACGGCATCCTCAGCACTCCTCCAAAGGATAGGACCCATAGTGCCAATGAAATCATAGGAAATCATTGGAGCATAGCTTTAAAGCAGGGGTTTATTATCCTGGATATATGAATTTAAAAAAGCATTTTGATAACTACATTTCAATAGAATTGAAATATATAATTCAATATAATAGAATTCATATATATAATTCAATATAATAACATTTTCTTTGCAATATTATTTATTTTATTTTGTACATTTAACAACATTATTTATTCTGAGAAGGGGCCCATGGGCCTCGCCAGACAGCCAAAGGGGTCCATGACACACAAAAAAGATTAAGAACAGGGGTCTTTAGCCTTTGTAGTTAAGAACCATCAAAAAAAGGTTTAAAGCTAAAAGGAAACTTATAGGTCATCAAGCCCAACCCTCTCATTTTATAAATAAAGAAACTGAGGGCCAGAGAGGTTAAATGACTTGTTTGGGCTCACAGGAGCTAGTCAAGTGCTTATGGAGAGATTTGAACCCAGGCCTTCCTGACTCCATGTCTAGCACTCTATTCACCTCACCACACTGCCTCTTCATGATAGGGAACAAGTGCTCCCTGGCCATCAGCATGAATCCATATCCCCAGGTGTGGTCCTGGCGTACAGGAGGCGGGGGGCTAAACTAAGTGTTTCCCTGAATTCTCCATCAATTATAGGTCTCTGTGACTACAGCTTAGACATACCTCAGTCCCCCCTTCTATTTACTGTCCTTTCCCACCCCTCAGACTGCACTTCAGCAGCTTCAGGAAGAGTCGACAGGACTTACCTCCATGAAATAGTTGCTCAGGGCTGGACCAGAGTCATTTTTGAAGGTCTGGCTGATTCGAAACTTCCTTTTGTTGTTAATCTCATCCCAGTGCTTCCCATAACTCATTTCCAACATGGATTGTAGGCGGGACACGCTCTCCTCATGCTGCAGTTGAACCTGGTGGACATAGGCCCTCAACGTTGACTCCCCAAAGCCCATTAGATATCATCTCTGTAACACTATAAGCTTATGATCAAACAAGAGTTAGAGAGCATTATGAAATGCAAAATAGATCATCTTGATTACATTAAATTGAAAAAGTTTCTGTACAAATAAAGCCAATGCAACCAAGATTAAGAGGGAAGTGGAAAATTGGAAAAGAATTTTTACAATGTCTCTCATAAACACCTCATTTCTAAAATATACAGAGAATTGAGTCAAATCTATAAGAATACAAGTCATTCCCCAATTGATAAATATTCAAAGGATATGAACAGGCAGTTTTCAGAGGAAGAAATTAAAGATAGCATATGAAAAAATGCTCTAAATCAAAACAACTCTGAGGTACCACATCTCACCAGTCAGATTGGCTAAGATGACAAAACAGGAAAATGATAAATGCTGGAAGAGGATGTGGAAAAATTGGAACACTAATGCATTGTTGGTGGAATTGTGAACTGCTTCAACCATTCTGGAGAACAATCTGGAACTATGCCCAAAGGGCTATAAATAAGTGCATACCCATATAAATAAGAGTAATACCACTTCTAGGGTTGTATCTCAATGAGATCATAGAAGTGGGAAAAGGACTCGTTTTTACAAAAATAATTATAGCAGCTCTTTTTGTGGCAGCAAAGAGTTGGAAATCAAGGGGATACCCATCAATCGGGGACTGGCTAAACAAGTTGTGGTATATGAATGTAATGGAATACCACTGTGCTATATGAAATGAGGAGCAGATGGACTTCATAATAACCTAGAGAAACTTATATAAACTGATGCTGAATGAGGAGAGCAGAACCAAGAAAACTTTGCACATAATTACAAACACATCATATGAATGTCAAGTAACTTGGATAGACTGGGCTCCTCTCAGCAATGCAAGGTTATAAGACAACTCCCAAAGACTCCTGATGAAAAAGGATATCCTCATCCAGAGAAAAAACTAGAGTTTGAATACAGATTGAAGCAAACTACTTGCTCTCTTTCTTTTTTTGTTTTGTTTCTTCTTTCTCATTGTTCATTCTGTTGGTTATAATCCTTCTTTACAACTTGACTAATGTTTAATGTGAAGGTATTTGTAGATCCTATATTTGATTACATGCTGCCACGTTGCGGGGAAGAGGAGAGGGAGGGGGAGAAAATTTGAAACTCAAGGGACTTTGGAACTGAATGTCGTAAACCAAAAGTAAATATTTAAAAAAAAAAAAACTATAAGCTTCTTGAGGAGCCTTGTCTTATTGGGATTTGCATCTCTTCCAACACCTAGCATAGTACTCTACACACAGAGCTAATTGAATCATCTCTATCTCCATGACTCTATACTCCATAATACTTAGACCCTTCTCCCCTTTCTTCTTATCTCCCTCTCCTCTGTCAGCCCTTTTCTTTTTTATCCCTCACACCTCCCCCTACATTGGCGGGGGAGGAGGGAAGAAAAAGAAAAGCCTTGTAATAAATGTGCAAAATCAAGCAAAAAAGTTTGTGAATCGGTCCAGTCCAGAAATGAATCTCTCATGGTTCATGTTGAGTTTGTCATCACCTCTCTGTCAAGACCCACCCCTTTCTAAAGGAGACTACTCCTTGAAAGAAGTTGAAAGTTTGGGAAATGGGGGTAGGGAGCAGTGTGAATAGGAAAACAGAACAAGAGAACCCCCTTTACAGTACCCTCTCCAGAGCTACAGTAAAAGCAGACTGGGCCTTAACACAGACATCTATTCTACTCAGCCACCTACCTTGTGGTTATACGTGGGCACCTGAGTGCAATGAAACTCGTGCCCAAGGTCCAGCTTGTACACCTCCAGATGGTTCTCCACTTTGAGCTTCTGGCCGGCATTGCATTCCTGCTGGAGGTGCTTGGCCTCTCCTATGCCGGTCAACACAGAAAGACCTGCCCTTCTCCTACCAGGCAAACACACAGCCCAGTTCCTGGGATAGGAGAGCACAGGATGCCCACAAACCCCACAGCCCCAGCAAACCATCCCTTCTTTAATATTTGATGAGTCTCAAGAGACGGTCATGACATGGTACAGTGGAAAGAGTATTGGATTTGGAATCAGAGAAGATGAGATCAAATTCTGGTTCTGCCACTTACAGCCTGTATGACTTTGGGCAAATCACATCACTTCCCTGGGGGCCTCAGTTTCCCCATCTGTAAAATGAGGGGACTGGACTTGATGTCCTCTAAGTTTGTCTCCAGCTCTAAATCTACAATCCTCTAACACAGCGGTTCTCAACCTGTGGGTTATGTTCAATTTAAATACATCCTGCATATCAGATATTTACATTCCGATTCATAATAGTAGCAAAATTATAGTTATGAGGTAGCAACGAAAATAATTTTATGGTTGGGGGGTCACCACAACATGAGGAACTGTATTAAAGGGTCGCGGCATTAGGAAGGTTGAGAACCACTGCTCTAACACCTCCATTAAAGTCTTCCTAAACATAGGGCAGAGATGACATTCCCACCTATTTATGGAAATGACTTTTACTTCTCAAGGCATATTGCCTGTGGTCACGAAGTAATAGAATCAGACTTCAGATCCAAGTTTTTCTTACTCCAAGCCTAGAGTTTGTGCATCTGTCTGTCTTGTCTGGGTTTCAACTAATTTCAAGGTAGAAACTACATCTCTGAGTTTACATCTCTACCTCCTTTCAAGATTCCTCTGCCTTCCTGCTACTGGAGGCCAAAACCTGAAGGACAGCATCTTTGACAGAGAACCACCATCGTCTTTTTCCTCTTAGTTATTGGCAGAAAGAGGAAAGTAGAGATCTATCTGAGCCAAGATAGGGTCCTGTGCCCTATGTTATCAGTCAATTTTCAGAAAGAAATATAGAAGGCCATGAGGGCGGCTAGGTGGCACAGTGAATAGAGCACCAGCCCTGGAATTAGGAGGACCCGAGTTCAAATTTGACTGCAGACACTTAACCCTTACTAGTCATGTGACCTTGGGCAACTCACTTAACCCCAATTGCTCTGCCTTCCCTCCAATAAAAAAAAAAAGAAATATAGAAGGTCCCTTTCATTGAGGCAATAGAGAGTAGAGGACAGAGTACTGGTCTTGGAATCAGGAAACCTTGAGCCCAAATTCTACCTCAGATACTTATTAGCTAACTGTGTGACTTTAGGCAAGTCATTTCATTTCCTCTGTACCTTGGTTTCCTCATCTGTAAAATGAAAGAGTTAGACTCAATGACCTCTAAGGTTCAATCCAGATTTAAATCTATGATCCATTTCTCAATAAGAAACTCAAAGGACATTAGCTTCCTGAAGAGATATGATGCTCAACTGGGGTAGACAGGTCCAAGGGTCCAGTCCAACATTCCCAGGAAATGTGACACTCACAAAATGGTACGATACCTAGGAGCCCATATTTAATCCTCAGGGCATTGGTCCAGAGGCTCCCTCTTTGCTGCAACAGGCCAATGGCATGGAAACCCAGGATATCTGGCAGGTAGACCTCTCCTTCCAGTGCATACAGTTGGAGCCCATCCTCTGCCTTCTTCTCCAGCATTGCTGCAGAGAGAAAGGCCTACCAGGTGACTGGAAGAAGCAGAGTCAATCAGTGGGATACCAGACCCAGGGGTGAAACAGTAGCCAAGGGAAAGATATCCAAATGGATTTAAGAAAAGGGGAGGGGGGGCATGGCTAGGTAGCACAGTGAATTGGCCCTAGAGTTAGGAGGACTTGAGTTCAAATCCAGCCTCAAACACTTAACACAAAACTAGCCCTGTGACCTTGGGCAAGTCACTTAACCCCAATTACCCTACCTTCCCCCCTCCAAAAGGAAAAAAAAAAAGGTAGGGGGAAGAGATATGGAAGACAGAGGCCTAGAGAAAGGACAGGATTTGAGACTGGGGGGGTGAGGGGAAGGAATGAACTCGATGGCCTGGCTTTGTTCTCAGTGAGCATTAAGAAGATGGTGGCAGGCAGTGGGAGTTAAGACACCTGGGTTCTCATTCCAAGCTCTGCACCAACTAGCTGCGTGACCTTGAACAAATAACTCCATCCCTCTGAGTTTCCATTCCCTCATCCATCAAGCAAGGAAATTAGACTGGACGAACTCTAAGGGCCCTTTCACCCCCAAACATTTCGTGCTTCTGTAGGGCTTGGGGTGGGGGTGGGGGTGGGGAACAGGATCAGGGGTGTGGGTGGGGGAGGGGAGGAAAAGGAATAAGAAAGAATGGGAAGGAATTCACAAAGTAAAAGGGCCAGAGGGACAGAGGCTGTAGTCGGTTTGTTCCTTCCTCCTTACCTGACAAGAAGGCTTTGTCCTTCAGCACATTCATCAGGGACACAGAAAATGTCATCTTCCTGCCCACTTGTTTGGTGATGTTGCCCATGAGAATGACAGGGCTGCCTCGTCTAATCAGCTTCGCCTCCAGCTGAGTCTCGTATCTCTGTTCACCCCTGGAGGTCTGCACGTCACTCAGCCCCTGAAATAAAGCACCCGTGTTCATGTCCCTCATCCCCCTTTTTCTAAAAGTCAGACTGTTAAATCTAGTAGAAATGAAATAGTGGGGAGTGTGGGGGATCTAATTAACTCTTCCTCTATGTCCTAGTGCCCTTCTCGCTTAGCTTTTAAGAGATACTCTGGGAGAATTTTCTCAGAGACAATCACGTGATTGAGTTCAGAGATGCAGGGGACAATAGGAAGCAGTGGGGGCCGCTGGGGGAATGGCCGTTGGCCCCAGACAGATACAAATGGACCCTTTAAGTAGAACTTCAATAATCCTGTGATTTCTGAAGAATACCAGTGTTGTGTCATGGAAAGACCATGGAATTAAAAAGCAAGAGACCTGAATTTTTATTCCAATTCCATCATTAATTTGTTTGATTTCTCTGGGCCTCAGTTATAAAATCAGGGGCTGGGTCAGATGATATCTCTACATTCTACAAGTCCACAACTGACAAAGATTCTCAACTAATTAGGGTCTAATTATTAGGCAGGTCTCCAAATTCATGAAGTGGAAGATTACTGTGGCTTCGAGACAAAGAGCTTCTTCTCTCTCCAGCCATCTTCCTGCCTAGATCAGAAATCATTATTCACCCTTCTTGCCCCCAGAACTTCTAGCCTGGGGCCCCCTTTCCTAACTGATGGTTGCCTCAATCACCCAGAAACCGGTAGGTGGCAAAGTGGGTAGAGATCTGGGCCTGAAATCAGGAAGACCTAAGTTCAAATCCAGCCTGACTAGCTGTGTGACCTTGGGCAAGTCACTTAACCTGTCTGCCTCAGGTTCTTCAATTGTAAAGCAGGGATAATACCTCACAGTGTCACTGTGAGGATCAAGTGGGATAATATTTGTAAAGCACTTTAGAACAGTATCTAGCACAAAGTAGGCACCATACGAATGCTTATTCTCTATTCCCACTATATCTAAGCCCAGCTCTAGCTCTGCTTTGCTTGTGTCCCTAGGCATCTTCATGCCAGTCCTGCCCATCTCTCACTTTCCTTTCCAGTACTGGAGCCATAATCAAGTCAACTCTGTCATTATTCCTAGAAAGGGCATGACAATCTACTGCCCTATGGCTCTATTTACCATCCCTGTAATTTTCCAAACCAAAAACTTCCCTAGCCATTGTTTCCCTATACACTTGTCTTCCTCTCTCAGAATACAAGTGACTAGAGTACCGGTCCTGGAGTCAGGAAGACCTGAGTTCAAATCCAGCCTCAGACACTTATCACAAAACTAGCTATGTGACCTTGGGCCAGTCACTTAACCCCAATTGCCCTACCTTCCCTCCTCCAAAAAAAAAGCCAAAAAAAAAAAAAGAATACAAGTTCCCTGAGGACAAAGAGCTGTTTATTTTTATATTTGTATCCCTAGCACTTAGCACTGGGCTAAGAACACAGAAAGTAATTTAAAAAATGCTTTTTTCATACATTTATTCATTCCTTCCTCAGACATCTGATCACCTTCCTTCCCAAAAGAGTAGAGAAGATAATGTGGCAGATGTGTTTTCCAAAAAATACTGCATTAGCCCAGACCCCTGGGCCAGATATTGCTGAGCCCAGTAAATATCTGTACTAATAAGCATCTAAAGCGAAAAACACAACGTAGTAAGCATTATGCAAATCATCTAGCGACAGGGGAAATGGGAGCGTTACCTATCTCCTACAGCAATTAGTCCATCTGATTCAACCTCTAAAACATGCCTTCTATCCGTCCTCTCCTCTACATTCCCACATTCCCAAACTAGTTCAAGTTCCCACGCTTAGACTATTAGACCTTCCTAAATGGACTGCATTCCTCCCATTTCCCCTTGCTCCAATCGATTCTTCTCATGCAGCCAGAAGAATTTTTTTAAAGAACCATGACTGCATCCCTCCTCTGCCCTAAACCCTTCAATGGTTCCCATCGCCTATTTCTGACACTCACTGTCTGTGTGACCTTGGACCTTGAACTTCAGTTTCCTCATTTGTAAAATGAAGAAGTTGCACTGCGTGACTTCTGAGCTCCCTTTTAGTTCTAGAGCTATGATTTTATGACAAAACCCAAACTTCCAAAATCTGACATCATTCATTTTTTTTCTATCAGGTAGCTCCATGGGTAAAACCACTGAATTAGAATCAGGAAGACCTGAATTCAAATGTGACCTCAGATACTTACTAGCTGTATGACTCAGGGAAAGTCACTTAATCTGTCTCAGCCTCAGTTTCTTAATCTGTAAAATGGAGATGACGCTATAGCTTCTACCTCATAGGATTGTTGTGAAAATAAAAGAAGAAAATGTTCACTCTTATCATTATTGGGCAGATAGGTGGCAGAATGGATAGAGTGCCAGGCCTGAAGTCAGGAAGATCTAAGTTCAAATCTGGCCTCAGACACCTACTAGTTGTGTGACCCTGGGTGAGTCACTTAACTCTGTTTGCCTCAGTTTACTCATCTGTAAAATGAACTGGAGAAGGAAATGGCAAACCATTCCAGAATCTTTGCCGAGAAAGAATCAGACACAACCGAAAGCAATTCAACAACAAATTATCACTACTACTACTACTACTACTACTACTACTACTACTACTACTACTACTACCACTACTACTATCACTACTATTAACTCCCTTCACGGACTCTATATTCATGCCACAAGCTCTCAGATTCCTCATCCTACCTCAAATGTCATCATGTCATTTGCTACCCATGGAATTTCACTGTCTCTTCTCTGCTTTCTGAATTCTTACCCATACTTCAAGGCCGAGCAGAAATACTACAACCTCCATGAAGCCTTCTCTGAGCTCTCCGTACCTCTCCCAATTCCATCCCCAGGTATACGTAATCTTGTCCTCCTTTCAATTCTAATAGACTCTTCTTCCCACACCACTCACTTATCACATTCTAATTTTTATTAGTTATTCGTGTAGCTCTGCTGGCTCCTAACCCATAAACTCCTTGAAGGCAAGGACTACAATTTCTTCATCTCTAGTATATCGCATCTGTTAGTCACTTAGCAAGTCTCTTGACGTTGCTTTGTTACAAGAGAAGTCTAACAATTAAATATATACGTAAAACTTTTTTTGTAAAATCTATTGAATGTAACTGAATTGACTTTGGGGTCCATGGACAAACCTTGATGTAATAGACATCCTTGTCATCCAAGATTATTTCCAGGTGGCCAAATCGGGTACTCTGGAGAGAACTGATTTTTCCTATTAGAAAAGAACACGTGGATGAGTTTCCATCAAAAGAACTGATGAAGGAAAGAGGGGTCAAAAAGAGAAAAACTTTCATTTAGTACATTCAGATTCAAGTTTTTATTTCTGAATGTGAGACCCAGTCGTGCAGTGAAATAAACTAGGCACTGGGCCTATGAATATTTAGCCAGGCCCTGAACCAATTTCCCCTCCACAGCTTCATCTGAGCCTATTACTGGGTGGTCTGAGACCTCTAATTAGGCTTTTCAATTCAAGTTGTATTTAAGCCAGAGGCAATGTTGGGGAAGGCAGTATAAAAATGTGTGTTTTAGTTGACCACAAGAGTCAACAGTGTGAAACTACAACTTAAAAAAAAAACTAATGTAATTGTGGACTAAATTAATATTATTCAACCTGTAAACATTTATTAAGCTCACTACGTGCCAGGCACCTGCGCTAAGTGCTAGGAATACAAAGCAAGGCAAACACAGGCACTTGGACCCACACAAGATCCAGGTCAGGGAAAGGGATAGCCTCCTTGTACTTTGTGCCAATCAGATGACACACGAAGAATTTACTGTGGTCAGTTTGTGGTGCCACATTTCAGAGGGACATTGACAAACTACACTAGGTCCGAAGGAAGAGGATGATTAGGATGATGAAAGATCAGGAAGCAAATATGTAAAAAGAATGTTTGAATGCACTAAGGATGTTTAGCCTGTAGAAGAGAAGACTGGGGTCAGGGTGGAACATCACCATGGCATGAAGTGCCTCCTAGTCATTGGATTTCTTTAAATGGTGATTTTAGACCAGGGATCTTGCAGCAAGTATCCCTGCATTTGGACAGAAGTTAGGTTAGATGGTTCCCTATCACTATGTGTTTTCCTGATGCTTAGGAGAGCCTTACAACGTGTGCTTAATAAATGTTTTTTGATGGAGATGACCTTTAAGGCCCTTACTAGGCTTAATGTTCCTTTAAAAATTACACGTATCACCCTAAGGAATCACCGAAAAAAGGTTCAGCTACTGGACAAGGAACACTAGCGAATCATTCTACTATCTCATTCTTTTGTACACGTACCATCCACCTTGATTTTTTTCTTGGGATGAAGTAGCTTGATTCGGAGCTTCTTCTGAGGCACACTGAAGCTGAGATCTACACCCACATCCCTGAGCCGTTCTGACTTTGGTGTGCCCATAAAGAAATGGATGGTGGCTTCTTCAGGGATCCAACTCTCCTTCTGGAAACACAGAAGGCTCCCTCACCCCTTGGAAATCTCTTCCAAGAAGATTTTATAACCCCTTGCCAAGGATGACCTGCCCTTTTAGGTCCCAGTATTCTAAATCCCCCCCGCACAACCTCTTTTGATCTTTCCTCCAAAGAACCCAAGAATCTCATGGAGTCCTATCTGAGTTTCCCCTAAAATCTGAGACATTCTTGAAAAAGTCATGCCATTTGGCAAAAGAAAAAAAAAAGCTTGGATATTAGTGGTTACAAATGAAATTTATACAGAATTCTGCTGTAGAGTATTAAGACTGGAAGGCACCTTTGAGATCACCTCATCACCGATCCTCAGAATATTAGATCTGGAAAGAAACTTAGAAGTCATTTAATCAGAGAACCATAGAATATAAGAGTTGAAAAGGCCCTCAGAGATCATCCAGTCTCTCTCATTTGACAGAAGACAGTAAAGTCCATACAGTTTAAAAAACGAACAGACAACAAAACAACTTACCAAAGGACACACGGCAAGTTAGGCCGGAACTCAGATTAGAAGCCAGGTCACCTAATTTCTATGCCAATGTTGTTCCTGCTATACCCTGCTGTCCTCAGCAGTTTTCACTCAGCCAAGTGGCCCATCTGGGAGGCCAGGTTGAGACATATGCGAGCCACAGGTTGGCTTGTGGGAACAGATGGCACTGGCCATGCTGTGGTATCTGAGACCCAACCAGACTGAGGTGGCACGGATAGGTTCATGAAGGGGGTGCAGGGGGAGGGGTAGAATCCTATTCTTCCCCACCTGAGGAATATAAGCATAGGCAGCTTCTAGCAGGTACTGCTGCAGTCCCTTGTCCTGCTTCTGTAATGTCACTGCGGCAGCTACTGGCAACGCAAGAGAAAAAGGCTGGCCCTGAGCTGGGTAAGACACTTCGGAACACACCTGCCAGCCCCAAAGGTGAGATGCTGAGGAGACACAAGAAAGAGAGACAGTGCAGAGATAGTGATATTACCCTGTTGGGCAGTGGATCCCACTTCCAGGGTGATAGATAGCCCATAGCTGTATCCTTGTCTTACTGCTATTCCTAGAATGCTGGAAAGATGGGCAAAGTCCTAAATAGGGACATGCACACACACTCCCTTACCTCCCCCACACCTCTAGGGTTTTATTTCCAAGAAAAGGGGTCCCATTGTCTTAAACACAGTCTTAAGGGAATGAAGACTTGCTTCTTTGAAAGGAATGATGGAGTTAAAACACCTGAGTTTATACAGAAGACTGGAAAATCCGGAGATTGGCATTATTCTTCTTGAGATTTGTCATTTCTGTTTTGGATGACACTACTTGGGGCCACTCTGAACCTTGTAATAGTACATTTCCAGTCATTAGCATATATGTGGTATCATATCCACACTGTTTCCAAACCCATCCTTTCTGGGACCCAGGAACTGATCAAACATGTACAGGACTTACTAAACTTACAGTTATACTCCTGTTACCCTGAACAAGGAGGAGCCACTTTAGGGACTCCTTCACTTGTGTCTCTCATGGGATTTTCCTTCTCAAGATGGAGAAGTGATGAAGTTACTGCTCACCTTCTTCTCCAGTGCAGAACCTCATCTCTGAAGGACTGTTTAATCGGTCAATATTCATCACACCATCCACATTCGTGAGATACAGCTTAGAGCTAAGGGAAAGACATAGTCCTAGATTCTTCCACTTAACTACCAACCCCACTTAACTACTAACCCAACAACTAACCCAAGCTACCAGGTGCATCTGAGATCATGTCCATCTCTGACTCATCACCTCATAAGCAAAAGCCTAAGAGATAGTTAACACCCAAACCATGTCCAAAGGGAAGATGGAACATGGAACTAAGGTCAAGGCCTACTCCTTCATAAGCAAGTGGTAAAACATGGTCCCTTGCTCCTTAGACCTACCTGAAATTCACCAGTTCCATGGATTCCTCGGGCGTATTCAGGAACATCTTGAGCTCCTGTCCCCTTTTCACTGTGATTCCTCCATCGAGACTAGTAGAACTTCTAACGCCAGTCACCCACTTCACCCCTGCTTTCCCATGGAAGCCTGCCACACCCATCTGAGCTGCGATCTGTATTAAGGCACTAAGGTGAAATATATAAACAACCTGTGATTGGCAAACCAAGTATGATAGAGATTTTTCTAAAAAAAATTTTTTTTTGGAGAAGGCAAGGCAATTGGGGTTATGTGACTTAGCAGTTAGTTAAGTGTCAAGTGTCTGAAGTTGGATTTGAACTCAGGTCCTCCTGACTCCAGGACCAGTGCTCTATTCATTGTGCCACCTAGCTGACCCCCGGTAGAGATTTTTTAGGAGAAGCAGCTAGGAGGAAAACAGAGGATGGAGTGATAGTTTGGAATCAGGAAGACCTGAGTTTACATCTTGCCTCAGACACCTACAAGCTGTGTGACTCTGAGAAAGTCACTTAAACCTCAGTTTCCTCATCTGCAAAAATGAAGATAGTAATAGCACGGACCTCGGAGGGTTATTATAAAAGTCAAATGAGATAGCATATGTAAAGTGCTTTGCAAATCTATAAAAATGTTGGCTATTATTACTCGTGTCAGGAAAGCCTACAGCCCCAGAGTCATGCCCTCTACCAATCCCCAGATAGCTGTTTTGGTCCTCTCTCTAGCCACCATGCCTTCTGTAAGTGAACACAGTCCTAGGATAATTGTATTATGTTCCCAAAATATGGAAAATGCATACTTCATTTTGCATCAGTATGTAAAGGATCTGTGATTTCATCCACGTGGTAAGTCCTATCACAATCCGTTTATAACTTACATAAGTTAAATATAGACATCAGAAAAGCTTTATCTGATTTATCCATGGTCACAGAGCAAGTAAGTGGTCAAGGTAGGCTTTGTGCACATAGTGGACAGCACGGTGTCCAGTGTCCACTAAGACATCCTGCCTCTTTTCAATCTACATTTTCCTATTTGCCTTCACTTTAGACCATAGATCTAAAGCAGAGGCCACCTCCTCTAACCTACCACTTAACACAGTACCTGGTAGGTGCTTAATAAGTGTTTATTGATGGATCCATTAAGCCCCTCAGTTTGTGGATGAGTAAATGGAGACCAAGAGAGGTTAAGTGATCTGCCCAAAGGCACAGAGACAGAAAGTGTCAGAGAAGGGGTTTGAATCCAGATTCTCTGTTGAGCCAGTGGTCTTTCTACTCTCCCATTTTGCCTCCCTAAATTTTGTTGTTGTTGTTGTTTAGTTGTCTCAGTCATACCCAGCTCTTTGTGACCCCATTTGGGGTTTTCTTGGCAAAGACACTGAGGGGTTTGCCATTTCCTTCTCCAGTTCAATTTACAGATGAGGAAACTGAGGCCAACAGGGTTAAGTGACTTGCCCAGGGTCACACACTAGTAAATGTCTGAGGCCAGATTTGAACTCAAAAAGCAGTCTTTGAGACTCTAGGCCTGGCATTCCGGGCATTCTAGTTCCACCTAGCTGCCCCTAAATTTCTTTGTATATGCCTTCAAACACACATACATATATACATACATACATACGTATGTACACACACATATACACACATGTATAATATATAGTTAAATATATAAATGGATAAACAAGTTCAGTTAGTTTGGTTGTCTAAAGTTAAATAAAAAAAATCAAGGCTAAGGAACACTAGGACTAAAATCAAGCTCTTTCCATCCCCACACAGGTATGGTTTTGAAGAGATGTGACAATGGTACAGTTTCCTGTAAAGAATGCCAAATTTGGAGTCAAAAGACATGGATTCATTTCTCATCTGTACCAATTGTTAGCTAGGGACTGACCTTGGGCAAGTCACAACCTCTTAAAGACTCAGTTTCCTCATCTGTAAAATGGGAATGATGATATTTTCACTACCATTTAAAAAATAAAATATAAACTCATCTGCTTATCTTTTAAACCCCTCCACAATCTGGCCTCAATCTACCTTTCCAGCCTTATTGGACATTACTCTCCCTCCCAGATTCTGCGAGGCAGTTAAACTGGTCTTTTCTCTCTTCCTTACTCCATCTCCTCTCTCCATCCATGCCTTTGCACTGGCTGTTCCCTATGCTTGGAACTCACTCTTCTCCCCCCACTCTCTCTTAGCTCTGCCTCACAGAGTTCCTCTCTTCCTTTAGAATGCAGCTCAAGTACAGTGTTTGCATGGAACCTTTCCTGATTCCCCCAAATGCTCTGTGTGTGTGTGTGTGTGTGTGTGTGTGTGTGTGTGTGTGTGTGCCTGAGAGAGGAAGCAGAGTGGGGACAGTGAGAAACAGACAGAGGCACTCAAGGAGGGAGGGACACCACTCAATGTTGTCACTAACCAAGAAAAACGGGAGAAGGTGCTTTGAGATCTTCATCTGAGAAGCATGGGCAGGAACAAGGGATCAGGGCTGAGTGTAGTGCTAACCGGAGCAGAAAATGAGAGGTAAGAGGCAGACAAGAGGCTAGCCCATGTGTACAGAGTGCCTCCCCTCCCAAACTTCTTTGTATTTAACTAATCCCAATATGTTTTAATTTACTTTACATTTATGCTGCATGTCTTTGTGTCTCTTAGCATGTAAGCTCCCCGAGTAGTGCCTGATTCATTTTGTACTTTCCTGCCTGGTGCCCAGCACAGTGCCTGGCATGATGCTTAATACTGATTGATTGGTATCTACTTCCCCAGGTTGTTACATGGATCTAATGAAATAAGGTATAAGGTATGTAAGAACCATAAAGGTTTACGTAAATCTGAGCTGTTTCTATTGTCCTGAAGTTGTTCCCTGGCCCACGAAGATGATTCCAATTAGCTCCCTCTCCTCTGTGGCAGGTGAGAGCCATGCCAGGGACATATCCCTGGAGAAATGTGGCTTTAGTACCTATACTCTGGACAGCTCTTGATACCTTGGTTTGATATAGCCCTCCAAGGAGAAATCAGAAAGCTGCTTGAAGTCCATGGTCCCTCGAATCCGGATGTTGATGGCAGCTGACGCATTCAAGGATAATTGCACAGGGAGGCCTGACACGGTTGGAAAGGAGAGCTCTTCGGTGGCCAAGCTCAGCCTCCTGTTAATCTGCACCTCCTGACCCTGCAGCCAAAAGGAGGGGATTAACAGCACCTCCTCCTGACAGTCTGCCTCCAAGCCCAGCAGCAGCTCCACTCTGCACATACCTTGAGGAGCCTGACTGTCAGTTCAGCCAAGTTCAGGGAGTATCTCTTCATGTGACTTCTCACTGCCCCACAGTCCACGAAACTAAGCTCATTCCCCAAAATTTTCAAACTGAGACCACACTGAAGTTCCTTCTTCTTCCCCTGCCTCTGAGTCACCTGAGCAAGTAAGAGTCCAAAAAGTTAGAACTGATAGGCCCCATAGAGATCAACTCACCCAACCCCCTTACTTTATTTTTATTTTATTATTTTATTTTCATAGAATCAAAGGATTATAGATTAATAATTGGAAGAGAACTTGGAGTTCACTGAGTTTAACCCCTCTATTTTATTTTTGGTCAATGCCTGCAACTTCATTGGTGTAAGGGAACTCTCAGTGAAGAAGTCCCCATCTCCAATGCAAGTCGGACCTCCTCAGGCTCAAAGAGTAGATTAGAGGGATGTACCACACAAATGCTGTGTCAGAGGCAAGAGGTGAACCTAGAAATTCCTAGCTTCAAGGTGGACTGGCTATCCACTATGCCCTACCTCTTCCTCAAGCCCTACATTTTATGAGGGCAAAACCAAGGCCCTAAAATGGAAAAGAACTTACTCAAGGGCGTACAAGTAGATAGACAAGGAACCAGAATTTGAATCCAGGTCCTCGAATTTCAAACCCACAATTGCACATTGTTTCCTTCCAAGCTTGATGCTCAGATGGGGTTTTATGAGAGGCTTGGGGTTGGCAGGTGATCAAAAGATCATAGATTTAAGAGCTACAAGGGACCTTAGAAGCCATCCAGTCCACCCCCTCCTTTTATGGATGAGTTAGATGAGATTCACAGAGATTAAGTGACTTGACCAGCGTCACACAGCTAGGAAGTAGCTAAGGGACTATTTGGACCTAGATTTTCCTGACTCTTAATTCAGTGTACTACACCAGGGGAAGAGATTTGAATATGGAAGAAAAGGGAAGAGGTATAATGGGCCAGGATAGAGGGAATCTAGATTAACTTTGGGGTAAGATTAGGGGCAGAGCATGTTTCCAAGCATTGTTCATATAAAAAGAGCAGACACAGAGATTTATTTTCTATAAGTGGGAAAAATCTCACTATCTTACTGATGTCTGAATGTCCCTACCTGTTCTGGTCACTTCTAAATGGCATCATTATTTTCAAAAACTTGTCCCTGAGCTCCTGAAGGGATGATATGTGCTGTATGTGTGTGGGTGGGAAAAGGCATGTGGGTCTATAGATTCCCTTACCTTCTCCTGGAGCTCCTTCATCTTACTGTGCCCCCTACCTGGGCACTCTGCCCTAGCCAATCCTGACTTCTTCTCATTGAATCCATCTTCCAGTTCTGTATCAGTATCTGGTTTGGTCTCACTTTTCTCATCATCATCCCAGAATGCTGCCATTGCTGGCTGCCTACCAAATAGCTTGTAGGCCAGCTTTTCAGCATTTTCTAAACGGAGCCCAAGCTGAGAAAAGAAGCACATTCAGAAGAGGCAATGAGGATTTTGCAGAATTGGAATAGAAACAACCTTGGAAAGCTGATAGAAAAGCTGTAATCATAACCTCCTGGTTCCATTAGGTGTCTGGAGAAAGGGGAGTCCAATATGGGAGGAGACTACCCACCAGCTTCAGAGGATAGAGTCAATTGAGATCTTCTCCTAGAACAATTGCATGGATACTACCAAGCATGTGTATTTATTTGACAAACAGTTATTAAGCACCTTTTTTATACCAGGTACTATACTAAACCCTAGCTAGGCATAAAAAGAGATAAAATAAAAACGAACGAATGAATGAATACATAAATAAAGCAGTCCTTCCGTGTCAGGAGCCCATAATAAATAGAAAATCCATACAAAGTATTTTCAGTGGGCAAATGAATGTTATTTGCAAGTGAAGGAATAGACCCTCTATAAAAACAAAATTTGAACTGAACCCTAATGGAAATTAGGGAATCTAAAAGACACAGGGGTGAGGAGAGAGCGACTTCTTGAGATCATAGATTTGGAGTCAGAAGGGACCTTTAAAGGTCATCAGATCCAAATTACTCATTTGACAGATGAGTAAACTGAGGCACAGAGATATAAGTGATGCATTTTGCCACACAGCTACCTAGTAAACATCTAAGTGGGTATTTGAACCAAGTCTCCCTAATTCCAAGGCTGGCATTCTATTCTCTACCCTAGATATGCTGGAGAGCCTGAGCAAAGGCATGATGACAGATGACAGAAAGTCATGTGACCAGGAACAACAAAATGTCCAGTTTGTCTGAAATGTAGAGCACATGAAGGGAGTAAGGTGAAATCTATTTGAAAAGGTAGCGGGGAGCCAGCTTATAACAGGCTTTAAAGGAAAGGATTGCGATGAAAACTTCCTAGATAAATCATGAAAAGAGTGAGCCTCAGTATCCACACCTGTAAAATAGGGATAACAATCTTTAGATTCCCTATCCTACAGGTTTACCATGAGGAAAACATTTTGTAATAATTAAGGCTGATATTAATAATTAATAATAATTAATAATTAGTA
>CM053590.1:133439766-133460049 GCA_028646515.1 Pseudochirops corinnae
ATAATTAATGGCTGATATTTAAATATCCCCTTAAGGTTTAAAAAACACTCCTATATACATTTTTTTCATTTGACCCTCACAACAAGTCTCTGAGGAAGGCACTACAAGTATCTCATACCATACAGAAGGAAACTGAGTCTCAAAAAGCCTAAGTGATTTATTTGCCCATGGACACACAGCTAGGAAGCATTGGAACCAGAACTCAGCCTAGGTCTACACATCCACACCATCCATGACCTATCTGGACCTCATAGGCTCATGGGATCAAAGTGACCTTAGAAGTCATCTGGTCTAACTCCATTTTACAGCAAAAGGAAATTGTCACTCCCAGAGGTGAAATGGCTTGTCTAGTGTCAGAGGTGAGAACTTAACATTCGACCTTATTCTCCCTCCTACATTCTGTCATTAGCCTAAGTGGCCTTCTCTTTCTGTTCTTCATACATGACTCTCCATCTTCTATCTCCCTGCCTTTGAAATGGTGCCTGGAATACATTCCTTCCTTATCTCTCCTTCACAGAGTCACACTTTTTGTTTGAGATGAAGTTCGGGCACTCTCCTTCATGAAGATTTTCCTGATTCCCCAATTACTAGTGTTCTACCTTTTGAACTACCTTCTTATTTTATACCTAAATATCTATCTAGGGGACAGCGAGGTGGTGCAGTGAATAGAGCAGTGGCCTTGGAGTCAGGAGAACCTGAGTTCAAATCCAACCTCAGACACTTAACACTTACTAGCCGTGTGACCTTGGGCAAGTCACTTAACCCCAATTGCCCTGCCCTTCCCCCTCTAAAAAGCAAAATAAATAAATATTCTAAATATCTAGATATCTATAGTTATCTTTATAGATATATCTATAATGTCTACATAAATATCTGCATCTATCTGTATCTATATATGTCTATCTAGATATAGATATCTATATGTATGGATAGATATCTATATCTAGATAGATGCAATAGAAATAAGTATTTATTAACTTTTAAGTCATATTTACATATTTATTTGTTATTTCATTGATTTATATTTAGATATCTTTAAATATTTTATATATTATATTTATATATTTTTATATTTACCTGTTATCTCTCTCTCACTCATTAGAATATAAGTTCCTTCAATATTATGTTGCAAGAAATAATGAACAAGATGGTTTCAGGGAAACCTGGGAATATTTATTTGAACTGATACAAAGTGAAGTGAGCAGAACCAGAAGAATGTTTTGCATAGTAGCAGCATTACTGCAAGAATGACTTAGCTACATTGATTAATAGGATGATCCAATACAATTCCAAAGGCTTCATGATGAAAAGTGCTATCTACCTGCAGAGAGAGAACTGATGAACTCTGAATGCAGACTGAAATATGATTTTTCTTCACTTTACTTCTTCTCCCTTTTTTTGGCAACATGGCAAATAAAGAAATATTTTTGCATGATTTCACATGTGTAATTGTTATAATGTTGTTTTCTCAATGGGAGAGAGGCAGGGGAGGAGAGAGGAAAATATGGAACCAAAAAAAATTTAATAAATGTTTAAAATAAATAAATAACCATTTTAAAAAAAATGTAAGTTCCTTGGGGTGGCTAAGTGGTGCAGTGAATAGAGCACTGACCCTGGAGTCAGAAGGACCTGAGTTCAAATTCAGCCTCAGACATATGACGTACTAGCTGTGTGACTTTGTGAAAGTCACTTAACCCCAATTGCCCTGCCTTCTCCCCTCCAAAAAAAAGAAAGAATGTAAGCTCCTTGTGAATAGGGATCATTTTATTCCTTGTATTTTTACTCCCCCACATTTCACACAGTGCCTAGTACGTCACACACTGTAGGTACTGGGTGAACACTTGTTGATTACTTGATAGAATGCAGGGTCTCTAACTTTAAATCTAGTATTCTTTTTTCTGTGCCATGCTGCCTCATGGAGACCTCCCTAGATGTCTGTCCTATTCTCCAGGAGAGATACTATGAAAAGTGAAACAAATACTGGCCTTACCTCCAGAATGTTGGCAGCGCGACCCATGATGTGGATGGTCACGTTGGCCATGATGGAGCGGGGAAGGAAAGAGGCTGGTGAGAATAGCAGAGTGGCCTCCAGATTGGCACCCATTCTGCTGGAGGCTGAAAGAGAAGAGATGAGGGTCACAGTTCATATCTCCCTTCTATAACAAAGCAGTGTTTTTAAGCAACCAGTTGATTTTGAAACTGGATTTAATGCAATAAGCGATCAGCCTTTCCACAAGTCCTGACAATGAGAAGGGGACAGTCTTTATTTCAGTCCCTCTGCTTCTCTCCTAGGGTAGAGAACAGATGTCTAAGGAGGTCACAGAGACAAAGGTTGGAGAAATAATAAAGGAAAGAGAAGGAAATGCAAGTCATTAATTCAATGCCCATATGTATGTTAGCTAGACTAATAGGGTCCAAGTGTGGCTAATCAAAAAATACTAATGATCCCCAATTCCAACAAAAATTCCCTGGTTCAAATGCAAGTGTGAATTGTAGTGTGGTGTAGTACAAAGAGAATTGTCTTTAAATCAGGAAGACCTAGTTCAAGTTTTGTTTCCAACATATACTGGCAGCATGATGAGGACAAGTCATACAACCTCTCAATGCTTCAGAAAACTCTAAAAATAGGTGTTGATCGGTATTAATAGGGGAGGTTTTCTCACTGGGAATACCCTATACCAATAAAATCACAGGTCTGATCCAAAATTAAAATGATCCCCTGAAGAAACGTTTCACAGATCAACCCAGTTTTCATGTGAGCCAATCTCATGAATGCATTCATTCCATAAATGTTTAATGAGAGTGCCCTCTAAATAACTGCCTATATTAGGTGCTAAGGAAGATACAGAGATAAATAAAATCCGATACCTTCCCTTGTGAAATTTATAATCTGCTAAGAGACACAAGATATAAACAAATAGCTACTAGAAAAAAATAGACAATGGTAACTGCATCTAAAAGCATCCATCCAAAAGGAGAGAGAAACTTCAGGCTAGAGGGATCAGGGATAGCTGGGTAGAAAAATCATCATTTATGTTGAACCTCGAAGTAGGGATAAAATTTCAACAGGCAGAGATGGATGAAAGATTTCAAGTGTGAGCAAACTCAGCAAAGAGTGGAACATATTCAGGAGACGATGAATAATAGTTCTTTTTGGCTGAAGTGTGCAGTCTATAAGAGAGTGATAAAATATAAAGCTTAGGAAAAGGAGGCTGGGGCCAGGTTATGAGGATCCAAAATGGCAGGCTTCCATCAAACCTCTTCCAAGAATTGTTAACAAGGAAAAAAAAAAGTAATCTGATTGGTTTGATCATACCTGAGCGAAAGGTGATATCTGAATAAGAGGAATGTTTCCAGGTCTCAACTTCAAATTCCTGGCTGAGGATGTCATCAGGGAGGGAGTCCCGAAGGGAACGTTTGAGGGGGTCATCAGTCTCCAGCAGCTGAGAGAGATGGCTCCAGACGAAGGTTCTCACTGGAGCCAGGAAGAGGCAGGATGAGAAACGGGATAAGCAGTGAGGAAGAAAGCAACATACTTACAAAGGTAAGTCTGGGCACCATATTTTGGGAAGAACACTGAGAAACTGGAGGTAAACCAGAGGACTGCAAAGCAAGATTGCCAGTATCCTTGAGATTGTGCCAGATAATGACCAGGTGGAAGAACAAGGGATGTTTAGTATGAAGAAGAAAAGCCTCAAAGGGGACAGGAGGGCTGTTTCAAGTTTTAGAAGAGCTCTCATGTGCAACAAGGACTTTGGCAGAACCAGAACTAGTAGGTAGAAGTTGAAAAGAAACAAAGTTAGGCTCCATGTAAGGAAAAACATTTTAATAATTGGAGTTGTCAAATGGTGGAATGACGTGCCTTGAGAAATAGTGGGTTCCCTCTCACTAGCTGTCATCAAAACAAGGGCTCCTTGATGGATTGGTGGGGGTGTCGGTTTCAAATTAATTGGAAACATTAGAGAAATTCTTATTCAGAGATGGGCTGAACTAAATGGCCTCTGAAATCCTTTCCCACTCTGAAATACTATGATTGTAATGAGAGACACCAAGCAACTCAGTACCCCCACTCTGGAAAAGAAAAAAAGACTATCTATCCCAAGATACCAGTGCTTCCCTAGTGACGTGTTTCCAAAGCCTGTGCTGGGAAAATGAAAGACAAAGGGCCTCTATTAAACCTGGAAGTTTACTTCATAATTAGGATCTTAACACTGCTTTGTGTCAGTCCAGCCTTAGGGCAAAGAGACTCATGGTCTCCAAAACATTTTGTTGGAGAAAGATTCTCTTAGTTTTGGGGTGAAGTAGGAATCTGAGTGTCTCGGTATTTCTGGCTATTGTGAGACTCAAATGAGATAATTTAGGACAAAAGAGAATTGGAAGGGACCTCTAAAATTATCTAGCCCAATCGTCTAGATGAGGGAGATGAAGAACCAGGCCCAGAGAGATGATGCTGACTATTATCATTTGGGAAAAAACCAAAACTATAACATACTGTTACAAGTATAGACAGGACGTCAGGATACCAGTGTTCTAGTCGTGTCTTTGTGACCAAGGATAAGTTCCAATATCTCAGACTTTACTTTCCTCATCTATAAAAATAGGAGTTAACCTATAGGCTATATGCTCTCTCAGGTTCTTTTCACTTGAAAGTCTATTGCTTTTTCTTATGATTTTTACTTACAATTATTATTACTTCAACATTATTTTGCTTTATATCAGTCCCAATGTGATCCATTTCCATTCACCAAGCACAGTCTACTCTATGGTCTTTGTAGACCTGGCCCAGATTCCAGTAATTGCCATTACACATTCTAGAAATACTGTTTTTCCAGTCTAGAATTGGCTGGCTCTTCCCCCAAGCCCTGTGAAGTGGAGCCAATTACTGTCACTGACCTTGGGTAGACTTCTCTGCTGCCTGAGTTTCACGCACCAAGGCAAATGCTTCCTCATGGGGGCATTTCATAAAAAAGTAGTAGGCAGTTATGCGTATCTCAGCATCTTCTTCCATGGCTTGGTACAGCTGGGCAAGCCCAGAGCGCTGACAAGGAACCAACACAATTCAGATTAACGGTAATGATATGAATGTCTTCACATGTGTGGAGCACTAGGCAATTTATAAATTCAATTCAATTCAGCAAACACATTTTAAGGCCCAGGATCAAACGGCTAGGAGCCAAGACAAAGCCAAACATCAGACTCAAACCCAGGGCTTCCAGGTCAATGAGAACTGCTTTTCCCCCACCACAACACAAGTGCCAACAGACAACAACAACCATAAGAGAAGCTTACGTTCACAGAGCAAGGGATCCTCCGAAAGGCCTGGATGGCAGCAAGTCGAATTTCAGGGGCATTGCTTTTCATGGCTGCACAGGAGCTCAGGACAGGAGCGAGAGGGGTGGCCGCCAAGCCCGCATTGCCAATGGCCTTCAACATAAGCTGGAGCTGAAACAAAATGGACAAGTGTGTTGGGAGCAAGACTAAACATTAGGGGCATGGATCAGTACCTGCCTGTCCCACGGAGCCATAACTAAGATGGAGTCACTGAGGTGTTTCCCAGGGTGGGAGTACTTCCTTCCCAAAGCAAACCTCCAGCCAGGGAAGGGCAGAGGAAGGAGATGTCAGATCCTGGCAAGCTGGTACCAGGATAAGGAGGAGGCAGGGATGGGATCTGCTAAAGAGATGCTATTCCTCCAGACAGATGCAGTATAAAGGTTCTGAAGCACCCAAGTATTCAGGGGATGAACAGCAGATGGAGGTGAGTCCCCTGGGGACCACTTTTCAGCCAAAAAAGGGAGCCCTAGTTTCTCTGAGGAAGGGTATGTTCTCCAGACACTGTTTCACTCATGGAGAGGGGTAACAAAGGGATAAATGAAAGGCTAAGAAGAGACCTTTCAAACCACTTCTGCCCAAGGAAAGAGAGAATTTTGAAGGACTGGGCCCTTCAGAGGACAAGGATTGAACTGCTGTGGGGCAGATGGCATCCTCACCCACACTGTGTTCAGTCAAAGAAGAAGGCTAGCACAGCCCCAGCACGAACTACAGGCTAAGAAGCATTCCCAATACTGAACTGTTCCAACTCCTCAGAATAGCTTGTGACAGTTCAGCTACCACTATGGCCATTGCCCTATTTTCTTCTCCCCCAGACAGTGTTACGTTAATCTTTCTCATCATACCTTGGTGTCAGTCCCTCCAAGTTCCCGATCACCTTACCCGGCCACTGTCCTTGGACCCTTGAGAGCTACAGTTCTCTCCTAAGGCTTCTTTAAGGATCTTCATTAATGAGCTCACTCCTGGGAGGCGCTCACAGGCCACACCTGCCATGCAGAGGCTGTGCACCAGGGCAGAGATGCTGAGGAAAGCACTTGAACTCACTGCTGGGGTCTGCAGCAAAGGCTGGAAACAGAAACAAACTCCAGCATCAGGAGCCTGCTCCTCATACACAAAGACATGGATTTCAGACCAGAATCAGGTAGGCCTCACAAGGGCTCAAGTGAGAAATAGTCAGGGGAATGGACTGCCCCCTGTATCTGTTCCACTTGATGGGGCTGTTATTTAGAGAAGAAAGTTTGCCCTGAGAGAGAGCATCTTCACATTGCAAGATAGAGATTATCTATATGCATGTATGTAATTAATATATATGGTATATATAAATTTCCTATGTGAAAGTATATTAAATTATACATAGTGTTTATATATGTAAAAAATATATGATAGATTATATTTCATATATCTTTTAATCTATTGTGATATATTTTATATAATAGCTTTTTATTATATATTTTGACATTTTAACATATACATTAAATGCCTATAATGTATATATTAAAAAGCACTTTGCAAATATTTTTTTAAAAATTTTTCACTTTGCAAACCTCAAAATCCTATATGAATGTTACCTATTTTATTAGTAGTAACAGTACTTCTGTGATTAATTTATCCATTTCTTAAACACCAACTGTGTCCCAGGCATGATATTAGGAATAAAAGTGAAAAAAATAATATTGTCTGCACTCAAGGACCTTACATTCTATTAGGGAAAACAACACGAAAATAGAAAATGAGTTCTAAAATCTATGTGAAGTCATTTCCAGGGGTAGGACACCAGCAATTGGGAGTAGAAGAGAGGAAGCAATCAGGATAGGCATCCTATAGGAGGAGGTGGTTGAGCTGAGTTTGAAAGGAAACAAGGAATTTTTAGGGGCAAAATGGAAGGAAAAAGGGCATTCCAAGTTTTGTCATTTCCTTCTCCAGGTTATTTTTTTACAGATGAGGAAACTGAGGTAAACAGGATTAAGTGACTTGCCCAGGGTCACACAGCTAGCACTTGTCTAGATTTGAACTCAGGAAGAGGAGTCTTCCTGACTCCAAGTCCAGTGCTCTATCCGCTGAGCCACCTAACTACCCCAGTTCTGGGCACTACTCCCCTCTTAATATCATCAGGGTTTTTTGGGTTGTCATGTTGCACTGACATTCCATGCAGATTTTCAGAAACAATACTGAAAACCTCCCATTATAGGGAAGCACAGCATGTTCTTCCCATTAACTTTGAGAGTGTCTCATAGACCACTGGCAGTGTAATTTAGTGATTATCTTGTTGGACTTGGAGTCAGAAATGCCTAGGTTAGACTCCTGCTACAGATACTTATTTACCTGACTCTGGGCAAGTGATTTAATCTCTCTGGGTCTCAGTTTCCTCATCTGTAAAAATGAAGGGGTTGGACTTGACCTCTAAATCTATGATCCTGTGACTAAAAGAGAGAGGGAAATTCTACACATCCTGACATGAAATGATTAAACTGGGAATTATGTGCAAATACATGGAGAAATTGGTGCTATAGGCTGGGGGATCAGCAATACTCGATTGTTTTTTTAGCCTGGGACCCCAGGAATTCTATAGCACAATTCCCTTCATGCACAGACTCCAAAAAAAAAAAAAAAGCAAAACTAGGAAATGCCAAGGGATTCATTCTGTCCTTTCATCATTACAGCCATCATCCAGTCTCAGGGTGATTTTAGTTTTACACACACACACACACACACACACAAATGCACATTTTTATTTTCTGAATTGATACAGAATGGCCACTTATTCAACTGTCATAACAGGTATTAAATTTTCTGGATTCTCATCCTGATTCAGGTAAGCAGTCTCAGCCCTAAAGTGACAAAATGTGCATACTTTCTTTCCAATTTATATAACTAGCTTTCATCTGATTTATCTTAATTACTTGAACAAAACTGCATTTGAAAAGCTAATCCCACAAGATAGCTCCATATTTAATAATGACACCCTTCAATTTTCTTTTTTATATTGTAATTATAATAATTTTACATTTATTTTCTTTTCTCTTAATGGATATTCCTTACGATAAAGGAATTTCCCTTCCTAAGCTCCCACTGGAAAACCTATATTATTTTATAGGCCCTTTCTTTACCCTGTATAATGTACTAGAGAAAAGCTTTAGATAAAAGCCAATATTTGAATCCTGGGTCTTCAAGAATGTAAGCTTCCCGAGGGCAGCAACTTTTCATTTTTGTATTTGTATCCTCAGGACCTAGCATAGTACTTGACACATAGGTAGAGTTTAGCAGATACTTGGTGAATTAAACTGAATTCTTAATTCGCTGTTACATGGCCTTTTTAAGACTTACAAAGTGATTTCTCTGTAACAAACTGGAAAGGTAAATAGAGACCATAAACTAATCAATGGGCTTTTATTAAGCTCTTCTATGCTTCAGATACTGGGATAGGACTAAAGATGAAAAGATAAAAATTAAAGTCATTAGTTTCAATGAGCTCACATTCTATCATCTCAGAAAACATTCCCTGCTGCCTACAACTTTAGATATCTTTTCTCCCTATCCCCTTGCTCCCTACTTTCCTAGGTTAAAATAGCAGCGAATGGGTCCAAGCTCAAGAGCTAGAGTTCAAACCGTGTTATGGGAACAGAGACAAGATTAGAGGCAGTTCTCTGGAGTAATTTATCTTAGCTGTGCTCCTTGGCAGCCTGGACACATCCTGATGATATAGTGGAGACAGAAAAACCTAAATTGGAGCTCCTTGTCCCCAGGCTTCAATTAGAACTCAACACCTCTCCAATACTCTATTCAAGGTCTTGACCTCCCGCTGAGACTCTTGGCCAGCCATGCAAACTTGAGAAGGAGACATTTGGAGAGCAACACAGATTGATGCTTTGGGGGTGGAGATGGAAAGAAAGGCAGAAGGGGGTTATTGGAAGGATGGGAAGGGGGAAAGGCTAGAAGTATACAATTAAATCAAAAACAGGGAGGAAAATTGGACATCAAAGCTATCATTTATGGGAACCCTCTGTCCAGTGTTTAGATGTTGCCACACACACATGACTAGCATTCTATACTGTCAGGAATGCTCTCTACTTCTAATTCCAGAGTTACTAAAGGCTCCCATGTAAATGACAAGGACAGCCTTTTTCCCACACCCAGATCAGACACAATCTTGAGACCAGTCCTACTTCCATGGGCTCATCCTTCAAGATGCCACATTTAACCAGGATAATGTCAGATCTTCCACAATCCTATCAAATACTTACTGAAACTCATATATTAGGAATCATTCAATAAGGTCCAAATTAATGTAGGTATGATCTTTTCTCATTCCAGATGTAGACCTGGACAATTCAGAATCATCACCGACTCCCAAATATAAATGCATAGCTATCAGGGCTGGGTAGAAGCAGGATTGTAAATCATTTTCCCAGAGGGCATTTAAAGATTTCACTCTGGTCTGGAGGACCTGGGTTCAAATCCAAGCTCTGCTATTTATTTCTTGTGCCACATTTGACAATATAATTTCTCTGGATCTCCTTTACTCATCTGTAATATGAGAGGGTTGGTGGAGAAGCAGCATAGTAGAGTGGATGGAGTGGTGGACTTAGAATTAGGAAAATCTGTGCTCCAATTCTACTTCAGATATCTATTAGTCATATAACCCGGTATAAGTCATTAAACTTTTCTTGGCCTTAGTCCTCTCATCAAGGTCCTTTTATAGTTCTAAATCTATGATCCTATGATCTTGTTGCTTATACTTTAAAAAGAAAAATAGAGTAGATCCACTAGCCAGATGAGCTCAGAAGGTCTGGCTTTCAGTCTGGCATCACAGGGATTTCTCTAGTCTGTCTTGTGTAGGTTGTCAGACTCGTTGGCAGGGCCACTATGTGCCTCCTTGAATAAGCCATAGAGCACAAGGGTGATACTAGACAAAGAAGATGGAAGCTTACTCACCAGCAGTAAATGAACCATGCCAGCTGTGGGCTGAGGGACAAATGCCAAGGACCAGAGGAATGACTCTACCTCATCATTTTCCACATCCCCAGAAATGATGAGCTCCTTCATGAGGGCAACACAAGCCTCTGTTCCACAAGAGGGCAGAGCATCCACCAGGGGTTGCCTGAAACAGCCGTGGTTCAGTGAATGGTCACATCAACATAAGCCATCCCCCAACCATGATACCTCCCCAAGAATCAGGATGACTTCAGGAAATATATTTAACCTTTGACTATGCTTTTCTATTCAAACTGATGCTGGTGAGGCAGGTGTTAAACTCAGGTCCTCTTGACTTCAAGACCTACTCTTTGTACTGTACCCATGCAGCCTATCAATTTTCAAAATTCTTTCAGATACTTGAACTTATTTGATGCTCACAATAATCCTTTGAGAATAGCAAGGCAGGCATTATTATTCCAATTTCTCAGATGAGGAAACAGGCTCATAGCAGTAAAGTGATTCATTCAAGTTCACATAACTTATAAGTGGCAGAACTGGGGCTTGAATCCACCCACACCTTCTGATACCAAGCCTAGTGTTCTTTCCACCAAACCACATCTACTTCAAGAAACTATGACCAGACTTGGAGAGTTAGAAAACAAACCTAGAAGCATAACCCTTGTTGAAAGGGAGCTTTGGATAGTGGAAAATGAATGCAAATGTCTAGGATCTTGAGGTCACAGCATACAGGGGGGTGAATCTCTCAGAAATTCCCTTTTTCCAAACACAAAGGGCAGCAGGACCTGAGGGTGAGCCTCTTAAGACTCATTAGCACTGGCAAGTGTCAATCAAGGGCCATTCTTCCAAGAAAGCAAGAGAAGAACAGAGATGCTCCATTGTCAGCAACCAGAGGCAGAGCCTGCTGACTATGGGACTTTGGACAATGACAACAACAAACAGCAAACTGCATCCTGTTTGTACAGTCTTCCAAAGACCTTTGTCATTCATAGCACTATAAGGACTTAGGTCTCTGAAATAAGAACTGTGGGAAGAGACAGAAAGCTTTTTGAAGAGGTTATCTGCCTTGAAAAGCTCTCAGATTACATAAAAGTGGAGCAGTAGAGAAAAATGAATATTCCAAAAGAGGCCACCAACCAAAAAGAATCAGGACTACATCAACATCCACCATGGCACCCAACGGTACCCCCAAAAGGCTGCTGTGATTGGAACTGATTTCATCCAAAGACCTCTAAGAAGGTAAAGGGGCCAAGAGAAAGAAGAAACAAATCCTGAGCCTTCCTTCTGTGTTGGCCTTAGCCCAGTGGGCAGGTGTGCCTCTTAGCAAGTCAGCTTGGGAGGCAAGCCAGCTGGGGCCACCCAGTTCACCTATTCCCTCTTAGTTTTCTTCTAGTGTTTATGCTGTCTTTCCACCCATGGGTTCTGTTGGATGACCAGAGAGTTCCTGTGTATAGCAGGTTCTGATGCTAGCAGAGTGACTCCAACACATGTTAGAAATGTGCCCTAAGCCTACTATCATCCTCCCCCCTTCCCAAGTCCTTTCCCTAGGAATGGTACCCAAGATGTATTTGAATGCTAATTCCACCTCTGAGCAAGAGGATCCTCTTCTGTGGGAGGGAACAATACCATCCTTTATGTAGCTTGGCCCTTCAGTTCTTTATTCTGCAACAGGACAGTGATGGGGTCCGTGGGAAACTCAGGGTTGCCCTGCCTGGTTTGCCGTCCTGGCAGACTTCCCAAGACACACACCAAAGTCTGAAGAGTGAGTCCCAGGTCAGTGTCACTCAGAAGAGACAAGCCGAAAGACAGATGGCAGGATGTTATTATCTAATCCTGTGGCATCCAAGTCACACATGAGGATGGGGCAGTTCCCAAATCACCCGGAAGAATCTCAAAGCCCAGGCAAAGCCATCCTGATCTTTCCCTAGGTCCTTCACTCTGGGAAACAACTTCTTACCAATTGTCTCTGCACTTAAATGAAGATCTTTGCCAGAGATCCATCAGTGCATCAGCAGACAAGCCCCTCAGCTCGAACACCAGCTCCATGAAGAGCTCTGCAGTCTGGGAATAAAGGAGAAAAAAATGTGAGTCATCTGGAATGCTCACTGGGCAGAGACTTTGAAAGGTCATCTTATCCATCCCACTGTTTCCAGAACCGGCAAGAAAAATATCCATGCAAGGCTCCAAAATAGGGCAAGTCACCTCTCTCCCTTTTCTGGGCCTTGGTTTCCTCCCCTATAAAATGAGTTCCAGAAAGAAGGAAGGAAATAAGCATTTATTAAGGAACCATCACTTGCCAGACACTATGCAAGGCATTTTACAAATATTGTCTCATTTGATCCTCACAACAACCCTCACAAAATGCCACCATTTTATAGTTGAAGAATCTGAGGCAGACAGGGGTAAGTGACTTGTCCAGGGTCACACAGCTAGTGTTTAAGTCAGGATTCTAACTCAGATCTGCCTAACTGCAGGCCCAATGTTCAATTTATTCCCTACACCTCCTAGCTGCCCTTGGTCATTCTATTAATCCCCTGCTTCCAGTTAGAATCACAGATTAATTGTACTAAGTAAGGATCCAAAATAGGGCAAGTCATTTCGTCCAAATGTCACTATTCAGCTAGCTGGCATAGTAAATAGAGTTGGGCAATCGGAGCTCGATTCTTCCCTCAGACACTTAGCAGCTGTGTGACCCTGGGTTAGTTACTTAACCTCTGCCTGTCTCAGTTCTCTCATGTATAAAATGAAAGGGTTAGACTCTAAGGGCCCTTCTAGCTCTAAATCTTCGATCCTATGACTCTTCTAGGATCTTAGTTTCTTCATCTGTAAAATAGGGCAGTTGGACTGGCTGATACCTAAGGTCCTTTCCAATTCCTAATACCATAATACTTAGATCAAGATTCTCAGTTGGTTCTCCCATTGCAAATTAAACTTCAAAATAAGTCAATCTCCTTTATTTTAACCTTACTTGGTTTCAATAAAAATCTGAAAAATACATCAACCATTATGAAAAAGTTTTATTTCTTATCCTATGTCTAAATTGTGTTGCATGTGGTCACTAGCTGTATCTTCATAATGCTTTCAAAGAAATAACTAAGTGCCTTTGGAGAAGTAATCTCTGATCTCCAAAATGGAATCAGGAAACTTTCATCATATCTTCCCATCTAGAGTTTATACCTTTAATCTCAAGTTTATCACCTTAACCACAGGTACAAACTAGATGGTGATCAGGGCCAAATAAATAATTCACATTTTTATAACACTTTATGGTTTGCAAAGCTACCCTCTGAGGTAGGTTATGAAAATATTATACCCATTTTACAGATGAGAAAAGAGCATCAGAGAAATTAAATGATTTGCCAGGGATCACACAACTGGCAAATATTAGAAACCAGGACTTAAACCCTGGCCCTTTCTGACTTCGGGTCCAATGATCTTTCCTTAGTACCATGCTGCCTCCAAACTCCCTATTCCTGTTTTGTCTGATGATTATCGGACCTCACATGAGATCAATGTCACAACCTCAAGCAATACTGAAAGCTCCAAATACCAGGATCTATAACTCTCTGGTCCTGGAACAAGCTGCTTTCGTAATTCTTTAGGCCCAGTTTCTGTGAATGGAGCCCCTGTTGTAGGTAGCTCCTATTAAGTTGGATATTGGCTAAGAAACTAGCCTCTCTCTCTCTCTCTCTCTCTCTCTCTCTCTCTCTCTCTCTATCCAACTGCTTTACCTACATCGTGCTTTCTAGACAAGGCCCTTGGGGTTGTCTTTTCATAATTCCCATCTGTGTTCCTGAACCTGAGGCTTTCACTGGCCATTGCCAAGGAGCCTACATGCTCCCTCCCGGTGTCTTCTCACCTTCCATATATTCCAGCTAGCTCCAATACTGGAGGGGCTGGGGTTGGGGAACTCTGTTTCACAAATGATATTTGCATGAAAAGTGTTCGTTTCTTCTGAGTGCTTGGCATTTTCTATGAGAGTCCTTCATCTTAGACATTGATCTCCATTTCCTGAGATTGCTGGGCAGAAAGCCAGGATCTTGGAAAAATCAGGCATGTGTTTCCTGCTCACTAGTGATCTCCTTTCCATTAACATCTTTTAGTGTTTCCTGGGTTCTGAACAGATTTTTCCTTAAAAATAACTCAACTTTTCATATTCTTTCAAATGCCAAACTCTCTCTCATCCAGGATGCCTCATTCCATATGCATTCCCACCCAACACGTTGGGGCTTATGCTTTAGGGGATCTAGGTGGTAGAGTGGAAAAAGAGATGGATTTGATTTCAGAAAGACTGGTTTAAATTCTCCTCCAGACACTAACTAGCTGTTCATCTCCCTCAGCCTCAGTAGACTCATCTATGAAATGGGAATTTTTTTTTCAAATCTCTATTCTAGTTGTTATTTTTATTTTTTAAAATTAATTTATTTATTTTCTTATTTACATCATTCATTTCCACGAGATTTTGAGTTACAAACTTTCTCTCCATCTTTCCCCCGCCCATCACCCCAAAATGAAATGGGAATATTAACAACACACACACACACACACACACACACACAGACATACAAGGTTGTTTTAAGGATAAAATGAAATAAGATAGATAAAGCATTTTGCAGACTTTTAGGTGCTATATAAATGCTAGCTCTCATCATCATCTTCGTCATCAATTAGTCTAAAACACCTAAGTGCCGACATGTCAGGTATCTTGCTAAGCATTACAATACAAAGGATACAAAGAAAAGCAAAAGACAGTCCCTGTTCTCAAGAAGATCACAGTCTAAGCGAGGAGGGAAAAATGCAAACAACTATAGATAAACCATACGTGTGTGTGCATGTGTGTGTGTACATATGGGTACACATACACCCACAAGGCTAAGTTGGAAGTGATCGACAAAGGGGAAGCACTAGCGTTAAGAGGGATCTAGAAACATTTCCTATAGAAAAGTGGCACTTTGGCTGGGACTTGAAGGAAGCCAGAGAAGCCAGGAGGAGGAAATGAGGAGGGAGACCATCCCAGGCACAGGATAAATCCAGGGAAGATGTCTGAAGTCTGGAGAGGGTAAGTTGTGGAAGAAACAGCTGAGAGACCACTGTCACTGGATCAAGAAACAAATGGCGCTAAGAGAGAACAGATTATGAAAGGCTCTGAGCTTGAAACAGAAGATTTTATATTTGATCCTAGAAGTGTTGGGAAACCGTTGAGATGTATTGAGTAGAGTGTGGGGAGGAGCAGTGTGTGGGGTCAGGGTGACAGTATAAGAAGTGAGCTTTAAGAATATCAGTTTGGGGGCAGCTGGGTGGTGCAGTGAATAGAGCACCGGCCCTGGAGTCAGGAGGACCTGACTTCAAATCTGGCCTCAGACACTTAATACTTACTAGCTGTGTGACCTTGGGCAAGTCACTTATCCCCAATCTCCCTGCCCTCCCCCCTCCAAAAAGACTAAAAAAAATATATAATATCAGTTTGACAGTTGAGTAGAAGATGTAGTAGTAGATGGTGGCGTGGGGACCAACCAGCAAGATTCCTGGCATTAGTCCCTTCTCACTGAATGAGAGTGTGATATTTTCCAAGGGATCATTTATTCCTCTTTCCTATACCAAAATCCCACGGATTATCAAGAGCTTTCTGGAAAGACCAATACTTAATCCCAATTTATACCACCTTTCCCACTGTTGACTTTGTTTCTTTCCAAGAATTCATGACAGTTGGATCCAAAACAATCCGGCATCTCTAGGCCACGGGTAATCAGATAGTTAACGTGTGATGAATGGAGCTGAGTTTGTTAATGCTCCAATACTTCTCTCCAGCGCCAAAGAAACAGTCTCACTTTCCATTTCTCCTCCCTGTATGCTTCTTTGCTTTGGTCCCACCTACTTCCCCCGTCTATAATTCTTTTCTCCATTTGCCTCATTCAATCGACACCCTCAGGATTTACACGTCCATCTTGTGAAGTACCAGGCCAGAGAGATTCTCTCTTTTTTAATACAAGTTTTGTTTTCTGATTAAAAAGACAAATCTAACCTCCCTCCCAGATATCTATAAGGAATCTAAAGTCCAGAGACCAAAGGGACTGTGTCCTAGGCAACCCTGACAGCCTTCCCAAAAGCCTCTGAAGGACAAGGTCATGACAGAAGCTTGTTACTGCTTGAGGTGGTTTCTGAAATGTCATTTTAAAATGTGCCCTGTTTCCCTCTCTCTCTCCAGTCCCATCCCCTCCTGCTCAACCTAGCTAGACCAGCACTGTAGGAATCATTTTGTTTTGTTGTTCAATCACTTTTCAGTCGTATCTACCAAATTTCACTGCATAATCGTTGCAGATTTTATGCCAATTTTTTGTAAAAAAAAAAAAGTAGGGTGTAATCATTCTGTGAAATTTTTAAAATTGTGCTGGTATTACTTAAAAATCATTTATTACTAAAATGTCTTTGGTGCAAGATTACGATGCAGGGAATATTCATGAATATACATTAAAATTAAAAACTGACAACACAGGTGTGCTGAGAATTCTAGGCTCTCAGCTCGAAATGCACAAGAATGTGTATCTGTATGCAGCTGGTGAATACACTGCTTCTCTGTTTACCTTTTAAGAAGCTTGACAAACAGAATTAGACCATGTGATTATTACACAATGAAAGGTTATAAACCAATTTTTGGACTGAAAAAAACAGGGTGTGGTGACTATGTGGTAGCAAGGATTATGCAGTGAAATATGAAACACGGTGACTCTTTGTGACCCACATTTGGCATTTTCTTGGCTAAGATACTAGAGTGGTTTGTCATTTCTTCCTCCACTTCATTTTACAGATGAGGAAATTGAGGCAAACCGGGTTAAGTGGGCCACACAGCTAGTGTCTGAGGCCAGATTTGAACTTGTGGAGATGAGCCTTCCTAATTTCAAGTCCAGTGCTCAATCTACAGAACCACCTAGCTGCCCTAGGAATCATTTACTTCACTTTAGATGCACTGAGTCCAGTAAAGAACACAAAGTGACCTACCACTTGGCCATTTGCGGAGTTAATTGCCTCCACCTGCTCTCCATCTAACTCTGGTGCCAGAAGACCTAGATTCAAATCCTACCTATGACACTGTGATCTGTATGACCTTGGGAAAGTCACTCTACTCCTCTGGGCTTCAGTTTCCTCATCCATAAAATGAGAAGATTGGGCAAGACTGCCTCTGAAGTCTCTTCCAGCTCTGGGATCATAGATTTGTAGCTGGAAGACACCTTATTGACCACTGAGCCCAATCCTTTCATTTTACTTTGGAGGGAACTGAAGCCTAAAAGGTTAAGGGATTTGCCCAAGTTCACAAAATTAGTAATTATTGAAACTCAAGTTCATTGAGAGTAGATATTGTATCAGTCCTTGTACCTGCAACCTCAGCACCTGTCACAGTGTCTAACCTACAGCAGCTGCTTCATAAATAATTGTCGGACAGAGGTAGCATTTGAACCCAGATCTTCCCAAGTCTCATGCTCTATCCACTACACCAAGTTGCCTTGTCATAGTCCTCTATCCAGGATCCAATGATGCTGCGAACCCTGCTGAGACAAAGACTCCACACAGGCAGCTCGACAGAAGCTTACTCAATCACAATTAAACAACAGAGAGGGAAAGGGGGCAGGGAAGTAATTATTAAGTGCCAGGCCCCGGGCTGAGAGTTTTATAATCATTCTCTCATTTGAAGAAGCGAGCCTACCTTGCTACAGGAGAGATTAAAACTGCCTCAAAAGAGGTCTTCTTGTTTAACTTTTTCATTTTTGCTGTTGTTTAGCTGTTTGACCATCATGTCTGACTCCTCATGGCCCCATTTGAGGTTTTCCTTCTCCAGCTCATTTTACGGATGAGGAAACTGAGGCAAGCAGGGTTAAGTGACTTGCCCAGGGTCACACAGCTATTAAGTGTCTGCGGCTACATTTGAACTCAGGAACATTTGGGTGTTTTTTTGTTTGTTTGTTTTAAAGAGCATTGGTTAAGCATTTACAGAGGTAGTCATTGGAAGGTGTGATGTCAATACAATACTTCCCCTGCCCCTCCAAATCCAGTGCCCTTCTGGTTGCCTCTCAGTAGTGAGGACCTTGGAAGGAGTAACCAAGGAAAGAGAAGGCATTGTCTTCTCCAGAGATCTTTAAGGAGGCAAGACTCTTCATACTATTATTATTCATTGTCAAGGGGAATAGTGGCCTGAACGAAGGACAGTTGGGTTGTTAACAGATATGAATGAATTGCAACAATTTGTAACACAATAAGTGAATGAAACCAAAAGCATCCCAGTGTGCCATGACATTACTTTGAGGACCATTGGAATAAATCATTTGTAAGGTCCCTTCTAGCTCTATAACTTGTGAATGGATAGACAGATATGTAAGCAGGCTTTCAAACCTGGAACATTTTGCATATGTCTCCTATTTGGTGGAGAGGGGAATGACTCAATCTATATGCCTGAAGGAGGGGTAGAATTAGGTGAAAGCTTTGGGGTTCCTGCTTTGAAAGAAACCTGTGGACTGGGATTGACACCAGGGAAGAGACTTTCTTGCAGACATTTTGAGGTACCCAATTTCCCTACAAGTCTGCAAGAGACCTTTCTTCAACATGTCCGAATCTAGTTTGCTTCTTTAAAGACTCAGAGAAATTTCCTCTTCAGTGAGTTCAGGGCCAGATCACAACGAGAGAGACAGCAGAGAGAGATGTGGCAAAGGTACAGCATTAGTTAAATGCTTACTTTGTTCCAGTCCCTGCACCCTATAATAACAAGGGCTGTCCTGAATCACAGAATGCCAGTCAGTGGTGACCCCAAAATTATTTTGTTTAAACTTTACGTAACAAAAATTTCTTCTACAACACACCTGACAAGTGGCCCCTTGGCCTTTGCTCAAAGAACGTCCAGTGAGGGAACCTACTACTCCCCAAGACAGCTCATTCCCTTTCTAATCATTAGGAAGTCTGTGGGAGGTTTGGGTCAATTCTGAGCAAGAAGGTAGATTGGACTAGAAGACTAGTAAAGGTAATTTTTCTGATCTAGGATTCTAAGAAAGAGTTTACCACTAGCTCTCAGATTCTTGGGGACTCTCGGGATTAGCTGCCACATTTTATGCAAATAATCTTTTTTATCTCATCCACAACAACAACTCCACTAGCTCTCCCCTTCCTGCCACTAGAGTGATGGCTTGGCTTTGTTCCTAGAATAATGACACTCTCCTTAGGGGGACAGCAGTAACCACAGGCTGTCAGCAGACAGGGAGCATTGCCAGAGCTCTGGGCTGGAAATGCTCCAGGCTCCAGACTCCAAAGTCATAGCACCCTCCCTTTGCTTCTTTCAGCCACGTCCTTACCACACTTGCACTTCTCCTATTACTACAAAGGAATCAGTCCACCTTGAGCATCAGCCAACCCATGTCTCTAGTTTTTCAAAGTCACCTTTAAAATTGTATCCACACTTAATGATGCCAAGTATCTAGAGTTTAGAGGCATTTATATAAACCATTTTTTTCCAGGTAAATGAATACATACTGCTAGCCATATGATTTGGGCAGCTGGATAGAGTTCTGGCCCTGCAGTCAGAAAGATTCATCTTCCTGAGTTCAAATCCAGCCTCAGACACTTCCTAGCTATGTGGCCCAGGGCAAGTCACTTGACTCTGCCAGTCTCAGTTTCTTCATCTGTAAAATAAGCTAGAGGATCTTTGCCAAGAAAACCTTTGAAAAACCTTTGAACAGCCACCACCATATGATATTGCCATTAGAAGAAACACAGAGTTGTCAGTCGTATATGAAGAGCTGGCCTTGGAGTTGAAGGACCTGGGCTTATATCCTGCCTCAGTTACTCTGGACAACTCACTTCAACTCTAAACAACTGTAGAAAATTATAAAATAAACCCACACAAATCCTCAGCATTCCTATATATTTCCAACAAAATCCAACAGCAAGAGCTAGAAAGAGAAATTCCATTTAAAGTTACTGTAGACATTATAAAATATTTGGGAATCTACCTGCCAAAACAAACCGAGAACCTATATGAACACA
>CM053590.1:133460549-133487590 GCA_028646515.1 Pseudochirops corinnae
TTTTAAGGTTCACATTTTATCTTTTAAATTTCTAATCATATATAGTAGCAATAAATTATATAAATATAGCTCTTTGATAACCTTAAAGTATCATATAGATTATTGTTATGTATAAATATATAGCAACATATTACATATAAATATATAGTAATATATTATATATTAATTATATATAATTATAATATAATGTTATATCATAAATTATAGTACCATTTATATAGTGCTTTAAGGTTCACATTTTTATTATTTAAATTTGCAGCCATATACAGTAGCATCAGGGACAGCTAAGTGGCACAGAGGATAGAGTATTAGGCTTGGAATCAGGAAGACTCATTTTCCTGAGTTCAAATCCAGCCTCCAATACTTCCTAGATGTGTGACCCTGGGCAAGTCACCTAACCCTGTTGTTTGCCTCAGTTTCCTCATCTATAAAATGACCTGGAGAAGCAAATGGCAAGGGACTCTAGGATCTTTGCCAAGAAAATGCCAAATGGGGTCACAAAGAGTCAGAGACCATTGAAAATGACTCAGAGTAGCATCACCACAAGAATCTTGTCATTAAAAAGCTGGGACTTTGTTATCATGGAACAGACTTGAAAAGTGCTTTGTATATTGACCACTTTCCTTATGATAGGAAATGAAGACACAAAGCTGGGGAGAAGAAATACTGAGTGTGTTATCACTCCTTAGTCAATTTTTAGAATTCCTCCCTTCTCCTCTTACAAGGCTACTGAGCCCTTATCTCTACACCCGGTCGTCCAAAACGGGAGGGAGGGAGACCCTGTTGGTCCTTCTGGCTCACAGAGGGTGGACTGCCAGGAGCCAAAGAACAACCGTAGGCACAACAGCTAACATTTAAGATCTGCAAAGAATTTGTATGTAATCTCATCTGATTCTCAGAACAACTTTGTGAAGTAGGGGCTCCATCCCTGCAGGAAGCGTGTGTTGAACGTCACCAACTCTTTCAAACACCCTGTGATCGCTACAATTCCATCGCATCCTGCTCTGAATTCTCCCCTCATTACTTTAAACATGTGGGAATGAGAAGGGAAATTAGAGCCATGTGTTTCTGAGTTGGGTGGAAGGAAACCCTCAAAGCTGTGGTCAGGCCTGTGCTACAGGATGCCTAAGCAGCAGTAGAATCTTCCAGTTCACTTTTTATACTAGCCCAAACTTGGAAAATTGGGAGTTTTGAGATTTAGTCACCAATTCCACTTTTTTTTTTTTTGGCTTTTTGGAGGGGTAAGGCAGGGCAATTGGGTTTAAGTGACTTGCCCAAGGTCACACAGCTAGTAAGTGCTGAGTGTCTGAGGTAGCTAGGTGGTGCAGTGAATAAAGCACCAGCCCTGGAGTCAAGAGGACCTCAGTTCAAATCTGGCCTCAGACACTTAACATTTACTAGCCATGTGACCTTGGGCAAGTCACTTAACCCCAATTGCCCTGCCTTCCCCCCTCCAAAAAACAAACAAAAAAAAAAGTGTCTGAGATCAAATTTGAACTCAGGTCCTCTTGACTGCAGGGGCCAGTTTTCTTTTCTCTTTGCCACCTAGCTGCCCCCAAATCCACCTTCTTATAGGCTACAGAGGATTTCCTTTCATATTGATCTCAAGGAGTCTCATACCTTTACAGCTAGTCAAGGGTTGCCATGCCAGCTGAACCAGCTCAAGGAAGCCAATTACTAAATTTTCTACATAAGCATTTATACCGAGAAATCAGCAAATGCTACAAATTAGGGCTTGCTTTATGGATTTTTTGATTGTCTAGAGTTGGGTTCTAGACTTAAGAAGGGCAGCTAGGTGGCACAGTGGATAGAGTGCCAGGTCTGGAGTCAGGAAGCTTCCTCTTCCCAAGTTCAAATCTGGCCTGGAACATGTACTAACTGTGTGACCCTGGGCAAGTCACTTAACCTTGTTTGTTTCAGTTTCCTCATGTATAAAATGACCTGCAGAAGTAAACAGCAAACCATTCCAGTATCTTGGCCAAGAAAACCCTAAAGGAACTCAGGAAGAGTCAAACACGAATGAAAACAACTGAACAACAATAACAGACTCAAGGAAGTGATGGAGAACATGCTTGTAATGCAGATTAAATCAAATAATGAAGAAAATTAAGTTAAATATTAAATTAAACAAGGAAGAAGAATTAAATAATGTAGATATAAATGTCATATATACATTTTTTTCTGGGACAGTAATTGTTAAACATAAACCAGCACACTCCCACCCCCAGGTGACCCATAGCAAACTCTAGGAGAGGGCTACAAAAATCAGCTTACCTCGAAACTCGTGGCCTGAGCCAGGCACAGCTTCCTCACAGATTCGGCTACATCAGCTACCTGGGCCTGGGGGGCCAGGCTCTCTGACTCATACAGAAGACTACTCACATAAAATTTTCCATGATCTACTTTGGAGACAAGAAACCCAGAGAGAGGGGGTTAATACAATAGTTTGCAGGATACCACATTGTGACTTTCCCCGTTGTGGCTTCAATACATAGCAGGTTCGCATAAGAAATTAAATGGGAGTTTGGGAGGAGTTTTGTGGAAACCTCAGATGACACACGAAGGCCAGCAGATGACACAGAAAAAGTTTAGAAACTCAGAAATACATAAAATATATGTATATTATTGTATAACATCAACATACTTTATCTTTTAATACTATAATAATTCAGACTTCTTTTCTGGCACAAAGCAAGGGCCAAAAAATCTAACTGGAGGCTGGGGGCTCAGCACTCCCACAATGTGGAAGGGATAACTATAATTGACCTCTAAGGCCCCTTCCTAGTCTATGATTCTAAATAGAGTGATTCAGTAGAGGAAGTATTCCTTCTAACCAGATACCTCCTCTATGAGAAGGGGAGAGAGGAAGAGAAGGAAAGGGGAAGGGAAGGAGAGAGCATAAGAGAGGGAAAAAAAGCCGGGAAATCTTTGGAGATCACTATCAAGAACTTACTTCATACCTATTAGAGGAGTAAATTAGGGACCAAAGTTAAACTTAAAATTTAGTGTAAAGTTTATTACACTGTGCTGTGATAAAACTAGATATTCAAATATAGAAGCAAAATCAGTTGGTGTCCTGCACTCAAGAAGTTCACCTGTTAATTGGAAGAGGCAACAAATACAGAGAAGTCATGGCCATGAAGGAATATTCCGGTTTGTAAAAATTACTGGGACGGTCCACAAAGGAGTAGATTGTCATGTTCTTTTTGGTAGCAATGGAAGAATTGATGTGAGCAATTCCACAAACATTAATTAAGTAGTTATTAGTGCAAAGCTAAAATACAAAGGCAAAAAAAATATTCCCTGGCCTCAAGGAGTTCATATTTTTGGTAGGATAGAATAATAATTAAAAATAATGATAATAAATAATTTTTAAATTAAATTTTTTTTATTTTAAAAATTAAATTTAAATTAATAATTCGATATAAATAATATAAACCTAATATAATATTTATATATAATAAAATGATAAATATAAATAATATAAAATAAAACTTAATTTTTAAAAAAATATTATTTAAAAATTAAAAAAAATAAAAATGACAACACTCAGCAGATAGAGCACTGGGCGTGCAGCCAAGAAGACCTGAGTTCAAAACCTACCCCAGATATTTACTAGCTGTGTGAGTCTGCTCTCAGACTCAGTTTCTTCACTTAAAAAATGAAGATAATAATAGCGCCTACCCCTGAAGCTTATTGGAAGCACCAAAGGAGATAACATATGGATAGCACTTTGCAAATCCTCTTAAAGCCCTATATAAAGGCTAGCTGTTATACTGTAACACTTTAAAATTTACAAAGCACTTTATGCATGATCTCATTTGATCCTCCCAACAACCCTAAGAGGGAGGTGCTAATATTATTCCCATTTTTTGAGTAAGTAAACTGAGGCTGAGATAAATGATTTTGCCCAGTGTCATACAGTTAGTAAATGTCTGAGGCAGGATTTGAATTCAGGTCTCCATGACTCCAAGTCCAGTACTCTACCTACTATATCACAGCATAGGATAAAGCATGCCAGGGGACATGGATTCAAATCCTGTCTCGACTACTATTTGTGTGACCTTGGCCAAGTCACTTATCCTCTCACTACCTCAGTTTACTCATCTATGAAAACAGGGATTAGACCAGCTCCCCTCTAATATTCCTCTAAGCTCCAAATCTACCTTCTTATGCATACAAATAAATAGGCACAGAGCAATTTCAGGAGGGTTAGATTAATTAATCCCACACTTTGCAGTGGGGGATTAGGAAAGGCTTTGAGGAGGGGGTATTATAGCAGGCTGAACCTTGACAGAAGCTAGGGTGCCTTCCTTATCCCTCTGGTTGTTGGTGTTTCTCTCCTACCAAATTCTTTCTTTTAAAAGTCTCTTGTGGTGGAATAGAAAAACTAGGATTCTGAGTCAGAAGACTTGGTTTGGAATTGCTCCCATACTTCCTGGCTGTAGACTGTGGGGAATGGGATATAAATGAAAGGTCACTAGACATAGTATCAGTGGACCTGGGTTCAAATCCCACCTTCCAATACTCACTAGCTGTGTAAACCTGAGCAAATCACTTTCTCTCATCCTTGGGTTTCTCATTTGTAAAATGAGAATGAGAGCATTTGTGAAGAGAAGAGAAGGGACCTCCCAAGAGATTCATTTGATAAGGTAAACTTCTTATAAACCCCTGAAGGCAGGAATTGTGTCTCACGCTACTTCTGTAAGTGCCTTTGGGCCTAGCACACTTCTGAGTTATTGCTGTTCACCCATCATTCTCAAAGAGGATCAATGACTTCATGAGGGTGATGTCTTCATTTGCCTGCGAACTGGATTTGAGTCATCAACCTCATCCTCTCTCCAGAGTCATCAGAGTCTAGAGTCTAACACACCTAGAGATGGCTCACAATGCAGTGGGTGTCTTTGGCCTTTCTAAATTAAGATCTTTCCCAGGTCTCACTTTGTCTGAGGCTACATCCATCCAGTGACTAAGGGCTAGGTAAGAATTGAGACAAAAGACGGCCATTTCTGAGCACCTTGATAATCAATGGAAGGAAGTTAAGTAGATAATGGCACTAGACTTGGACACAAGAAGACCAAGTTCAAATTATGCCTCAGATACTTACTAGCTGTGTGACCTTGGGCAAGTCACTTAACTCCAATTGCCCTACCTTCCCCCCTCCAAAAAGCAAAAAAAAAACAAGACCTAGGTTCAAGTCATACCTCAGACACATACTAACTCAGTGCCCATAGGGTATTCACTTAACCTCTCAGTGTCCTGAGCAAATCTCGCAGACTGAAAGTTATAGACAAGTTGTTCGTCTGCATCCAAGAAAACAGTTTCTACACCAGGAATTCCCTACACCAAAAAAACCACATGAGCAGAAAAAGAAGATGTCTTAAAGCTAAGTCCCATTTTTGGATTTGTCTCCAGAAACCCTTGTCCAGTTCAATCCAAGGTGGTCCCAGCTTGCTCTCATCCACCACTGCAGACTGTGAAGCCTTCCAATTCACCCCCCTTCCCCTCTGGGACTAAGATATATTCTAACCATTTGTTAACTCATTGCTATGCAGTCATTCTTTAATGGAGCCCATCCACTGAATGGGAGACCCAAAGCCATGTTCCCAAGGCTACATTGTGCTTCCATTCACATGCCTAGTGGGAAAGAAAGAAGCTGGCTTTTAGAGTCTCCATGGGAAGATTCTTAGCTCCATGCTGAAATCAACTCTTCCCCCAAACAGGGAGTCTGACTGTGTTGCCTTATAAGCAGCAGGGACAGAAGAGCTCCCAAGCCCCAGATCCTTTGTGAACAAAGGCCAACATATTCGTGGGCATTCCCACACAGACATAAGGAGAATGTTCTAGTTGCTGAGGCCAAGATCTAGGAAAATAAATAATCATTTTGCCAAGAAAAGGGAAGCTAGAGAGGTTTTCAATCCTATGAAGGCATCTCATAGCAACATAGTACCTCCCTCTGTAGAGCACTAAATAAGGGAATGTCAACTGAGAGCTAGATAGAACCTCAGAGGTCATCTAGAGCTACTCATTCATTTTCACAGATGAGGAAACTGAGGCCTGAGTAATTTGCCTAAGATCACAGAGGTAGAAAGTACCTGAGGCAGGAGTTAAACCTAAGTCCCCTAGGACCAAGTTGGACAGGAATTGTGTTTTTGCTTGTTTTGTTTTGTTTTTTAATCTCTCCCAGCTTGTTCATGGACTAACTCTGGCTCCAGAACTGGTATTCTTCCCACTACCCTATACTGCCTCCTTGGTACTGGGGACTTTTTTTTTAAGTGAACCTAAACCAGAATCCCTTGTCATTTCTATCTATACAACCTTATCCACCCGTCCAATTATAGTTCCATCCACTGGAACAACATCCAATGAGGCTACTCTTTTTCTCCTTTTTTTTTTTAAACAAAACAGTGTTGCCTCCTCAACCCCACTCCCAACCCCAGAGGTTTATTTCTTTTTTTAGGTTCAATATTCCAGGCTCCTTCAGCTTTTTTCCATCTGCCATGGCTTCCTAAACCCCAGCTATCCCAGCCACCTCCCACTGGATGCCCCCTCATTTGTCAATGTCCCTTCTAAATTGTTGGTTTGGGAGCTACATGTACGATCCTTTTTCTGTTCTGCTTTGTCTACAGAAGTGCTCCTCCTCTTTGGTGTTTTAAATTAGAAATTTAAAAATGAAATTTAAAATAAATTGTGGTGCCCAAAATTGAACAAAATCTCAATATGTTTTGTACCAGTCAGACCTAGAGGTCTAAGAAGGAATTCTTATGCCTAAAGGGAATTCATTTGAATAGGATATCCTCAGGGGGAATAGAGTAAGATAGGTCAGGAGTGATGAGGCTGGGCAGAATGAACTCATGAATTCCTAGGATAAAAGTAGAATCTTTTCTGGACATTTTCAAAAACAGGTTGAATTCATCATCTATCTGGAATGCCTCAGGGAAGTCCTGGCTAGAGACAGAAGGAAAAACAACAATATTGCAAGATTCTTTCTAGGTGAGGAATTATGGGATTCTAGTACCTGTGCCCAACCCTCTCCTATGGAGATACTTTTGTGGGCAAGGGCAGAAAACCTGCATCCTGTCTAGATGTAGCAGTTACCTTTGTTGGACAGGGCCTGCGGCCTCACATGCAGCAGCCTGAGCGTAGAATATGTCCTTGTCTGCACACCATTCCCCTTCTCAGAGAAGGGTCTGACTATGTCAAACTCTGTGCAGGCTGTGTCCTCTAACAGGCCTTCCTGGAAACTCTGGTAGCATTCCAGTTTTGAAGCCAAGATCGGCTGTGGAGACTGAGAAGAGGAGAGGAAATACCTCAGAGACAACAATGAAACTCCAACAGAATGTGGACCCTGACCCAAGACAATGAGCTCTGAACCTAGGGACCACTATAGCCAAAAATAGGTTTGGGGGAGAAAGACTTCTCATCATTCTACTGTTAGCATGCTTTTGGGCATTGGGATGAATGCATCTATTGAATTCCGGGTAGATGAGGCAGGAAAGAAAAAAGGGGGGAGGGGCAGGAATCCAAATGGAACAAATACAAAATTCAGATCTGAGCAATGCCTGAAAACAGATTGCCTAATGATCAACTACAAGTCCAGTGGACAAATGATTAAGCCTGCTACCTACCTCCTGACAGAGAGATAAGAAACTCAGGGCGCAGAATGAAACATGTCGTTTTTAGACATGGTCAATATGGGCACTGGTTTTGCTTAACTATACATGTTTGTTACAAGGGTTTGTTTTTTCTCTTTTTTCAGTAAGAGTGGGTGAGATGGAGAGAAAATAGATTTTTGTTCATTGAAATAAATTTATTTTTAAGAAGAGAGACTAGATTGCCTAAGTTGATATACACATGTATAAATAGAACCCTCAGATGTACGTGCATCTTTAATTAGAGAGGAAGTATGGCCGGGTAGAAAGAGCATGGAACACAGGTCAAGGGGACTGGGTCCTCGTCCTGGTTCTGCCACTATATCACTGTGTGGTTTTGGATAAGTTGCTTTAAGTCTCTAGACCTCAGTACCCTCATGTACTGAGATAAGAGCAGTAGACTTGAATCATCATAGGACATATGTTAAAAGCCTGGCTTAGCCACTATTTATGTGGCTTTGGGACCTCAGTTTCTCCACCTGTAAAATGAAGAGTTTGGACCAGATGACCGTTAAGGTTCCTTCCAACTCTAAATATATAATCCTAGTAATTACAGATGATGAAGTTGGATGGAGGTCTAGGGGTATTTATCACTCAATTGGTCTATGGTCCTATGGTTCTTCCAACTCTTATGCTGTGTAGTTGTGAATGAGACCCAGGAGAGCACTGTGGTTCATCCTGTGTGAAACACACCAGAACTTCTCAGAAAATGCGCCATATTGTAGGACCATTGGAGTCTTGAATTAGCCTCCAGGGTTTGTCTCATTTTATTCTTCAGTAATTTAAGTTACAGAGGCATTGAGCAGATCAGTGACTGTGAGGATGGGAATTGGGACCAGACAGAGAAAATGGTTAAGTAACCCTGTCTAAACAGTGACTGATTGCAGAATGAGCTCTAGATTCAATAGATAAACTTTGCAGGTTAATGGGAAACAACACATTCCTTCTTGAAAAGTCCCAGGAGCATACGTTGGGACTACAGCACAGGCCGATAATACTTACCGGCATTCCTGGAAGAACCTCTGACCGAAGAAAAGTAAATCCATGGTGTCGGAGGGAACACTGGTTTAAATCCTTTGTCTTCAGGAGTCGGGAGCCTTTTCTCTCGTATGTGGTAGGACATTTTCCCAAGACATCAACCTAGAACCAAAGCCCTAGGCATATGAGTGATATCAAGATTTCTCTCCTTTTCTCCCCAACTCTCTCTTTCTTCTTTATTTTTCTCTCCTCCATCTCCTTTCTTCCTTCTACCTCCTTTCCTCCCACCACACACACACACACACACACACACACACACACACACACACACACACACACACACACACACACACACCCTCCTCCATGTCTGACTTGAATCTCTCAGTTAGACCCCAACCCCTCTAAGAAAAATTGTGTGGTTGTTCTTGCTCAGACAGGGAATTCAGGCTACAAATGGTGCTTAGTTTCTCCAATTTCAACCAAACACACCCAGGCTTCTCAGTGCAATTAGCAGGCTTTAGGGAGTCAAGATATGCCATGTTATACCCTAGCCAAGAGGGACCCAGACTCACCTCATCAATGGTTTCTGGGATGGTGGTTCCAGGGCTGGTCTGAAGGAGACTCAAGATACCACGTTTCACGTTCACAACCCAGCTTGGTTCTCCTTGTTGGGGGCAGATCTTTGGAATCTTTCCATCGCGAAATACAAAAGAAAGTGGGAACTTTTCCAAAGTCATCCTAGGTGGAATCGAGTAGAATTAAGCTGATTCCACCAACCACAGGGAAGCAGGTTGGGGAATCATAGAATCATATTTAGACCAGGAAGGGCTCTCAGAGGTGAAGGATCCAGAAGACAGCTAGGAGCTTAGCTTTTGTTTCTCATCCTTTGATAACAACTGAATTTTATACTTTCTCTTTCCAGCCTTCCACCCTACATGTACTCTGCTCTCCTGCCCTTTAGCCAAGGTTTCTTCCCATCATTCTCTCTCCCCTCAATGGCTTCTGGGTCTGTTTTGAGGAAGTGTGATACAATAGAAAATGCAATGAATTTAGAAATAAGAGACCTTGGTTTCAAATCTTACCTCCACCACTTACTACTTATGTGACCTTGGGCAAGTCATTTAACCTCTTAGGGCCTGTTTCCTTTTGCATAAAATGAGAAGGCTAGACTAGAAGGCCACAAAGTTTCCATATAGCTCTCAATCTCTGATTGCATCTATAATCTATGATCTCTCCTCTTCTCATATCTCCAAGGTCTCCCCCCAAAAGCACATTTTTTTTCCCAGTATTTTTCTGCAGTCTAGACCTCTTGGACAGCAATCCCCACAAGGTCTCAGGTCACACATCTTTGCCTGTGCTGGGGAAACGCTAATGGAGTCTGACCACCCAGAATAGTGAGTGTCACTCTCTCGGCTTCAAGGAGCCCAATGTCTTCAATTCCTGTGACTTAGCATTTCTGATGAGGAGCTCCAGACAATAGACATCACCGCCCCGTTTGAGCGGTTCCTCCCCAAGCAAGCCTTTGAGCAGCGGATCCATCTGCCCCCTCAACGTTCCCATATCCTCAGACAAAAGCTCTAACAAATGAATTTAAAATAAAAGAAAAAGAAGGAAAGCTGGAGAGATGAGGAGAGTTAGGGTTGGCCCAGCTCTGACTCTCAGCTTTGAAGTAACTGTCTCCTAGAGAGTCCCAGTCTTGGGGGAGGGCTGGGAAGCTGATCAGTAGGACAATACTAGGAGATTACTAGGCTTGACCAAGCCAGACAATAGATTGTTTTTTCTTGATGATGAAAGAGAAGCAGTTCTCTAGAGAAATCTCATCTTTGGGAAGTTAGAAGATGAGGGAAAATGCAGAACTTTGTAATATTGGCTGTTCCATCCCCATGCTAGTTCTGGGACTTAACAGAAGTGAGTTGGACAGAAATGGGATTGTAAAGTCAAGAAGCTAAGTTGGGTATATATGTCTGTGTATGTATATACACATATGTCTATACACATATATGTGTATATACACAAATATGTAAAATATAGATATAAGAAATTGGTCAGATAGTCAATAAGTATTGTGGCACTTTGGTAAGCACCAGTATATAGAGAAAGGTAAAGGACAATCCCAACTCTCAAGGAACTCACATTCTCAAAGATATGAGAGGTTTAATGGATAGAAAGCTGGCCTTGAAACCAAGAAGACCCAAGATTGAGTCCTGCCTCTGACACATCCTAACCACATGGCCCTGGGCCCATTTAACCCCTTGATGACCTGAGTAATTCTCTAAGTTTCAGGCATTTGCCAATCTGCATTTTCGGAGGGGAGTTTCCACATTGGGAATTCTCTCCATTACCAAAATCACAGGTTTAGAGGTATATAAGCAGCTGTCCAAGATCTGATCTACACTGTCCATTGAGTATGTTTGTGTATTCTCCTTTTTAGGGAAGACTAGAGGCATGAACCAAACCTAAGCTTTATGTGATTCAACCTGGGTCTTTGGGATGGGAATGTGGAGAGCAAGAGTTTGAGAAAAAAAAAAAGAACCAGATTCCTCACTTGGAGCCAGGCTACCCTCAATTCATGTAAGTAGGAGTCCAGACCGAGAAGGTTGCTTTAAAGGGGAAGAGTAAGCACTCCCTGGGCCCAGAAGTAACTCTGTGCTATTATAAACATTCACAACACATACATACACACAATACATATGGCTTCAACATTCAAGAAAAGATAGGGAACAAATTTCTTCCACCAGAAGAGAGGCAAACCCGTTTCTCAGGATCCAACTCCTTACTGTAGTTTCTTGATTCCTACTGTATTCACCAGGGGTAGAGAACCTTCAGCCACATGTGGCCTCAAGGCCAAGGTCACAGGTTCCCCACACCTGGTATTCCCCAACCTTCACTGAGCATTTTTCTGCTTGGATTATGATGTTTCACGTGGATGGAAGTAGAAAGACAACCCTTTTTCATGTTTCAGGAGTTCACAAGGTCCTTAAGTAGCACCAGGGGCCTCTCCCCTGGTCTAAGTACTAAAAAACAGAATTTTTTAAACCATTCAGGGGCATTAGTAATTTGCAGAACCAATTTGGCAAGGATCCACATTGGGGTAGAATTAGTCATTTCGATCCACATGAAAGCAACCTTGGGACTTGTTTCCTTACCTCAAACTCTCCGATTCCTTCACTGGCTCTTCCTTGGATTCCAGAGAAGACCTAACCTGGATGTCTTGGAGCTAAGATGGAAATGCTGTTAGTGAATATTTTCTTGAGAGATGCTATATTATTCAATTACGAAAGATAATTCCTTTAGCTTTTAATTATATCTGGTACCATGCTAAAAGAGTCAGCATGGTAGAATAAATAGAGCACGGACCTCTGAGCCAGAAAGACCACGATTCATGCCCCACTTCTGATTGACTCTGATCGTATGACCTGGGCAAGTCATTTTTACCTTTCAAGGCTGTAGGCAACTCTCTTAAGAATGCAAATTATAGGGAAGGTGCCCACCTGCATTGGTAGAGGGAGTTCCCTCATCTGAGAGTTCCCAATAACAGTGAAACCACAGCTCTGATGTCTATGATGCTATGTAGTGTGCAAAGACAGAGTCCTGTCTCTACACCTCTATAGTCACCTGGGTAAGACGCTGCTAGGAAGAAAAGAACCAGGTTGGTGATTATAAGAGCATGAAACCGCAACGGGTTTTTTCTTGACCAAGGCTTTTAAAAGTATATGGCCACCTTGGTAAGACTTTTAAAAAGCCATTCACATAAGCATATTCCCAAGGGCCAACAACCTAAAAGAAACCAGGCTTCTGTCAAGAATAAAGAGTAGGGGCTATTAGGTGGCGCAATGAATAGAGCACTGGCCCTAGAGTCAGGAGGACCTGAGTTCAAATCTAGCCTCAGACACTTAACACTTATTAGCCATGTGACCTTGGGCAAGTCACTTAACTTCAATTGCCTTCCCCCCTCCAAAAAGCAAATAAATAAGTTTTTTTTAAGAGTAAAGAGTAAATGTAACCCACCACACCAGGGACTAAGCATCTTCTAGTTACCAATGTCTATCACCATCCAGAGCATTCAGAGAAAGGCTTACCAAAGTGGCAAAGTTACCAAAAGGATGATATTTGAGGAGCAGAGGGAAAAACCTCCCTCTTCTTCTCCACAAGGCAGAAAGCATCAGACTACAAATCAGGAGATCTGAATTCTAGTGCCAGCTAGGAAAAGGGATTCTATCTGTGACTTCATTGATCTCTCAGATGACAGAGGTTACTCTACTAATGCACCTTCTATAAAATAGAATTAAAGAGTTACCTAGAGCACTGATAGGCTAAGTGACTTACCCAGGGCCACACAGTCAGTAACTGGGGCAAATTATCTAATCTCTTTGGGTTTTGATTTCTTCATTTGCAAACAAAAAGTCTACAGTAGAGAATCTCCAAGGTAATGTTTTGTGATTCTAATATTCCCAAATAGCCCTCTTTTTCTCACTCCTTTGAGTTTAAAGCAATATGAAGCCATGAATTGTTCTTAATAAACTTAGGTCCAAGGAGTCTATCAAGAGAATTATTTCCACAGAGGAGATCTGGAGAAACAGGACAGGTAAGATTTGAACAGAAGGTCAGGGCATGTCCTCGTTAGGGAGAACATGGCTGAGGGCTCTGAGCAGTCCAAGCACAAGATGATGGCACTTGATAGCTATGGGGAGGGGGGGGGGGAGGAGGGGGGAAAGGGAGGAGGATAGGAGTGGGAAGTGCAGGAAAATAGAAGAGGAGCGTGAAAAAAAGGGAATAAGGGGTTTCACTATCAACTATCCCCTCTTGGTGGGCAACTCCCAAACGAAACTCTGGTCCTGACCTCTCTCAGCTAGAATTGAAAGTCGTACCTACATCTTTAACTGCCTGTGAAGCATTTTTCCTCCAGATATCTTAGAGGCTCTTCAGATCTCAGCTTCGACCCCAAACCGAGATCATCATTTTCTTTTTTTTTTAATTTTTAAATTTTTTTTTAGCTTTTTTATGGAGTGGGGAAGGCAGAGCAATTGGAGTTAAGTGACTTGTCCAAGGTCACACGACCAGTAAGTGTTAAAGTGTCTGAGGCTGGGTTTGAACTCGGGTCCTCCTCACTCCAGGGCCGGTGCTCTATTCACTGCACCACCTAGCTGCCCCCATCATTTTCTTTCTATCTGAGAAGGCAGCACAGTATAGTAGAAGGTACACTCACTGGTTCTGCAGTCCCAAGACCTAGGTTCAAATCTCTGCCCCTCAGGCAATTACTCCCTGCATGGCTTAGGGCCCTGGGACTTGGTTTCCTCATCTATAAAATGCAGGGGTTGTATCTGATGATCTCTCAGATCCCTTACAGCTTTAAATTCATGATCTGGTGCACAGTAGGCACTTAATAAATACTTGTTCAATGTTGCATGGTCTTCCCCAGACTTACTACAAATCACTTAACTTCCCTGGGCCTCAGTTTCCCCATCTGTAAAATGAGGGAATTAGAATAGATGGGCTCTGAGATCCCTGGTACCTCCAGATCTATTATTCCATGACCTGCTCTCTCTCGTGACAACCTTATTTCTGTCAACGGTTCCTGTACCTGTCACTCAGGCATGAAACTTTAGTCTGACTCAATCCTTCCTGGACCACCTCGGTCCTGGGGGATCTTACCTTCCTCTGAACTCTTCTGGTATGTCCTCCTTATTTGAGAACACTTAACCCTATACCCTGCCTTGAACTTTGAATCTTTCTCTTTTTGTTTTGCTATAGCTCCCATCTTGCCAAAAAGAAATTGAGCCCTTAAAGGTAAATATCACAGCTCATACGTATTTCTCTGTATTCCCTGGCAGAACTCAGACAGGGCTCTGCACACAGCAGGCACTCGAGAAATATTGTTAGTAAAATAAAACTTTTCCCACTTCACAAGCTGGTTTCAGATTGCCCTGGGTGTGTCATACTGACCGGGAGAAGTTTGGGGTCTGGTCGTTCCTCTGAACCCATGTAACACATGTATTAAGTCATTATTTTATATTTCTTCCTTCCAACAGAACGAACTTCTCTGGGTTCATTTGGTGACTGGGGGGAGGCAACACAATACAACGCCTCTGGAGTTAGAAGATCTGGGTTTGAATCCTGTATTGGACACTTACTGCTTATGTGACCTGAGGCAAGTCACACAACTCCCCTGTGCTTCAGTTTCCTCATCTATAAATGAAGGTGATGAAATAGATAGCCTCCGGGCGGCTAGGTGGTGCAGTGAATAGAGCACCGGCCCTGGAGTGAGGAGGACCCGAGTTCAAATCCAGCCTCAGACACTTAACGCTTACAAGCTGTGTGATCTTGGGCAAGTCACTTAACCCGAATTGCCCTGTCTTCCACCCTCCAAAAAACAAAAAAAAGAAAAAAAGAAAGAAACAGATGGCTTCCGAGGTCCCCTCCAGCCCTAGAGCTATGATCTTCCGATGTCAAGAATTTCTGTCAGTTTATTAGGAGTTTCACTTTCCACAGCTGAACCCTGTCTCTAACACATAAAAAACCAGCCCCAAGAGTGACTGCTTCTGTGTGCCCCCATTGGCTTTAGCGCAGCCGTCATGGAAGGGCTTCCTGAGAATACTCACCCATAGCACCATGTGGCACCTGCTGATAACATCCATGATCACCAGCCCCTCAAACCCAAGGCTGCTCTTCTGGGCCCCACTGCCCTGCAGAGAGGTACTACTGCTGGTCGTATAGCGATAGCTGTATTGGGTACCTTTGGAGAAGTAGAGCACACCAGGACCTAGGAAACAGGAGAGGCAGCTACAAGCTGGAACGTTACCCTGAGCAGATTGGCCCATAGCCTTGGCAAACTCAGCTGCAGCACGGACGTCATGCAACATAGGGCACACGCCTAGAAGTCAGAAAGGGCTTTAGATGGTCATCTAATCCAATTCTCTTGTTTTTACAAGTGAGGAAACTGAGGAACAGAGAGATTAAGTGAAGTCTCCAATGTTACCCACGTAGCATGTGGCAGTCAGCATTTGAACTCAGGTCTTCTAACTCCAAATTCAGCTCCCCAGAGAGTATTTCTCTCTGAATTGCCATCTATCCAATTCAATTCAACAAAACATTAAGTATCTATTTTGCTTAAGGAGAAAAGTAGCCATGGTATAGACCAGTGATTCCCAACCTTCCTAATGCCATGACCCTTTAATACTTGTATGTGGGCGTATCTGCAGATGGGCAGACACGCCTGGAGACAGATAGAGGAGCAGTGTCTCAGTTCCTAAGACCATTGGAAATACATGCTTTCTGATGGTCTTAGGTGACCCCTGTGACCGGGTCGTTCGACCCCCAAAGGGGTCGCGACCCACAGGTTGAGAACCACTGGTATAGACTCTGGCCCAGCGTCAAGAATATTTCTGAGATACACTGGCTAGATGACTCTAAGCAAATCTCTTAACTTCTCCATGCTCCAATTCTCCAAAGACTTCTTTTTTGCAGAGTAATTGCCCAATTCAGCATTGAGGAAAGGTGCCTCCTACACAACAGCTACTCACATGGATCTAATTACAAAGTAAAAAAAAATATTAAGCAAACTGTCTTAGATATCATAAAGGCAAAGTTAAAAAGCAATGCAGTTCCTGCCCTCAAGGAGCTTATAGTCTAATTGGGGGTTGGAGGGAGGAGAGGATGAGACAGCAATAGACTGATCAGCAATTATTAAGGGCTTACTATGGACTAGGTAAGGCAGCCAGGTAACCTGGAGTCAGGAAGGCCTGAGTTCAAATTCAACCTCAGGCACTTTAGGCAAGTCACTTAACCTCTGCTTGCCTTGTTTCACTGGGGAAGGGAATGGCAAACCACTCTGGCGTCTCTGCCAAGCAAACCCCATGGACAGTATGGTTCACGGAGTCCCAAAGAACTGGACCCAACTGAATAGCAACAATACTGGATTAGAAAAATATTTGGGGGTGGAAAGAGGGCTGCAGTGTGGATAGAGTGCTGGCCCTGGAGTCAAGAGAACATGAATTCAAATCCAGCCTCAGACACTTACTAGCTGCATGACCCTGGGCAAGTCACTTAACCCCTATTTGCCTCCGTTTTCTCATCTGTAAAATGATCTGGAGAAGGAAATGGCAAACCACAAACCAGTGTCTTTGCCAGAAAAATCCGAATGGAGTCATAGAGAGTCCGGAAACAATTCAACAAAAACAACAAAACTACCTAGCTTTAGGCCAATTTTGAGTTAATGAGACATATACAAGTCAGTTAAGTAGCTAGGCAGATAAAGCACTATATTGAGCACTTAAGGTCAATAGACATAAAGCACATCATAATCCCTCTGCCTCCGTGTCCTCCTCTGTAAAATGGGTATGCTAATAATACCTGCTTCATAGAATTGTGAAGATTCAGCGAGATAATATATGTCAAATCCTTTGCAAACCTAAAAGCACTATAAAAATGCTGGTTATCATTGGCTGTATTATAAACAATAAGGTGCCAGCATTAGCCGTAATATTGAGGACATAATCTAGAGAGCCCAGAGACTCTGGGACTCTTTTTTTTTGGAGAGGTAGGTGGGGTTAAGTGACTCACCCAAGGTCACACACAGGACTCTTAATTTGGTAGAAAAAGAAGATAAAATGGTGATTACTTCCATTTCACTAAATTATGGAGAATAAACTTCTCCATAATATACTCTTCCATAAGATCAACCACAATTCTTCATATTTGTATCAGGATTTTAGCTTTTGCTTTTGGAAGCACATTCCCAACCACTAACTCACCTGATTCATAATAAGCATCCCCTCTTTGAGAATGAAGGACAGACAACAAGAAGAAGCAGCTAGATGTTTTTTCCTCAGAGCCTTGAATGCCTTATACGCAAGATGAGGAAGTTAGACTAGATAATATCTAAGATGACCTGTGAGACTCAGAGACAAGACACAATGGACTTCCAATCCTGCCTCAGACATATAGTAGCCACATGAGGCTAGGTTAACCTGGCCCCGTCTTTCTTCTCCAGTCTTCTCATACATCTCTCCTTCCCGCCCCCGCCCCATATATGCTATGGTTCAGCCATTATTGGCCTATTTCCTATTTCTCCCATCATGACACTCATTTCCCATCTCCGTGCCTTTGCTCTGGTTGTGTCCTCTGCTTGGAATGCTCTCCCTCATCACTTCAGCTTCCTGACATCTGCTGTTTCTTTCAACAATCAATTAAATGCCACCTTCTTTAGGGGACCTCAATCTCCTCAACCACTTACATCTTCACTTCTAAGACTACCTTCATTCTTCTCATGTGTGTGTGTGTGTGTGTGTGTGTGTGTGTGTGTGTGTGTGTGTGTGTGTGTACACACACATTTATCTCTTCCACATCTTGACTTTGCCTAGATTTGAACTCAGGAAGTTGTCCTCCTGACTCCAGGCCCAGCACTCTATCTGCTCTGTTACCTGGCTGTCCATAACAAGTGCTTAATAAATGCTTGATGTTGGTGATTAACTTCTCAGTTTCCCCATCTGTAAAATGAACAAAATCATAGCACCTACCTCACAAAGTTGTTGTGCGTTTCAAATACCAGGCAGGGTATCCCCAAGGTCTTAGTGAAGTTCTGAGCCATTAAAGACATAAGCCAAGACTCTGGGGACCCCTTTTATGTGAAGTCCTTCACAAATCTTAAAGCACCATATGAATGTAAGTTATTGCTGTGATGATTCTATCATACCTGGTCAAGCACATGCGGCATTTCCAACCACCAAGCATAAAACAAACCATCTAAAAGAAGAAGCCAGAAGCTGAAAAGACTGTGGTGTATGTGTCTAGTGGAGTATTCTTGAGCAGCAAAAAGGTACGAATATGAAGAATTCAGAGAAATATAGGAAGATTTATATAAATTGGTACATATCATAACAACAGATCCAAAGGAGGATTATATACAACAACTATAACAAAGTAAATGAAAAGACTACAAAAAAGAAATCAAGCTTGAAGTAATTGAAAAAACTAGTCACAGCTTGGGGTGGCTAGGTGGTGCAGTGAATAGAGCACCAGCCCTGGAGGCAGGAGGTCCTGAGTTCAAATCCAGCCTCAGACACTTAATACTTCCTAGCCATGTGACCTTGGGCAAGTCACTTAACCCCAACTGCCCTGCCTTTTCCCACCCCCAAGAAAGCAGAGAATGAAATATAACCTCTCGGCAGAATGCTGCATATAATGTCAGATGCTATCATTCTAGTGGGTGTTGCTGCTGTTCATTTGTGTCCGATTCCTCACTACCCCATTTCAGGTTTTCTTGGCAAAGATACCAGAGTGGTTTGCCATTTCCTTCTCCAGTTGATTTTATAGATGCGGAAACTGAGGCAAACAGGGTTAAGTGGCTTATTCAGGGTGACATAGCTAGTAAGTGTCTGAAGCTGGATTTGAATTTGAATTTGAATTCAGAAAAATGAGTCTTCTTGACTCCAAGCCCAGCAGTCTGTCCACTGTGCCACCTAGCTGCCCCTCTTTTAATGAGGTATTCTTACTTAATTGGTTTTTTTTTTCCTCTAGTGCAAGGAAGGATTCAAAGTGAGAAGAGGAGGAAGAGGTGGGTTTTTTTTCTTTTTTTCCTTCAAAACAGATCATAGTTCCAGGAAACTGATGATTATGCATTGTACCCATTTCATGAAATATACATTGGACAGAATGGACATAACCAATGCAGGAATTTGTCTTTCTTGACTATGCATATCTGTTAGAAAGGTTTTTGTTTTGTTTTGTTTTTATGATGGGAGAGAGGAAAAGGCAATGAATGTTTGTTCATTGCAAAAGAAAATTGAACTACAAAAAAGAAAATAAATGATTGTTAATTTTTTTTAAATAAATTAAAATTTAAAAGAAATAACTGTGATATAAAGACATAAATAAGATACATAAAAAGAAACAGCCAGATGACCAGAATAAGACACATATTGAACAGAATTAACATAGCCAATGAAGGAACTTGTTTTGTTCGACTGTATTTTTTGTTGTAAAGGTTTTTTGTTTCTTTTTTAGCAGTGGAAAAGAAAGAAAATAAATGCTTGTTAATTGCAAAAAAAAAAATTTTAATTAAACTATGAAAAAGAAAATTAATGAGTATTAATTTTTAAAGCAAAATTAATTTTTAAGATAAATAAATGTGATGTAAAGACATCGGTAAACTATATTTTGAAAAGAAACAGTCAGAAGGCCTGGATGGGTGTCACCAGTCTGTCATAGGTTTTCATTCTGCTCTTTCACTTATTCTTTAAATACTTTATGAATAGAAGGGGTGCAGAATGGTCCTCAAGCTTGGACCACCATGGTCATTCTCAGTTATCTCCGAGACACTGCCGCCAGCAGGTACCCTTCCCAGACCTTAATACAATCCTGCAAACTACAGAGTGGATGTTAAATGAAATAACATTTATAAAGTGATAGCTCAGTGCCTGGCACACAGAAAGGGCTAAAAATGTTAGTGGTTACCATCATCATCATCACTATTATTAAACTGAGAAAAAGAGGGAAAAGAGGCAAGAACCAGGGAGAAACCTCAAACTGCTGGGTCTACTGGGCATGCCCAGAAGTTAACTTCTCCATCCAGTGTTTCTCACTCACCAGCACATTCTGTCATACAGGAGGCTTCCTGCCCAGGATTCTTTGGAGTATCTGAAATAATAAATGAAATTTGTAGGAGTTGTAGCCCAACTACAAAGCGTCCTTGTGAAGCTTCATGCACAGCCCCGTGCCCCATGCCTTTGGCTTATAGAGAACTTGACATGCCACCTCCAAGTGCTGGGAGGCTTCAAGGTGATGTTGGCCAGCGGCCTGTCACCCCACCCTCCACTCCCCATTCATGGCAGAACTAGAGCCTTCTTGTCTCCAGCAGAAGTGACAGTGTTTTTGACTGCCCATTGTGGTAGGCTCTACCCTCCCTTCTGGAGGCCATTTGCCCCTGTGTTCCACCCCTCAGTTTGGCACAAGGGCAAGAGAACTGGGTCTAGAAGCAGAGGACCTCAGTTCCTAACTGAATGCCCTTGCTCACATCTCTAACATCTGTTTCCACATCTATAAAATGAGAAGAGCTGGACTGGGGGGCCCCTCAAGTCCTTTCCACCTCTAACTTACGGTCCTATGGTGGTGATCCTTTGGGTGCTGGGTGGGTGTTTCAGCCTTCTTCCTCTAACGGAAGAATATACAAGCAAAAATAAGAGTGGTCATAAGACCCTTCACTCTCAGATTAGCCATAATCTAGCCTTCCCTATCTTATTGATGACTTATATTTGCTGTAGAAATGGACCCAAGTGGGAATGCGAAGGAGCCAACTGGAACTAATTCTTGAGATTATTTAATTTTCAACCTGAGCATTTGCACCTCAAAAACCATCAAATACTCCAAATCAGAGCTTGTTTTTATTGTTCTTTTGATGGTCTAGAATTAAGAAATGGATGGAGAAAATAAGAACAGTGCAGACAGACTCAACTTAAAAGGGTGCCCTGCGTTTTCTGAGAGCAGACTGATAAACATGTGCCAGCACACCCCGGGACCCAAGTATTACAGAGAAATCACCTGGCACTTGGAGCTCAGGCTTTTTTCTCTTCTATGCCCTTTTAATTTAGCTAAACCCAAGCCACATGGACACTTGTGAAACATATTCCTTTCTCCAAAGATAGGGCTATAACTATGATGAGACCACTAGGGTTTTGTGCCAGAGTGGAAAATGAAGAGGAAATTAAGAATACAGTCATTTGGTACACTCCCTCGGCTCTCCAGCAAGTTGCCCTACTAGGTTTCTAGTTCCCACACACTCAGGTGAACCTACTCATATCTCTGCAACCTGACCCAGGTACAAAAACATTGCTCTGTATAGTTCTGTCAAGGAGTAACCAAAATTTCACAAAACAAGGGGCTGTGATCACAAATAATGGGTAAATTTTAGAGAGATTTTAGTGCTTTTTGGAGTTTCAGTTCCACCTCCAAGAAAAGTGGCTGTCTATGAATATTTAAAAATACTAAATGGAGTTCCTAAAAAGTTATTTTTGCTTGTAATTGGGAAAAAAGAAAAAGCAAAAGCATTTCACAAAGGAAAGCCCCACTCCCTTCAATATGGCATAAAAAGCCTTTAAAATAATCAAGACCTATAGGGTTTCTGATATTTATTCTAAAAGTTTTGACCCTCTTTGATCCAAAGCTAGTTTGTCTTTGTTTTTTTTTTTTTTTAAATTAAATCAGAGCTAATGTTTAATTAATTGTCAGAAGGGTAAAGTCACATTTCAACCCCATATAGTTTTAGTCCATCTAACTTCCCTTTGAAATATTATCTCCCCTCTCCAGGACACCTTGGATGGCGTCCATGTGCCAAATTAAACAACTTTATGAAAGAACCAGCTTTAAGCTTTCAGTTGTGTAAAAGCATACATTTATCCCTTTTTTTTTTCATTTCATCATATCTGCTCTGCCCCCCAGCATCCCTGATAAGGTGATCCCACAAGAATTCTCCTGTGAATTCTGAAAAAAAGCAAAATCATCCCCTAAGGTAGTGAAGACTGACAAGCTACAGGGAATTCTAAAAGCAATGCCTCTGTTCTTATTCCATTCTGGTTAACTTTTTTAAAAATCTAAAACAAGGAAAACAATTATAGATCAATCCTTCGGTAATCATATTTAGCAAATAAAAACTAACCAACACAAAATTTTTTGTGGGTTGTTTTTTTCAATTCCTTTCCAGGGACTAAATCTTCCAGTCATATCTTACCCTCTCAACTCAAACTTCTGAAACAGACATCACCTGCATCCATAGACCCAAGAAATCAAATCTAATTACACAGCTCAGCTCTTTCAAATGTAATTTCTGCACTAGATTTCCACTGAGATGACCTGGATAAATATTCCACTTCCTGTCAAAGCTTGACACCTATCAGAGGGACAGCTTGATATTTCAAAAACCCAGTTTCCAAACACAGCAAGCCAGGAATCATTTCATTGCCCTAGATTTGAGCAACTGGCGCTAGGAAATATTTTTCCTAAAGTTCCCCAAACTCCACCTCATTTCCCTGTTTCCCCAGATAATGCTGCTGGCTGAAGATGAGACAGTCTGGTTCTCTGACATTACCAGTCAAGAGTTCTCCCTTTCCTTCCCCTCTCTCCTCCCATTCACAAGCCTTTGATGTGAAACAGTAAGACAGAGTTGCCTGAGGAGGGGAAGGGGGGGAGGAGAGATACTCCAACTCTGAGAAAGCCCCCCTGCCCTTCAGAATCTGTTTTCCCAGAGGAAGGTAGGACCATGAAAGCAACATCTTTCTGCAAGCAGGGCAGGGGGTGGGGAGAGAACCCCCAGAACTGTAGTTGTTCTTACTCATAATTTACTTACACCCTGTAGCTGCTGCCACCACAGTCCAGAGTAAGACGAAAGCCGTGAGCCCCATGACCATCAGGATCGCCTGCTTAGCCCAAAGTTAACCAAACAACATCAGCTCCAGCCCTCAAAGGCAGCTCTGAGACGGGCAGCACTGAAAGGACACTTTCTTTACGGGCTAGCAATGCACTGCTTCATTTCTTAGCCAGAGGGGTGTGGGGAGGGGAGGAGAAGGGGCTTCGAGAGGAAGTTTGCCAGCCAATCAGAGCCCTGTGATAAAGTTATAAGTTCCCCATCTGAAAGGAAAGGGGAAAAAAAGGTACTGACCAATGAGAAAAATCCCCCTTTCCTAACCTAGGAAAAGAGAGTGCTTTGCCTCCTCATGGCTGGCAAAACTCACAGCCCCTAATGGAACTACTAACCCACTAGAAATGAAAGGCAAGCATTTCCCCTTACCCAGGCCTCATTTGGGAAAGGGGCAAAGCAGAAAAAAAAAGGCAATTGTGCAGAGAGAATCATGGGAACATTTTCCCATGAATCCAACTCTCTCATGTTACAAATGAGGAAACTGAGGCCAGAAAGGTTAACTGACTTGCCCATGGTTATACTAAGCCGAGAAGCTAATAAGCAGCTGAGGCAATATTTGATTTGAAGTATTAGCATAAATGAGATTTCATAGGAAGACATAGGAGACACATAGGAAATCTCATTAATTAAATTAAATTAATTACATTAATAAAGAAAATAGTCCCCAATAGCTAATGAAAGCTTTCATTCCATATGAAATTGTCATGGCTAAAATTTATGCTAATTAAATAAAATGTTGAAATTTTCATTCATTTCATTTCTTGAAAATATGCATAGTTAATGAGATTTCCTATGTGTCCAGACTTTAGGGACACCCTGTACTTCTGTTTTCCTGGTTCCCAGCGTTCTGGTTTTCAGAATCATGACCCAGAATGTGAAACATTCCCAAGATGAAAAGTAAAGGTCTTTGCCTCCAAGCTGAAGCAATTCAACCCAGCAAGTATCTGTTGAGAAACTAGTGTATTCAGCATTGTGCTCTACGTGAACAACCAATCTCAATTTCAGAGGACTGGCAATAAAACATTCCTCCCTCCTCTCAGAAGAGAGGTGGTGAGCTGTAGGTGCAGAATGATGCATACGTTGTCCTACATGGTCAAGAAATTGTCTTGTTTTGCTCTGTGTGTGTGTGTGTGTGTGTGTGTGTTATATTCTAGGTGTCACTGAGAAGTTACAACAATGTAAAAAGATTTTATATATATATATATATATACACACACACACACACCCCTAAAGAGTATGTCATATAAAGCCTATATACATAATATATACATATATGTGTGTATATGTAGAAGGGAGGGGAGGGAAAAGGAGGGGAGGGGAGGGGAGTGAGAGAGAGAGAGAGAGAGAGAGAGTATAAACGGTCTTCCAATCAAGCCCTGGGTCATTTCCTGGGTTTCTAGTACCTAGAAGGAGGAGGGACTCTTAACAGGGAGAGAATGCTGAGTGAAGCAGAATTGGTGCCAGAGTTTCTTAGAAGAGGAGATATAGATCATTCTAGAGATTCTTCAGGAAAGACACAAGGGGAGAGACAGAATTTGGAAGATGTAAAGGAAGCTGTCTTTGCAACAGGTCTGTGGCTTCCAAAGCCTTTCGTTCTTTCTGTTGTTGCGTTTCATTCTCGAAGTTCATGAAATCAGGGAGGAGATGCCGTGGCATGCAAATCAATTGGATTTGAGTTTGGGAGGGCTGTGTAAAGTCACCAGCCTTACTTTCTCCTCTGGAGCCATCTGGGTCCAGTGGCCAAATATAGATAGATCAGGATGACTGGAGATAGCTGGAGACCTTGGTCTTTTTTAAGCTAAGGTCTTTTCATTCTCTCCACATTTCTTTTGAAAAGTCTCTGGCACCAACTGTTGCCAGGTATGCAGAACTAACTCAGTATCTCTCCCTCACTTAGAAGTCTCTTCTTCTAGGTACCAGAAGACCAAGAAACATCCCAGGCTTATTTGACAGCCTGTTTCTATATCTTGTTGTAGGTGTTATTAAGGATACGCAGAATAAGACACAGTTCTTGTTCTCTAGGAACTTACAGCACAGTTACAGAGATGGAACATATTCATCTGAAACTCAATGTAAGAGTAACAGGAATTAATAAATAAATATTATATCTTTTACGGGAAGCCTTTCCTAACCCCTCTTAATTCTAGTGCCTTTCCTCTGTTAACTATTTCCTATTTATCCTGCCTATAGCTTTCTTTATATATATAGTTAGTTTTTCCACATCTCAACTTTCCATATCACAGTTTTGATACATTGCAAGTTGACATAAGAAATTAAATGAAAATTTTTTGAGAGTTTTGCAAAAAGGAGGCCAGCAGATGACACAGAAAAAGTTTAAAAACTCAGAAATGCATAAAATATACATATAGTATTATATAATAGCAACTTACTTTTATCTTTGAATACCATAATAATTCAGACTTCTTCTCTGGCAAAGGGAGGGCCAAAAAATTTTACACGGATTTTCCAGATTCCAGTGGTGCATCACTCCTAACAATGTAGAAGGCATAACTATATTTGTTTGCAAATGGTCACTCCCTTTAGGTTGTAAGCTCCTTGTAGGCAGGGAATGTCTTTTGCCTCCTTTTATATCCCAAGCACTTAGCACAGTGCCTGGCACACAACAGGAACTTTCTAAGTGTTTTTTGTTCTATTCATTGATTGATTACAGAAAAAATTACTGATAGGCTAAACAGTCAAGAAAGAGTTAATACAGGAGGGAAGCTTTAAAGCAGGTCTTGAAGATCAGCAGCAGATAGAGATGTCAACTTGCCTTCAAAGACCACTGCTGACTCTCCAGAGATCAGAACTGGGATCATATCATGCCTTCAATGTCTACTATTCATGTGAATTTGGAAAAACCACTTAACTTTCTGGGCCCTCAGTTTCTTCATGTGTAAAATGTTGTTAGTGGCATCCCTTCCAGCTCTTGGCCCTATGACCCTTCTATTTAGTCTTGCCTTCACCTCAGGCAAAGGCCCTGCATTTCCTTGGTTTCCTCGGTTTCTTTGGAGCCACCATGGTCAGAGAGATGAATCCGGAGGAAAATGTTTTCATTCATGATTGTCGCCACAGCGATTTGTCCCGTAAGATGACTGATACCTGTGAGACCTGCCACTGACGTGTGCACAGTTCCAGCATCATTATGACTCCGTTTATCTTAGCAGATGAAAAAAATCAGTTATTTCCTTGAAGTTGCTTTTATTGGATTGGAGGGCAACCTAACCAGACAGACCCCCAAAAGCTCAGGCCTTGTAAATACTCAGAACATCATAAACAAGATTCTTAAGATGATTTTTCATTGTACATATAGTTATTTTACCCCCAAAATTTGATTTCCCCCAAATTAATTGGCATTCTGAAAGTGGTGAGCATCTAGCTTGATTATCTTTAGACAGAACTGGAGTACATGGAGGTTTTCATAATGTTAATTACCATCATGCCAAAGCTCAAAGCTTTGGGTACAAAAACCATTATCTCATTATCAAAAGTCCACCACTTATATGCCACCAAGAATAGAGAAAAATTATGAATCTTCACCCAAGAAAAAGAACTGACCAGTAGGGGGTACTGTAAGCCTCTGCAGATTTTCCATGAGATTTAAGGCAGTGTGTAATAAGCTTTGTACCAGTCTTTCATAAACCTAGCTACCTGTTGCTGATCTTACAGATTGAAAAAATTCACACATTTTTTGGAGGGGAGAGAAGGACATTTTGTGTTCATCTCCTTACTCACATGTACACAACTGGAATTGTTCCCTTAGCAAATAAATCCAAATTTAGTTTCACAACTAAGGACCACACACTGGTGTGTTTGCATAGCTCTGGGGAGAAATGTTTTCATTAGAATACATTGGCTTTGTATTTGATTGCTTGTCCTTCCAGTGGGGGTGGGTGGCAAGGGAGGAGGAGAAAGAATCTGGAATCTGGAGTTCCATAATCAAATGTTATGAATGTGTATCTATCTATCTATCTATATATGCAATTATTATTATTATTATTGAC
>CM053590.1:133488090-133508580 GCA_028646515.1 Pseudochirops corinnae
GGGGGACACACTGGGATGGCTGTTTTGGGGCGGTGGGTGGGAGAAAGAGGGGGAGAAAATATGTAACTCATAATCTTGTGGAAATGAATGATGCAAACTATAAGAAAATTAAAAAATAAAAAATAAAAAAGTCAGAGGAGGCTTTTGGTCATATGAAAAAACACTGGCAAGGTCACATGGCAAGGATTCTGAACAATATATAGAAATCCAACTAACAGAATGGATCCCAGGGGACAATAAATAGCATATTAAGAACCAAAAAAAAAAAAAAAAAGAATACATTGGCTTGCCTTTGGAAAATGCTAGTCAGTGTGTAAGAGGGTGGCCGTTCAGTAATGTACTTTTATCTCTCCAGAATCGCTCATCTTACTCACCAGGAGGGGAAATAAAAGAAGATGAATGATTGCAGCCCCTTTGAAGGGAGTGATGGGAGTTTTCCCCCTGCCTCTTCCCCAGAACATGAAGGGCCAATTATTTTTGCCTTCATTTTCTACAACAAAGGAGATCTTTCTCTCTCTCTTTCCTTCCTTCCTTCCTTTCTTTTTCCTTTTGATAATCTGGGATTTAATTTTCAAAGTTGTTCTTTCTGAAACAAAGAATGAACAATAACTTTCTGAAACGAGTCTTGGGTCTATCCTTTGCTAAGGAGAATTAAAAAAAAAATTTCAGGGAAGGCCGTTTCCAGTTCTCCTTTGCAGATGAATCCTTAGCTTACGTTACTCTTTAACTGTATAAGGTAACAAAGTACCATAGTGCCAGGTTTACTTGACATTCCCTCGTGTTACAATCACTTATTTTTCCTTATTTCTTACAATAAATCCTCTGAATGGAAGCAGATTCACCAGAGTTGTGAGCTGTTTTGCATAGTGGAAAGAAGGATGGGAATCAGAGTTGGGAGACCTCCGTTCAAATCCTGACTTACTGGTTGTGTGACTTTTGGTAACATTTTGACTTTGACTGTCTGACTTTTGTTTTTGTTTTTTTGGAGGGCAGTTGGGGTTAAGTGACTTGGCCAAGGTCACACAGCTAGTAAGTGTTAAGAGTCTGAGGTCGGGTTTGAACTCAGGTCCTCTTGACTCCAGGGCCAGTGCTCTCTGTTCACTGTGCCACCTGGCAGCCTCTTTTTGACTTTTTTTTTTTTTTTAACGTTTTGGTTGCTTTTCCCAAAGTTTCTGTTTCTTCATCTCTAAAATGATAGAAGAAATTGCATTACATCTCAAAGAGTCATTGAGAGGAAAGAATTACACAACTCTTAGAGGAAGTTTTGTGGTACAGTAGGCCACATGTTATAAATTAGGGACAGGAAAACCTGAGTCGAAGTTGGAACTCCAAAACTTATTAGCACCTAACCTCTTGATTTCCTTGTCTGTTAAAAAAAAAAAAGGTGGGGGAGAAGGACATACTAATACGTACCTCATTTCTATGACAATCAAATAACAATGTATGAAAAGTGCTTTATAAACCTTAACAGGTTGCATAAATGCCATTATTATTTTTCTCTCATATAAATGATCATTTTTATAACTAGAACAGCTTCACTTTCTATTTATCCCAGATTCAATTTACTATATCCTCCCTTCCCCCCACTTCCCAAAACAGCATCTCTGCCCCTTATGAATGTTTAAGGTGGGAAGGAAGGATACCACCATTTTGGATGTGTGAAGGAAGGGTTTTTTGGTTTTTGGTATAGAGGAGGCCTGAAAATTATAACATGGAGGTCACCTCCTACTGTCTCCACATGTTGGCGTTCCTGCTAATAAAACGCATGGCTACTGATCCTTCCTCAGGTAAGGCAAGGCTAGCATCTTTTAGCTGGCACCTTTGGACTATAAATAACTTGGTCTCATGCAATTATATTGTTTGGCTTTTATCTTTTGTGTCAAAAAATAACCTTCACCTACTCCTAGGAGCAAATATTTATCCGACGCATATAATATCACTTCAGGTTCCAATGTGTTAATTGATTTTGCTGATTTTTTTTTTCCTCTTAAAAAATCACTATCATAAGGGACAGCTGTCTGGGAGAGGGTGAAGGGACAGAAGGGAAAATGTAGTTGACATCAAAACAAAACAAAAGATACCCATTAAAATATTTCAAAAACATCTTAGTACATCTATTTTAAGGCCAGAAAACTCCATTTCTCATGGAAACACAGGTATTTATTTGGTGATGTCGATTAATCAAGTTGCATGTATTTCACTGAAAGGCAGCAGTAACATCTGTGTGGGCATATAACAAAACAGGCTTTGTTGAGAATTCTTTGGCATTGAAAAACTTCAGAACACTGATCAACGCAAAGACCAATAATGACTTCAGAGGACTGATGGTGAAGCATGTCTCCTGCCTCTTGGAAATAGCCAGAAGATCATAAACCAGAATGTTACCTACAATATCTTTCCATGGTCCATAAGATTATAGCACTATAATGCAGAATGAGGTGTACATTTTCAGCCCATGGCCAATGTGCTGTTTGTTTGGGGTTTGGGGTTTTTTTTTGGGGGGGGGGAGTTGTTTTGTTTTGGGATACTCAGTTCTTAGGAGGGAAGGCTCTATTGGGAGGAGGGGAATCATTGGGAAGTGACAGCAGTATAAAAGAAAAGAACATGAATAAAACATTTTAAAGGAAAAACGTCTTGGCCATTGAATACCACCCAATACAAATGAGGCATTGCAAATTCTTCCATGAAGCATACTTTGTCATGTTGCATTTTGTGTGTGGAAAAGAAGGGAAAAGACGCTGAAGAGTTCAGTGGAACATAGTAAATGTCTAGTGATCTTCCAGTGAATTGCCTTTATTAAAGGAGTAAGCTATTTATCATTTTCATTCATCCACATGCTGATCCCCACTTTTTCTCCTTTTGTTCAATCACTAAACAACAGATGTACATCAAATAATTAATAAAATAAGCACCCATTTTAACATAATGAAGGAATGATTGTCAACAAACAGTAAGTGCTGGTTATGTGTTGGTAACCATGCTAAGCAAGCAGGCATTTATTTATTAAGGAAGTAATTACTTATTTATTAAGGAAGCACTGGGGAGCAGAGAAAGGCATAAAATAGCCCTGGGTTTCAAGAAGCTAGCATTCTAGTGTGGTGACAAACCTGAAAATAATTATGTACATGCAAGATATATTTAGAGTAGGTAGGTAGAAGGAAATCTCTGACAGGAAAGCACTAAGCTGGAGGGACTGGGAAAAGCCTCTGGCAGAAGGCAAGATTTGAGCTCAATCGTGAAGAAAGCCAGCAAAACAGGGTGGAACCACAATGACAAGAAACTGCAAAAATCAAGAGATACAGAGTTAGGTCAGAGAAAAAGCCATCACTGGACCGGAAATAAGTCATGTGGAGGGGAGATGGCTACTATTTACTGGCAATCAAAGGTGTGGTGGTCATGCTAGGAAGTTGAGAAAACACGAGACTATTTTCAGTCAAATATTGAACAGCATTTCTGACCACAAACTTAGTGAGAACTAAGTTAGGGAAGTGGCTAAATTTGGATTGACACTCTTCCTGTAAAGTTGTGGAACTAAATTATTTATATGTTTGAAAATGAAAGAGAAACCGTATCCACTTTATCACACATATAATTATTTGTGCCATATTTAAAATAGTATCACTAGCTAGCAGGTGCCCCACTGGGAGTTAGGGGAACGTTTGGAACGCTGAAAAGAGAGAGAGGCATCTCAATAATTCTGGCCAGTGCAATGAATGACCAGCCACGATTTCAGATTCTATCCACTTCCTGACATGGAAGTGATGATCTCAGAGTGTAGAATGAGACATATTGTTTTTCAGACATAGCCAATGTGGAAATTTGTTTAGTTTGACTATGTACACTTTTTACAAGAATTTTTCCTTTTTGAATAGGAAGATAGAGAAAATCTATTTTTATTCATTGAAAAATGTTTTGCTTTTTAAAAAGAAGTGACAGTCAACTTTGCACTAAAATGGGCAACTATTAATGTGAAAATCATCATCAAAAACAAAATGTGTTTGCTACACGTAAATAACCTACTTCCCCAGATGGAAGCTTAATATTCTAAGGTCAAACTAAGCCACTTATATATGCAACTGACCCACAATGGTAAGAATAAGGAGTAGTGCACCCAACAAGTCAAAGAAAAGTAATGCTCAGTGGGATTGAGTTAAGACTAAGGAAATTGCTACCGTTAACGTGGAATGACATAGGTGCTTAAGAGCTTTTCCCCTTTAATGCCCACACATACTGCAGAAGCTTGAATGGCACATATAAAGTTAAGAGCTGATTTGATGTGAAAGTATTTGCAGATCCTATACATGATTGCACGCCACCATGGGGGGGGGGGGGCGAAGGGAGGGGAGAAAATCTGAAACCCAAGTGATTGTGGAACTGAATGTTGTAAATTAAAAGTAAATAAGTAAATAAAAAAAAAAATTAAAAAAAAAAAAGAAAAGAAGTCACAAAAAAAAAAAAAGAGCTGATTTGATATAGATGGAAGGGGAAAAAAAGAGATAAAGAACAGACTCTTACTACACAGGAAGTTAATTTGATGCAACCAAGCAGAGCTTCAGAGTAGAAGGGGAGGAAATGCATAATCATTAACCTATGATCTCATTCCCAATTCTCAGAAGCAGTTGGAACTCTGAAAAATTTAGGACTGGTAATAGTTAGAAACATCCCAGGGCAGGTAGGTGGTGTAGCAGGAAGAGTGCCAGATCTAATCCAAATCTGGCCGCAGACACTTAAGAGCTGTGTGACTCTAGGCAAGTCACCTAACCCTGTTTGCCTCGGTTTCCTCATTGGTAAAATGAACTGGAGAAGGAAATGGCAAACCATTCCGGTATCTTTGCCAAGAAAACCCCAAAGGGGTCACAGAGTTGGATATGACTGAAAAATGACTGAACAAAGACAACAACAGCTAGAAAAATAAAAACTTTGGATCCAAGTTGGCAAGTTAAATGTTCTCATGCCGGCAGTCAGGGTAGCACACTGGATAGAAGGCTGTATCTCAGTCAGGAAGCTGTGTTACCCTGGGCAGGTAAGCTAACTTCTAGTTGCCTCAGTTTCCTCAACAGTGAAATGGGAATAATGCTAATACCTCCCTCACAGGGAGATGTTCTGAGACTCAAATGAGGCATTTGTAAAGCATTTAGCAAGCACCAAGCCTAGCAAGTACACAGTAGGTGTTTAGTAAACATCTGTTCCTTCCTTCTGGAAGCTACTGCTTTAACTTATCACCACAATGTGTACATTGTGCAGTATTAAGTGTTCAGCAGTGAATTTCTGCCCCTCCCCATAGAGCCAATTGAGTTTTTTCTAGCTTCAATTTTAGACATCAATAATGTCCTAAAAAAATGTTTTAGACACACACATTTGTATATAAGACAAAATACTGTGTTGTATTTTGTATTAGGTATAGGTCATGAACCATTACAGCTTCTCTAGGTCTGTAGGTTATCACCTAAGCCTGGGGATATGACTGGTACTTGAGGTTGGTTGGTAAAAACCAGCAGGTCTCTGCACAAGTGCCCTCTGCACACGATCCTTTTCCCAGAAACCCCATTTAAATCTCATCCCTTACCTCCCCAACCCTTTACCCTAGGAATCTTAACCTTTTTTTATCACAGAGACCCTTGACAGTCTGGAGAAACCTATGTCCGAATGTCTGCAAATGCAAAATAAAATATAGCATTGGAAAGGGAATTAACTTTACTGAAAAAATATCCTCCCCCAAAATTAACAAATTTATAGAGCCAAGCTTGATACTTCCCCATCCAGACTGCAACAGCTAACTTCTCAATGGCTTTCACAAAGGCCCCTACCCTACCCCGCCAGCAAGTCAATCCCACGGGTATACTTCATTCTGTCAGGCCACTGGAATCCTTCAAACCCTAGACCAAAAAACTTGTCCATATCCCCACATTGTGCTTTTCCGCACACACGGTACTGACACACAGAAAGACAGGGCTTCCCAAAACAGTGTAGAACCTTTATTCAAGCCCAGGCAAGTTGCCTACCATCTCTGGGTCTCATTTTGAATTAATAACAAAGTACTTATGCCTACTATATGCTGGGCACCATGCAAAGCACTAGGGATATAAATACAAAAGAGATAGGGCGGCTAGGTGGCGCAGTGAACAGAGCACCAGCCCTGGAGTCAGGAGGACCCGAGTTCAAATGTGACCTCAGACACTTAACACAAAAACTAGCTGTGTGGCCTTGGGCAAGTCCCTTAACCCCAATTGCCCTCCAAAAAGCAAAAAAAAAAAAAAGAGATAGTCCCTGCCCTCAAAGAGCTTATATTTTAATAGGGGAAGACAACACACGTCCAGAAGTGGGGATGGTTCATGGAATCTTATGGCAGTTGATTAACCTGCCATTTTTCTCATCTGTAAAAATGAGATGAAGTTATAGATGACTCCTATGTTCCTCTACATTCTGCATCTGTGAAGCTGTGATGGGAATAATTTTAATTCTATTTTTTTTAATGTTTCCTTTTGCCAAGTCTTTATTGAAGGTCTTGAAGTTGTCAGTCTCCTATAATGATCTGGGATCCAAACAAAAGCACGCACTTACACTATGAATACCAGGGAATGAAAATGCTAGAGTAGATTACATTTTTTGTTATTTTCATACCTGAGATACACAATTTGATAATACCATAGATTTAGAGCTGGAAGGAACCTAGACTTAAAACCCCAAAGGCAATGGGGCGAGGACTAATGATAAATCTTCTTGGCGCATTTGCCAACATTTTTGACTAAGCATCAAGTGCTTGTTTAAAAGCAGATGGCCAAACACTTAGAATACAGGTGTGCATCTGGGTCCAGACTTGTAGGGATATAACTGCTATTGGAAACCAAGTCATTCTTGATAACTCCCTCCCAATGAAACACTACAAAGTCAACATTCCCTAAATTTAGGAAAGAAGCCAAGCTGGGATTGCGAAATTGACACCGTTTGAGTACTTTCATTTTATGTTGTTTCAATCCAACAAATGTTTCATCACCATCAGCAACGTTCAAAAACTGACTAGGCTAGGCTAGGCACCTAGGAAAGATTTGTTGTCGTCGTTAAATCATTTAGTCACGTCCAACTCTTCAAGACCCCATGGACACAATATGCCCTTCTATCCCCCACTATCTCCTGAGGTCTATCCACCTCATTTTCTGCTGTCCCTTTCTACTTTTTTTAAAAAAAAGTTTTTAAAATTTTTTTGCTTTTCGGAGGGGCAATTGGGGTTAAGTGACTTGCCCAAGGCCACACGGCTAGTAAGTGTTAAGTATATGAGGCCAAATTTGAACTCAGGTCCTCCTGACTCGAGCCAGTGCTCTATTCACTGTGCCACCTAGCCACCCCCCTTTCTGCTTTTGCTTTTAATCTTTCCCAATGTAAGGGCCTTTTCCAATGAATCCCGTCTTCTCATTATGTTGCCAAAGTATTTCAGCTTCAGTGTCTGTCCTTCCAATGAATAGTCTGAATTAATTTAAGTATGGACTGATTTGATCTCCTTGCTGTCCCAGGGATTCTCAAGAATCTTCTCCATCACCATAATTCCAGTGTCATTTCTGCAGCACTCAACCTTCCTTATAATCCAACTTTCAGTCATATATCACTACCGGAAAAACGATAGCTTTGACTATATGAATCTTCATCAGCAAGGTGATGTTGCTGCTTTTTACTATGTTATTCAGATACACCATAGCTTTCCTTCCAAGGAGCAAGTGTCTTAATTTCATGACTGCAGGCAACATCTGCAGTGATCTCTGAGCCCAAAAATATAAAATCTGACACTGCTTCCTTTCTTCTTCCTCTATCTGCCAGGAAGTAATAGGACTAAGTGCCATGATAATAATTATTATAAATAACATATTGTACATAAATATATAATTATGACAATATCTATTACATAAATAACAGAATTAGAAATAAAAATTAGAGCATTTATGTAGCACCTTTAAGGCTTGCAAAGCACTTTATAAATATCATATCATTTGATCTTTACAACATCCCTAGAAGGTAGGTGCAATTATTATCCCCATTTTATGGAAAAGGAAACAAACAGGCAGACAGAAATTAAGTGACTAACCCAGGATCACACAGCTAGTAAGTGTCTGGGGCCTGTTTTGAACTCAGGTCTTCCTGATTTCAATTGCAGTGATCTATGTACCACCTCACCTATCCTTGCCTACAAAGAGCTTACAATCTAGCAAAGAAGTAAAGCTTTTACACAACTAAAGACTCCAGAGGAATCACTTCTGGCCAAGGAGAGTCAAGAAAGATCACAAGGAGGAGGCAATTATTCAGATGAAGGGCAAGTTAACAGATAAGGGTATAGGGAAGACATTCTAGACAAAAGAAACAGGATCAAGAAAAGGCATTGAGGGAATGGGGTATAGAAATCTATCTCTCCCTACAGGAAAAAAGGGAATGGGATAAAAGAAAGGAGGGCAGATTGGGGCAAAGGAGTGATCAGAATGCATACCATGGGGGTGGGAGGTGAGATGAGGAGAAAATTCAGAACTCAAAATCTTGTGGAAGTGAATGTTGAAAACTAAAAATAAATTACTAAGAAAAAAATTTTTTAAAGGCATGGGGGTGGAAACTCCAGGATTACAGAAGGTATAAAATTAGAGACCAGTTTGGTTGGATCAAAGGGCATATGACGATTATCAGTATGAGGCATAAATATGAATTGGAGCTAGAATGTAAATGGAATTCCTCTTAAGGATATTGGACTTTGTTCAGTAAGTAATGAGGAGCCATAAAACTGTATATTCTGGAGTGGAATAAGCACAAGTAAATGAAATCAGAAAAGAACAGCACGGCTACATAATATAGACTCCACCATCACTGAATCTTACCATAAATTCCAATCATAAAAATTCATTTATTTTATTCCTCAGAGAGAAAAAGCATCAAGGCTTCCCCCAGTTATTTGTAGGCACTTTATAATCGCCACCTGAAGGATCAGGAACATATGTTAGGTGGCAGGAGAACACCTGGGGAATATAATTAGATACTTAAGACACACAGAACTCCACAAGGCAGGATCAATGCATATTTATGAAAAAGGCAGTTTTCAATGTCAGCATAAGGAGCTCCAAAAATAGGATGATCCATGATCTGTTAGTCACTGTTACACGGGGAAAAGATGCATTTCTTTAACAAGGCAACTGAGCCCCAACATCTAGATATCCATCAGTGTTCTCTTTATGCCCATTCTTGTCCTTCTACGACACAGGACCCATCCATGTTTCATGCATGTCCTGAACCATGCTGGCTATAGGCTGAGTGCTTAATAAATGCTTGACAAAATTTTAGAACCATTTTTCTAAGAGTTTTACAAAAACACATATGAACTAAGCAAACTTCTTCCTGTAAGGGCACAAATGGATTAGGTGAATGAATAAAGCAAGAATAATATGCTAGTATCTGGATGACATTTTAAAATTCTCCAAAAGTTCTGAGTGCTTTTTCTCGAAAAAAAACATTACTTGAAAAAATTTTTTGTAATATTCTTTCTCTTTCATATATAACTTTAGATGTGACTTTCAATTTATTCATCTTTTTTCCTACCTAAAATAAAAACCTAGCCGGAGGTGATTATTTTTAGACATTTCTGCTAACACAAACAGGGAGATAACTTTAGTAGAATTCAAAATACAAACTTCTTTGTAAATAATATGCACATGTTGAGGTTTACTTGTAACATTCACACAGTGTAGATTTCAGTCCACTAAATTGTAGCTATATTTTAACCCTCCATGCAATAAGGTGTCCCTGAAAAGAGTACTTTTCTAAGTGGCTCCATAACAAACTGAAGAGCATGTATGTTCAGGAGGCTAACTCAAAAGGTCCCTGTTGCTATGGAATTGATTTTCCACTGGCAAATGCCATAGACTACAAGGGTATAATAACATGAGTAGTTATATTAAAAATTGAATACTTTCCATGGAAAATGAATGAGATGCTAATAGATAGCTATGTAATAATTTTTAAAATACACTTATGCAACTTTGTACAGGTATTCTGGTACTTTGGGCCTAAAATGAACTAAAATCTTTCTTTAGGGTTTATATTTAAAAATCTTTATATTGTTAAATTCACTACTTGCAAATGACCACACCCAGATACTTCCAAACATATGCAAAATTAACAAATACGAACTTTGCACAAGATAATGGAATGTCCTAAATGTGCCTAATTTTATTTTTTAATTACATACATTATACATTTTGCCATCTACAAAGTGCATTTCCATGCACAATGCAAAGTGCCTGCATTACAGAATTTGCATATATTAATTTCAACAATAGCCTGAGACCGTTTTACATACCACTTGAAAAAACAGCTAGAAACACAGCATTTTGAGTTCCACACAACAAAGGAAGAATTCCAAACACACCTGGTATTAGTAAGCAGTGATTTTTAAGACCATAAATTATAAATTTTTCAATGACAACATAAGCTGCATCAAGATGATGTTCCTCAATTTCCTGAAAACTTCCATATGACTGTATACTTGGTAAAAGCAAATGAATGATTAAGAATGTGCAGGGATACCTGATATATATGCTATCTTCCCCCTCTGGCACCAACAAAGGCCTCAGTCAATCATCAGATGAACCATATTTTCATGGTTCTTCCATTTTCTATACATTTTGTTTATAACATATGAGCTACAGTTTGAGTTTTGCTGCCACTGAGATAAAATACAGGTTCAAATAAGCAGATCTGATCCACTATATGAGTGCATTTCATAATCATTGATCTTGACTTTAAGGGTACACTGTGGGAGATTACATTAGTCTGCACTTTTTATTACTAAATATATTCTACCACCATATTAAGTCTAATAAAGAGTTGGGTTTTTTTGTGTTGGGTGGTTTGTTTGGTTTTCTTTTCTGAAGCAACAGTTGCAACACAATATGAAATCTTTCCTAAACTCACAAAGAGCCTTTTATAAAATGCTCACCTAGTAAATCAAAGACTTAATAAAAGGCCAAAGTATGGCAAATAAAAGTCAAAATACTTCAAGAGAGCTGTATACCTTTCGACAACCTTACTTTGGAAACAAGATGGGATTTTACCCACACCTAAAGAGAATAAGTCATCCTAATTATCAGTACTATAACTATTACAAATTTTAACCAATAGGTAACTTTCATCCAACATTTTAGGGCTGCTTTTTAGACATATTATCCAGATATTTCCTTTGCTTTCACTGAATACTGAATAAGGGAATCTTGAAACCAGAGTCCCATTTGAATGTTGATATCAAACACAATACAGTTCTCAATCAAAAGGGCTCTGAGCTGAATAACTGTTAACAGTCATGTCTTAAAATGTGTTGAAATGAATGATTTGTGAAACTAAGAGAAAATTCAAGTTTCCTCTGAACTAGGTCAAGTTCACAAGGTCTCCTACAATATGCAGGCTTTTGGTAAAGAGGTTCCAAAAAAAAAAATCTATCTACAAATCAAAGCCATGCTTTCACATATTATTTTTTTAAAAACCCAGAATCCAAAAGTTTTTAATTTTTAAAATTATTATTGCAGAGATTGTTGAGAGCCGCAATGAGCCAAATTAAAAGCAGTAAGGTTGTGTTTTTGATTTGTGTATTTGTTTTTAATAAAAAGGGATGCCACATTGGCATATATAAGAATGATATCATTCATAGTTAGTCAAGATGGACTGATAAGGATTTCCTTTGAAGTCATTCACAAAGATAAGTCAATCCAAAAGTAAGTTTCTTTAAAAAAAAACTTCAATTGCTAAGAAAATTAATGGATCAGAAGGACCCATCCACTTCATGTGCTAAAGGTCTGGCCACTCAACTATAACTGAAAAACAGAGAATTATAAAGAAGAAATTCTACTCCTGGAAAGCTCTCATGAACTTATAGAAATGTATCTGGTTAGCAAGCACCTTATGTTAAGAATTACTAGATTACACCCTCCCCCCCCTCCCCTTTAAAAAACAATAAAAAAGTTAAAGTGAATTTTTGTGCTCATAAAAAGTCCCTAATTAAATGGTATCTGGGACTAGCATCTCCTAAGGTCTCTAAACCAAGATTCTGGCCCATGGAAGGGCAAACTGTAGGCACTGTGGATTATTCCAGCCTCCTTTTGGCCAGTTCAGTCTCAAAACCAAGGCAGCCCGTGACTTGTGTATAAAGACCATCAGCAAAGGTGCTAACAGAGAAGGCAGGAGGGGCCTGCCAATCAAGAAGACAGTGATGACTTTGGTTCACACATAGGCAGACTACACTGAAACCAATGTTCTAGAGGTGAAATGTCTCTGTATGTCCCTTCAAGTCCTCCAAACAGCACACTCGTAGGTTTGGAGGTTGTTGGGGGTTTGGTTTGGTTTGGTTTGTTTGCATTTTCTCCTTTAAATGGACCGCTGGAAAAATCTGACCACCAAAAGGCAGACCGTCACCACTGGTGGGCTTGGTGAAGTTTCTGAAGGACTTGAAAAACCATCAAAGCTTTTTAGGCAGATTCATCACATTTGCCTTGGTCCTACAAACGCTTGTAGGTACCAAGAAGAGCTTTGCAATTTGGGCAATAGTGATCAACATCTTGAAGGGCATCCACACAAAATGGAATGAAACAGCAGCCAGCTATACATCTGAAAGAAAAGGAAAAAAAGTCTTGATTCACCAATCCAGGGATTCTTCCTACAGATTGTCTTAGACATAAACAATAATGACCAGAGACTGCCTCTATGTCAATTTCTCTGTGGAGACCTAGAAAAGCATTACTTGTAAAACAAAAGCTCTTAACTTCACTTGTGTCATGGACTCCTTTAGTGGTCTAGTGAAGCCTATTGACCTCTTGAGAAGGGTCATTTTGAGAGAATGTTTTTAAATTCATTAATATATAGGAATACAAAAGAAATCAATTGTATTGAAGTATAATTTTATATATACATACACACACACAAAACCAAACTCACAGGCCTCAGGTTAAGAATCCCTGGGTAAAAATGGGCTCAATAATGTTTTATGATATTGATAATGTAAAATAAATCTACAAACAATCCAGGAGAAGGTGAATTTTTCCTACTAATGTAGATCTGTACATTCTGTTAAATTGACATAGTCTCAGAAAATTGATCAGGGTATTAAGGTGAGTTAAGTTAGAAGTAGGTCTTGAACTCAGTTCTTCCTAACCTTTGGGTCATCTCTCTATCCATTATGTCAAACCGTCTCTCAAAATCCCTTTTTTAAAATCTTATAACTTACCTGTCGACTGTTACTAAAAAAGACAAGACTTGTAAAACAATTCAACCCAACAAGTGTTTATTAAATGCCTACTACTTCCAAGGCACTGCCCTCAGGGAACTTACATTCTAATCACAGCCCTTACCAGAAACATTAAAGCAAAACTTTGCTAGCAAAAGCATTTGTGATATTAAGCTGGACTAGAAAGAAGTTGCTTACTATTACCAAGAAGTACAGTTGGTTTGAGGAAGAACAGTCAAAACAGTCCATGCTCACCTACTTTGATTTTGATCTAAGATTCTGGCCAAGGAATTCTCTTGAATCTCAATTTCTTAATTTATAAAATGGGAAAAATACTTGTACTTCCTGTACCTGAAAGGGCTGCCATGAGACTTCAGGAGCATATGGTAGCAAAACACTTCATAACACTAAGAAGCTATAAATATATGCTATTATCTCCATTATAGTCACTACCAAGTAGGAATTATGTTTTTGATTTAATAATCTAGAAAGAATCTGACCCCCCCCCCCTAAAAAATCTCTTAATTAAAATTAGTTTTCACCTGCATTTATAATTTTTCTTAAGGGGATAATTTAGCTAATAAATTCTTCAAAGTTAAAATTGAATATGTGGGGCCATTGTTTTGCATTTTCCTACGTTTGGAGATTAAAACAGTCTTTGATGCTGAGGCTCAAAAAGGATGTTTAGCGTTTTCTTCCTCAGGAATTCAAAATATGCAATCAACAGTATAGTGTGAGTGGGTAGAACCGACAGTGAGTGGACTAGGGGCCAGGAAATCTAGTCTTAGGCGTGTGTGTGTATGTGTGTGTGTGTGTGTGTGTGTGTGACACACAAAGAGAGAGAAACTGAGAGACTAAGAGACATTGTATGACAAAGACAGAGAGACAGATATTGACAGAGACAGAAAGAAACAAGAAATCGAGAAAGAGCAACACTGAGAGACAATAGCAATTTCTAATTTGAGTTGACAGAGTTTCCTCTTTTCTTAAGGGAATTACCTTACACCAATGAAATCACGGATTCAGACACATACAGGATGTCCCAAAAGTTTGAAAATTTAAAAAATCTTTAATAACTTAAAATTACACTAAGATTTTTTGGACACCCTGTATATTTAAATGAATACTGTCATTTAGGCCAAAAAAAAAAAATCCCAAAACTCCAAGGTAAAAAAAATTCTCTAAGGCAAGTATCCTTAAGGGGTGTGTGTGTGTGTATGTGTGTGTGTGTGTGTGTGTGTGTGTGTGTGTGTGTGTGTGTTAGTTATGGTCCTTTTAGTAGTCTGATGAAGCCTTATGGACCCTTTCTCAGAATCATGTTTTTAAACACGTAAGATTTAGTACACAGGACTACAAAAGAAACCAATTTTTGTGAAATAGTTATCAATATCACTCCATCAAATATACTTCTCTATTTTTTAATGTCACAGATCCCAGATCAAGAACACCTGTTCTGAGGATAACAACACTCAGCATAACGGAAAACTACTACAAAATTTGTTTGCAAATATAGTTGAGTAATTTTATCACGAGAGCAAAAGAAATTATGAAATCCAAACTTCCTGATTATTTCACATCTGAAGAGGAACAAATGGGAGACACAAATGTATAGCAGGGGTGAGACCAGGAGAACTCCAGATAAGTATGGCCCTGAACAAAGGGCCAGAAAACTTGCCCTTGTCTAGCTGCATGGGGAGGTACCCCAGTAGGGTACCTACAGGTTTCTCCTGCTCACCCCCTGCCAGAATGTCAAATCCTATTCTTATGATAAGACACTAGAAGTTTATCAACTCACCCCAATAAGCAAAGGCTGCCACAAGAAAGCCAGGTGAGGGCTCCTGCGTTAAAGGAGAGACTGGTCACTATCATCTTGTTACAGGAGGGACAGCACATCTGGATGGGACGGTCAAAAAAGGAGACAGGCTGCTGCACATACACAGTCTGAACTGCAACTGATAGGCAAGAGAGAGCAATGCTTTTTAGTTGATCGTTATTAAAATTAATCATTTAATTTGTTTGCTGTTCATGTTAAAAAGCAGTATGTCACACCACTATCTCATCTAATTTTCAGCAATTCTACGAGATAGGTAGGGTAAATGCTATTTTTATTCCCATTTTGGAGATAAGGAAGGTTGTCTGGGAAGGATAAAGTCACTTGCCCTGTGGTCAGGGAAGAAGGCAATCTCAAACTCAGGTCCTTTGATTCCTACAACTGCTCATAAAGAGGCAATGAATACAATAGATGGTGGAAAAAAGTAGCTGAATAATCAAAATAATTGTCATAGCATCATAGACCAAAGGCTGAAAAGGATCTCAGCGACCATTACTCTAATCTACTCATTGTAACGGACAAGTATAATGAGATCCAGGGGGAGTTAAGTGAATGGCTGATGGTCACTTTTTTTGTTAATAGGCATTAATTAGTCTATAATCCGTTTGCTCACCCTTGGGGACAATTCTGGATATTTAAGTGTGCATGCTATGTGGTAAAATAAATAATTTTTTTTTAATTTTTAAGAAGCTTTATAGAAATACAATTAATTCTTCCAATTTTTGCTTCTCCTGTACAATCAATTGGTAATTACTATAAGGCAAAGTAGTGGACTAAGAAACCAACCACACTTATCAACACGGCTCAAATTTCACCAAAAAAACACTTCCAGAGCACTCAGCAGCTCATGGCACTTTCGGTTTGAGCTGGAAAGGTGATGAGAATGTTAGAATGCTGGTAGTTTTTTCCTAAAGTGGGAAGCAGGCAGAAAAGAAAAACCTACATATTCTTGGTTTTGGTTCTAATTTTTAATAAAATAAAAAAAAACTCCAAGGAAAAATCCATCTTCTCAAATCTGGCCTTAGACACTTAACACAAAACTAGCTATGTGATCTTGGGCAAGTCACTATTGCCAATTGCCCTACTTTCTCCCCTTCAAAAAAAAAAGAAAAATCCATCTTCTCCCTTCTCTTCACCCCAAGAGACCCAAACTTCTCTTTCTGGTTTTTACTGGCACAGTAAATGCTGTGTATCTAACATCAATCATTGTCAGGAAATTCTTTCTTATAATGTTGAACTGAGTGGCATTTCAATACCCAAAGTATGTGGTGGGGACATAGGACCACAGTACCATAGGATCAGAGATTAAAAATTGGAAGAGACCTCAATAACTCTTAAAACTAAAGGGTCAGAATAATAATGGAAATCAATCTCCCTACAGGAAAGAAAAAGGAATCATTTAGAAACTATTTAGCTTTCTTGATAACAAAGAAGGGGAAGGGACCACAGATGTCTCAAGGCGATAATTTTTTTAAATTTAATAAAGAACTATTTAGTAATAATACAGGATTTATATAATTTTTAAAAGTAGCACACAGAGGAAAAAAGTACATTACAGGCAATAGTCATGCCCTAAAATAACATAAAATTATTCTCCTGTTCCTTTCAAAAATGGAGTGTGGTATAGTGGTTAGAGGGCCAGCCTGGAATCAGGGAGACTTAGGTTTAGCTCATTCCTCTAAATACATACTAACTGTCAGACATGACCAGCAGTCACTAAAACCTCTCAGTGTCTCCAGGGAATTCTTTAAAATTAAAATTTTCAATCTGTATCTGTGGAAGGTGTTTCCAGACTGAACATTCCCTATACAGGTCTGCTCCCCTCCTGACATCCCCACTCCAAAAAGGTTTCATTTTAGCCTCAAGAGATAAGCAAGGGAGCTTAAAAATAACACAGCCAGAGAACTGTTACTGAACTAGCTTTGATTATTAACTAATCACATACCTAAAACAGCCCAGATGAGATGGCAGGTATAGAAGAAGAGAAGAGAGGACAAAGCAAATTTTTTCTGAGTGTACAGCAATGCATGATAGTTCCAAGGGCTCTCTGGTTCACTCATTCCTAGGCCACAACTGCTATGCCCATCCCTGGTTTTTTGCTTCAGTCTCCATGGCCACATATAACCACAATTCATGGTGGCCCCTCCAACTGCCATCCCCACCCTGAAAATTACCCTGGGCATACCAACAGCATGTTGGGCCCCTGTGATGGGCTCTGAAATCAGCCTCACTTACAGTATAAAGAGAGATACTCAATCTACCCTACTTCATATATTCTGGCAGTATATAACGCAGAGTTAACAGGACCCTAATGATGAACACCTAAGCCCCAGCAACAACCCATAAAGCAGTGATTCTCAACCTGTGGGTCACAACCCCTTTGGGGGTGGAACGACCCTTTCACAGGGCTCACCTAAGACCATTGCAAAACACATATTTCCGATGGTCTTAGGCACCAAGACACCAGAACAGAGACACCGCTCCTCTATCCATCTCCAGGCGGGTCCGCCCACATGCAGATACACCCACATACGAGTATTAAAGGGTTGCGGTATTAGGAAGGTTGAGAACCACTGCCATAAAGTCAAATAAAATATCCACGGACATAACCAAAGAGATGAGATTCTTTAAGGAAACAGTTGTTTCTAACATTCCAGGATAGTTTATTCCTCCCTCCAATTCTTGCATATCTATTTTGTTTATTATCTTATTATTTTGTATATTGTCTTATATTCACTGATCAATGAGTATATTACAATACCCTCCAGCAGAATATGGAGTAAGCTCCTTGAGGGCACGGAGCCCTCTTCTTACTTCTGTAAAGGTCTGGCATATTTTGTTGTCGTGGTTCAGTCCTGTCTGACTCTTCTCAACCTCCATTTGGGTTTGTTTTTAAGCAAACATACTAGAATGGTTTGCCATTTCCTTCTCCAGCTCATTTTACAGGTGAAGAAACTAAAGTAAACAAGGTCAAGTGACTTGCCCAGGGTCACACAGCTAGTAAATTTCTGAGGCCAGATTTGAATTCAGGAAGATGATTTTCTATCCACTGCACCACCTAAATACCTTAAGTGCCTGTCCGGCACATAGCAAAGTGAATTGATTAATTGATAGATTGGCTGATTCATAGATTCTAGGCCTTTGCAAGACACTTAACCCTGTTTGCCTCAGTTTCCTCATCTATAAAATGGTCTGGAAAAGGAAATGGCCAACCACTTCTACATCTTTGCCAAGAAAACCCCAAATGGGGTCCATGAGGAGTTGAATGCTACTGAAAATGACTAAACAACAACAAAAAGGCCTGAAGAAAGAAATCTTATGGTTAAGGAAGAAATGGAAAGGGTTATAAAGAAATAGGTTAAGGGGGCGGCTAGGTAGTACAGTGAATAGAGCACCAGTCCTGGAGTCAGAAGGACCTGAGTTAAAATCCAGTCTCAGACACTTAACACCTACTAGCCGTGTGACCTTGGGCAAGTCACTTAACCCCAATTGCCCAGACTGCCCCTCTTCAAAAAAGAAAAAAAAAAAAAGAAAGAAATAGGTTAAGTCAATCACTTACTTGCATTAGGATTTGGAACTGGCAAAGGCTGAGAATAGTACGCAGGAGGATTCATACCCTTCCCGTCTGCGCCTGGCATTATTCCTGGTACAGGCCCAGGGGGAGGAGGAGGAAAATGACTGTTGACAGCCATCGTCTCTTCATAGGAAGGAGGCGCTGATGCTCCTGGAACAACGTTATGTGGTCCTGGAGCTGACATTTTATCTAAAATAAAATTACAAAAAGTTATTCTTCTCTTCAACAAATATTTTTCATGTCATGCTACAAGGCTCTGTGATAAGCATTAATTAGGCCAATGTGACGGATTTCAAGTCTTTTCCCTTGTTTTGACACTTCTCCACCTTGAAATCTCCACCACCACCACTGCCCTGGCATTCGTCTACAATTACTGCTTCAAATTCTCTCTTCTCTACTCACTTCTTAACCTTCTACTGGAGTCTGGCTTCTGAGCTGAACCCTCAACTGAAACCACTGTCTTCTGAGTTATTAATGGTCTCTTAATTGCCAGATCCTTGTCTCAGTCTTCACGCCTCTGTTACATCTTAGTCAGGGCTGACTACTCTCTAAAGAAAAGGTTCTCAACCTAAGATAGGTGGGAGATTTAATGGGATGGACCAGAAAAAAAAATTGCACCATGATTTTCACTAACCTCTAACTGAAATTCAGCGTTTTCTTCATTATGAATATAAGCAACCATCAGTAGTAGTAGCATCACCCATCCCTCTGATTTCAGCATCAAAAGAAATTACAGATATTTTCATATCACATTATAGCTGAAAACAGATTAAATATCCAACCTGACATTCATGTGATCTTGGCAAAGACCACCCCACAGCTTAACATGCTGATTCAAGCTGAGACGATCTTTAAAATTGAATTTGTCTATATTTAAAGATTTGGGCTTGCTATTTAATGTGTTAATAAAGAAGCACTTGTTACTATACCATGGTTTAAAAATATTTTTAAATATTAAATTTAAGTATTAAATATTAAATCATTAAATTAAATATTAGATAAAATATTAAATAAATAAATACTAAAGAAAAAAATATTTTATTTTCAGGTAGCTAAGTAGTGCAGTTGATACCATCACTGGGCCTGCCATCAGGAAATCTGGCCTCAGATACTTACTATCAGTATGACCTGGGCAAGTCATTTAACCTGTTTTCCTAGTTTCCTCAATTTTAAAACTCAGATAATAATTAGCACCTACCTCCCAATGTTGTGAGGATCAAATGAGATAACAGGTATAAATCTCTAAGCACAGGGCCTAACACATAATAGGCAATATAGAAATATTAGCTATTATTAATCTTATAATCCTACGTATTTCATTTTAGGCATTTAAAAGTCACTATTCTGAGACAAAAAAAGTTTAGGATCCCCCTACAGAAGGTCTCCCAGGGGAATATTTTCTCCTCACTCAGTTTCGGTGACACTGACCTTTCTGTGTGTTTTCCTATCCAACAACTCTTCTCGTTCTCCGTTGCTGAATCTTCCCCTAGATTCCCCTTCCCTTCCTGTAGGTAAACCCCCCAGTGCTCCATCCTGGCACCCAAAAAACAAAACACACTTTCAGTGACTTCACCAGCTCCAATTCAATTATCATCTAAGTGGAAACTTCAAAGATGCAGAGACATTCTCTCTTCCCCTCCAAACAAACTCATCACCTCCTCTGGCTGTCCTTATTTCTGTCAAGGGCATTCCCTTTCCTCCCTAAACCAGGTTGGCAACCTTGAAGTTGTCCTTTACACTGAACTAGCCATCACCTTAAATTTCCTGCCACTGAGTTGCCAAGTCTCCTGGATTCTACCCCCACCGTATCTCTTGTATTCCTTGCTCCGAGTTCATACAATTGCCACC
>CM053590.1:133509080-133570667 GCA_028646515.1 Pseudochirops corinnae
ACAGGGAATCTACCACCATCAACACAACCTACCACAAGAATTTCAACAGTATACATGACTAATACTTAATATAGCTAAAATCTACATAAGGTTTTCTGAGTTGGTCAGAAATAGCAATGCAGGAGTTTCAAGTTTAAACTTATCATTGGCCTTTCATGAGGATGGAAATGCCTTTAAATGGAAGACTTTTCTTCTGTAATTTTTTATTAAAATATTTTATTTTCCTCCCCAATTACACGTAAATAAGTAGAAGACATTTCTAAAGAAGGAATTGAAAGTTTTGGTCACAGACCAAAGACAGCAGGGTCTCAGTCACCATAGAAACAAGAAGCTTTGAAGGTCAGGGAGACAACGTCTCATTCTCAAGTTGTTTGATTTTGTTATTAAGTTAGGCTGCCCAGAATGGCATCAGGAATGAATTGTCCATTTTAAGTAATGCTTTTGGTCAGTTTCCCACCCTCTTTTCACCTTTCTGCCAAAGTATGCTAAGAGCAGGAAGTTGGGCTTTCGTCATCTTGGTAGTCTTATTTTATTAGCTATTTCCTATATATTCTACAAAGCAGCTAAGGAATCTTGGAGCCAATTTAAATTGTTTGTATTTTTAAATCTGAACCTTACCAACAGAAATAGAAAGTAAGAGAAATTCATGGTAAACACCACAGCATCATGGAACCCAGGAAAATATGGCACTTGTTAATAGCTTTACTGAACTATTCCCAGGCAGGAATGCAGTCAAAGAAACTTGTTTCTAACCCTAACTCATTTTACTAACCAGTTATGTGGTGAGCAAATTCCTTAACTTCTCTGGGCCTCGGTTTCCACTTCTGTAACAATTGGCCAAATGATTTTTAAAGATCCCTTTTAAGCTCTAAAATTATGATTCCAAAGTCTCAACATTTAACCCAGTGATAATTTTCCTAAATTTCAATTCTTATGGCAAGCAAAAAATAGTTGCTTACCTGCCTACCACCTAGTCACAGTAATATTAATAACACTTCTTTCATCTAGCACTACAGGGGAATGAAGTGTTCTTGTTGGTTATTTTCCCCCAATAACTGAAGCTAATCCATTTAACCTTTTCGAAATACAATTTATTCTTCTCTTACCTTATTAAATTACGTTATTAAATAAAATTATTAAATATTAAAATTTATAAAATAAAATTATTAAATAAAAATGTGTAAACATCATTTCACCTTTTCGTGACTTTTGGCTAATCATAACAAACTAGTCAATGTACTGTATTATGCTAGAACACAGTGATGCCCTTAGGAGCTAATAAAAGGGGGGGGTACAGAGCCTAGCAGTTTGTCCCTTCACTAGAATGTCCCCAATTACCATTCCTCACTTAGTAATTCTTTTTTTTTTTAATGACATACTTTCTACTCAAACCTGAGTGGACATATTTGTCAATGGAAAGAGAATTAGAAATTCACCATTCTGCCATCCTACCCTTATTTTTCCTTGTGATAACTTCAGCAGCTGTCCTTGCCATCATGCCCACACTGAACAGCTTCTAATCTGCTTGCTACTAGAACCCAGGAAAAATTAAAGATGCCTAGTGAATACAAATCTGTAAATCAGTAGCTTTAATATTATGCATAATCCTAGATCAATAATATATGGTCTGAAGGTGACTTTGCTACTCCCTTACCAGGAAGTCAAGTGCATATGCTTTCTGACAGTTATGCTCCTCATTTAACAGATTTTGGGAGGGGTGGAAGTTAAACTGTATTTCTAAGTTCAAAGTTATATTCCAATGGATAGAAATGCCAAAAGTCAAATTTCTGGCCTTGTGGTATCTAGTCCCTCTTTTTCAAGATCAGTGATTCTTCTCACATGCCACACACATAGATCAAATATGTCCTTTGATTAGCATCTATAACTAAAACGTAAAAACAAAAAATTGCTATTTGTAGTGCTGCCTAAGACTAGGAAGGCAAAACAAAATTTACAATAGGTAATCCTTTTTTTTAGTTATTATTTGAATTTGTTAATGGTTACTAGATTCATAATATTTTTAAAAGGTATGTAAGTGCAGGAATCAACCTCTGACTTATTTATTATGCACAGATAAGAAATCATATCATCACTATTTTTTCACTAATATCTTAAATGGTCTAATTGTACTCTCAGCCTTGTGGGAGCACATCTGAAGACTGCTGAGAGACAACATGATGTAGTGCCCCAGACTTAAAATCAGAAGACCTGCTTCAAATACCAGCCCAGTCCCAGTTTCCTAATCGGTAAAACAGAGATAATGAGATACTATCTACCCTCCAAGGCTGTTTTGGGAAAAGTACAAAAGTATCATAGGGTAATTTTAATTGGCTAATAATTTAATAACTTAAAGCTACACCAGGACTTCAGGAACATCCTGTACTTTGTATATTTTAAAGTATTCTACAAATGGAAGACATCACTACATCTGAGATGTCGTATCACAGTGACAAACAAATTAGAGTATTTCCAGAAGGCAATAGGTAGATTTTAAACCTTGTCACATGAAAACTGTATAAGGAATTCTTTCCAGGTTAATATTAGTCAACTAGTTTCCAGTCTTCTTACTATCTTAGCCCACCTTCCCTTCCCTTCCCACACTGCAATTCAATGACACTGGCCTCCCTGCTATTTCAGAAATAAGACACTCCATCTCCCAACTCTAGGTACTTTAACTAGCTGTTCCCTATGCTTGGGACTTCTCTCCCTCCTGTCTTTTCTGGCTCCCTTCAAGTCCTAGCTAAATTTAAGAAAGAAAGCCTTAACCCAAATCACTCTGACTCTCATTGATTAGCCAATGATAGGTCCCAGTCTGAGCTCTACTAGGTCACCATTTGGGCCCCATCTAGGTGTTGCCTCAATCATATTGAGACTTGTTAAAGACCTTCGATTGAAAAGGCCATGTCCCTCACTGCATCCTGGGCTATGATCAGTTGTCCTGATCTTTATCTGGCCACTGGACCCAGATAGCTCGAAAAGAGAAAGGTGGTGACTTTGCACAGCCCTCCCTCATTTTAATCCAATTCACTTGTATCTCACACCATCACCTCCCTAATGTCATGGTCCTCTTTGAGAATGAAAGACCAACAACAAAACAGCAGCTAAACTCCTACTTCCTACAAGAAGTCTTTCTCAGTCCTCTATAATTTTAGTGCCTTCCTTCTGAGATTACCTCCAATTTACCCTGTATGTATCCTATCTGCACATAATTGTTTGCATGTAGTCTTCCCCATTCAACTATGAGCTTTTTGAGAGCAGGGGCTGTTTTGGCCTTCCTTTGTATCTCCAAGGCTTAAGCAAAGTGCTGGTATGTATAGTAGGCACTTAATAAATGCTTGTTGACTTGATTCAACTCAACTAACCCTACTCTGACAGAATTGTTCAATCAATCCTGAATCCATCAGGCTTGATGTACCAAACTTCCATCATTTTTTATCATACCATAAAAACTCCATCACTCCATACTCCATACAGTACCATTACAACCTCTACCATTCCATCTTGCCAGAAGGATAGCAAGAGACACTATCAAACTTTTTTTTTGCTGAAATTCAGTTATATTATATATTTGGAATAATTTCCATGACCTACCAGTCTATCAACCCTGTTATGTTACAGAGGTTCTGAAATTAGTGTAAAGTTAGATCTGATGACCTCTAAGGTCATTTCCTATGTTAAAATTCTATTGAGTTTACAACAAGCATATTTACTTATGAACTTTCCCTTGTGTCACATGAAGTACTCCCTAGATATCCAAAAATTCTATTGTTTAGAACATAGCCTGGAAGCATATAAATAATTTAAAAGGGCTATCTATTCAAATATTTTTATAGCACCATTAAACAAAATAGAGGTAATCTAAATGTCCACCAGTAGGGGAATGTTTAAACAAATTGTGACATGTTAATGTCATTGAATTCTATAAAGCAATTAAATTATGAAGAATACAAAGAAATCTGGAAGGACCTTTATGAAATAAAAGTAAAAAAGAAAACAGAAGAACAAAGTAGATGCTAAGCACCTATGTGTCGGACTTCACTGGCAGTAAGGTGAACCTATGCATCCCTTTTCAGAATAATGGTTTAAAATGTGTGAAATAAAGTACAAAGGATTTCAAAGCAAACCAATTATAATGAAATGTAGTTACAAAAAAATTGAAGCCTAAGGACTGTCAAAAAATAAGGCAGATTTCCATTTTCAAAAGATTTCTTTTTAAGTCTGGGGACTCTCAAAATGAGGCAGAATTATAAACAGTAATATGATTTTTACACTGAAGTTATAGATAGTAACTAAAGGACATGTTTTATATATGTGTAGAACATGGGAAGAACCACTGGCTTTGAAAATGAGGGATTATATTATATATTATATATTATATATATATATATATATATATATATATATATATATATTATATAGTAAGGCCACAAATTAGGTTAGAAATTCCTGATATAAAAGAAAATGAAAATAAATGAACAAAGAATTCTGACTACTCCTTCTAGGGCTCCCTGAAAGGCTGCTAAGGTGTTTTATGTCCTGCAATTAATTTAAATGTAAATATATGCTAAGCAAGTTTAAGTAGGTTCACATATTTAGAACTGAATTAAAACTTCAAAGTTTTGGAACTTAACCCTCTCATCTTACAAGTAAGGAAATTGAGGTCCCACAGAGGGATACTCAGGTTGTAAGGGGCACAGCTGGGATTTGAACCCTGGTCCTCAAATGCTAAATCCAGCAATCTCTCAATTAGTATACAATTAGTTGGACAGGAGTTCAATATTAAATTTTTAATGAATTCTTTAATTAAAAATCAAAATCTGCTCTCTAAAACATTATTACAGTCAGAATTATCTTCTCTGTGAGAATGAATTTTGTCATTGCCATGGCAGACAGGGCTTTAAAGGTCCACACAGGGTGATTTGCCACTTACTGGAGGAAGAGCTAAGGAGAACTATCTCATAACCACTTTCCCAACCTCACCCCAGATGCTTTTCACCTTACTCATCCTAGGTCACTCTCTATTTTCCCTAAACAAAAAAGAAGCTGTCAACTTCTCAATGCACCTCCAAAGCAGATGGAGAACTCTAGCAGTGAGTTGGAAACTCCATATTTTTTTTTGCCCTTGTCCTCAAAATGAAAGAGGAATGAGGAGTGCTCAATGTAAACTCCTTCTTTAAACTATTCCACAGCTTTCTCTTCATCTACCTCAAAATGTTCCAGAGAGCCACCTTTCCACTGAAGAAAGGCAGATGTGTTCAATTTCTATTCCAAATAACTTTGTCATTGAAGGTTAGGTAATTCTGGGTGACTCACTCTTCTCTAGCAAATGGAAATGAAGCTCTTACAAATCACAGAAGGTGGCTGTGTGCCAAGGACCCAGGTACTCACAAGTTTAGAATGAAATATGGCAGGTGGAAAGGGAAAGAAAAGAGAGGCTGACATTGGGTGACTAATAGGTCATGAGGCAGCTGGTGGCCCAATGGATGAAGTGCTAAACCTTGAGTCAGGAGGACCTAAGCTCAAATTGAGCGTCAGACAATTACTACCTGCAGACCCTGGCCAAGTCACTCAACCTCAGTTTGTAATTATAATATGGAGATTGTAATTGTAATATGGAGATTAATTATAGCACCTACCTCCCAGGGTTGTTGGGAGGATCAAATGAGATAATACTTGTAAAAGCACAGTAGGAACCACATAAATGTTTAGTCCTTTACCCCTAATACTCTTCTGGAAAAATTCTATTTTGTGGCATAATGATTGTGGATCAATAAATCCACACCTAAATTTACCTTGAACCCAGGTCTCAGTTTGCTCTTATTCTCTGCACAATAGACGACTATTAACACATTCTCATAGCAACACTCAATAAAATAGTGGTTGCAGAATCAAGTTGGCATTTCCAGAATGACAGAAACCCAAGCTCAACTCAGCTTCTGGATTTCTTGGCCAGAAGAGAAAAACTTGCAAACCTGGAGAAAAGCCATCTGCTCATTAATCTCCAAAGCCTTCTAAACACTCCCCGAATGAGGGAGAAGTTAAGTTAATGGGAAAACACAGAAATCTTACAAATATCAAGGGTCTGACTCATTCTGAAACCTCCAGGTTCTTCTATCTACTTATTTTTGTGACTTCAGGGAAGTCATGTAAACTCTCTGGGACTTAATTCCTCATCTATAAACTGAGAAAAGCTAGATTAGATGGCCCCTAAAGGTCCCTTCTGGTTCTAAAGCTATGATCTTTTTTTTTTTGCTTTTTTTTTGGAGGGGGGTAAGGCAGGGAAATTGGAGTTAAGTGACTTGCCCAAGGTCACACGGCTAGTAAGTGTTAAGCATCTGAGGCCCGGTTTAAACTCAGGTCCTCCTGACTCCAGGGATGGTGCTCTGAGATTCACTGTGCCACCTAGCAGCCCCTAAAGCTATGATCTTGAGCTCAGGATAAAGGAAAAATAGTCAGGAGGCAATAAGGAGCCAGAGCCTAATTACAGGAGGACCTGATTGAGCACCCTCCTTTAGAGGTCAGACTCCTCAGGACTCATCCTGTTGAGCCCAGTCCCTTAGTAGAAGGTGGCAGCCCAGTCAGTCCCCTTGGCCTGTGAGTTTTGACAAACAGAAGGTTATTTCAAATACACTTTGAAGTGGATACTGTGCTAAATCCCCTTATGAAGAAAAAAGTCCTTTGGAACTACAGAGATTTACTCCCTAATTCACTTGTTTTGTAAGTTTTGATGTCCATAAATTAGATTACGCTAACACTTTCCTTAGGTCTGACATGAAAAAAGGCAAAACCTCAAGTTAACAGGAAATGTCCTCTGTTCTGGGACTAGAAGCATGCAAGCTAACAATGACTGGACTATGGATGAAAGACTAGACTGAGTGAAATCAAATGGGGTCAAGAGGTGTCACGAAGACTGTCATAATGTGGAAATCAGAGGAAGTAAAAGAGAGAAGTAATGTAACTTAAGACCTAACATGAGGATGGGGCAAGCTTTTAGGCAAGTGATTTTAAAATAACTAACTAAGTACATTGTGTGGGTGTGTAGACGTATTTTTGTTGTTGTTCAATTGTTTTCAGTCCTGTTCAACTCTTCATGACCCCATTTGGGGTTTTCTTGGCACAGATACTGGAGTGATTTGCCACTTCCTTCTCTATCTCATTTTACAGATGAAGAAACTAAGGCAAATAAGGCTAAGTGACTTGACCAGGGTCACACACCTAATAAGTGTCTGAGGCCAGATTTGAACTTGGGGAGTTGAGTCTTCCTGACTCTGGACTTGACACACTACCCACTGAGCCACCTGGCTGTGTGTGTGTGTACGTTTTGGATTGTTGCCTGAAATCTTTCTTAATCATCCCAAGTGCTAATGGCACAAATGACAGATCACAGGGTCTGGAGTCAGGTATGAGTTCAAATTCAGAGACTCTGACACAACGTTTGTTTGGCCCTGGACAAGTTCCTTAACTGCTGTCTGTCTCAGTTTCTTCAACTGTAAAGTGAGAATTAAAAAAAAAAAAAAGCACTGACCTTGCAGGGGTGTTGTGAGAATCAATCAGATAATATTTGTAGGGGGAGAAGGAAGGGGAGAAAATGTGAAACTCAAGGGATTGTGGAACTGAATCTTGTAAACTAAAAGTAAATAAACAAATCAATTTTTAAAAAAAATATCTGTAAAAATGCTTAGCACCGTATCTAGAACATAGTAGGCACTTGTTTCCTTCCTTCCTCCTGTTCCCCAGAATTACCTTGTACTTACTTCCTTGTAGTTTGTATTTTCTTATGTGTTAACTGTTGCTTTACTTAATACAATGTAGGTTTCTTAAGCGGGAGGACCAGTTTATTTTTTTATTTTATATCCACAAGGACGGGCCCATAGTAGGGGCTCAATAAATAAATGTTTGCTGATTAATCACGAAAAGCGTTTTGCAAACCATCAGCTATTCTGCTCTCCTGCAATGTCTTGGTCAGCTTATGGAAACATTTCAACTGTAAGGATTTATATGATCAATGCCAGAACGCTGTCACTAAATTAGCTCCAGAATTTCAATAGGTTCACAGGTCTTTCTGCCCCCAGAACTGGCTTCATTAATTTTCCACAAGATTCCACAGTAAGAATAATATCTCTAAATGGTTCATTCTAGGATATCCCGGCTAGAGATAAAAAGTCTAGACTATGTTAGGGAGGAAACAAATTTAAAAAGGAACCAGGAAATGCAGAGGCGTTCAAAAAATGAAGAGAAAAAAAACATACAATCACAGTCTCCCACAACCTCAAGAGCTGGTCATTTGAGGGTTTTGCTGAAAGGTCTGGGGAGTCCCTGCTTAATCTACTTTATCCATCCCTCAATTTTGTCTTTTTTGTGTCTAACACTCTACCCATTTCTACCCCCAATATATGGGGGGGGGGGGAGAAAGAAAATTCAATTTTGTTTCTTTAAAAAAAAAAATTGCCTCCCTTGTCTGAAACTACCTGATTGGTTACAGAAATCACATATCTCCTTATATACAATCCATATATGAGCCTAAACCCCTTGTTTTGAACCCCTGGCTTTGAACCCAGGTCCTCTGATTCCACCATCATTCTGCCTTACATGGAATACAGTCCCTCCTTATATCCTCAACATCTTGGAATCCCTGGTTCTTTCAAAACTCAGCTCATGTCACATTTTACTTGAAGCTTTCCCTTCATTCCCCCAGCTTCCAAGCCTTCCTTCCCTAAACTCCTCTCACTGATTTTCTATGGACTCCATATATACTTATGTATATTTATATACGTATATACTCCATATATACTATATGTATCCATATATACTTATATATACATGTTGTCTCCCCATTACAATGTAAACACCTCAAGGATAAGGACTGTTTCACTTTTGTCTTTGTATTTGTGCCAAAGCTTGGCTTATAGTAAACACTTAATAAATGTGGTTTGATTAATGGTATACAAAACAATCATTATTAAGCCTTGATAACTCAGGGCAGAAAAAATGAAACATAGGGTTCATCTTGTCACATCCAAAAATGTCATTTGCATTTGAGAAATTTTCACTTACAGCTTCACTCTATAATATACTGATAAATTTCCATGAGTACTTACCATTCTCTCTCCCCCTTACCCCTCCAGAAGCAAACACCATGATTCCTCCACCACCACTACCCACTTCAAACATCTTTTTTTTCTTTTTGGAGGGGAGAAGGCAGGGCAATTGGGATTAAGTGACTTGCCCAAGGTCATTGGGTTAGTAAGTGTTAAGTGTCTGGGGTCTGGTCAGTATACAAAGTATATGACCATGGCCTCTGAGAAAGACTGAAGAGAACCTGGACCCCAAACAGGCAGCAAGCAGACCACTCAGGTGTGAAACTTTTATTATGCTCTGAGGGCCTTGGAGGGTCTATCAAAAATAGTTAGCCTTGCCTTGGTTAGTTTTGTTAAACTGAATTTTTTCCCCCTCGTTTATATTCTCTGTTATAAGGGACACGCTTGCTAGACAGATAGAGAGGGAAGGCTACATTCTGAAATGATACAGAAATAAAATATAACAATAAAAATTAAAACTTTAGATTAGTTTCTTTTCTGTCACACTAAATAGTCATTTTATGATGATATTAGCAACTAGAATGTATATAGCGTTTTAAGGTTTGCAAAATCTTTACAAATATCTCATTTGATCCTCACAACAACCCTGGGATATGGGTAGTATTATCATCCCCATTTTACAGATCAGGAAACTGAGGAAGGTGGAGATTAACTGACTTGTCCAGGATTATATAGCCAGTAAATATCTGGGGTTACATTCGAACACAGGTCTTTCTGACTCCAGGGCCAGTGGTCTGGCCTTGCCACTTAGCTACCTTAAATCAAAGACAAAGGCAAGAAAGAAAATGGCACAACAGCATGGAATATGCCAAAAGACAAGAAAAAGAACTTTAAAAAAAACAAACAGAGAGTAGGTGTTGGGGAGTTGGGACAAATAAGATTGGGTAACTTGGGTGGAGTCACATGATGGAGATGGGAAAAGGAAGTTGGACTTGATTAAGTAAAAGAATAGTCATTCATCCATTTGGAACTCTGCTCAATCTTCTGTAACCAAGAGCCAAAGAATACATTAATAAATACAGCCAAAACTGTTAAATGCTCTCGCCAAGAATGCCAGCGCAACCTCTGAAAATAAGGTGTAAACCTTAAGATTCCAGAGTACTAGGAAGAAAACCACCCCAACAGTTCTAAATCAATGTAAACACATCCAAATTAGAACAGGCTTGAGTCCAAAGGCATCTTCCCCAGATGGCTCAAAATTTATATGGAAACAAAACAGAAAAGTTGGGGGATCTAGAAAGCTCTGGAATGATTGTTTTAGATAACTAAGATTTCCAGAGAACTGAATGTTTACCCCATTTAAGGTCAACTAATCAAAACAAAAACAAAACAAACCTTACTTCACATAAGAAAAATCAGGACATATATAAAATAAATACACAGTGACTGGAGGGTACTAACAACTGCTTCCAGATGCAGCCTAGAACAATAAAAAGAGAGGGCCAGCCTGGGTCTCAGGAAAATCTGAGTTCAGGTCCTGCCTTCCATCTTCCACTCACACATACTCATTCTCTGACCACAAGCAATCTGCAGGGTGCCAGGCACAAAGTGCTCATTATACTTGTTGACTGACATTTTCTCACAGCCCAAGGCGACTCTTTGAATTTATAAATGAAAAAGGACTTATCAGTCTAGATTGGTAGAAGGTTACATACTGGAAGCTTATGACAAAAACCAAGTGTCCACCCTTGCCCCTGGGCAAAATTTTTTTGAATATACTATTTGATGGGCTTCAGCTTTAGAAGGATCATCTGTCTGTGCCTAAACAGAAGAAATATTTTCTACAAAATTCCTTACAGGTTGTCACAGAGACCCAATAAGGTATTGATAGGAGTTGTCTAATTATCGATGAGAGGGCTCTGCCTACCCAAAGCACAGTAGTTAAAACTTTATTGACTTATCTTAATAATGATTTCCTCTTTCAAAAAGTGGCGAGCTACTTAAGAGTAATTCTACTCTGCATTAGTTGCTGGAGTAAAAATTATGAGAAGTTTAGGGAGGGCTGAGGAAAGGATTGCTCATTCTATCAGCGTTAAAGAAGCAAGGTACAGAAGCTAAGTTTAAAAATAAGCTCTGACACTTCTAATTTGATCTTTGACAGGTCACTTAAAATCGTTCAACATCAATAAAATGAGAGAGAGAGATTAAATAATCACCAACAGGGTTCCCATCAAGCTCTACACTTACTATCCTATAAAATGGAAGAGAGGCTCCATCTCCAGATAGTGAACTGACAACCTGAAGATTGCAGATTGAAGCATATTTTCTTCTCTTCTCTTTTTTTTTTTAAAACATGGCTAACACAGAAAGTTATTTTGCATGACATTTGTAATGGGTTTTGCTTTTCATGACTTCTCAATGGGTGAAGAGTGAGAGAATAAGGAGATAATTTGGAAGTGAAAATAAGAAAGAACTTTTTTTCTAAGTAAAGAAGAAGAAAGTCAGTGATAGTTTGACAGGCACTTTGGGTTTAAGAAAAACATGTTTCAAAGGATTCAGAAGGATAGAGTGGATCCCAGAAAGTACAGAGTAAGTCAACCCAGGAGAGATAAGCTCTCAAGAATTAAATTTTAAAGACGTAAAAGGAAATAATTCTGACTAAAGGAAAAAGGAGAATTATCTAAAAAGTCTGAGGTCCAGTCCAGTTCCCTCTCTGCCTGCTGGATATATCCACTGATGTCCCATAGGCATCTCAAATTCAACATATCCACAACATAACTCATCTTCCTCTCTTTAAACCCACTTCCCATCCAACATTCCTATTTCTATAAAGGGTACTTACTATTCTTAAAATTACCGAGGTTGAATAGTAAGTTCAATAAAAATATATTAAGTGCCTACTATTATGTGTCATGTACTGCGTGATACACACTTGAAATTCAAAGGCCAAAGACATGCCTAACTCTCAAGGACCTCACAGTCTTAGGGGGGAAACCAACATGCAAATAACTAAGTACAAACCAACTATAGATAAACTGGAAATAATCAACAGAGAAAAGGCACTAAAAAACTCAGCACTTGCATAACCTTGTTGACTGACATTTTCTCATGGCACAAGGCAACTCTTTGAATTTATAAATGAAATAGGACTTATCAGTCTAGATTGGTAGAAGGAGGTTACATACTGGAATCCATCTTTGATTCTTCACTCTCTGTCAGTGTCCATCAACCCATAATATCTATATCTGTCAGTTGCCAAGTCTTGTGAATTCCACCTTCTCAACATCTCTAGCATGTGTTGACTTACACCACAACCAGGCCATTATCATGACTTATCTTGGCTTCTGGCTTTCAGTTTGGTTTCCCTGACTTGTCTACCCCCTCTCCAATCCATCTTCCACCCAACTGCCAAATTGATATTGTGAAAGCACCTACATAACCAGGACACTCTCCCACTCAAAAACCTCTGGTAGCTCACAACACCAGGATAAAACATAAAGTCCTATGTGTAGCAATTAAAGCCCTTCGCAATCTGGCTCCAGTCTCTCTTTTCAGGATGATTATATATTACTCATCTCACCCACTATACCATCCAGTGAAATTAGCTCTAGGTGCTATTCCCTGTACATGACATTCTACTTCCCCTTTTGCCTTTGCACAGATCTCCTCCTAGATCTGGAATGCTTTCCCACCTCATCTATACCTTTTGGAATACCTTAGCTCCCCTTCAAAACTCAGTTCCAGCTACTCCTTCAAGAGACTTTTCGTATCTCCCAGATGTTGGTGCCATCCAAGTGTATTTATCTGGCATATGTCCTGCAATTACTTATCTGTAAATATGTTGCAAACTCATCTTGGGCGTTTTCTAGTTTTTCCATGGTTCTCCTTCAAATTCCTCTCATACTTCTTGTTGTGAATGAAATCCCACCTTTTCTTCTCTTACTTGCTATGAGTCTGGAGATCAGTTAATCATAATTTTAGAATTGTGCAGAAAATAAGAGGAAATAGATTCCTCATGGAATATAGGAGCTTTTAGTCCTTGGACTTCATATCATCTGCTAGGGCAGTTCAGTGCTCCTTTTTTTTTCTTTACTTCCTTGTTCTCCATTATCTTCTCCATAAGTTCAGCAGCCAGTAGCTGAGATGTAAATATTACTGCACCATCAATTTTTAAGGGTTCAGTTATTACTGAATTCACATCTTGATGATGCAGGTAGAAATAACTGAAAAGATCAAAATTTTTAAAACACTGAAGGTACTGAAGAAAGGACAAAGAAACATACCGCCTCCCTCCTAGGTACAATTAGGAGAGAATTTGAACACTATCAGAGGAGATTTCTAGGTCACGTGCTTTTGCTTACTTGCTTTCTTTATCACAAAGGGAAGCTGGGACTGGGCAATGAGGTGTTGAAGTGGATAGGGCGAGGCTCTATCTGGGATTAGAATCAGGAAGAGTCATCTTCCAGAGTTCAAATCTGGCCTTAGACACTTATTAGCTGTGTTACCCTGAACAAGCCACTTAACCCTGTTTGCCATCTGTAAAATGAGTTGGAGAAGGAAATGGCAAAACACTCCGCTATCTTTGCCAAGAAAACCCCAAATGGAGTCACAATGACTCAGCTCCAACTGAATTACAAAGATAAAACATCAACCAATTTTTTTTTTTAATTAAAAAAACGGTAAAAGGCTGGCATCGGTTGTGGGCAATATTGACATACAGCAACTTGAATAGAAGGATCAAAGCTGTTAGCCATAAATTGTGCTTTTAAACATTACTGCTTACTTACTCTCTGATTTATCCAATCTATTTCCTTATCCCTTCAAGTTTTCACTGAGTAATCAAGCACTTGCTTACATTTTCTATTGTTTTATAAGAGTCTCATAGGACATTTCTTTCTCCAAATAATTTTTATTGTTTCCTCCAGGCCAGGGACTTCTTTTCTGTTGTTTGATACGTAGTAATGACCTCAAAAAAGTCTATCATAGATCATAAACCTGGGACATCAGAGGCATTCTAGTCCAAAATTTTATAGATGAGGATGATGAGACTTAAGAGAGTCAAGTGATTTGCCCAAATAGTAAGTGAGCAGTGCTGCACTAAAAACCCATTCTCTCTGACTCCAAATCCAGATGCCCTTTCCATCACACCAGGCTGATTCCTCGGACTTCTGTGAAATCTTTACCATACTTTTGATGGCAGTTTTCTAAATGAATTCCTGCTAAAGGGGCATGGAGAAGGGGGTGGGGGGAGAAGGAAAAGAAGAGGATAAGAAGAAGCTTCAAAAACGACAGCTGAAAAAAATGTCAAAGATTTTCAAGAGAAAGCACGTTAGCTTTTCAGTTTAAAAAACTGGGGTGGCTAGGTGGAGCAGTAAACAGAGTACTGGCCCTGGAGTCAGGAGGATATGAGTACAAATTCGGCCTCAGACACTTAATATTTACTAGCTGTATGACCTTGGGCAAGTCACTTAACCCCAATTGCCTTGCCTTTCCCCCTCCAAAAAAACAAAACAAAACAAAACAAAACAATCCCCCCCTTCTGCCTTCCCTCCTCCCTTCAAAAAATTACAGTCTGGTCCTATACACGATTGCACGCCACCATGGGGGGGAGGGGGGAAGGGAGGGGAGAAAATCTGAAACTCAAGTGATTGTGGAACTGAATCTTGTAAATTAAAAGTAAATGAGCAAATAAAAAAAAAAATTACAGTCTGGGATAGTAATTCCTGGAGTTATATATATTATTTTACATTCCTGGTGGCAATATATATGGAAATTTTAATCAAATCTTTCAAAATACATTCCTGTTTATGCATCTATTTGTTCTCTAGAGTAACCAATGCACATGGAAGTTACCACTTCCTTGTTATGAGAATTCAATGTGGAAGAAGGTAGGTAAAGTCATTGAGAAGTGACAGCAAGGTTTTTTAAAACCATCAGTAAGACATTTAAAATTTATTTTTTTAATTAAGAGGTTGAATTAAATGATCTCTTGGATCACATAGGAGAGGATATGAAGTAGCTTTTTAACTCCAACCTAAATATTAAAGATCAATTTTGAGAAACTAAAAAGGAAAACACTAATTGTCACATCCCTGACCAATGAGGTACATAAGGACAAAAGACTATTAATGAGCTGGTAAGTAAATGTTCTACCACAGAATATTTGCTTCTGAAGTTTCCTGGTCTCTAAAATGAAAGTTTCATAAAGGAAGTCACAGACAAGGAAAGATCTCACCCATATGAAAATATAACTTATAGCAGCATTCTTTGTAGGAGAGGGGAAAAAATGAAAATAAAGTAAGTAGCCACGGTTTGGTGAATGATGAGTCAAACTGGAATATGAATGTAACAGTACATTATTTGCCCTGTTAGAAATGATAAATATAAAGAATTCAGAGAAGCTTGAGAGGACTTGTATGAACTGATGCAGAATTAAATATATCAAGCCACAATAATTTACAGTGACCACAAAAAATGCAAAGAAAAAAACCAACACTGAAATAACATTAGAACCCTGAGCAATTCAGTCGCCAATTTTGACTTCAAAGGGTGAAGCATGCCTCACTCCTGTTTACAGGGAGGTAGAATGTGGCATATGTTGTCAGACACCGCCAGCAGTTGGCTTTACTTAGCTACCACTTCCTTGTTATGAGAATTCAATGTGGAAGAAGGTAGGTAAAGTCGTTGAGAAGTGACAGCAAGGCTTTTTAAAACCGTCAAATTTACTTTTTTAATTAAGAGGTTGAATAAAAATGATCTCTTGGATCCCTTCCAGTTCTAAAGTTCTGTAAGGCATACTTTAATTCCTTAAGGAAATTGAGTCACTGTAATAGAAAGTCCATTAAGCCTTTTAAAAGGATGAAGTCTAAAATGAGGTAGAGCTTCCCCTCCCCTCTGAAAAAAATCTGCTACTTAGTTCTACTCTTTAAAATGTGTTTATTAGGCTTTATTTCCCAGTTTATCAAGCTTCTTCAATATTGCATGTATTAAAAGTCAGATCCTATTCAAGGGGTTCAAAGACTATTCACATTCTCTGGTTGAAATGAGATTTTGTTATATTGACTTCATTCTGAAACAGAGGGAGTACTGCCTAGAAATTTTAGTCATACAGAGATTTTGTAATGGTGGCTCATCGTAATGGAATTTGACTTCTGTAGGATACCAGTGTCACGTTGTTGAAAGAGGACTTACTGGATACAGAATCAAAGGACCTTTGTTCACATCCCCTCTCTGGCCCTATTTCCATATTTATGAAGTCAAGGGGAGGGGGAGGTGTTAGTCGAGATATCCTCAGAGGTACATTCCAATTTTAAATCTGTTACAAGTAGTTTCCTAAACAAGTAACCTCTGGAAGGAAATTAGAATGAAAGGAGAATTGCCTGGAGTATCCATCTCTATAAGGAAAAAGCAGCTAGAATCATTTATTTTACTTCCATCCCTTAAAGATCCTATTTATCCTACTGCCTCTTCAATTGTGACTTATATAAAAAATAATACCAAAATGCAAAGTGGAATATTCAAGAAAATCCAAAGTCCAAATTAAGGGTCATTTCTGAGTCTAACATTTCCCACAGATCAGAGATAAAGTTACAACAGTCTGAATGTTAGATTTTAATATACAGTAACTATAATCTACAACAATTTGTGTAATGGAAAAATACCTCCACTGAGCATCTAAAGATATCCTGGATAAATCAGAGCGGGCATTTCTCATCAAACCACATTACCACAAATCACTGTTTCCATATGAAATAATAGTTTTTGACAGAAAGTGTGCCATGAACCAAATCAATAGCACTGTACCATCTACCAACAATATTACCAGTATACATTTCAGTTCAATCTTCGTATAATTAAAAACTGACAACACGAATACTTTTTTTGTCTATAGACAATGATTTTTATCCGCATGAAACTTTACATTTTGTAACTTTATGAGACTGATCCTATAAAAGCAACTTCAACTCTCTTTGGGCAGGGAGGTGGTGCAGTGAACAGAGTCCAGGGATAGGGAACCCGCGACCTTGAGGCCACGTGTGGCCCTCTACGTCCTCAAGTGAGGCCCTCTGGCTGACTACCAACTTGCATTCGGATAAAAGGCCATGCTTGAGGACCTAGAGGGCCACATGTGACCTGGAGGCTGCAAGTTCCCCAACCCTGGAAAAGACCCTGAAATCAGGAAACCCCAAGTTCAAATCTGGCCTTGGTCATGTACTAACTGTGTGATTAAGCAAGTCATTTAACCACTGGCAGCCTCAGTTTCCTCAACTGTAACATGGGGATGGTAATAATAACACCTCCTTCATGGCATAGTTGTGGTGATCCAATGAGGTGTTATGTGTAAAAGCACCTTTCACAGTGCCTAGCATGTAGGGGGTGCCGAATAAAAGTTTATTTCCTCTCTGAACTCCCTCTCCAAAAGGGATTATTTCATCTCATCAGTGCAGAGGGCAGCATCCTATATCTTTCTCATCCTTTCTAATTCTTGTCCATGGCTTCCGTAAATCTTCCACAAGGTATCTGTCCAGCTACCTAGAGGTGTACTAGTCCAATATTCAGGTTGTCTATTTCTTATTCACACTCTACGACCCAGCTTACCTCCTTTTCCATCATTGTAGGTAACATGTTGCAGGGTACTCATGCCCACCTTCCCTTCCCAAAGCACTCTGAATTGTGTTGAGTGAACAAAAGAGGTGAGCGATGCACCACTCAAGGTCCACACACATTCTATTGCTGTTCCGTTTGTAACATTAAACCTTTGTCAGCAGTGGAACCCCACTCACAGACATCTACCACTCAACCTATTTGGTTGGGGCCTATTTCTGGGATGTCACTCAAATGAGCAACCTCTGCTGCCCTGATAAGGGTATTTCATGAGCAGGGCAAGAACTATGTCAACAAATGAGTAACGCTCGTTTGAAAAGATCAATTTGGTGCATGGTGGCTTCCAAGAGGACTAAAAGAACTCAGCTCCATAACAGCCCAGTGAATCCATTCAGCCAAGAATCCCTTTGTTGTTGTTCAGTGGTTTTAGTCATGTCTGACTCTTCGTGACCCCATTTGGGGTTTTCTCTGCAAGCATACTGGAGTGGTTTGCCATTTCCTTCTCCAGCTCATTTTACAAATGAGGAAACTGAGACAAATGGTAAAGTGACTCACCCAGGGTCACACAGCTAACAAGGCTCTGAGGCCACATTTGAACTCAGGTCTTCCTGACTCCAAGCCACCTAGCTGCCCTGCCAGGAGTCTCTACTGATCTTCAAAACACTAGGCCTTGAATCCCATCTGATACAAACATGTCTATGCCCCTGAGGTCTAAGGAAACGGTTGCATAGTAACCTCAGATGAAGATCAGCTAGGAAACCACCAACACAGGCAAGTCAACAAGCTGGCACTGTGTGCATCTATCCCATGATGCCACGTGAGCAATGTCCTTGCATTTAGTCAGTTTTCCAATATCACTAGCAGGGCAGAATTAACATGGAAGTTATATATCATACCCAGACATATCTACATGAAAGTCATACTCGTATACATGGATGGGATGAAAGAACTACATATGTGTGAGTTCACTGATATACAGAGCTCCTGGTGAGGAATAGCATTTCATAGTCTTAGAGAATTGCCCAGAGGCATTGAAAAGTTGAATGATTTTTCCAGGGTCACAGATAATAACTATAGCAGTATCTAGCAGCTAGGTGGATAGAGCATTGGGCTTGGAATCAGAAGACTCTTCTTCATGACTTCAAATCCAGCCTCTAGCTGTGTTGTCCTAGGCAAATCACTTAACCCTGTTGGCTCCAGTTTCTTCATCTATAAAATGAGCTGGAGAAGGAAATGGCAAACCACTCCGATATCTTTGCCAAGAAAACCCAAATGTGTTCACAAAGAGTTGGACATCACTGAAATGATTCAACAACAACAACAAACACTAACAGAGCATCTCTAAGGTCAGCAAAGCACTTTATAACTATCATCTCATTTGATTATCTCAACTTGGAAGGTGGGTGCTATTCTCATCCCCATTTTACAGAAGAGGAAGCTAAGGAAAATAGAAGTAAGTGACTTGCCTAGGGTTACATTATGTTTGTCTTTTGTTCTTGAAGAGGACCACAGCATCAGGGAGATGATGACATGACTTGCAGTTGACTTTGATTTGAGTGAAGGAGGCTGTGCAAAGTCACCAGCCTCACTTTCTCCTCTACAGTCATCTGGGTCCAGTGACGATGACTGGAGATGGCCCAGGATGCACTGGGAGACCCTGGCCCTTTTAGGCTAAGGCCTTTAGTCTAGGTCTAAGGTTTCATAGCTAGTGTCTGAAGCTGGTTTTAAACCCAGGACTTCTTGACTCCAGGCCCAGAAATCTATCCACTGCAACAGCTAGCAGACATACACAAATCCAACCTGTGTCAAATACCTGAATTCAAACTCAGGCCTTCCTGACTTGAGGTGACCTCTCTGTCTGCTACAACATTACCCTTATTTCTTTGAGTCAAGACCACTGAATGAATACATATGCTATTTATACATGTATATATGAATATACATGTACAAAATCATTCATATATGAATACTACTCATGATGTATGTATAAGCTCATCTAGGGCAAGAACTGTTTGATTTTTTTTTTCTTTGTATCTTCATTCCCCAGAATAGGACCTTGAATGAAGTAGGTGCCTAGCAAATGGGTTCAGTGGTTGCATATGTACATCTTCATACATACATACATCTTTTAAAGTCTCTAATAAATGATTTAGGGATTCTGGAAATCCATTTGTTACTGTCAGTATGAGAGTTTTAATTTAAAGCTAATCAAGAGGGAGAAATTATCTACAATTTTTATTTTTCACAGACTATGGTTTCCTTTAAGTCATCTAAGCAACGGTATGACTTACGGCCATATTACATGATCAAGGGAATATCAGTGCTAAAAAGATGGGATTTGGCAGCAGGCAGCAACTCAGGACTATTTAACAATTAAAAAACCAACCATTCAATTTTCCAAATTTCCAGTTTTCCTCCTCAACCCTCTTCAATTCTTAGTACTATTCATTCTGTTTATGCATCTGCAACGTTGGCCCAAGGTGTATGGACCAAGTGACTGAACTCAATAGTTGCCCAAAATACTGAACCTAAACTCATTTAGAATACAAGTTCTTTGGAATTTTGCAGCTTTGGGAAAAAATAATTAGCTTGTATTCTATAAACCAAAAGGAATAAAAATATTTCCACAATTGTTCTTACTTGAGAAAATATGTAAATATTTTAAATAAATGTAAATAAATAAATATGCGTGAAAATATGTAAAGCTTCTTCCCTTAAAAGACTATTAATATAAATAAACAGCCTCAAGAAAGCAACAAGCTATCCTATATATCTGATATTACATCTATAATGCTTAGGGAGTTAACTCGTCATCTGCCAGACATCAAAGCAGGAAATTGTCATAAAATTGCTCCCAAAGCAGAATCCATAAATATCTTTCTTGTTTCCTTTTCTCTCTACCCATGGAATTAATTTCTATGGAATCTAAATCATTCCATTTAAACAACCTTCAGCTAAAGACTAATTTAGTCAAACTTATTGCTCTTTCAAAAAAAAAAAGTATATCTTAAAACCAGAAACGACCCAACAATTCAAAATCAAAACTAGATACTGCCAATTCAATTCATAAGATTTAGAGCTGGAAGGACCCTTAGAAATCAACATCCTCATATCAGAATCTCCAGACTCCATCATGGGAGTACTTTTTTCTTTATCCCTTTTAAAATTCCTCTCAAGTGAAGCCTCCCTCCATTAGAATGTATACTCCTTGAAGTTAGGAAATATCTTTCTACTTGTCTTTGCATTCCCATAATTGAGCACAGGGTCTGACACATAACATATATGCTTGTAGACTCCTGCTGTTTGTCCTTCATTCTCAAAGAGGACCATGACATCAGGGAAGTGAGGCCATAACATACAAGTGAATTGGATTTAAGTGAGGCAGGGCTGTGCAAAGTCACCAGCCTCACTTTCTCCTCCAGAATCATCTGGGTCAAGTGGCCAGATATAAATGGCCCAGGATGTAGTGGGGGACCTTGGCCTTGAAATGGCCAAGGTAAGATCTCAGTCTGACTGCAGTAGAGCCTAGTCAAAGATTAAGGCGTAATTAAAAAGGAGATAAAGAATGGCGTAGGGGTGACTAGGTGTCGCAGTAAATAGAACACTGGCCCTGGAGTCAGAAAGGCCGAGTTCAAATCCAGCCTCAGATACTTAACACTTACAACCATGTGACCTTGGTCAAGTCACTTAACCCCAATTGCCCTGCCATCCCCACTCCAAAAAGGAAAAAAAAAAAGACAGCCTCTTTAAAAAAAATTAAATAAAATAGATCTGGGAGGGGGAAGACCTTCGGGGTTTTTGGCCAAAACCGAAACAATTGTTATTTGCATTCATTTGGAGCCCCAAACCAAAAACTTAATGAATAGCCTTAGGCAGTAATTAGCTCTTTCCTCCTCCGCCCCCCCCCCCCCAGGCTTTAAGCAAAGGACTAGCAACACTCCAGGCAAAGGTTCAAGAAATTCTCCCCCAGTAAATATTTGCTCCTTCCCCTTAGGTCCCCTACAGGTCCAACAATCAGATGTGTAATTCTATCTGTACCTAGGACACCTGAGATGACATTCCAATAATTCTGTTACTCCTATCCCTGCTATGTAGTATATAAGGCAGTACTTAAACAACCTTGGGCTTAACCAATCTGAACTTCCATTGAATGATATGAAAGCTAGGATCCGAATTCAAGTCTTCTGCCTCCCAAACTCAATTTATCAAATCTTCCCAATCCTCATTCCTAGGTCCCTCCTCACCTTATACTCACACTCCACAACCTAGATTCCCAATAGAGGAAACCCAAGAATATTCAGACCTGAAGGTGATTTGATGATCAAGAATGTTCAATGGTTATTGATTCTAGTGTTGTCTTGATTCTACTGATTGTAGTGTTCATTGGTTATCGATTCTCAGCTGTCCAAGCACCCAGCTTTGGGAAATTGCAGCCTTCTCTGACACCAGAAAGAGGAGAGAACAAGAAAGGGAGGGAGGGCAGGGTGGGAACGCTCTCTACCCATCTATCAAATCCCACACCCGCAGCTCTAACAAAGGTTTTATAGTGGGGAATTCTTAATCAGTACAAGAGAAGAGATAGGATTCATATCAGGTCCCTGACCCCCTCTTCAACATGCCACACTCTAGTTCAACTTCCAACCTGAGCAGCCACATACAGTCTCTCAACCACCAACTTTAAATCCTATTGATGGGGTACAGGCTCTGAGAAACCCCTTAAACTCTGAATCTTCCCACTTGATGAGGCATTTGCCTAAGGCTATAAGCCTTTCACTATAGGTAGGCCCAAATCTCTTACTCTTAACCTAGCCTAGCCCTCCATGGTCTGTCATCTCCAGGTACCCTTCAGCTATTGTCCACCCTTAATCCCATTCTTGGATTCTGACTTTAGGTCCCTCAAAATCCTCCTTAGACTCCTCCTCAAGACCCTCCCCAAATCCCTCCTCTAGACCATCCCTAGATCCCACCCCTACATCCCTCCCATTCTTTCTGTATATAAAACCCATCTTACCTCCATGAAGGTGCTGAGAATTCAATCTAGTGCAGGCTTACTCTGTGTCCGATTATTCTGGCCAGCTTGTCCAATATAAGCAGCACAGATACTTAGGTTCCTTAAGAGTCTACCCATTATGGGGAATCTTTCATAAACTTTGCTTTACTTTGACTGAGAGAAGAATTGAGTCAAATTCATTCAGCAGGACCCAGCGTGTTGATATTTTGGGGTCTCGAGCACCCCTAAACCTCAACACTATAAATTCCGCCCCTCCCCCCTCCCACAGACAGCTGGTGGCAAAGTGGCCAGCACACTTACACTGGTCCTGGAGTCAGGAAGACTTGAGATCAAATCTGACTTCAATGGGCAAGTCACTTAATGAGAAGAATAGCATGTACCAAAGCTTTAACACCATGTCTGACACATAGAAGGAGTTATATAAATGTTTATGACCTCCCTCATTTTAGATAAAGAAACTGAGTCCCTCAATAGTTTAGTGATTTGCCCAAAAATTGAAGGGCTAAGAAATTGAAACCATATGATAAAATGAAAACTTAATATTTATCTTAAATGTTTGGATTAAAGCTATTAATTGTACTCTATGTTGCCATCTTCCATCCCAGTGGATTCAGTGTTTTACTAATTATGCATACCTAGGAAATAATTTAAAACTGCCAACTCTCAAGAAAAGTAACTTGGCACAAGATGAGGAGGGCTGGGGGTAGGGGGTGAGAGGCAGGGACTATGAAAGATGAAGTAAGTAGTCTTACCACAATCTAAAGCAAGCCATTACTTTTCAGTAACGTGTCTCAGGGGATTTTTACAGTTGATATAATTCAGGCAAAACTTTAGTTTCAAGTTTCAAGTGAGAGAACACAAACTCAACTGCCCTGAATGAAATCTATCTACCTATGAAGGTTAGCAGCTGAATCTTCCTGGCAACATTTTTGCAAAGAAACAGCCAACTTTAGAAGGTCTAGTGACTTCAAGGAACCTTGAATTTCCCAATAATAATTTTTAAAAGGTAAATGAACTCAATCCCATTAAAAAAAACATGCAGTGGCAAAGTATAAATAACCCTGTAGCCTAAAAGAAAACCAGCTTCAGCACAGGCTTAATGAGAAATAGTTGTAGTTTTAAACTAAGACCAAAACCCACATATTTGCCCAATTATTTTTACAACAAACCAGGATCCCTTTGGGGTAAGTTTCCCAAATGTCTAATTCTTATGAATTTCATTGGACCAGACATGCTAGATCAGGAGTTCTTAAACTTTTTGTGTATGTCATGGACACCTTTGGCAATCTGGTTACGTCAAAGTATGGAGCCCTTTTCAGCATGTATTTAAATACATAAGATGAAATACACAGGAGTGCATAGGAAATCAATCATACTTAAAACTGTTATCCAAAAATGTTAAGTTCTTGGACACCAGAGGAAAAATCCCAGGTCTGAAAGAAGTCATTATGTTATAATGGGATAATACTGGTTAAGTGTTTAGTACAGAGCCTGGCACATAATAGGTGGTTACTAAATTATTGGTTTCCTTTCCCTGTTTCCTTATAAAGGTATAGGAAAAGTACTTCAGTGACACACGGAATTCCCTGCTGAGAAAACTTGCTGGACAATGCTGGTCGTAAGGAGGTGCCCAGAGAGCTGCAGAAAGGTTAAGTAATTTGCCGAGGATCACAAAGGCTTGGAGACAAGACCAACCCACTTGCTATAAATTAACATTTTAGTCTAGATGTGAAAACAGGAAACCTGTAATGGACTGAAAATAGTGAATAATTCAGGAATGTGAATATTTCCAACTTCTCACTTCAGGAGCTAAGAACTACATATTTAGTAAAAAAAATTTTCCCCTTGGTTTCTTTTTAGATGGGGGGAGGCAGGGCAATTGTGATTAAGTGACTTGTCCAAGGTCACACAGCTGGTAAGTGTGTCAAGTCACTGAGGCCAAACTTGAACTCAGGTCCTCCTGACTCCAGGGCCTGTGTTCTATTCACTGAGCCATCTAGCCGTCCCAAGTAATAATGTTATAATAATTAAAATAGCATTTTTATAGAACCCAAAGATTTGAAAAGCAGTTACAAATATTATTTCATTTGATCCTCAAAAATCTCTGGGAGGTCGGTGCTATTATTAGCTCCATTTTACAGATGAGGAAACAGAGGCTGAAAGTGGTTAAGTGACTTGGCCAGGGTCACACATTTAAGGCCTGTTTGAGGCTATATTTGAACTCAGGTCTTCCCTAATCGAGGTTCAAATGAAGGGAAGTAGTAATGTGTTCATCACTGGTAAATGACATCGAAGAAAAGTAAAAATCTGTCTTCTTTCCTCCTATTTGAAGGACTAAGTGAGAAAGGAGAAGTGCGGCAACTGCCTTTGTAAAGTCTTCAATGGGGTGGCTAGGTGGCACGGTGAATAGAGCATCAGCCCTGCAGTCTGCAGGACCTGAGTTCAAATGCGGCCTCAGACACTTAACACTTACTAGCCGTTGTGACCTTGGGCAAGTCACTTAACCCCATTGCCCTGCCCTCCCCCCTCCAAAAAGCAAAAAAAAAAAAAAGTCCTCACAAAGTGTTTCCTTAACAGAGCCATGCGCCCTTCCATTGGGATCTGTAGGCTACCACAGTAATGGTTTGTTTATTTGTTACCCCTACTTTAAACTCATTGCTTGAGTTTTCCTTCTAGCTCTGTCTCTAAGTCTCTGACCTCACTCAAATCACTGGACTCCCTTGGGAAATAAAAATAGAAACCTCCCCCAGTTATTGCAAACTGGACCAGTGACTTTACATGCCTTTGCAAATAGTCTGGCCCAATCACTCTGGCAAGCAGCAACACAGCTACCAATCTCTTCCACAAATTTCATCCTGTCCCAACCACTGGACATCTGCTACACCTCAACTCCAACTCTTAACTCCACAGCCAGTAACTAGCTCTTCCCTCGGTTACCTACCGAGTACTTCCCCAACCTGATCAGTTCAAAGCTGCTAGACCCTTTCCTTTCCGTTCCGTTCTGTTCCCCAGACTGAATTACACAGGCCTGGGTGGGGGGGAAGGAACAGGGGGCGGGAAAGATTGTCAGTCCATATTCTAGAGGCAAGTTCCCTCCCTTTGGCTGTTCTCCATCAGATCCAAAACGGGGTGGTCCAACGCGGCGCCAACCTGTTGGCATTTAAGCTTGCCCAAACTTCCTCTCCAGGCAGCAAAACCAAAAAGCCTAAGGAATGACAAAAGTCCAGCACCAGCGGAAACTGCCCCGGGGCAGGTCACCACAAATCACACTAAAGTGTCGGAGATGTGGACTGTGTTTTCTTCCTCCCTTTAACTGGCCCAGAAGGACTGCCCTGGGAGGAGGGAAGATGCCTTGCCTTCCTTAACTGAGCCAGCGTGGGAGGAACGACTCGCCTCAAATTCTGCCCAACCCGGGGACTTACAGCCCTTGGTTCTAAGCACGTCTGAAACCATAACATTATAGAGGGAGAAACCACCGAGGTATGCCCGGGGGTCTCCCAGATTTTTTTTTTTTAACGAAACCCGATCCCAACATAGAGCCAAATCCTAGTACCCAGATCCTGGGAAAGGAGACAACTAAGGAGAAGGTGCCGAGAAAAGAAAGGCGGCGGCGGGGTCCCGGGTCAGCCGGAGCCCCGCGGGAAACCGTCCCCTCCTCTCGGTCCAGGCTCCCGTCCAGGACCAGAATGAAGGTGGCCACTCACACTGTCTACCCCTCCCTGAATCCCCATCTCGTGCCTCGAAACCCACCCAAACGAGTTCTCGGTCCTCCTTACCCATCACCCACCCAACATGGTCTTGGTTCAAAGAGCCCTGCACTTACCACCGCCTGCCGAGCCGAGCCGAGCCGGGAGGTCTGAGCTCGCCGGGGCAGGCGAGGGGGCGGGTCTGAGCTGACCGGGGCGGGCAGCGCAGTTGGAGAGGCTTCCGGCTTCTCCCCGCCTCCAGGCCGGGCTCCTGAGAGCAGCAGCCCCGGCCCGTCCTTTCCCTTCCTTTCCCGGCCCGGCCCGCCTAGTCTCGCTCTCCGCCCCTTTCCCTTCCCTGCCCCGCCCCTTTCTCTTCTAGCAGAAGGCTCCCTCCCCCGGCTCTTAAGCCGGTGGGTTCCGTCTGTCCTTCCTGTCCAGTTCGCTTTAACCTCTCCATCCTCTGAGTCATAAAGTCTCAGAGTTGGAAAGAACCTTAGAAATCGTCTAGTCCAGAGGTTCTTAACTTTTTTTAGGTCATGGCCCCTTTTCCAGTCTGGTAAAGCCCTCCTCAGAATCATAAATGCACGAAATCCATAGGATTACAAAAGAATCCAAAGGCTAGCGAAAATAAGGATGTAATTTTTTTTTTGTCAAGTTCACTGTCCCGTGGAAATTTATCCACTCCCCCCCCTACTCCCCGACACACACAAGTCCGTGGACTCCAAGTTAAGTACCTTTGATCTGGTCCAGCTTCCTCATTTTGCAGAGGAAGAAACAAGCCAAAAAAGAATTAGTCACTTTCCCAGGCTCACAAAGTTATTTAGTTACACAACTAGATACTAGGACTCGGGGTCACCTAACTCCCAGTACAGGAGTCTTTACATCAGATATCTCACTGCTCTTTTCTCTGTCCCTCAAATTTCCCACCCTTTTTGGTCCAGTTTTGCCTTCATTCCCTTCCTCAGTTACACTCTTCTCATCCGCTGTTTGCCCTTCCCAGATTTCAGTCTCCATTCCACTACTTCTCCCTTCTTTGGCGTGATACTTCCACAGAGTCTAACTCCTCCCTGTTCGTTCTCTCCGAGGGGCCAATGACCACTTCCCCTAGCGGAATTCACCCAGCTGATTATACAGTCTCTCTTCTGTCCTCTTTGCCCTTTCTAGAACGACCTATTAATTGTTGTTCAGTGGTGTCCAACTCATCATGATCCTATCTGAGGTTCTCTTGGCAGAGATACCGGAGTGGTTTGCCATTTCCTTCTTCAGCTCATTTTATAGATGGGGAAACGAAGACAAACAGGGTTAAGTGACTTGCCTAAGGTTACAGAATTAGAAAGTGTGTGAGGCTAAACTCGAACTCGGGTCCTCCTGGGCACTCTACCCACTGGGATAGACCTAGCTAGCTGTCCCAATGATTTATGTCTGCTGCCATTTTCCATGAATTTGGAGTCACGGATGTCAATGCAAAGCAGTAGCTCAAAATCCTTTCTCCTCCACTAGATTTCTCTGTGCCATCCTCCAAAACTTACTCAAATTTTCCTTTAATAAACATCAGAGAACTACATTTTACAGTTGGGGAAACAGAAGCTAGTAGTTGTAAAAAGACTTGATCAAGGTCACAGAATAAATCAGTGCCAAATCCAGGATTAGAACCCAAGTTTCTTGACTCCCATTCTAGTATTCTTTCCACCAAAATCACCATGACAACCCAACTCAGTGCAGCAAAACTAAAAGCTTTAGAAAGGGCTATATATCAGTCTGGCAAAGTTTGTGAAAAATTCAATGAATCTATGATCTCATCAGAGTGGATTGCACACAAGGAGTACTTTTTATCCTGTTATGCTTCTCCATTTTTTTCCATAACTCCTCCATAAAGGATCTACCCAACAGTGCTGGAGGCCTTCCTCTGATGAGTTAAAAGGTGTGTGCATATGCACATAAGAATAAACATTGAACTTGTGATTTCATCAATATAGAGAATGTCTGGTTGCCATCTATGTATATGTACCTATATGGATAGGTACTACATCTGTGATTTCATCCATATAAGGAATTCCCAAGTGAGGAAATTCCCTCTACTAATGCAGATTGGCACCTTCTCTGCAATTCATAGTCTTAGAAAGTTGTCTAGACCTAGAGCACTGAGATTAAATGATTTGCCCATTTTCTCAAAGCTATGTGTCAGAGTCAGAGCATGAACTTAGGTCTTCTTCACTTCAAGACTGGCTTTCTATGCATTATACTCTGATGCCACTCATCTTGGTCTCTGTAAGCTTTCAAGAACTGTAGCACTTTAGCAATGTATTATTACTTAGAGCCAGATCACGTTTCCTCCATGATAACTGGTTCACTGTCACCTTTCGGCTGAAGGACCCTTGGGCAGACAAAAAGACAGCATATCATTAAACTATCCCTGAATACAGCCCTGTACCATTAAGCAAGAAACTCGGAGGTGGGGATAGGAAAGAAATCAATGTAGTAAAGCAAAAACCAAGCTCGTTCAACTTTTTAACACAATGTAGCATGAACACATCACAAGCCTAATTTTCCATGTGTCTTAAAAAATTGATTTTTCTCACAGTTTTTCTTTATTTCCTTTCCCCTGATTCATTGAACACAACAGACATTTAACTCCAGGGTTTAAACAATAGCCTTTATTTTTGTCAAATATTTAAAGTTACTAGTAGGATGTTAAGGTTTATTAGAAGAGCTTTAAACATATAATCTTCCTTCCCTTCTTAATTTCTTTATTTTCTTCCTTAATTTTCTTCTTTCTTTTTTCCTTCTTCTATCTTTCCCTCTTTCCTACATTCCTTCTCCCTTCCTTTCTCAATTCCTTCCTTCCTTTCTTAAGTCATTCTTCCTTCCTTTTTTAAAAATTCCCAGAAAAAAACACATCACTTGGATTTCCAACCAGCAGCTTCCCAGCAGGGCGCAAAAAAATAATGCCACTTCTTTCATGTGCTACCCTGTTATAACCCCACAGGAGGAAAAACATACTGGCTAACTCCTAGTACACAGGAAACTGAACTCTTGCTACTGCCAAGTGTAGGGAGATTCCAGCTCTCTTTTGACCTCATAGGGGATTTGAAAGTGTATTTTCTATCCTTGGTTACATATGGTATCACATGAACCAGTCTTGAAAAGGTAGCCCTGATTTCAACTAATTTTTTTTTTCTCCCCTCTGGGTGTACATAATCAGAGACTTGAGCAGTACAAGTAGTTGCCAGAGCCAGCCTCTGTAAGTGAACTCTTCCTCTTCACCAAGGCAACTTAGTGCTGCATATATTTATCACTAAACAGTGTTCCCTTTTTTCCAAGGCTGCTGAGATCATGCCCTGAAATGGAGATGCAATTGTTTGCAGAGAAAGACATACAAACAGAGTGCTTCTGTACTAAGCCAGAGAGCCTTGCCTGCAAGCAAGCAATTACCTACAGCTAATTTAATTGTATGAAGATGGTGACCCTATGTAATCAGAACAGCAGCCCCTGCCTGGCAAGCAAAGTTAAATCATGAGTACTTTTCCAGACTGCATTCTGTGTTTTAGTTTTGTTTTTCATATAAAAGCATGAAAGACCATCAGCTCCTTTATGTGTCTCCAGTTCCCACCATGGTCCCTGCCTTCACAAGAAGATAAACTGCTCACCCCAAAACAGGATTTAGCCTTTAAGCTTGTCTCCCCAAAGTGAGAATACCACTCTCCCTTTTAACAGCCAAAGGAGCAGTCATGAAAAATGAGCCTCCAGAAGAAGACAACTTTGCTGTTTGTTGTTGTCAGACTTCTCAAAAGAACTGCACACAGATGTCCCCCACGCCTCCAGGGTCATGCTTTCCAATTCCAGAGATACACTAAGACCAAGATAATTTGTGCTAGGAATTCAGAATTACCCTTCAGGTCTACAAACAGGTTTGCCCTCATTACTTGGCTAATTTTAGAAAGTCACCGTCCCTTTCCACACCCATCTCAGGGAAATATCTGACCCCACAGCTTACCCAATGTTACTTCAGTTGGTCTCCAGGCATGAGGTTCTAAGTGTCTGAGTTGTGTTTCTATTCACTGGAATCCTTGACAGGCCTTTGACTCTCTCTGATCTCAGTACCTCTCACTCCCACCTCTGGGTCCTCCTTCCTTCTGCTCCTAGCAAGGACCAGTACCTAACTACCTAACTAATCCCTCATCAATCAAAGGGACTTCCTTGTCTCTGTCTCCCAGGGCTTTTCTCAATCCTCATGCTGCCTGCCTGAATTGTTATGTTTCCTGGAATTTGAACCTGAACAATAATGTTTATCCGTCAGCAAGCTATGTCCACAACACTTGGCACCAGCTGTTTCAATTAAGATTTCCCAATCCTTGCCAAGAAAGAGACAGACTTGGGGAGGGGCAAGGGGCAGAAAGGGAGAGGAAGGAAAGAGTGTACTTCAGTATGGTATGAAAGCCCTGGATTGTATAATCTGAAGAAAAAACCATGTGTCAATTGAATCTGTGTCTGTATGTGAAACTCCATAAATAACCATGTTGATAATAAACTGACATAACAGACCAGGCTGCAATTGTTCCATGAATAGCATTTTCGTTCTGACTGTAGTGACTTCACCAGGAGTGACTTCACCAGGACAATACGTAACGGCCAAGATGAAATGGAGGTGCTATTTCCTAGAAACAGACACCGTGCATTTCTTTCCTTACGTGTGCTGTGTTGTAGTTCAGTTATTTCAGTCATGCCCAACTTTTCATGACTCCATTTGGGGTTTTCATGGCAGAGATAATGGAGTGGTTTGCCATTTCCTTCTCCAGCTCATTTTACAGATGGGAAAACTGAGGCAAACAGGGTTAAGTGACTTGCCCAGGTTCACTCAGCGAGTAAATGTCTGAGGCTAGATTTGAACTCAGGAAGATGAGCTCCTGACTCCAAACTGGCACTCTATTCACTCCATCACCTATCTGCCTTACATGGGCTTAATACATTACTTCTCAAAACACCTTCACATCTATTCTCTCAGCAAATCTGCCGGACTGTTTTGGAAGGTGGTAAATGGTTATTAGTGCCTTAAAACAAACAAACAAAGGCAGCTTTTGCCTGCAGCAGAGCTAGGGGCAATGGGTAGGACTACAAAGAGGCAGATTTACTTTTGATGTTGGGGGAGGTACTTCCTAGTATCTGCAGTTTCCAAAAGTCTTGGCACTATGCCTAGAATGTGCTCCCCTCCTCAAGTCAGCCATTTAGAAGCCCCTAGTTTCTTGGTATTCGAGTACCACCTCTTACCAGAAACCTTACCTGATAGGACCAAATGCTATTATTGCCTTTCCCAAAAAAATCCCCTTGTATTAATTTTGTACATAGTACACACACACACACACACACACACACACATATCCATCTACTTACACATATTTTTACATATAAACACGTGTATTTACGTATGCAGATAGCATCTCCAACAGAATGTAAGCTCCTGGAGGGCAGGAATTTTTTCATTGTTGTCTTTTGAGCCTTTACATGTATAGAGAGATGGGGGTGTGTTTCTGCTCAATATCCAACTGCAAAACCTACTTGCTTCAGTGAACCATTTTGATGGGTGACAAGCCTCCATCTACCATATAAATGTTTCTAACCCAAACTGGAATGATTCAGTGCTTGGTTCAGATTCAAGCTAGAACAGTCCAGATCACTTGAGGAGCAGCTTTATATGGTTTCTTTTTTTTTTTATCCAATTTTATTTTGTTTTTAGTTCCAAATTCTCTCCCTCCCACCTTCCCACCCCAATCCATTGAGACAAGAGAAACAAAACTGATACTAACATGCATAGTCAAGCAAAATGAACTCCCACATTAATTCTACTTAAAAAAGAAAAGAAATGGGGGAAGCTAGGTGCAACAGTGAATGGAACACTGGCCCTAGAGTTAGGAGTTCAAATATGGCCTCAGACACTTGACACACTTACTAGCTGTGTTACCTTGGGCAAGTCACTTAATCCCAATTGCCTTGCCTTCCCACCTCCAAAAAAAAGAGAAAAGAATGGGAAAAAAAAATGCTTCTATCTGCATTCTGATGTAGCTCCCTCTCTAGAGGTGAATAGTGCACTTCATCTTGAGTACCTTGGTTTTGTGGCTGGTCTTTAAAGGGTTTCAATGACTCCAGGGCCTGGTATATAGTAGGAACTTAACAATGTTAATAATATTATTATTATAATAACAGCACATATTTATGTAACACTTCATAATTTGCAAAACACCTTATATTACACTTACATCTCATTTGACCCTCACAACAATCAACAAAATTGAGAATTAAGTAGCTTGCCAAGGGTCACACAGATAATAAGGATGTAAGTGGGATCTGAATTGTCTCCCTGACTCTCAAGTACTCCACAATACCAAGAGATATGAACTCTGGGCCTTTTCACCAGCTATCTATCCCAATGTCTGGAATGTTCTCCCTCCCCATCTTTGTCTCCTAGCTTCCCTGGCTTCCTTCAAGTCCCAGCTAAAACCTCACCTACTGCAGGAAGTTTTTCCTTATCTCCCTTAATGCTAAGGCCTTCCCTCCATGATTATCTCCAACTTATCCCATATACATCTTGTTTTTTGCTTGCATGCAATATTCCCCATTCGACTTGGAGCTCTGTGAGGCAGAAACTTGTCTTTTCCCTTTCTTTATATTCCCAGAACTTAGCTTTGTGCCTGGCGCACATTAATGATTTGATAAATATTTGTTAACTGACTGGAAGATCATTTATCATTTATGAGTTGGACAGGATGGATGAACTCTGAGGTCTCATTTAACTCTGACCTTCTCTGATTCTGTAGTCCAGGGTACAAGTATTCTGACTCTCTGGATGGGAACACTGAGATACAGAGAAATTAATTTCTTTTTCTGAGGTTACACAGAGGGTTAGGGGTGAAGCTGGGTTGGAGCCCAGGTTTCCTGACTCCTGATAGAGTTTCCTAACTGTTTTCACTAGACTGCCCTGTTATAGGATCATTTTAGAGATGGAAATGACTTTCAAAGTTATCTATTCCCAAATGCTTGGCACAATGCCTAGCACATAGAAGGCATTGTATAAATGCTAACTATTTTTGTTAATATTATTAGATGAGGAAACTGAGAATGAGAAAGAATAATTGACTTACCCAGAGTCACACAGCTAATAAATATCTGAGGTGGGCTTTGAACTAAGGTCTTCTCTACTTTTAAGTCCAGGACTCTCTGGCCACCTATCTGCCTGATGGTGATATGTGACAGGGCTAGGATTTGCACCCAGGTCTTCTCATTCCAAATCTAGCACTTTTTCCATTGCATCTGTATATAGTTGGTTTAAAAGAATTCCCTTTAAATAGAACCACAGGAAAGGGATCTTGGGAGGCCATTGGTCTGATTCATTCTTTACCTTCAAGTAGGACTCTGGATATTGGCAAGCTAACTGTATTAGCTTTCTTAATAATTTCATTGAGGGGAATATACCCACAAAGTATTTTGTCAAAATCAAAGACAACCCAAAAAGAGCCATCTGTTCAAAGATTTTCCTAGAAGCATTCTCACTAACTGCAAAAAACTGGAAGCAATTTAAATGCCCAACAATAAGAGAATGGTTACATAAATTGCGGTACATTAATGTAATAGAATCCTATGGTGCCATTAAGACTAAAAACTATGAGGCAGACAAAGAAATCTGGAAAGACCTTTATTCAAAGGGGGAAAAAATGAGAACTAGAAAAATAGAGTCTATACTATATATGATCAAATAAGAGGAAAATTGAATGAGAATTTATTAGAGTTAGATACTAAGCAAGCTGAAGTGAAGGTACCTGGGTACGTTAGTTATTGGTTAATCCTCCAAACTTCTCTGACTATTTAATCTTTCTTCATCCTCACGTGGGTTGTTCCAGATTTCAGGAAAATCAAAGATGGGGAAAGGTCCCACACATATTAAAAGATAATTTATAGCAGTGCTTAAAAGTAGAAAGAACAGCATTGTTTAGTTGGTGGACAAAATTTGACAAAGCATGAAAAATGCCAAGTTACTGATATCAGAGGGATTCTTCACTCATTCTTTTCCTCTTAACTGTTTGTCACCTGTTTTTCTTTCACATGTTCTTCCCTTTATCTCCAAAAATCAATGGAATCTTTAGAAAAGGAAACATACCTTAAAATATTATTTTGGTTTAGAAAAATTCAGTTGTTGCTTTTTTATTTAGAGAAATTGTGATCCCCAAAAAATGAATTGTTGTTGACAGGATCAGAGTCACAGTTAAAGTCTATCAGAGTCAGAATTAGAGATCATCTAGATTCTAGTCCAAACCTCTCATTTTACAGATGAGGAAACTGAGTCTAGAGGAGTGAAATAATTTGTCCAAGATCACACAGGGTAGTGAGTAACAGAGTCGGGCTTCAAATCTAGATCCTGTGACTCCCAATTCAGCTCTGATGCCACTGTACCACTCAGCCTCCCTTTGATTATCAGGTATTTGAGCAATAGACTTCCATTCCAGATGCAAATTGATTTTATTTTAAAAATTGCTGCCCTTGTATCCCAAAGAAATCACAGAAGTGGGAAAAAGACCTGTACATACAAAAATATTTATAGCAATTCTATCTGTGGTGACAAAGAATTAGAAATCAAGGGGATGGGTGGCTTGGTGGCACAGTGAATACAGCACTGGCCCTGGAGTCAGGAGAACCTGAGTTCAAATTCGGCCTTAGACACTTGACACACTTACTAGCTGTGTGACTTTGGGCAAGTCACTTAACCCCAATTGCCCTCTAAAAAAAAAGGCAAAAAAAAAAAAGAAATTAAAGGGATGCTCATCAACTGGGGAATGTCCATCAATTAGGGAATGGCTAAACAAGTTGTGCTATAAGAAAGGAGGAGCAGATGGACTTCATAATAACCTGGAGAGACTCACATAAACTGATGCTGAGTGAGGAGAGCAGAACCAGGAGAACTTTGTACACAATTACAGACACATCCTATGTATGATGACAAACTTTGATAGACTGGGCTCCTCTCAGCAATACAAGGTTATAAGACAACTCCAAAAGACTCATGATGGAAAGGGATACCCACATCCAGAGAAAGAACTACAGAGTCTGAATGCAGATTGAAGCAAACTACTTGCTCTCTCATTTGTGTTTTGTTTTGTTTTGTCCCTTCTTTCTCATTGTTCTCCTCCTTAGTTATAATCCTTCTTTACAACTTGACTAATGTTCAATGTGAAGGTATCTGTAGAATCTATATTTGATTACATGCTGCTATGAGAGGGAAGGAGGAGGAAAAGAAGGGGGAGAAAATTTGAAACTCAAGAGATTGTGGAACTGAATGCTGTAAATTAAAAGTAAATAAATAAATTTTTTTTAAAAGATGAAGAAAAAAAATGCTGCCTTAACTCCATCAATCTTGCAACATATGTGACCCAGACTTCTACCAGCCAAGCACTGGAGGTCAGGAAATTCAGAATAATAAAGCAAGAGAAACTTATTCTCCTCCTCCAGGAAATCATCAGAATTTTAGGGGATTCAAATCAGTCACGAGGACCTTTGAAACACATTAAAGGTAACTCATATCCCTGCAGGAATTACCCTATTTAAAGAGGCAGTTTTCATTTCTTCTTGGGAACTGAAAGGGGGTTCCCTAAACCTCACCTAAGCATCTCACCCTGAAATGAAGATGAAGTTTTTTTTGTTTTGGGTTTGTTTGTTTTTTTAATCTTTTAAGAAATGATTTTTTGACAGGCTGACTGGTGCAATATGAAAGGGGTCAGCAAGGCTATAACAGGAGACTCATTCAGAAAAAAAAACTTATTCAGAGGCACAGAGAACATGTGATACTTTTCACAGAAGAGGAAGAGAGCTATAATTTGTTTAGAACAAATTCAGCAAGACGGATCCACGAGCAAACAAAGGTGAATGCAGGAACATATTCATTCCAGCTCAAGCATGAACAACCTCTGTATGTGTATGCACAAATCCCAGGGTTCTGGTTTTCCTTTCAAACTGAAAAGCTGCTGCTTTGCTTCCTAAGGGACTAAAACCTCATAGATTTGCTCTGGTAGGACTGTGGAAGAAGAAAAAAAGTCTTGAGTTTCTCTCCCCATGTCCCTTTGATTGCATTTTGATATATCCTTTATATTCTGGTGAGGTGCAGTGGAAAGAACCCTGAATTTGGAGCTGGAGAAGCTGGGTTTGAAGCATATCTTTGCTATTTAGTACCTGTAGGACCCTGAGCAAGTCAATCCTCCCCTCTAGCCCACATGTCCTCATCTTTAATGAGGAAATTGGCCTTCGTGCCCTCTGAGGTCCCTTCCAGCTTTAGATCTATGATTCTCTCATTATCATTCTCCCTATGATCCCTTTTAATCTCCTTTCCTCACCCTACCCACACACACACACACACACACACACACACACACACACACAAACACACACACACACACACACACAAACACACACACGCGCTCTCTTTCTCTCCTCTCTCTGTCTCTGTCTGCTCTCTCTCTCCCTCTCCTTCTCTCTCCTCTCTTCTTCTCTCTCTCTCCTCTCTACCTCCTCTCTCCTCTCTCTCTTTCTTTTCTCTCTCTCTCCTTCTCTCTTCTTCTCTTTCCCTTCTGTCTCTCTCACTCCTTCTCTCTCTCTTCTTCTCTTTCCTCTCCTCATTCTCTCTCTCTCCTCTCTCCCTCTCCCCTTCTCTCTCTTTTTCTTCTCTCCTCTCTCTTCCCTCTCTCTCTCCTTCTCTCTGTCTCTCTTGCTCCTTCTCTCTCTCTTCTTCTCTTTCCTCTCCTCATTCTCTCTCTTTCCTCTCTCCCTCTCCCCTTCTCTCTCTTTTTCTTCTCTCCTCTCTCTTCCCTCTCTCTCTCCTTCTCTCTGTCTCTCTTGCTCCTTCTCTCTCTCTTCTTCTCTTTCCTCTCTTCATTCTCTCTCTCTCCTCTCTCCCTCTCCCCTTCTCTCTCTTTTTCTTCTCTCCTCTTTCTCTTTCTCTCTCTCTCTCTCTCTCTCTCTCTCTCTCTCTCTCTCTCTCCCCTCTCTGTCTCCTTCTCTCTCCTCTCTCTCTCCTTCTCTCTCTCTGTCTCTGTCTCTCTCCCTCTTAGCTCCAATGTGGCAAAAAATTTGCAAATACTGCTTATGTTTCCTGATATCCAGCTCTCTCTGTGTGTTCTGTTTGCAGAAAAATAATGTTCCTTTCTGCTAAAGGCCAACAGATAAAAATTAAAAGAATATTATCTAGAAGATAAAATAAATAAGGACGGGTATCTCATTGACTCTGTGTGTGTGTGTATGTGTGTGTGCGTGTGTGTGTGTGTGTGTGTGTGTGTGTGTGCGTTTTACTCAGCTGGACTTTGTGTCTGTAAATGCAGCAGTTTGTCAGCTATAGGGTCCAAAGCTGCTAAGAGAGCCTTGTAAACTTCTGACCTGTGTGACTCAACCACATTCATGAGGATAATTCAATAAGTCAATTTCGAAACCTTCTCTGTGTGTTAATAGACCAAAAGCTGAAAGGGACCTTAGTGGTCATGGGATCAGAGATTTAAAGGTAGAAGTGACTTTAAAGATCATGGAATTATGGTATCATAGGAGAGATCATCTAGTTCCACCCTTTCATTTTATGAGAAGTGGGAGATGGCATAGGAAAGTCTAGCTCTTAGGGCATGGGTAGATATTCCCTTCTTAGTGGGTTATGCCCAGCCTACCTGATTTCAATCCAATATGTAGAATGTTTGGGAAACAGTTTCTGTCCATAAGTGGCTAGAGGGGAAGAGGAGAGGAGAGGAGCAAATTCTATGGGATGGTCTTCTTGTCAGCTGAGAAGATGGAAAAACTAGTGACCAGAGGCCAGCATGAAACTACATGTGCATACCAGAAGTTCCAGCAGATTGTCTCCCCTGTTCCTTTTAGGTGGTTTTCAAATGAGGACAATTGTTGTGAGTCACTAGGTAAGGGAGGGGCAGGCTGCCATATCTCCTATATGACCACCATGTGTCTCTGAGCACATGATGTCTCTGTTTCTGTCGTATTGATATTAGGGGAATGAGTAAATGGAGGCAGAATGGACCAGATTACAACTTTATAAAGGTCAAAAGAGCCATCAGAGGTCACTTCAGCAATAGGAACTGGTACAAAGACCTTGGTAGAATAAATAGCTGAGTCTGATAAGGATCCAGCTCCAAGTATCAACCCAGTAGTAGTTTGACCTTTCATCTGAGACACTGAATCCTGCAAGGAAAGCTCAGTTGAGCAAAGAACTACTCACTCATTGAGCAACATCATGTCTAAAAGTGGATTTGGTAGGCACTCTATAAAGGGAGATAAGGACTCTCATGCCAGCAGTCACAAGTTACCCTCCTGCTCCATGTGTTCCCTACATTTGTGCTCCCCTAGTTTGGGGGATGAGGATTGAATGAGATTGGAAGACTTGCCCAAGGGTCATACAAACACTAAGTACCAAACCTGGAATTTGAACTCAATTTCTCTAGCTCACTTTTCACTATACGACTATACCACTATACCATAGTGCTAAGCCTATGATACCCTAGTGAAACAGAGAGATCCAAGATCAGAGGAAAGCAGTGTGACACAATGGAAAGAGCATTGAACTTGAAGTCACAGGATCTGAGTTCAAATCCTTTCTCTGCCACTTACTACCTATATGACCTTGGGCTAGTCACTTAGCTTGCTGGGCCTCAGTTTCCCAATCTATAAAATTAAGAGGTTGTACTAGCTGACCTCTAGGTTCTGTTCCAATGCTAAAGCTATAATCCTGTGTCATTGACCATTGCAAGGAATGCACTGAATGTTTCCCCTTTAGAACTGCAGAGTGCAATGTCTACCCATCCTATGCAACTCTCTCCCATGTCTTCCTATGAGTTTGCCATGGAGGAAAGGGGAAGGAAGATCTGATATGGTCTCTTTATGTCACATGGATATCATCAATGAAGCACACATGTGATCCTTCTTTCTTGCCACTAATGGACTGACCTTTTTTTCTAATGAAATCTATTTACGCTTCTTCATGATACCTTGTCTGCAACAAGTTCTGACCTGCTAGCACCTACCATTCATTTCTCCATTGTCCTTTGAATGGTCTTCATACTCAGCTCTTCAGAGACTGCAAGGATCTGTAACTTACAAGCATATAAAACAGAGGAAGGACTATCTCTGTCAAAAAGCTAGATAATAGTATGTGGTTGTATTCTTCAACATAAATCATCCAAATTCATCTTGTACATCATAGTCTGTCAACTCCTAGACTAGTGATTCCTATCCTTTGTTCTTCAACATACAAACAATTATCTCAAGGGTATTATGAAATTTCCAAATTGATACTGACTTTACTTCATTTTCATTTTAACAGTAATGAAAGTAAGAAATAACTTGGTGGATGGCCAGCATAAGCTATTGTTAATCAAACAATCTCAAGACAACCCAAAAAAAGATCTCCAACAAGTTCTCCCCAACCTTTCTTAGAGGATTGTAATGGTAATGGTAACTTGAAGATATTCTCTGTCCCTTAATAGGCCAAATGTAATCACATGGGAGGAGATTGCTGAAAGGGTGGAACAGGAGGGGTAAAGCAGGAAGGAGCAGAGGAGAGCACAAGCAGAGCTGGGAGCAAGCAGTGTGGAGGCAGAGCAGCGAGTGTGAGCGAGAGAGGGCCATTTTTCTTAAGAGAGACTGTTTTGTTTTGAAGGCCTCATGGAGGGAAGGCTTGGGGATGTCAGTGCTCACTACATGGGATATATGTACCAAATTCTTGGTTGCTATGATGGATTTGGGTTTCTGGTATTGGATTTTGGCCTTCTGGTGTTTGAATAAATGTTTTGGTTCTGTCTTCCACATGGAGAATCTGTTACATTTTGTGATTCAGAACTACACCAGCATATTCATAGCCACAATGGGCGCTGTGAATATTGCATTGGTATTATAAGGATCTATGGGAGGATGTGGGAAAGAGCCACATTGGCTAAGAGGGCATGGATGGGTTTCTATGTGTGTTATTGGAGGGAGTACGAACATTGATGAGATCATAGATCTTTAGAATTACTGAAAATCTTAAAAGTTTATATTATGCCACACAGAATATTTTCTTCTGGGACATTTTCAAAATGGAAAATATTTTAAAACCAAATGAATGGCAATAGGTGATAATCCTGAAAAGGTTGAGTGTCTCTTTAAGGACCTACTTCTATTTAAGTCATGTTGTATAAGACTTAAATGCTAAACATTAACACATATAGTTGCTTAATAAAAGGTGATCTTTCTAAGCCTTGGTTTCATCATCTATAAAATAAGAGAATTACACTGGAATGAGCTGGAAGAATTCAGTGCTAAAATTTTAAGAAACAACATTATATAATGGACAGAATATTAGCTTGATACTTATCAACTAGGTGATGATGTACAAGTAGCTTAACATCTCTGATCCTCAGTATCTCTGTCTGTAAAATGAGGATAACATTTGTACTGACTAAAAATCATACAGTGTTGTTATCAGGTTGAAATGAGATAATGTATGTACAATCTTTGCTAACCTTAAAAGCAATGAAAAATATCAACTATCATTTTATTCTGTTAAAATGATTTTGGTAGAAGTGGTGGTGGTATCCTTTGGTGATATGAAGGATCAGGAGGCACCTGGCTGACGTTAATAAGATTAAAAAGGTTAAAGAATGAGAACTTGGCCCTGGCATTGAAGTTTTCTCCCTATACAGGATATAAACAAAACCACATTTGGAACTCCAGGGTCAGCTCTATCCACTGCAGTGCAAAGCTGCCATGGAATTCTATGACCAAGCCAACTGGGGTCAGATGACATGTTCTTGGACAATGCAGAGTTACTGGAACAAACCTTTTGGACAGAAGAGGGAAGTTTCCTGGATAATACGACACTGAAGAAAAATTAGCCATATTCTGATATCCCAGGGAACTTCCCAGTTGGGGATATGAGTTGAAAAGAAACTTTAGTAAGTCCCTAAGATTGAATTTGGTTAGTACAAACCCAAAGTTTAGTTCTGGAATTAGAGAGGTAATTGTCTTCACTGCCCAAAATAGCTTTTTCTAGTGGATTCTTGAATACTTTTCTTAGGTAAAGCTGAATATGGGTTGAAAAGTACTACAGACCTGTGAGGTGGTACAGTGGGTAGAATACTGGACTTATCATTGGAAAGACTTGAGTTCAAATCTGCCTTCAGACATTTCCTAGCTGTATGACCCTGGGAAAGTCACTTAATCTTTGCCTGCCTCATTCTCTCCATCTGTTCAATAGGGATAATAATAATACCTCTCTCCTAAAGTTATTGTGAGGATCAAATGAGATGTTTGTAAATCAATTTATAAAGTATATCCCCATATTGTCTTGCTATCATTCTGCTCTCACTTCCTCCCAGACTCAAAATTCTTATTATCATTATAAATTATTACAAATTAGAGTGATGGGAAGGATTTTGGACAATAAAGTTAGGAACATCATCTCTTCAATGCTATGGTTAAAGTATACAAATTAACTAGAAGGGAGAGAAGTGACAGGGAATTGGAGGAGAAGAATCATTATACAATGACAGTAATATGGTAAAGGCAAGCAACTTTGAAAGAAAGGTGAACTCAAATCAGCATAATGACCAACCGCAACTCTGAAAGACTACTGTTATCTCTTCCACAAAGAGACTTTTCCCGTTAAGGTTTCAGTGGATCAAGTTTACAATCTGTTTGGAGTCACAGTCAGTACGAGTTTCAATGTTTCAATATATCAGCATAATAAATTAAATGGGAATTTGGGGAGTTTTGTGGAAGCCCCAGATGGCACTGGAAGGCTAGCAGATGACACAGTAAGCTGCTGTAAATACTCCATAAAAGAAAAAGAAAAAATTCAGACTTCTCTGGTATGAAGGGAAGGCCAAAAAATTTTATGCAGATTTTCCAGATTGTGGGGTGCTGCACCCCTAGCCCCTGTGATGTGGAAGGGATAACTATAATGGTCAAACATGCTACTCACTTCCTGATAGATAGGCAAAAGACTCAAAGTGCAGAATAAGACACTTTTTGTTTTGGATATGGCCAGTGTAGGGATTTGTTTTGATTAACAACATCTCTCTCCTTAAAACACATGGATACCTCCTACAGGAGGCCTTCCTAATCTCCCCCATCCTTTTAGCATCATAGCACCTATGGCAGCTATGAATATGTTGTCGTTAATGCTGAATTGAAAAATATAACAGACTCTCCACATGGAAGGCAGAACCAAAACATTTATTCAAACACCAGAAAGCCAAATTCCAACACCAGAAAGCCAAATCTATCAAAGTAACAAAGAAATCTATACACAATAACAATGCAGAAGCCACTGCCATTCCCAAGTCTTCCCCCTGCTAGGGCCTTCCCACAAATACAACACTCATAGCTTGCTGCCTGCCTCTCTCTCTCTCTTTCTCTCCCTCAGCTCTAACTATTCTAACCAACTTTCTCTGGGTTCTGCTCCAGCTCTGCCTCTTCCTGTTCCACCCTTCCTGCTCTACCCTTTCCTGTTCCATTCAAATTCAGCAAGCTCCTCCTACCACAGATTCAAGTGACTCAGTCTTCCATGTGACTCAAGCAGGTCACATGGGCCTATTAATGGATGGGAAAGATCTAATTAAGCAAAAATATATTAACAATAAATACACTCCACTCCCCCAGCTGTTATTGCATCCCTTATGAATGACCTTATTTGGAATTTACTTATTTAGCTACATCTTGTATCCCCTACTAGAATGGAAGCTTCCTGAGGGTGAAGTCTATCTCACTTTTATATTTGTGGCCCCAGTACCTAGCACCATGCCTGGCACATGGTAGACACGAAATTAATGCCAGCTGGTTAATTGGGCAAAAGTACAAAAGGCAAAAAATAAGATGGTCAGAATGTTACATACTAAAATTTTGCCAAGGGTTGGCCCTATCCTAATCAGTTGGCCACTAGAACGCTGACAAAGGCAATCACACTTTCCATAACCTGAGTTAATGGCACCCCACCTAACCCCCAAAACACCTACCAATATGAAGAATTCTCAAACATTTTAAAATGACATTTAAGTAATAATTTCAGTTCAATTTTTGTCTTTTGTCCGGTCTTGTGTTTTCTTGAGAGAAGTGAGCCCCAGGTGAAGGAATTTCTTTTAACATTAATAGATTGGCAGCTTTGCTATTTGTAGTCTTAAGACAGCTGCCTGGGAACACTAAGAGTTTATGATCTGCTTGGAGTCACAGTCAGTATGAGTCAGAGGCTGGATTTGAACCCAATTCTTCCTGTCTCTGACACACTCTATCTACTACTCTCTGCTGTCTTTTGTCCTTTTTTTTTTTTTTGTCACCTCTCATTTCAATGAACTTCTTCATTTATATTATTGAGGGACTAGTTGATTGCTTCTAGTTAAATACCTAAATGGATATGGAAATGGGGGCCTCAATTTCTCCATAAAAAATTAAAGTTTGAATTCTTCTGCCCAAAGTAGAGAAAAACTGCTTTTTCAGTAATCTAGTTTAAAGCTATCTAAAGATGATAACAGGTTACTGTCTATTACCTGTGAATATGATCTAAGGCTCAGTACAATGTTTGGCACATAGTAGGAGCATAATAAATGTTTTTTGACTATTGATTGATTGAAAGACTTACATGTGAATACTTGTGTAAAGAACATCATTAAGAACATATCTGAGCACTAACAGTGAGAAATAAAGGTGGATCAAGATTCAAGGATAATAAACGGAAAGTGTGAGTGCTGCCCTGATACATATCAACCATGAAAAGTATCATTGGAAGGCTCTAGCACATCATTGGGTGGTTCCTTTATTAAGGAGTATTTACAACACATGATCAAAAATTGCACAAGAGGAATGAGAAAGCGTGAAAGGGATTCACCTACACTGATGAGATTAAGGATCCAAGGAAGTATTAAAATACTCTAAAGATAGTTTTGTTGTTGTTACTCTTCAGCCACCTAAATACTGCATTTGTTAAACAGGAGTGAAGCTTGTGATCACCTCTGACTGAATTGGCTTAATGGAATGATATGCTCTTGGTCACAGATCCAAGACCATTGTTCAATCATGTCTGACTCTTTGTGACCCCATTTGGAGTTTTCCTGGCAAAGATACTGGAGTGGCTTGCCATTTCCTTCTCCAGCTCATTTTACAGATGAGGAAACTGAGGCAAACAGAGTTAAGTGACTCACCCAGGGTCATACAGCTAGGAAGTGTCTGAGGTCAGAATCGAACTCAGGAAGATGAATCTTCCAGATTCCAAGCCCTGGGGTCAATTCACTGCACTACCTAGCTGCCCCTCAGACCCTATAACTGGCCTCCTTTCTTTCTGAAGACTTCTCTATTTATGATTCAAGATAATTAAGAAAGAGGTTCCCCTTCATAGGGAAATACCATTAGACTGTAAACTTTGGAAGAGCAAAGATTGTCTTTTGCCTTTCTTTGTATCCTCAGCACTTAGAACAAAGCCTGGTACATAATAAATGCTTAGTCAATGCTAATTCTGGCTGACTTAACCTGTGGGCTAAATCCTCCTCTCTGAAAAGAGTTGAAACCCCCTTGGGAATCAAGAGCCTAAAATAGTTCACTTAATCATTTTTAAAGAGACAGGACAGTTTTCCTCTGGACTTTTTCTGAATTACCCTGTGCAGACTCCAATCAGTCTGTTGCTTCACTTGCATGCCTCTCTTCTCTGACATAATCTAGCCATAGTTCATCATTTGATTACTATCAAAATTATCTTCTAGGACCCCTTTGGTCAGAGTCCCTCACACAGCCCAGAGAATTATTCTCAGCTTGCTCTCCATCGACTATTACCCTTTCCAGAGAAAAAAGAACACATATATATTCTACACCACTTATATACATTATACTATAATATAGATACATATACCCACTATAAAATGTGGTAATTACAAAGTTATTGAGGGGGAGTGGTTGAGCTCCTATTAGAGGGAATCATGAAAAGTCTGAGCCTTGAGTAAAGCTAGGGATTCTAAAAGGCAGAGAGGAAGAAGCAAAACATCCCAGGCATGGGAAAGAGAAGCGCCCAACCACAGAGACAGAAGAGGGAACGTCTAGTTGAAAAACAGTGAGGGGAAGGGGAAGAGAAAGAGAGTATTATTAAGCCCCTATTATATGCTAAGCATTTTACAAGTATTATCTCATTTGATCTTCATCACAATCCAGAGAGGAAGGTATTATTATTCCCATGTTATAGTTGAAGAAACTATTGTTTGCAGAGGGTCCCACAACTAATAAGTTTCTGAGCCTGGATTTGAACTCGAGTCTTCCTGACTTCAGGTCCAGTGTTCTATCCACTGTACCACCTAGCTGCCTCCATAAAGCAGTAAGAAGCCTAGTTTGATTGTACCATTCATGAGTGCAATAATGTGTAATAAAGCTGGAAAGATAGATTGGGGTTGGTGGAGGGGGGTTGGGGACAGCTAGGTGTCTCAGTAGATAGAGAGTGCAGAGCCTAGAGTCAGGACGAACTGAGTTCAAATCCTGTTTCAGATACTTACTAGTTGTGTGACCTTGGGCAAGCCATTTAACCCTGTTTGCCTCAGTTTCCTCATCTGTAAAATGAGCTAGAGAAGGAAATGTCAAGCCACTCCAGTATCTTTGCCAAAAAAACCCCAAATGGGGTCACAAAGAGTTGGACACGACTGAAAAACAACCGAGCAACATTATAGGTTAGGGGCAGCTTTGAATGGCAAATAGAGCCCTTCTCTGAGGAAAAACTCCATCGCAAACCTGAAAGTGCTAAATAGATGTGAGCGATTAGTTTCTCTGGAGCTGTCAAAAACTTTAAATCACGCCTGAGCTTGTTTGGATTCCTAACATGCCCTAAGGGCTCAAACCTGTATCATCCTGGAAAAACTATTCAACAAGTCTTTATTACAGTATCCACCATGAGCCCAGCTCTGTGATAGGCACTGAGGTAGAATGTGGGAGAAGTTGAAGGCGTAGTCCCTGCCCTCCAGGACTTTATAATCTATGTGAGGAAGAAAGGTGTTCACAGGATTCAGTAAGCCGCAATATAAGGTAGAACATGATTGAGGGACAAGATAAATGGTAGCCTAGTGATAAGGGTTGGCCAGTTTGGTTGTGCAACAGTTAGAGTGCCCGGCTTAGAGTCAGAAAGATCTGAGTTTCAAATAGGACCTCTGACACTTTCTAGCTGTGTGACCCTGGGCAAGTCACTTAACTGTGTTTGCCTCAGTTTCCTCATCTGTAAAATGAGCTGGAGAAGGAAATAGCAAACTGTTCCAGTATCTCTGCCAAGAAAACCCCAAATGGGGTCACAGGAGAGTGAACTTAATAGCAACAAAGTGATGAGGTTCTTCATCATTTTTGTGTCTGCAGCACCAACATAATATTCACAGCACTGACGGTGACTGTGTATATGCCAGCATAGTGCTCAATCATAAAATACAATCGACTCTCCACATAGAAGACAGAAGCAAAACACTTATTCAAACACCAGAGAGCCAAATTCCAACACCAGGAAACCAAATCCATCATAGCAACACAGAAGTTAACACATGATAGTACAGCAGGGAGCCACATCGTCTTTTACCTTTTCCACAAACAAACACTCACAAGCCTAGCTGCCACAGAAGGGGGCAAACAAACCCTCATAAGCCTAGATGTCTCCTTGAGTATGTCCTCTCTTCCCTTCAGCTGTAACTGCTCTGACTCCCAGCTTCCTGTGGGCTCTGCTCCACCCTTCAGCAAACTCTTCCCACCACAGGGTCCATGTGATTACATTAAGACTATTAGGTGGCAGGCAGGGAAGATCTTCAAATTAACCATCATCATTACAGTGTCATAGACACCTTTGGCAACCTAGTGAAGCCTAGGGTCTTACTAATTGTTTCACTCTGGGCAAGTCACTTAACCCAGTTGTAGATAACTTTTCAGGATGGTTTTAAATGCATAAAATAAAATACATAGAGTTATCAAGGAAGTTAATTATATTGAAATAAAAATGCAATTTTTTCTCATTTGAGTTAATCGACCCCATGAAATCTCTCCATGGACCCCTTTGGTTCTGGTATAATGGAAAGAAAGGTCTGGGTTTGGAGTCAGGAGAGATTTTGGTTCAAATTCTACCTCTGACCCTTGCTAACCAAATAGAAGAGTTAATAAACTTCTCTGAGCCCTGCTTCCCTTAGCTGAAAATTTGGCACTTCAACTCTTCCTCAATTTTCATCTTTAAATTGGGGATATTATTTATCTTACCTATTTCACAGGTTTCTCATGACGTTCAAATGAGATAATGTCCATCAACTGTCTTGGAGTTCTGTACAGTTGTGTCCAACTCTTTATGACCCTATTTGGTGTTTCCTTGGCAGAGATACCAGAGCAGTTTGTCATTTGCTTCTCCAGCTTATTTTACAGAAGAGGAAACTGAGGCAACCGGGGGTAAGTGACTTGCCTGGGGTCATAAAACTAGTAAGTGTCTGAGGCTAGATTTGAGCTTAGGTCTTCCTGACTTCAGGTCTGGTGCTCTATCCACTGCACACCCATCTGCTCTAGGAAACCTGGACCTATAAAAATGCCAACTATGCTTATGCTAAGTTGGTCAGAAAATAAGGTGTATAAAGAAAGAAATTTGCTATGGGACATTAAGGAACTTTAGAGAAGAGAAAGAATATTTGGTAAGTGTTTGGGATGGAAAATATCCTTCATCCCTAATTTAATGAAAAGAAATAAACACAGAGATCTCTTAGGATAAGAACAGGACTTTATTCTCTTTCCCGGGAGAAGAGGGCGGTCTTCCCCATAACTCCTCATGGAGAAGAGGCAAGTTGCAAAAGATAGTGCGGGAATTTATAACTTAACCTAGTCAAGATCCCTCCCCAACTGTTTCCTCTCTCATTGGTGGAGAGACACACTTCACCAAATTCTTCCCCAACTGGGACAGCAAGGAAAGAGGGGGGGAGGGTCCCACCAAGGTGGGAAAACAGACAAAGGAAGATAAAAGTGATTGACAGAAGCAATTCGAAAAGTTAACCACCTCAAATTGAGAAGTTTTCACTTATCCCATACAGTAAGGATACAAAATTGGTTCGACAGAGCCTACTTTCCCTATGTCAGGGTTGTCATGCTGGTTAGAAGCCAAAAGGAAGAAGAGCTAGGTAACTCCTCCTAATCTGTTTTTTGGTATATAGGCAATGTCAATGGCCAGAATTTTGGTCCTCATACTTAATTAAGCCTCAAGAACAGTTTTAATACTGTTTAAGGAAAAAAACTATACTTCATGAAGCAGCTTCTTAGGATATTGCTCCCATCACAATATAATAAGCTTTTACTCTATCTATATCAAGTAGAGGCTAAATGCGCTACAAATGCTGTACATAAAACCACTCAAACTGTTAAAAACCAAATAAAGAATAATTTATTTAGCAACTTATGGTTTGCAAAGCCCTTTATGTAAGATATCTCAATTGATCCTCACAACAAACCTGTAAGATAGGTGCCATTATTATATCCAATATACAGATAAGAAAACTTGGATTGAGAGAAGTTATGACTTTCCTGTGGTCACATAGTTAGTATCAGAGGCAGGATTTGAATTCAGGTCTCCCAACGCTAACTACCATGTCACTTAGTTTCCTTGGAAATATCATTGCTACTCACTAAGCTTGAGTTTCCAGAGTTAGTGTGAGATTGACAAAACAGCCAATCTAATCTGACAATCCATTATCCATTAGAAGACAATTATGGCCTAAAGCTCTCAATCACCTTGGGTGATCGGTTCTTTTTCTTCAACTCTTATCTTTTCTTCACAGATATAGTAATTGGACCCAAGACACTCCTTGTAAGTTTTAAGGAATCCTTTCCTCTACTTTTTTTTACTTTAGCTCATTAAAAAATTAAAAAAAAAATAAATTTACTGATATTTTTGGCTTTATATCACCTGCATTTCATAATGTCTCTCTTCTCTCTCCCTCCCAGAGAACCATACCTAATAACAAAAAATTTAAAAGAGAAAAAAAATAGTTCAGCAAAAACTAATCCACATTTTAAAAGTGTGACATCATATGTAGTATATTCTCTACCCATAGTCCTCTAGTTCTTCAAAATAGGGGGCAGTTGCTTGCTTATATCCTTTCTTTTGAGCCAAACTTGGTCATTATAATTTTGTGCTCATTCAGTTTTGATTATTACATTACAATTAGATTATTTTGTTTATTTTACATTTCTTTCAGTTTACATTGTTGTCATATTGTTTTCCTAGTTCTACTTAACCTTGCATCGGTTCCTATATCTGTTTCTGCTTCTCTATGTTCATCATATTCATTATTTCTTTTTTTGGAGGGGGGAGGGCAGGGCAATTGGGGTTAAATGACTTGCCCAAGGTCACACGGCTAGTCTGAGGCTAGATTCCAACTCAGGTCCTCCCTACTACAGGGCCAGTGCTCTATTCACTGTGCCACCTAGCCACCCCATATTCATTATTTCTTATAGCACAGTAATATTCCATTACATGCATGTACCATAACTTACATAGCCATCTTCCAACGGATGGATACAATCTTTGTTTCTTGTTCTTTGCTACTACAAGATGTGTTGCTGTAGCTATGGTGTATATCAGACCTTTTTGTTTATTATTAACATCCATGGGTATATGCCTAGCAATGTAATCCTTGGGGCAAAGGGTGTGAATATTTTGGTTACTTTCCTTTCATAATACCAAATTTCTTTAGAAAATGGTTAGACAAATTCATAACTCTACCACCTCTATATTAGTAAGCCTGTCTTTCCACAGCTCCAACACTGACTATTCCCAATTTTGTGAATATAAAGTGAGTTGTTTTGATTTTTATTTCACTTATAATTCCTAATAGGAACATTATTTCACATGATGGTTAATAGCTTATTCTTATATTAAGAACTGTTCAAATCATTTGACTACTTATCTAGCAAGGAATCACTTTTTGTATTATGTATTTCTATTAGTTGCATGCATACCTCACATATTAGATATATCAGACATATTTGAAATAGATTTTTTTCCAGTCTATCCCTTTCCTTTTTATTCTAGTTACATTAATTTTATTCAAGTAAATGCTCTTCAGTTTTATTTGTAATTTTAAGGTTAGAGACCACAGGGACTGTCGTACTATTCTAGTCCACATTCTAGATCCAAGTTGTAGCAAGCCAACATATTTGATCTTGGTGATCAGTTCTCATACAGATGCCCAGGAGATGCGGTTTTGGCATAGATTTGTGCTATACAAATCTAAATGCTTTGAAAACTGCTCTCATCCTGTAAAATGTTAACTGACTTCCAAAGACTTGTTGCATTTCCAAAGACTTTTGGTGCCTAGTTTCCTCAAAGCTTCTGTTAAGACAAGTCTTTCCTGTTTCAGTCCCAAGGTATAGCAGATTCAAGACAATGATTTACAAAAGACCTGGATGTTTGGAGGTCTGCTCTGATTTGCATTCTCTTTGATAATGTTGATTGACTTTCTATGGACTGTCCCAGACTCTAGGAGCCTAAAAAACAGAAAGTTTGATTGTATCTGATCTTACTTCCAGGATGTAGCTGATCTTTGAAATAATAAAATTAAGATAGTGTCTCAGGATGTGAAAAACTAAGTCTATTGATAAAAATACTTGAATCTTTTGGATCTTTAAAAACCCTGTTCAAATCATCATTAAACGGAGTTCTTCCTTGAGCTTCCCCCTGGTGTCTCTTTTCTCTTCCCTCTATTCTCTTAAGCATGTCTCCCGCTCACACTTGGGGCTGGTACCCGAGTGGTCCCCCATACCAGGTAAGGGGTTTGTACCAAGTTTAGTATTGGGGAGCTTAGCCTCTAATGAGAGGGCAGTTAGTCTCCCTGTTCTTATACTTGGTCTTATTAAATTCTGATTTTGACAACCTGAGATGATTTTACTTATTGCTTGGGTTGTGGCTTACATTTAGGGTTTCCCCAAAAAGAGTGGAGTAGAAAAAGTACTCAATCACCTCCAAGAGATATTTGTTCAACTAAGATCAGAATAGAATAAACACAAAATAGCCCAAACAGAGGCTCAGGCATGTCAAGGCAAGACATGTACTTTAGATACTATATGTTCACAACCTTACAGAGGCCAAGGTAGGAGATTGGAACAAAAGCTCCTACCCCATACCCCTCATTGGAAGCAGCAAGAAACAGCCCTGATAGGATTCAAAGACAGAAAGGAGGAGGGGATCTGAAGAACCAGTCACTCCGTTTTATATATACACTGAACTGTCAGTTATTTTGGCTCAAAATACAAGAAGGGGTTTATTTTTTTTTTTTGGTCATCTCAGAATACAGTCCTTGAATCATATATGGCTGGGAATAAGTCCCAAGGCTCCCACCTGGTCAATCAGAATAAAGAATGGAAACTCTGAGCATGTTGCATGGGATGGTCCGTAGTATAGACCAATTTAACCTCACTTTACATGTTATCTAAATCATCTATGTTGTCTTCCATAATCACCTCTATCTCTTGTTTTCTTAAGATGTATTTCATTCAGTCTTCTTGCTGAGAATTTCTCCTTCGCACTGCCTTGTAACTAAGAAGCTGCTGTCTATATTATGGAAATAATCCATTATCCATTCAGGCTTCTTGGAGGGGGGCCTAAGATCTAGTCTTCATTTAAGAAGTCAATGTACAGCCCTTCACAGGTCCCCTGAGGGAGTCATGGGGGTAATATATGCTAAGTGGGTCAAACCGCTACTATCACCTCCACTCCCCTCCACTTAGGCCTTAATGGAGACAGTCTTGGCCCAAGAGCCCCAAGAATAGTGGTACCACCAAGATCACTGGCCTTGCTTCCACCCAGAGCCCTCCAAGCACCATCAAGCAGACAACCCTTGTGGAGACGAGAGGGATGGAAGGAACAAGCATTTATTGACTGCCTAGTATTTGCCTAATATACTGTGCTAAGCAATTTCTAGATATTATCTCATTTGAGGAGCCCAATATTCCTACCATCATCAACGACAATATCAACCACTAACCAGTTGTCAACAACAGGCAGGTAAGCCTAATAGCCTCAGAAAGAACAGTACCCTCAGGGTTTAAGTCCTCCTTCTAGCTCTTGCCCAGCCCTGCAGCCATCATTCAATGGAGCCACTGCCTCTGAAAATGCTGAAGTCTCCATCTTCTCATCAACCACAGCTCCTGAAGAAAGTTCTCACTGCCAAAGCTCTTGTCCCTGACAAATGACAACATCAGAAACAGAAACAGTATTATCAATTAAAATGATACTAAAGAAGATTCATTACTATTCATGAGGAATACTGCTTCACTTAAGGACCACTGGGCCTTTTCATCAGACTTGGTTCTGAAATAATAATAATAATAATAATAATAGTAATAGCTAGCATTTATAAAGTGCTTTAAGGTTTACAAATTGTTTACATATGTAATGGAAGACTGGGCAATGGGAGCATCAGACCCCAAAGCACTCACAGAAAGCTGGGAGGCTTGGCAAGCCTGCCTCTGGAAGGGTTTGATGATGTCTGATGGAAGGCCCCATTCTCTACTTTGAAATATGTGTCACCATTCTATGGCTCTTTCTGTCCTACTAACTACATGGTTAAAAAAGATGGACTTTTGATTGGCTGTTGAGCCAGAATAGGGAAAGTATATAAGATTTCCTTGGGAACAATTTGGCCTTTTCTCTTTCCTTGGTATCCATCAACAAAGAAGAGCTGCTGTGGACTTGTAGGTGGAGATGACCTTTCTCACCTGCAATCTCCATAAAGGCTCAAGCTTACCACCCTGGTGTTGCTGGGAGAAATATGCCAACCTCAATGGCATGTGACTCTTCCCACCCATGCCAAAAGCACATACTCCTGTTACTGCCTGTGCCTCTATTATGTCTGTTCTTTTCTGTCTTACTGCCTGTGTCTCTATTATGTCTGTTCTTTTCTGTCTTAAGTGAAGAAATTGTTGGAACTAGAACAGATTATACTGTTACCTTGTGAGTTTTAAGTGATAGGAGAATCACCAGAGGTCTGTCCCAGAGCTCAGTATACCAGCATAGCCCAAAGGAGTAAGTAGAACCCTTTCTGACAATGAATGGGCCCTATAGCCAAGAAGTGACTGTCTATTAGTCATTACCAAATCTGGAAGTGAACTAGGTAGGAAGAATGCTTTGGATAGTGCTGTTCTTGTTATATCTTCTTAGTAAATAATCCTTTATAAAAGTTAATTGATATTAATTGGCTAAATGATATTGAAGTGTTAAATGATATTTAATATCAGCGTTGTTACATCTGTCTTTCATTCTCCAAGAGGACCATGACATCAGAGAGATGATCACATGACTTGCAGTTGACTTTGATTTGAGTGAGGAAGGGCTGTGCAAGGTCACCAGCCTCACTTTCTCCTCCAGAGTTATTTGGATCCAGTGGCCAGATATCCATCAAGATGCCTGTAGATGCCCAAGATGCAGTGGGAGATCCTGGCTCTTTTAGGTTAAGGTCTTTTCAGGTTTTCACTTTGAGTGAGGTAAGACCATTCAATGAATAGACCTTTTTAAGTAGTTATTCAAGGGATGGCCTATTTAATAATTAAAAAAAAAATCAAACTGGGAGGGGAAGACTCTCAGGCTTCCTGGCCAAAAGCAGTTACTATTTAGTATTTACATTCACTCTATGCCAGGAGGGCAGGGACCTATAGTCCAATCTATGAGCTCCAGAGTGAATTGGGTTAAAGTCTTGGTCTTTGAGAAAGAAATTGAGGCAGTACACCCAAAGGGAAAAAAGGCAGCTTTTTGTGATCGATATGTATGTTCGCAGAGCACCGCAAGGTAAGGAAGGACAGGGGAAAGGAGTGGAAGGGAGGGGAGGACAGGAGATGGGAGGGAAGGAGAGGAGCTTCTACTCACTCACAGGTTGTGTTTGTCCTTCATTCTCAAAGAGGACCATGACATCAGGGAGATGTTCTCAAAGTGAGAACCTGAAAAGACTTTAACCTAAAAGAGCCAGGGTCTCCCACTGCATCCTGGGCCATCCCCAGTAGTCCTGATGAATATCTGGCCACTGGACCCAGATGGCTCTGGAGGAGACAGTGAGGTTGGTGACCTTGTACAGCCCTGCCTCACTCAAATCTAAGTCAATTCTAATATTAGGGAGAATACACTGGAAGAGGAGCTCTAGCCAATGGCATTAAGAAGACACTCCTAACCTCTCCGTGGTACCCCTAGGACCCTTAAAGGTGAGATATAGCTAGCCTTGCTTTGGGGGACCTGACTCAGTGATGTGAGTGAGGGTTGAGCTAAGGACCCCCTTTAACATAAGCCTAAAATAACCTAACATGTTATAAATCTTACTTGATCCTCACGACAGTCCTATGAGGTATGTGCTATGATTTACTGCATTTCACAGAGAAGGAAACTGAGGCTGAAATTGCTTAGGTTACTTGCCCAGAATCACACACCTAGTTAGTATCTGAGGCAGGATTCAAACTCAGGTCTTCTTGACTTCCAGTCCAACCTTCTTTCTACTTCCCTACCTATATTTCTTGTCTCCTACTATTAAAATGTACAGATAGTAAATGCTTAATAACTGCTTTTTAATTCATTCATGAACAGAAATGCTTCCATTTTCCCAAGAACCACTTTATCAGGAAGCAGCTAGGCCACTGATAAATGAGCAAATTCCCCTTGAAATATGATGCTCCTTTCCCCAAGTGCTGAGAGATAATCATTTTGGTTTGATAATTCCTAATACAACCCATAGTAATTTGCCAAGCAATCTGACAGCCAACCACCACTCAGGTGGCTCCAGAAAGGGTGGAGAACCACAGCTGAAACATCTGGAAATGACACATTTCTTAACTGCTGGAGGAGGAAGAGGATAAAGGAAACACCCATTATTAAGGCAATCCTAGAACAGGCCTGAAACAAAAAATATTAGCCAGGCCAGAAGGAATGGGACACCTTCTCCCCATCAAGAACGGAAGGTGGAAATAGCTCTTCTTTTCTTCCATTTCTACAAAGGCCTCTCATACTGGAGGGGGCAGGAGGGGGAGGGAGGGTAAGCCCTCTAGGGAAAAGAAGTGATGCCTATTCTCATTTCCCTAAGAAAGAAATGCCTGTTTTCTTTTATAACCTGCCCTCCCAGGCTCTCTGCCAAGAATGTGAAATGTACTCACCACTAAGCTTCTATAATATATGTGCATATATAGGTTAAGACTGGAAGCCCAAGGAAAAGCTATGGTACTCCAGCCGGAAATATTTAATCTTCGACAATAATTACAAGTATACTTCTCTCCACTTTCAGTAGAGCTAGTTGGGTCTCTGAATTTTGATGTGCACACCAGCAGATGTCAGTTCAGCCCTAGAAATCAAAAGTCCTTCTGTTCATCATGCTTATAAAAAGCATGGTAACAAAATTGTTTCTTAGTGATCATATTTCTTTACCCAAGTCTTTGATTTATTTTAAATGAGGATGTTTTAAACTCATGATATCCTAGGGCCAGAGACCAAATGGAAATAATGAAGCATCTATCCACAATCATCTGTGTGAAGGAGAACTGGTCTTGCCATTTAATATCTGTTTGGGAACAGCTCTTAGGCAGAATGGGGAATTAGAAGTCAAGTTCCCAATGAATTTTGGCTGCTACAAAATTGTGACAAGTTAATCAACATGAAGAAAAAGAGGTCTGATAAAATGGTAAGCAAATAGCATCCTTTCTTCACCTGTAGCTCTTAAATGCTCCCTGGTCCAAGTTCATCTGAATTTGGATACCTGACTTGGATAAAAGCCTAAAAAGGCAAAGAGGAAATGAAAGTCATTGTACTTGAAGAACTTGGAGGATTTTTGAATTGGCAAGCAAATTGCATTGTAGACAGATATTTGCCTATGAAGATTAGGGAGACAGGTAAGTTAGACAAATTTTGAGAAAGGCTCACAATGCCTTGTCTCTTGTCTCTGACAATGCTCTGTCTCTTCTGCCACAAATGATTCAGGTCACGGCAGCTCCCAATGACCAATGAAATTTGGCTTCCCATCTATCTTGCCCTTATCCTTGTATAAGTTTTCCACAAAAGGGTCTGTCAAAAACACAGATGAGTCATATCAACACAGATGAGCTCATATAACCATCAAAATATGGAAGCTGCTTAGAACCCACCTGGGAACCAATTTACACTTAATCCCCGAGGGCATAAACAACAGTGGCATTAATTGAAATTTATGCTAGTGAGACAATCTTTCCTCAGAACTAGGTATTGACTTATCTGGTCCTGGGAATGTAACTACGGTGGGTAACAATGAGCTTTAACCCAGGTCATCAGAACCATAAGGATCCTGACAGCCCTTGTACTTACTTCTTCAACAGTATAGACCTGGGCTGCAGTTTCTTGATTATTTATCCAGGAGGATGGTTTTGATTTTTAACTTCAGAAGAGAAGTATCCCCTCCAAAAACCCTTCAGCAGTACTTTGGCTACCCAATCCTGTCCAGCAGGCTGAGGCATCTCATGCAGCTCCTCCTAATGTGAATAAATAGGAAAGGAAGCATGTGCAATGGGGAAGGGACAAATGTATTATGCAAGCTTGCATAGGCTTTGTGGGAGCGGTTGTTCTGACCTCCTTGTAAGACAGACTTTGCAGCTGCAGGAGCCTTCCAATTCCCAGTTAGTTCCCAAAGGACAAGAGGACAAGAGGAAAACAGAGAAAGAGAGAGAGCCAATGGAAAATTACCTGGAGAAACAGGGTAGAGGAGTTTTCTGAATAGAAACAAACATTGTCAAACAGACAATGAAGATGGACAATGAGCTTGGTTCAGAATTAAAAAGATGGAGGATAGCGGACTGTATGACCTGGAAGAAATCATCTAGTTCTTTTCATGCCTCTAAAGGGTAGGTGGGTGGCAAAGCACCTGACCTGGAATCAAGAAGAACTGAGTTTAAATGTGGCCTCAGACACTTACTAGCTGTATGAGCTTGAACAAGTCACTTAACCCTGTTTGCTTTAGTTTCCTCATCTGTAAAATGAGCTGGAGAAGGGAATGGTAAATCATACCCATATCTTTACCAAGAAAACCCCAACTGGGGTCAGAATAGTTGGATATGACTAAAATGACAACAAAAAATGATCCTGAGTTTTTCCCTGAAACAAAGGTCTAACCTTTCAAAAAAATCCATTACATTTTTTCCTAATTAACAAACATTTATTTTCTCTTACTATGCCCTCTCTCTATTAAAAGAAGAAAAGAAAAACAAAATCCTCATAGTTCATATGCATAGTCAGGCAAAACAAATTCCCATCTTAACCATGAAACACTCTTTTTCAATTTTTTTAAGTTGATTTATTTTTAGTTTTCAACATTCACTTCCATAAGTTTTAAATTTTCTCCCCCTGCCTCTCCTCCCTCCCTCCTCAAGATGGCATGCAATCTGATACGGGCTCTACATATACATTCCTATTAAAGATATCTTCATATTAGTCATGTTGTATTGAAGAATTAGAATGAATAGGAGGAACCATTAGAAAGAAAAAAAGAAAAAGAAAAGAATCTGCTTCACTCTGCAATCAGACTCCATAGTTCTTTCTCCGGATGGTATTTTCCATCATGAGTCCTTTGGAATTGTTTTAGGTCCTTGCATTGCTAAGTCAGTTATCACACACTATGGCTGTTACTGTTTACTTGGTTCTCCTGGTTCTGCTCACTTCATTGAGCATCAGTTCATATAAGTCTTTCCAGGTTTTTCTGCCTGTTCATCATTTCTTTTTCTTTCTTTCTTTTTTTTTTTTTTTTTGAGGAAGGAAGACAAGGCAATTGGAGTTAAGTGACTTACCCCAGGTCATAGGGCTAGTAAGTGCTAAGTGTCTGAGGCTGGATTTGAACTCGGGTCCTCCTGATTCCAGGGCGGGGTGCTCTATTCACTGTACCACCTAGCCACCCCTTGCTCATCATTTCTTATAGCCCAATAGTATTCCGTTACGTTCATGTACCACAATTTGTTCAGCCATTCTGCAGTTGATAGGTATCCCCTCAATTTCCAGTTCTTGGTCACCACAAAAAGAGCGGCTATAAATATTTTTGTACACATGAGTCCTTTTCCCATTTTTATGATCTCTTTGGGATATAGCCCCTAGAAGTGGTATTTCTTTTTAAAAATTTTTAACAACAATATTTTATTGGTGACACTGTATGACTTTGAGTTATGGTATACCATAGACTAAGGAATCAAAGTGGAGGGTCATCCAAGGGGCAATCAATCAATATTTATTCATGTGAGATGTATGGATGTCTCTGGTGTGAGGACTGCTGAGCCCTCTTCAGGGCTGCTTACTCACCTTTGGTGTCCCTCTGCCACCCAATGCCAAGAAGCTATAGCACGCACAGCACCTATACCCCGGTAAAATCATTTCAGTAGACAGGCTAAACCAGGTTGAGGGTAACTAAACCCTTCAGATGTTTACAATTTAGCCTGAGCCTGGGAAACTGAACTCCAAAAAGAAAACAGGAAAAAATCCCACCTTGCTTGTACATACAGTGACTTGCCCAAAGTCTCCTAGCTAATAAGTGCCTGAGGCTTGAGAAAGATGAGTCTTCTGGACCTCAAACTACTGTAACACCTCTATGCCCAAACAACAACATAAGATAAAGACTTCTCTCCTGTCCCCTGGTAACTGCAACCCAAGTGAGCTCTTCCCTTATCCTATCCCACCCTCCTCCATTCATTTCCCTAGGCTGAAGTTTTAAGTTTGAGCTTTAACACAGTGACTTCTCTGTGTCCCACAGTCTCTTTCCACATCCTTTGTGAGTCCTTCCCTCAAATGAATTTGTCTTCTTAAAAACTGTTCTCAAGGGCTGTTTTGTGCTGCTCATCCCCGGCATGCTTTGTGTCCTTTACCCAGGACTCCAAAATTGTTGTTTATGCCTCTGTATAGTTCTGATAGCTCTCCACTCTTTCTCCCTCTGCTACCCTTTATATTCCCCGCATGGCTTCTAATTATCTCCTTAAAGCAGAGGACAGAGGAAGAGAGGAAAGATTGAAGCGAGATTTTAGATAATAATTCAGATCTGTAATTTGAATAGTTTTAGTTTAGAATGAATTTCTATTCGAGCAAAGCTATCAAGGGCTAGTCCCCAGACCAAAAACTTCATTTTTTTCCCCTTTTTCAGTTTTGAGATCCTATCCCTACTGCCCTGATATATTTTGGTTCTAAAGATTCGTTTCTGGAAGATATAAAGAAGTAATTGGCTATTATTCAGATGTGTCTGACTTTTTATGACCCTGTGGAACATACTGTCCGTGAGGTTTTCTTGGCAAAGATACTGGAGTGGTCTGCCATTTTTCCCTCCAGTGGATGAAGGCAAACAGAGGTTAAGGGCTTTGCCCAAGGTCATGGAGCTAGTAAGTGTTTGAGGCCAGATTTAAACTCTGGTCTTCCTGACTCTGGGCCCAAAGCTCTATCCAGGGAGCTATCTTACTGCCTCTAAAAGAGTAATTAGCCTCTCATAAAAGCTACCTGGTCATTGTGGCAGAGAGACTAAGAGAGCATTAAGATGAACTGTAATTGCTATTAGCTAGTTTGGGATCCATATTTAATCTAGTAGAATTGCTCATAAAGGAACAGAAGACCACGCAAACTCTCAAACATGGGTCAGACTCAATGTAATTAACCTGTAATTTTGGGCAATGGGGCCAACCTGTTGTTTGTCCTCTGTTTCAAAGAGGACCAATGACATCAAAGGGTTATATCTTGACTTGAGAGTAAATTGGATTTAAGTGGGGCAGAGTTGCACAAAGTCATAAGCTCTCTCTTCTAGAGTCATCAAAGTCCAGTGAGAGGACAAAAGTCAGATGGCCCAAGATACAGAGGACGACCTTGGCATCTTCAATGTCCGCCTAAGCTCTAAATATTTCATAGCATCTGCGTTAGTCATCCTTCTTGGCCATTGGAACAAATTGTTCTCATCAGTCTATGCCACCAGGAGAAATCTTCACAGGTTTGGGGTAGACACCCCCCTAACTTACCAACAGATTTGAGGTCAACTGGTTACCCTTGATCTGATTAGCCAGGAGAAAGTTTACCAAGGTGTGGCCACTGCACATGCTACAGCTTCTTGGAGGCACAGGTGAGAGGTGGGTGACAGAAGGACATCAAAAGTGATTGAGTGCTGAAAAGGGCTTAACAAGATCTCACACCAGAAGTGCTAGTCTTCCCTGAATGCCCCATATGGTCACCCAAACAATATCTCAAGCCCTTAGACCATCTTTGCCCTCCATTCTGTAGGTAATTTGGGTATGAGCAGGTTTTTAGGCTCAAATAACTCATACTGCAATTGTGCTGTGTAGACCTTACCTAGGAGCAACATGAGAGGCACTGTGTGAAGGGTCCTAAAGAGAACCCAGGAAGAAATGTGGTATACTAGAAAAAAAAATACTAGACTGGGAATCAGGGAATTTATATTAGAGCTAGGATTAGTATGGGGTAACAAGGAATTTTACCCAGGGCCAGACATTTATGCTTCCTGCTCCTAGAGGTTGTACTGTTAACAAGAACCCCAGTCCAGGGCTACTATCTATAAGTCTCTCACTCATATGACCTCCTTAAAAACCCCATCCTGGACCCACCTTCCCAACAGGATGGTATGGAATGCTTCTCTTTTTTCTTTTTCTTTTTTTGGTCAGTTAACAAGAATTTATTAAGGCACTGTACCTCTACACCAGGGATACAAAGAAATGAAAAAATATGATAGCTGCCCTCAAGAAGCTGACGTTCCTTTTTTCTTTTAAGAATAATAACTTTTTTTTAACATTCACTTCTATAGAAATTTGAGTTCCAAATGTTTTTTCCCCTCCCTCGCCCCACCCCAAGACAGCAAGCAATCTGATATGGGCTATACATGTACAATCATATTAAACATATTTCCACATTAGTTGTGTTATGAAAGAAAAATCAGAACAAAAGAGAAAAACCACAAGAAAGAAAAAAACAAAAAAGAGAGAAAATAGTATGCTTCAATCTGCATTCAGACTCCATGGTTCTTTCTATCCACATCTTGGGATGTGGATAGCATTTTCTATAATGAGTCTTTTGGAACTGTCTTATATCCTTGTATTGCTGAGAAGAGCTAAGTCTATCAAAGCTGATCATCGCACAATGTTGCTGTTACTACATACAGTGTTCTCCTGGTTCTGCTCACTTCACTCAGCATTAGTTCATGTAAGTCTTTCCAGGTTTTTCTGAAATCCTACTGCTCATAATTTCTTATAGAACAATCATATG
>CM053590.1:133571167-133588178 GCA_028646515.1 Pseudochirops corinnae
TACCAAAGTTGAACTATCTACATGCCTCCATGAAAAAACAATAATTGTAGCTTATGAAATTTTTCTCAGTATGAGAATAGTTAAAGGGAATATAAATGTATATACATGAAAACATACACATATGTCTATATAGGAGGGTATATATATGTATATGAATACATATCTGAGTGTTTGTATATATGTATACATAGACAGAGGGCACAGGATCAATTTAAAAGGAAGAGATGATATTTTAAAAGGTGAAATTGAGAGGTGGGAGAGGAATAGAATGAGAGGAGATAGGGAGAGACAGAATGGGGTTAATCATCCCATATAGAAGAGGCAAGAGATAGCTGTTCCAATGGAGGGGAAGAGCAGGAAGGCAAAAGGGAATGGGTCAACCTTACTCTCATTGAATTTGGCTTAGGGAAGGAATGACACACACTCTAAATTGGGTATATTGCCCTATAGGAGAGTAAGGGGGAAGTGGATGAGAGGGTGGATAATGGAGGGGAGGGCAGAGTGGGTTATGGGAGGGTTGTTGGAAGCACACATTTCTGTAAGGGGACAGGGACAAAGTAGAAAATAGAACAGGACGGGGAGGGGGGGTGGGATAGGAAGGAGGTAAATATAGTCAGTCTTTCACAATATGTCCATTGCGGAGATGTTCTGCATAACTACACATGTACAGCCTGTATTGTATTACTTGTCTTTCCAGTGAGGGTGAGTGATGAGGGAGGAAGGGAAAAAATCTACAATTTAAAGTTCTATAATCAAATGTTAAAAATATATAGGTATGTATATATATATATTATTATTATTAATTACATGCAACTGGGAATTAAGATATACAGGCACTGGGGCATAGAGATCCATCTTGCCCTACTGGACAGTCAGAGGGGTGATGGGGGAGGATGTAGGAGAGAGCAGACTGGGGGAAGGGGGTAGACACGGGATCGCTGTTTTGGTGGGCAGGGGAAAATATACTCATTCACCTTGTAAATAAACCCTGGAAAGCACAGTGCCTTTGTCTGTGAAATGTATGGGGAAATGGGAGGGAATAAGCATTTGTGTTGGACTTCATATGTGCCAGACACTGTGCTAAGCACTTTTACAAACATTATCCCATTTGATCCTCAATTCTGGGAAGCAGGTGTTGTTATGATTCCCATTTTACCGTTGAGGTAAATAGAGGTTAAGTGACTTGCCCAGGGCCATACAGTTAGTAAGGCTCTGAGGCTACATTTGAACTCAAGTCTTCCTGACTCTAGACACAGAGCTCTATGTACTATACCACCTAGCTGCCTTGGAGACCTCATTCCTGGAGAAGGAAAGGAAGGAAGAGATACCAGATCAGGCATTTAGTTACAATGGTTGTAATCAGAACAAATTGGGAGATGTAATTAGGATTCTCTGAGAGTAGAGCTCTGAACTCAGGGAACAAAGTTGCCTTAGGAACCTAAGACAGTGGGTAAAGTCCTGAACCCAGGCCTTAGACATTTACTAGCTGTGTAAGCCTGGGCAAGTTAACTGCACTTAACTTCCGTCTGCCTTTGTGTATTCATCTACAAAATGGGGATAATAATACCCACAGGGGCAGCTAGATGGCTCAGTGAATAGAGCATCAGTCCTGGACTCAGGAGGACCTGAGTTCAACTCTGGCCTCAGACACTTGACACACTAGCTGTGTGACCTTGGGCAAGTCACTTAACCCCATTGCCTTGTCTTCTCCCCTCCAAAAAAATAATAATAGTAACACACACACTCCCAGGGTAGATATAAGGATAAAGTGAGATAGTATCTGTGAAGTACTTTGCAAAACTTAAAATGCTGTATGAATTCTAGTTATTGTTATAAGGGTCCAGGAAGCTCAGCCCTGAGTTTCAGCTCAGTGGTGTGGAAAGATTGGAAAGTGGTCAAAGGTAAAAGCCCTAGGTCCCCTGGATCAGCTTCAAGAGAAGGCCCAGATAACCAGGAAAGTGGGGAAACCAAATCTGAGTCAGAGGAGCCTAAGGCCTACAGCAGGATCCTTCGTACCTTGCAATTATAGAAGAAGATGAATTTCAATAAATATTCAATTTAACAAGCATTTATTAAGCCCCTACTATCTGCTGGGTTCTGTGCTGGAGATATAAATATTAAGCAATATTGACAGTTCTCACTTTAAGTAAATTCATATTATGAAAATTCAACTTTACATAAAGAATTCTGAAAGAAATCTGCATTCCAAGAAAATTGCAAAATTCCTGACACAAATTAGATGCTATATGATATGATTCAGATAGTGTAAACAGTGGTGGGAAGCTGAGAGGCATCTCTAAATCAATCCCCGGGTGTCTGCAGACAGTGATACTATGTCTTTCCCTGTGCTCAGTAGTGATCCTTATATTTTCATCATGGCTGGCAGCAAACATGCCCAGTGAGCCATCTCATAAGCATGAACCACTAGATGGGCAGATGAAAATAAAGACAGTTAGAAAACACAAAGGCAAAATTGTCATCGATTGCACATGAATTTAGTCTTAACGGTGTCCACTGTGAATACCATAGTGAAGGATACTGCTCAGATAAAGAAGCTCAGATTAAAAAAAGGCAGCATTTACATGAAGGTGAACTATCTATTGAAACAAAGAGAAGGTGCTAGTCTACAGATGGAGAAACTATTATTTGGTGGACGGAAGACCAGACTAAGAATATTCATTTAGGTTTGACAAATTTAAGTCAAAGCTCCAAAGGTGTTAGAAAATTTAAAGGTAAAGTACCCTGAGGGAACACAGGTATTTCAACAAGCAGTGGTTGGTTTACACAATTTAAAAATCATGCAGGATTTTATAACGTGCAAGTGCAGATATTAAAGTAGCATCATAGTTCCCAGAGTTCCAACAAAAAAAAATAGTAGATGAATGTCCCTACTTGCCGGAGCAAATCTTTAATGTAGATGGAAACCGCCTTATTTTATCAAAGAATGCCATCTCGAACCTACGTCTCTGGCAGAAGAAAAAATTATGCTGACGGGAACAAAGCTTCAGAAAATAGTAACTTTTCTGCATGGAGGGACTTGCAAATAAAAACATGTCCTTGTGCACCACTCTGAAAATCTCAGAGCAGTAAAAGGAATCAGCAAGGCAGTGCTACCTGTGCATTATTTCACTAACCCCTAAAGGCACGGGTGACCCTTATCATCTTTGAACAATGGTTTGCACAATGCTTTATTCTTGAAGTCCAGAAGTTTTGTCATGATAATGGCATTTCCTTCAAGATTCTACTTATTTTCAACAATACCCAGATCACCTTCTCTATCTGGATTATTTTTTTTGCTTTTTTTTTTGGAGGGGGTAAAGTAGGGCAATTGGGGTTAAGTGACTTGCCAAAGGTCACATGTATCTGGATGATTTTAATGAAAATATAAATTTTAATTTTATTTTATATATTTTTTAAATTTTAATTTATATATAAAATATAAACTTCAATGAAAATATAAACATTATCTACCTTTACCCCTATCACTGCCTCAATATTACAACCAATGGATCAGGGAATGATGATGAATTTCAAGGAGTATTATTTACTCACTGCATTTGCCAAGGCAATTGCAGCTTTCAATGCAGATAGGAAAGGAGGAGGAGGAGGAGGAAGAAGAAGAACAACAACAACAACAAGAACAAGAAGAACAAGAACAAGAAGAAGAGGAAGAACAAGAACAAGAACAAGAAGAACAAGAACAAGAACAAGAAGAAGAACATGAACAAGAAGAACAAGAAGAACAAGAACAAGAACAAGAACAAGAAAAGTTGTTAATAATAAGAAATTTAGAAATTTCTGGAAGTCCTATAATGTTTACCATGCAATTCAGAATATCACTAGGGCATGGGAAGATGTAACAGAAACATGTATGGAGAGTTTGGGGGAAAAAAGTGTGCCCGAAGTTCATTCCTGATTTTCATGGATTTGACAAAAATAAGTAACAAATTTGTAAAATTAGCACAAGAATTGAAGCTAGAAGTGGATAATGATGTGGAGGAGTTAATTGAGTCTCATGGAAAAGAACTATCCAACGAGGATCTGATCAAGCTTCCAGCTGCAAAGACTGCAAAAGAAGAAAGGGAAGTTTCCGGAATCAGGTCGAACAAAAAAGTTTCACAACAAAACAACTGGCAGATTTCATCATTTGAGTGAATTTTTTTTTCTCGTATTGAAAAGATGGATCTAAATACTTCAAGAGTTTTGAAAGTTCAAAGACCAAGTGAGGATGATATTGTTTGTGTTCTTTATATATCTGCAGGGTGGGGAGGAGGAAGGAAGAGCACCAACATCTCTCGATAGCTTCATTTAAAAAAAGGTGTACAGCCAACCATGAGTTGGTTAGGTGTAGTGAATGGGGAAGGGGCAACATACTGAACACCTTTGTTAACTTTACTGTATAGTATTAGGCATACTTTTTCATTAACCTTACCTTTATTTCATAATTATGTTTGTTATCATAGTACAGTATTTAATATGCTGGCATTTTAGTACATTTTATCACTTACATAAAGGCATTATTTTGTGTATGCCTTTGTTATATAGGCTAAGTGAAGTGGGTGGGTAGGGACAAATTTGCATTATGTAAAAATCACTTCATCTATAAGTTCCTCTGAACTATTCACTTACCTGGAAAGTGAGAACTCTCTGTGTACTGTCTCAGTTGATCCTCAATGATTTCCCATTAAAAAGGGGAGAAGAAAAATGTCCATAAATAACTAAATGTTAAATTATAATATAACAAGAGAAACCCATACACAGGAGTATGAGAAATCAAGGAAGGGACAGGGATCACTTCTAGGGAGAAGAAAGGCGGGAGATCAGGGAAGATTGTATAGAAGAAATGGGATGTGAGCTGGACTGTCAAGGAGAGGAAGGATTTCAACAGACTGGGATGGGTGGAGGTACCCATTTAAGTTGGTGAGCAAAGGGACAAAGATAAAAGATGACCAGGTTAAAATAAAGACACTGAATAATTTAGTTTGGCAAGAGGCAATGAAGACCTGAACCACAAAAGGAATGAAAGGAGATGGTGGAATTCTGGCAGAGGCAGGAATGACAGGCCTTGGTGGTTAATTCAGTGAGGAGCAGAGAGAAAGGGAAGAGTAAAAGATGATTCAGTGGCTTTAAACTTGTATGACTAAAAGGATAGTGCTGCCATCAACAAAAAATATATTAGGAGGAAGAACTGGTTTGAGGGAGGGGAAGGCAATGAACACAAGTTTGGACATGTTAAGTTTGAAGTGCCAACAGTGAAATATTTGAGTACAGATAGCCAGGGGGGAGTTTGAAATAGAGGATTCGAGCTCAGGAAAATTGATATAGATTTGACTGTTACCTCATGGAAGTAATGGGAGAAAATTCTGCAGTGGACTATAAGCTTCTTGAGGACAAGGACAGTTTGATTTTTCATCTTTCTATCCCCTAGAGTGCAACACAGTATAGTACATAGACAGACAATTGAAGAGTCAGAAAGACCAGGGTTCAAATCCTTACTCTGAAACATACTGGCTGTACAACCTTGGGCAAATCTCTTAATTTCCTGGGTCAGGAAATTCCTTATGGCTATAAATTGTTGAGTGATAATTTGCTATACCTATGTAAAATTATAAGACAACTAGATCTAACCAGAGTCAGTCACATACAACTGGTCACAAGATCCTCTTGATAACAAGGTAAATTTGAATTTAGTACCAAAGGTGAAAAAAAGCAAATCTCAGGAATAGATCATATAATTCAAACTTTGCTTCTAGGGTTATAATCTACATACTTCCCCTCAGATTGTGGAAGGCATTAAGAAGAATGGGATTTTAAATTTTAATTTAAATATTTTTAATTTTTAAAAAATTGTTGCATTTGAGGGTTAGTTTTGTTTTCTTATATCTACCCTTCCGTTGATACACTATATACTGTTGAAACGAGAGTTTTTTTAAAAAGCATTTGATGGCACTGAAACTATCCCCCAGAGAAGGCTATATAATCACACAGCATGTCTCCTTTGGTTCACACTCCTTCACTACTGGGCTACCTCTTGCCAACCTTGACTAAGGACTGTATTTTACTTTTACTTGGGGGCTGTTGGAGGTTTCCCTAGAGCAAAGGTTCTTGTTCTTGTTTTTGTTTTTTTTTCTTTTTGGAGGGCAATTGGGGTTAAGTGACTTGCCCAAAGTCACATGGCTAGTAAAAGTGTCAAGTGTCTAAGGCCAGATTTGAACTCAGGTCCTCCTGACTCCAGGGCCAGTACTCTATTCACTGCACCACCTAGCCACCCCACAGCAAAGGTTCTTAATCTGAGGTTGATGAACTTTAAAAAATATGTATGTATATGTATGTGTGTGTATATATACATATATATACACATGAGGGATAAATAATATTTATCATGACTGTAATTTAATAAATTAGGATTATAGGAATGTAATTTCAATCAATAAAGATTTTAGGCACCTACTATGTGCTAGACATGTTAAATGCTAGGGATACAAAGAAAGGGAAAAAGATCCCTGCTCTTTTTTAAAAATTGATTTATTCATTTTTAGTTTTCAACATTAATTTTCACAAAATTTTGATTTACAGTTTTTTCCCCCATCTTTCCCCTCCTCACCCCAAAATAGCAAGCCTACTGAATACCCCTTCCCCCAAATCTGTTCTCTCTTATATTCTCCTGTATCACCCCCCCCCAACTTTCTAATAGGGTAAGATGGATTTCTATACCCTAGTGCCTGTGATATACATATACACACACATAAAATGTATACGTATATATATATATAATATGTATATATATGTGTATATATGTATACATGTGTATATGTTTCAACATAATGTGTTTCCTTTGTAATCTTATGTATTTATTTCAGGCCTTTAATAACATTATTCTAGAAAGGGATCCATAGATGTCAAGAGACTGCCAAAAAGGTCTATGACACAAAAAAGGTTAAGAACCTATATATAATTTTATTGGGTCTACTTTCCTGTTATCCTGTTTGGATACTCAATTATGTTTGGGTCAAGAATAGAGCCATTCTAATGTGACCTGCCCTCAGATGATCCAAGGAGTAGGACAAACAAACCTGGAGGCCATCTGCTCAGATCTTCCCCTTCTAAACAGATTGGAAAACAGGGTGGTGTCAGCAAAGTTCAAGCATCATTCTTCGCTGGTTTCCTTATCCACTTTCTTCCATGTTCCCTTATATTAAAATTAGGAAAGTTCAATATGCAGATGTGTCCCTCAAAGGTACAATTTATGAGTAAGGAATAAAACAGTTTACCTTTCTCTTCATCGCTCTTTCCCCAATTCAGTGAGGTCATTCTGATACAACTCTCTTCCCTTTTTTGACAAAATTCCTCGAGAAGGCCATCTACTATAGGTCCGTCCACTTCTTTGCATCTTGCTCTCTTTTTTAACTTCTTACGTTCTGGTTTCTGACATCATCATCTAGCCAAAACTGTTCTTTCCAAAGTTACCAAGAATCTCTTAATTGCCAAATCTAATGGCCTTTTCTCAGTCCTCATCCTCAACTGGCAGCCTTTGACACTGCTGATCACCATCTTCTCCTTGAAACTCTATTCGCTCTAGGTTTCTGGGACACCTTGGTTCTTTTCCCCCCTGTCTGGTCACACCTTCTCAGTCTCCTTTGCTGGATCTTCAGCCAAGTCACACCCATTAATGAATGTCTATGATGACTAAATTTGATAGACTGGGCTCCTCTCAGTAAGGCAAAGTTATAAGACAACTCCAAAAAACACATGATGGAAAGGGTTATCTACATTCAGAGAAAGAACTACAGAGTCTGAATGCTTAATTTTACTAATTGGTGGCATTTGGTCAGCAATTGTTACTGATTGCGATGAGAAATTTGTTTCAGTCCCTTCTCTACAATCATTGAATTTCCCTCCTCTATGCTGGCTTCAGTGGCTAGACTGAAGGCAGGTCTGGAGGTTTGAGGGACATTGCATATTATTATTATTATTATTATTATTATTATTATTATTATTATTATTATTATTATTATTATGCTTGGCTCTTGGACTAGATGCTTAATGAGTGTTTCCTGAATGGATGGATAAATAAATGAATGAAACGATGAAAGAATAAATGGAGAAATAGAAGACAGAATCACATTTACAGGTCAGGGTGGAGATTCATTTGGAAAAGAACCAAACCTCATCCTTTAAGACCAGAGATAAAGAAGAGATACAGAAATCTAGAGTAAGAAATTAGGAGAGTCTTCCCTAACCACTCTAGCCCACAGTAATCTCTACTTCTTCCAATTCCCCATAGTTCTTACTGTCTATGTCAATCATTTGGAGCTTGACATATGCTGCTTTGAATTCTCAGTTCTTTCTTCATGTGGAAATGTCTTATCTCCCAAAGTAAAAGGTGATAAGCTTGAGGATAGGATCTGTGATTTCAGACTTCCTTGGGCATTCTGTCAGTACCTAACACAGTGCTGGACTCATAATAATTCTCCTATAAGTGCTTGTTATTTGGTAGAAATTATGAGAATCTAAAGTCATCCTACAATTTGAGAAATTGCATCAAGCCAAATAGGAAACACCTACCTCTTTACCCATTAGATTCTTAGCTTGAAAGGTCATTAAGCCTGGGCTCTGAATTGAATTAAAAGATTGGATCATTTCATTATGGAAACTCTCTTAGATCAGCAAATGAGATCAAGGGCCCTTCTTAACATTTCCCAGGGCAGCAATTCAGCTTTCACTAGACCTGCTTTCTAGGCCACTGATCTGGGGCAGCTGAGCTTTCCAGCAGCCAAAGGGCTGCCCTGGTTATACCACAGAAAGGGTTTCTGTCATTTATATCTGACATAAGTCCAAAAAAGGACTTACACTGAAATCCCAAGTCACTCTGCTTGCTCCTTTCATTCTTTTAACCAGTCGTTTTTGACCCCTGATGTTTATCTCCTGCTAAGTTTTTCTACTGCTAATGTAAATATTTTCTATCTAGGTTTTCCTTTCTTATCCCTTAAATATTCAAGTTATTTATTAGGTGACTAATGAAGTGGGAAAAACACTGACTCTGTAGTCAGAGGCCACAGATTCATTAAGCAACTCTTAATGTTGTGACCCTCTACACTGAGGGAAGCTAGGTGGTGTAATGGGAGAGTGCCTCAGTTTCCTCATATGTAAAATTAAGGTAATAATAATTATGACTGCTCAGAGTAGTTCTGAGGCTAAAATATTGACCATATGTAAAACATTTTTTCAAACCTTAAAGAATTTCATAAATGCTAGCAATTATTAGTACTTAATGCTTTGGGGTCTTAGCTTCTATGAAATGAGGGCTGGGCTCAATGACCTCTGAAGTCCCATCGGTATTGATCCTATGTACAAGGTGATGGAGTTGCAAAAAAAAGCCAGGAGTCTGTCCCTTCAAGAAACTGAAGTTGTACTGGGGGGTAGGGAGGAAAATAAAGTCTTTAGAGACAGAGACAGCACTTAGAAGAGTATTCAATGCAAAACAGTCTCAGAAAACTTTCTTCCAAAAGCAATTTTAGGAGCAGCAAGATGAGATGGCACAGTAGTGGGCTTGGAATCAAGAAGACTCATCTTCCTGAGTTCAAATGCAGCCTGAGACACTAGCTGGATGATCCTGAGCAAGTCACAACTCCAACTGCCTCCAAGAACAAACAAAAACAATTTTAAATTGGGTTTTTTGGATTGTTTTTAATTTAAAATTTTTATTTTCAGCTTTAAATTCTCTCCCTTTCTCTACTCCTTCCCCCACCCATTCCCATTGAGAAGATACGAAATATGGCTTTTGGAGGTGGCGACGGTTATGTGGTACAATGAGGGGGCGGCTATATGGCACAGTGAATAGAGCATTGGCCCTGGAGTCAGGAGGACTTGAGTTCAAATCCAGCTTCAGACACTTAACACTTATGAGCCATGTGACCTTGGGCAAGTCACTTAACCCCAATAGCCCTGCCTTCCCCTCTCCTAAAAAAAAGGGAAAAAAAAAATTAAAATTAAAAAAAGCCAAAAGAAATATGGCTTTTTGTTTTGATAGGGATGGGAACTGGACCTGTGATATAGGTAACCCCCGATGAAGGACTGCCTCTACCAATGTAGGCCAATACCTTCTCTACAACTTCAAGAGTGACCTAGCAGACTGAATGGTTAAGCGACTTGTTCAGAGTCACACATTGAATATATCAGAGGCAGGACTTGAACTCATATCCTCCTGGCTTCAAGACCATCTCTCAATACATTACATCTTGATGGCTCCCTTTGTATTTATATCACCTTCATTTCCAAAAATACGTCTCTTCTCACTCCTCAATAAGAATTTTCTAAAAAACAAAATAGCAAGACAGCAAAACTATATGTAATATTTTGTACCACAGTTACCCAGTTCTGCAAAGAATGGGGGAGGTGTAGTTTCTCAACTCTTCCCTTGTGCCAAGCTTGGTTGGTCATTTTAATTACACAGAGGTCAATTTCTTTTTTTCCCATTTGCTTTGTTGGAGTCATTACACATTCTTTTCCCTGTTCTGCTTATTATACTCTGTATTGTTTTATAGTAAGGCTTCCTGTGTCCCTTGGAATTCTTCCTTCCCTCTTCCCCTCCCCCTATTTCTGACTTGAGCTGGCTCATCCCTCCTTAGGCAATATGGTTGTCCTCTGCCGCCAGCCTGGAGTTTACCATATTGGTGCTAAACTTAGTGCAGATACCCAGTTGGCTTAACCCTAATGAAGCTTAGAACTCCTGAACTCAAGCAATCCACTAGTCTCACCCTCCCTGGAGGCAGGGATGAAAGGTATTTACCATCTGCCAGGCCTAGTCCTCATTTCTTACTACAGTTATATTTCATTACATTAATGTACCACAATTTTTTAGACATTCTTCAACTGATAGTCATCAGCAAACCCATTTAATAAGCAAACAGTGATTTTTTTTATTTTAAAAAAAATTTTTTGGTGGGGGTGGCTAGGTGGAGCAGTGAATAACACTTAACACTTACTAGCTGTGTGACCTTGGGCAAGTCACTTAACCCCAATTGCCCTGCCTTCCCCCCTCCAAAAAGCAAAAAAAAAATTTTTTTAATTAACAAAAATCTATTTTCTTGTCCTCCTCCATTATTAAAAAAGAAAGAAAAGCAAAAAATATTGTAAGAATTACACATAGTCAAATGAAACAAATTCCCACATTGGCATGTCCAAAAAGTATATGTACCCCTCTATCAGGAAATGAAAAGGTGGCATGCTTCTTTGTTAAGTGGTGTCTTTTTTAAACCCTTCAAGTAAGAGGAAAAAGTTCTGAAAAAAGTTGTTCTTGTCATTCCTACCAATATTCTCAAAGCATGCAGAATTCCAGAAGCCACAAGGTCAAAACCTTCAGGCCATCTTCCCTTTAATCCCTACTATATGAGTCTTATTTAATAAAATAGAATGAGTGTTTAATCTCTAGGGAAGGGGAAATAGGTATTACCTGGATAATTAGAACCCACAGATAATCCCCCAAACCTCATTTACCCATTAGTTTTAAGCTCCTCCCTTCCCATACTTTGAACTTGAGTTACCCCTAAGTACTCAAATTCTATTCGCCTGGAGTACCAAAGAGGATACTAAAAACTACTATTAGTGGCAGCCTGTGGTTTGAGATCAATCCCAAACCTCATACCGTTAGTCATTAGTTTCACCTTCCTTCTCCTCAAACTTTGAATTAGACCTTCTCTGCTTATTATGGAATTGGCCTTTCAGTGGAGAGGTACTAAGAACCACCATTCCTTGGAAAAATGAGGGGGTTTTTTTGAGTTGTATTTTTAACAGTGCTAATGGATTGGCACTCTCCCCAGCTTTGCTCCCTTATAGGCAACATCACACATTCACTGGACTGGGTTAAAGATGAAGTCTGTGGCTTTTTGATAGACAAAAAAGAACTAAGGGTCACAGCCTCACTAGCACTGTCAATCCAACCACACAGCCGTTAGAGATGGAGATTTAACCAATCTGAGTTTGACCTTTTCTCTTTGCTTTTAGAAGTAGAATTGTCAGTGAAATGATTCAAGAGAATGGAGAAACAAAGAATAAAGAGCCCAGATAAGAAGAGAGGCACAGATCTCCCAAAAGTTAAATTAAAATAATATATTTTACATGACTACAACACGTCAAATTTTCAAAAACACCAGAAGGTGTAAGGGTGTAATTGTAACAACCAGCCTTGGTTCTGACCACAGATAATGAATCAAACTCAAGCAGAAAAGAATAATTTATTAAATACCTACTATATAGCACTATTGTTAAGCTCTTTGCAAATATTTAATTTAATCCTCACAACAACCCTGGGAGGTAGAGGCTATCATAATTCCCATTTTACAGATGAGAAAACTGAGGCCAAAAGAGGTTAAATTATTTGCCAGAGTCACAAAGTTCCTAAGTATTTGAGGCTGGATTTTAATTCAGGGCCTTCCTGACCCTAAGCCTGGCAATCTACCCACTGTGACACCAAAAGTGTGGCAGGGAGGTGGAGGACTCCTGAGGCAGGATATTATATACATTGCCAGAAACAGAGTTGGTTTATTTTTATTATTTGTTACATGCGAGGAATCAATTTGGTGTGCTGGGGGTAGGGAAAGTATGCGGCTACATTCAAAAATGACAGTGACATAAAAAGTAAAAGACATCCATTAAAGTTTTTTTGATTAAGTAAAAATATATTCTCAGATTTCTACAACCAAGAGCAATAATCAGGTAGTTCTCATCATTCCTTTAGGAGTGCCTTATTTTTTAAATCCTTTCCTTAAAAAAAAATAGGGGTTACTCTATATCATCTGGGGAGGGGGGGTTAATGTGGGTTCTTCTGTTTTCCATATTATACACCAAGAATCTCGAGAGCCATTTTGCAAGTGTGGAAGGTGAGGGTCTTTGCCAAGGGTTAGCCTGCCAAGTTTTTGTCAGGAAAACAAAGCTATGGAGAAAGCAGTTTTCCTTGTTAGCATTCTGGGCAGCAGATACTGTGATGATATTCAATGTCTTTAATAATCAGCAGAATATTGGTGTCATTTGGCAGGGATCAGTGATTTTTCCTTCCTCACAGTCAGCCCCAGGCAAAATTGATAAGGAAAAAAAATTACTCTTCTCTTCCTAATCTGTCTCCCACCAAGTCAGGAAATATTCAATAAGTGCTTTCTATGTGCCAAGGACTATGCTAAGCAATATCACTTTCTTTTCTTAGAGGTCCCTTCCTCCCTCAACCCCATACCACCCAAATTCCTATATTTCTACTTTGCTCAAGTCAATAAACATTTGGTTTTTTAAAAATAATTATGAATGTTTTTTGTTTTTATATCATTTTTATTTCTGAATATATTCTTTCACCTCCTCAACCCAGCAAGCAATCCTTTATAATTAAAAAAAAAGTTTTTTAAAAAGAGAAATAAACATTTAAAAATTAAAAGTTCAGGAAAATGAATCAACGCATCAATGGCATCTGACATTAGATCCATGCTCTATACCCATACTCCCCCACCTATGCCAAAAAAAAAGAGGTACATTTTCTTTTCTTAAAATTTATTATTTTTTATTTTCCCGATTAACGAGCATTTTTAAGTTAATCTGTCACTTCTACTACCACCCACATTGAGCAATTTTTTTTAAACCTGAAAAATAAAGTTTTCAATAGATAACTGTATAATCTAGCAAAACAAATTCCTGCTTTAACAAAGTCCAAAAAAAGCATTTCTCTTTCCTCTGTCTAAAGGGGAAGGGCATGTTTCATCTTCATTCCTTTGGACACATGGTTTTTTCATTGCATTTATCAGGGTTCTGATGCCCTTTATAGTTCTCTATAATGTCATTGTTGTACAAACTGTTCTAGTTCTGATCATTTCTCTCTTCCTCACTTCATAAAGGTCTTCCCAGTGCATTTTCTCATTCCTTCTTCTAGGCCAAGCTTGGTAACACTAATTACAACAGGGGTCAACGACAAGCATTTTTTAGGGACCTACTGTGTTTCAAGAGCTATGCTGGCAATAGAAAGCCAAAAATGCTTCTAGTCCCTGCTTTGAAGGCAAGGACATTCTACTGCTCTTAGCAATCTTTTAGCAGAATCTTTTTACCTTATTCACCAGACTTGGCTCAGAATAACTTTTGGCTATTTCCAAAAATCAAATTTCTCCTCAAAGGACAGAGATTTGCCACCAATAATAGAATCCATTAGAGTCTTTTGAAGGTCCCTCACATTTCACTTATTATCATTACATTTTGAGGGTTCCACCCTTTTTTTTTGTGGAGGAGGAAAGGTAGGGCAACTGGGGTTAAGTGACTTGCCCAAGGTCACACAGCTAGTTTTTTGTGTGTTAAGTGTCTGAGGCCACATTTGAACTCAGGTCTTCCTGATTCCAGGGTCCATACTCTATTCACTGCACCCCCCACCCACCCCCCCCACTCTTTTTTTATATGGCTAAAATGTGATTAGTACTAAGTCAAACATTAATGGGGGGAGGGGAACCAAATGAGAACATATACTTTTCTCCTCGTTTCCAATTTTATGGCTTTTTAAAAGAAATTTCCAAAGGACTCAACATCTGTAAAGTATTTAATGTAGTCCCTGGCACATAGGCACTTAAAAGCTTGTAGTCTTTTAAAGTAATACACACTTTCAGCATTTGTTTAAATGGACAATAGTTTTTTCTGTAATTGAGAGAACGTATCCAGGTAAGAAAGAGATGGGAAAGAAGGGTATAGTGGGAAGAACATTAGATTGGAAGTTGAGAAGCCAAAGTTCTAGTCCCAACTGTGTTCTCTGTATTCATAAAGCCTGACTCACCACCAATACATGCAATAAACTATAATTATGTCTTTTTATCACATTCCATCTGCAAAATTGAAATTGCCTGGAGTCTGAGTGAACGATATTGAACATAATAAGGATGTGAAGCCTCAGATCAGGAAATAAGCCAAACAGTTCAGGTCTTGGGTGGATTTAATCCATAAAACAGCTGTTTCCTTCACAGATAGCTATAAACTTCTTCCTAGTTGCCAGGGTCCCACAGCAGAGGGCTCCTTATGCAAAAGAGGATCTCCAGCACCAGGTAATTCAATCCAACCCAGTAAATATTGATAAAGTATTCATCAGGTACAAGGCACTGTGCTAGAGGCGAGCTCAACTGTGGACAGTCAGCAAGTGCCCTTTGAGCACCTACTAGTAATGGGATCATTACAGAGATAGGAGCCCTAGCTAATAGAGAAGTGGAAGATTCCCTCCTCGCCCTATTCCTGGGGAAGAAAAGAGGGATGGAAGGAAACAAGTAAGTATTAAGTGCTTACCATGTATCAGACACTGTACTAAGCAATTTTTACAAACAAAATTTTCATGACAATCCTGGGAAGTAGGTGATAATATTATCTTCATTTTACAATTGAGGTAGATGGAGGTTAAGTATTTTTACCAGAGTCACACAATTAGTAAGTATCTGAAGCAGGATTTGAACTCAGGTCTTCTCAATTCCAGGCTGAGTACTCTAGCCACTATAATACCTAGCCTGACCTAAGAAGCTTAGAATGTACCTGGGGAGATGCCATCCAAGATAATTGGGGTAGATGGCTACATTTTTCAAGTTTTTTGTTATCAGAATTCTACAAAATTTTTATTTTTACATTAGAGCATATCTTGAAGTATCAGCAAATTTGATGTCTAAGGATGGGCAGGATAAAGTGGAAATAAATACGGGTAAGAACTTATTTAATGACATGAGCTGAATTCAAATCCTTTGTCTGACTCTTACCTCCTATGTAACTTTGAACAATTTCATTCATCTTCCTGGGTCTTAGTTTCCTTACCTGGTAAAGAAATGTTTGCATTGGATGGCCTGTGGTACCTTCCAGTCCTGGATCTATGATCTAGCATCATATTCAAAGAATTCCCATATTCTTCACAACATGACATGCAGTTTATGCCAAGCATGACTTTCTGCCTTCTAGCAATCTATAGTCTGTTGAAGATGTGGTGTTTGTCAGAAAAGATTGATTTTCTGTAGAACAATTAAGAAATATTTGGAAAGGTAATGATGGCTGGTAGATATACTTTAATGGCACTTTGAGGTTGGCAAAACACTTTACATACTCTAACTTGGGTCTATTAGCTTCCCTGCGATATAGGTTCTATATATGTTATAGAGATTATATAGGCAGTTAGGTGGTTTAGTAAATAGAGTGCTGGGCCTGGAGTCAGGAAGACTTGTCTTCTTGAGTTCAAACCCAGCCTCATACACTTACTAGCTGTGTGACCTTGGACAAGTGGCTTAGCCCTGTTGGCCTCAGTTTCTTCATCTGTAAAATGAGCTGGAGAAGGAAATCACAAAGTACTGCATCTTTTCCAAGAAAAACCCAAATGGGATCACAAAGCATCAGACATGACTGAAACAATTGAACAACAACATATTATAATTTCCATTTTATAAATGGGAAATCTGAGGCTCATTAAGGATAATTATTTTGCCCATATTAGTGTCAGACGTGTCAGAAGCACGATTGGAATCAAAGTTTTCTTGCCTCCAGTTCTAACACTATGTTTCTTAGCCTAAGAAAAATATAATAAAGTTAAAAACAATAGTCAATTTTTCAGTGGTCATAAAATTCACTAAATGTATAATTCCAATTTTGATTTACCAATCCCACTTTTAAAAAGCAATATTAAGACATTTAAGACATTCCAGTCAGTTGGAATTTGTTTTCTTCCTTTTGGGTAGGTTTCTATCTTTGATTTTATTTTTGATGGGTGATTGGCTAATAGCAAGAATTTTTAGTTTTTAATAAGTATATTATTCCCACTCAAGTCTGGAATCACATGTTTTGCCCCGGCCTGCGGGGCACAACGTGGACCCTAGAAGAGAAAGAGGGACGGGGGACAAGAAACACGAAGAATGGAGACAAGACAGGCTTTCTGATCAAGTCTCGTTTATTGAATGCAAGGGCATGAGTATATATGGAAGTAGGTAAATAAGCCACAGGATGCTTCAGGGAGATAAAGCATTCCAGAGAATGGTAT
>CM053590.1:133588278-133602714 GCA_028646515.1 Pseudochirops corinnae
TAAATGTTCTGATAAGATATTGTAAACCATTGACCAGGTGTTGTCTACTGGCCCCCAACAATGTTTTTTGGGTTTAATGTGTGTATGCTGGAAATACATGGCTCAACAGTCCTTCTAATGACTACTACTCAACAAATCAAATCAATGAAATTCCATAAACATTTATTAAGTGCCTATTATGGGCCAAGCACTGTGCTAAGTGCTGGGGATACAAAAAGAGGCAAAAGACAGTCCTTGCTCAGGAGGAGCTTCCATTCTAATGGAGAAGATAATATACAAATAAATATATACAAAGCAAGCTATATACAGCATAAATCGGAAATAATTAAAAGAGGGAAAGCATGGGCATTAAGAGAGGCCATAGAAGGTGGGATTTTAGCTGGAACTGAAAGGAAGTTAGGGGAGTCAGTAGGTAGAGAAGAGGAGAGAGAATGATCCAGGAATGGGAGACAGAGAAAATGCCCAGAGCCAAGAGATGGAATCTCTTGTTTTTAGGAGAGCCAGGAGGCCAGTGTCACTGGTTTGAAGAGTACATGTCAGGGAATAAGGTGTAAGAACTGGAAAGGTGGGAGGGAGATAGTTTATGAAGGGCTTTAAATGTCAAACAGAGCATTTTGCATTTGTTCATAGAGGAACAGGAAGCCACTGGAATTAATTGATTGGGGGAGGGGGTGACATGGTCAGATCTATGCTTTAGGAAAATCACTTTGGTGGCTAAATTGGAGTGGGGAGAGACTTGAGGCAGACGCACCAGCAGGCTATTGTAGTAACCTGGGTATGAGGAGATGAGGGCCCACACTGGAGTGGTAGCAATGTCAGAGGAGAGAAGGGGACATATAGGGATGATGTTGCAAAGGTAAAATCAACAGGCTTTGCCAACAGCTTGGACGCGGGCTGAAGGATAGTAAGGAAGTCAGGATGACTCCTAGGTTTTAAGCCTGAGGGACTGAGAAGATGGTGTTGCCCTCAACATTAATAGGGAAGGTAACAGGAGGGAAAAGGATTAGGAGCCACAAATCAAATTTGTACTTCAGCTGTGTCCAACTCTTTGTGACTCCATTTGGGGTTTTCTTGACAAAGATACTGGCGTGGTTTGCCATTCCTTCTCCACTTAATTTTACAGGTGAGAAAACTGAGGCCAACAGGGTGAAGTGATTTTCCCAAAGTCACACAGCTAGTAAGAGCCTGAGGCCGGATTTGAACTCAGAAAGATGAGTCTTCTGGCATTTTATCTACTTTATCACCTAGCTGCATAAATCAAATAGCAAAATATTTCATTGGAACAGAATAGCAAAGTAAATAACAAGAAAAAAAAGAATTACTCTCAGTCTCCCTACAAAAATGAATATGGTCTCCTATAGCCTTGTGATCATGGAAAAAGAAACAAATCCAAGGAAAACTTAGTGGTCTGCCTTATTTTATCACTGGGAAACCCTCTCCTGCCTGAATTCTCACAACTCTGTCTCCTAGAAACCATTTGTGCCTAGTGGCTTCTCATCTCTGCCTCCTAAAGCTTCTTGGCATAATCCAACAATTTCCTCTCTCTCTGGTTACTTCCCCTGTTTCTGTAGCAGTCATCACCTGAACCTGTCCTCGGTCCTCTCAGCCTCCTAAACAAGCATCTCTTGCTTCTTCACTAGGATACTCCTCTCAGGTTTCTTAGAGACCATCTGTTGTTATTACTACTTGCTGCTATTATGGCTGCTACTTCCAGTGAATATCATTGCTATTTCTGAGTGACAATACCCAGTCTGAATGTCTTGGGACCAATCAACAGATTTTCAGGTCTGAATTTAATTTACCTTAAAGCTACTTCACAAAAGGGTCACTCCGGCAGCTTTTTCTTCTTCCTTCTCAAGAGAAGGTTCCCAAGTTCAACTCTTAATTGAGGGTAAATGAATTCCTTTTACATCTCTCCAGCTTCAGTCTATGGGTTGCAAGAAAGTTCTGATTCAGGCTCGGGCCAGTCCCCTGGGAGTTCAGTTTATATTCCGAAACAAAATGAATCACTCACAGAAAATCCAATAGTTAACAAAAATAGATTTGCTTAGCCATAGCATGGAAAGGATATTCAACAAAGTCATGAAATGATTTAGCTGAGGGCAGGTTCCAGGCCTCTGTAATAGCCCACATCTGTTACCTGGGCAAAGTTCAGGAGTTCCTCATACTTTTTTGTACTCAAAAAATCTTAAAGTGAATAACCAAGTCTTTAGTAGCCTGAGGAAATCAAGTCTCAAGGACAGTTTTAATACCTCACATGGAAAACAACTAGCCCAGACCACATGGTAGGCTCTTCTTCAAGTATGAGTTAGACTAGATAGCCACTGAGGCTCCTTCTAACTCTGAAATTCTGTAATTCACACTTTAATACCCTTTCTTTAACAATAAGGACTGGACCTGTGATTTAACTGGTGTAGGGAATTCTCAGGTAAGCAAATGCCCTCCACCAAGGCAACTACTTGTATGCCATTTGTAGTCTTACAGAGTTGCCTAGAATACCAAGAGGGTGAGTGCCTGCCCAATATGTGGCAGACACAGGTCTTGAACCCCTGTTTTCCTAGCTTTGTGGCCAGGATGACACACTATATCCCATACTCTTTTTCTCCGTGCCTTCTCAATTTCCATCATCCCCCAAACACTGATATACAAATCATGGGGACTGATAAACTCCCAGAAGGAAATGGAAGGGGAAAGGGGCAAAAGCCAGAAGACTTTGTTAGCATTCCAGTCTTTACAATAAAGTTCAGTACACCTTTTCACATATAATTAATCTAAAAATAATGTGAATAGAGTACCTTGTAAACTCCCCAGGACAACATTTCATAAAGGGAATACAAATTGACTATGCAAGTTTTATACAGTTTCAGAGAATTTAACAAACATTCACAATGCAACAAACTTTCAGATACTATGCTAGGCACTGAGTATACAAAGATACATAAAACACAGACCTTGCTCTCAAGAAACCTGGATGTCTAATACTTGGACACAGTGTAAACAAAGACATGGAAGCAAAGAGGATTGCCTAGTATTCTGATTTTGCTGGGTGTTTGAGTACATGGAGCAGGAAACAGTGCAAGCTAAGATTGTGGTGGTCATATCATCATTAAATAAGATAATGTATATAAAGACTTTGAAAAACTTGAATTACCAAATTCATGTTAACTATGATTATTCATGACCTAGATTGTCAGGCAAAGAAGTCTGAACTTTACTTGGGAGGGAATAGGAAGCTACTGACGGTTCTTGAGCAGGAGCAAGAAATGGCCAGCTCCATATAAGATGACCAGATCTATACATGTGTTGGATGAGGGAGAGAGTAGAGAGAGACGGGAAGATTTATTAGAAACTTATTTCAATAGTTCAGGTATGAAGCAATGAAAGCCTGTACTGGGATGATTTTTATTGTTTTTATTGTTCAGTTGCACAGTAGCAACTTCTTCATGACTCTTGGTGACCGCGTTTGGGGTTTTCTCGGCAAAGATACCGGAGTGGTTTGTCATTTCCTTCTCCAGTGTGTTCCTCTTTTAAAGTTGAGGAACTGAGACAAATAGGAGTTAAGTGGCTTGCCGATGGTCATAGAGTTAGTAAGTATCTAAGGCCATATTTGAACTCAGGTCTTCCTAATCCCAAGCCCAGTGCTCTATCCACTGCGTCACCTAGTTGGGATGACAGCAGTGGCAAAGAATGAATATGAAAAATAGTACAGGATTAGAATCAACAAGACTTAGTAACTAATTAGCAACACACAGCAGTGTGTATTGAGCATAAACAAGTGTGACAACATATTTTGGGGTAAACATTACCACTGGCTCATCCCCTGAATGATGAACCATGCCCATTCTCTATGTATATGCAGCCATGGAGTAAGTATAAAATTTAATACCTAGAATGAGAGTAAGAAGACCTGGCTTCAAATCCTGGTTCCTCTGCTTACTACTTATATGACTATGGGTAAATCAGTTATCCTCTGGGAGCCTCAGTTTCCCCATCTGTAAATGAAAATGTTGGATTAAATTAAGTCCCCTTCCAGTTCTAAAATTCCATGGGGCTTAGAGGTGGGAGTGAGAACACAGAGATTAGTAAACAAATAATTATGATACAAGGGAAAGTGAAAGAAAGGTACCTAGGAAAAAAAATATGAGAAATTTTGAAAGGGAATGATCACTTTTACCTGGGCCCTTGTTTCAAGGAGAAGGAAGGGATGAGTTGGGTTTTGAAGAGAGGGAATGATTTTCACAGATGGAGATACAGGAAGAGTATATGCATTCCAGGCAAGGGGAGCAAGTTTGAGCAAAAGCATGGAGACTGGAGGAATGGCCAAGCAAAGTCCAGTTTGGTTAAAAGGTAGAATACATGTGGAGCTCCAAGACAGATTGGACAAGTGGGTTGGAGTGAAATTGTGAAGAACCTTGAGGGAGAGCAGCCTACACAATGGGTAGGTAAATGTGAACTATATTTGTGCAAGTGCCATAAAGGAGGGGGAGAGGGAAGACAGAGAACCCAAAAGACTGGAGTTGAAATCTAGCTTTGCCCTAGAAAAGTTGAGCAAATCACTTAAACTCCCAGTTTTTCACAGAGTATTATACATATAGAACCTCAGATTTGAAAAATAACTATCCCTTATCTTCTATCATGAATCCATTTAGGCTCAGCTCATTTAGGCTCATGGAATCTTCTTGGTCCTTGCTGTGGTCAATTAGCCCAGGCCTAAAGGAAAATGGTAGAGTACAAAGGAAATTAGGTGGCAAGAAAGGAAAGGTGTTAATGGAATGAGTGAGTTTCACAGTTTAGCCACTCTGATACCATCAGATGTCAAGTGGGGCACTGATAAGTGTGGGAAGAGATACTGGAAGCTCTTTAGACAGTTGGATAATCTCAATCTATCTTCATGGTTGATTTCTGACTCATCAAACCCTTCCTGGAAAGAGATGGGGAAGACAGGATCTCCAAAGAGTCCACCCAGGACAGAGGCCTTTGAACAAAGGCAATAAATGAATCACCTTCTCCAGAGGAGTCTTCTACAAGGGATTGGCATGATTCCAATTGGAAAGTTGAGGAAGACAACTTCTCCCATTTTTATATCTTCAATGTCTTTTCCTTCCTTTATTAAAAACCAAAAGAACATATTTGTTCAGGGTTGGAGCTAATACACTCAACTTGTTCACACCAAAGTGTCAATGACTAAAAAAAGCAAGAGTCTCACACAGTAGCAATCTCCCTACCCACTCAGGTTTGTACCTTTAAATTCTGGTCAAAATCTTAAGCCAAAGGAATAAACTTTTTAGAATCATAGCTCTTGGGGCAGCTAGGTGGCACAGTAAACAGAGCACCAGCCCTGGAGTCTGGAAGACCTGAGTTCAAATCCAGCCTTAGACACTTAACACTTACTAGCCATGCGGCCTTGGGCAAGTCACTTAGCCCCAATTGCTCTGCCTTCCCCCTCCAAAAACCAACAACAACAAAAAGCTACAGATGTTTATTAAACAGGATGCAGTGTTAGATGCTTCAGCTTCCAAGGTGGATAGAAGATTCCCCACTCTTAAGAACTTAGTTGAGAATACAGGATGCTTGCATTATACAAACACAAAGTTATAAACTACAAATGATGAATGAAGTACAAACAGTAAGTGCTACAGGGCAAGGGAGAGACTGCTGTTTTTACACAGTGAAAAAAATTTCATGGAAGGGAGCCAAGCTGGGGTCTGAATGATGGGTTGAATTTGAATAGAAGAGAGGTTTGAGATGGGGAAAATATTTTAGGCAGGTGGAACTGCATGATCCTTTGACAATCCTAGATGAAAAAATGCAACTTATATATTATATATGTATATTGTGTAGAATATACACATACATGCATTTCTGAGATGATGAATAGAAAGTAGAGAGATGAGGAATGTGGAGAGCCTTGAATGCAAAACTAGGACTTTTAGACTTAATTCAGTATGCATTGAAAAATAGTAGTAGCATATACCACACACATTAATATATATGTGTGTGCATGTATATGTATGTATATATAATATATGCATATACATATATCTTTCTGCATATATACACCTATGTCTATAAGTAGACATATACGGACATATATAATTGCATGATCCCTCAGAATATATATATACATATATATTTATATATATGCAGAAAGATACATATATATCTATCTATCTCTATATATCTATAATGTGTATATTATATATGTGTGTGTGTGTATAATAACACACATTTTTTTTATTGTTCAGTTGTTTTAGTGACATCCAACTCTTTGTAACTTCATTTGAGGTTTTTTGGTAAAGACACTGGAGTGGTTTGTCATGTCCTTCTCCAGCTCATTTCACAGATGAGGAAACTGAGGCAAACAGGGTTAAATGACCTGCCCAGGGTCACACAGTTAATAAGTGTCTGAGGACAGATTTGAACTCAGGTCCTCCTGACTCCAGGGCCAGCAACTCTAGTCACTGCACCACCTAGCTGCCCTAGAGTTGCTTTTCAATGTTAATCTGGACTATGAATGAAACTAGAGTCCTTGTTGCAACCACAAAAGGCTTGTGAATAGGCTAGGCAGCTCTATATTATGCTTCCTTATGAGTCTGACCCCATCTCTACTGTTATTGTTGAGTTATTTCAGTTGTGACTTACTCTTTGTGACCCCATTTGAGGTTTTCTTTTACTGGAGTGGTTTGCCATTTCCTTCTCCAGATCACCTTCCAGATGAGGAAGCTGAGGCAAACAAGGTTAAGTAATCCCACAGTTATTGTCTGAGGCTGGATTTGAACTCAGGAAGATAAGCTTCCTGACTCTAGGCCCAGGCCTCCAGCCACTGGACCACCTAGCTACCCTACTGCCTCCACTAAATATGACTTCTATTTCCCAATTATACCACTGAGTAACAGCTGCTGAACTCTCACCTTCTTTGACTCACATGACAATGAAACATTATCGTATAAAATGGCCAGAACTGTTTCTGGGAGACACATATAAATGACAAGAAGAAATCCAGAGGTAGGAAGGGTGGTAATAATAATCACGTGATCCCTCAGAATACCCAGCCGTCATAAAAAAGTTGACACAATAATCACAAGGGAAGCCGTCCATCCAGCCTGGAAGGCTTATCTCAGTGTGAGCAATCAAGGGGAATGGTCAGATGAAATGACCTTTTTAATGGCTGCTCTATCTGATTGTGAGGGTTCTGATGAAATGCTTGGCGCTGCTGGAACAGACAGAGGTATTCATTCATTGATCTCCCATTCTTTCTTTTCTTTTCTAATCAACCCCAGAGCACAGAAAATAATAGGTTCACAATCCTTTTATAAGTCTTTGCCCTTTTAAAGACATCCCATTGAAAAGCAGGACCCACCAGTGCTGTAGGGGAGGAGGAATACATTTGGGACCAGCGGGAGGGAAGGAAAAAAGAAAAAAAAAGTCTCATTTTTATAGATAGGCTATCTCCAGCTGTTTCCTCCTGGGTAAAATGAAGGAACTCAACCAGATGATCTCTAAACTTTCTTGGAACTCTTAACACACTATGATTCTTTGATCATACTCCTAATAATGCAGAAATTTATATCATGCTTTAAGGTTGTTCAGTTTTGTCTAATTCTTTATGACTCCATTTAGAGTTTTCTTGGAAGAGATACTAGAGTGGTTTGCTGTTTACTTCTCCAGCTCATTTTCCCAGATGACAAAACTGAGGCAAATAGGGTTAAGGACTTGCCCAGGGTCACACAGCTAGTATCTGAGGTCACATTTGAACTCAGATCTCTCCCTGACTCCAGACTCAGTGCTCCATCCACTGCCTGCCCAGCTTTAATGTTAGCAAATCATTTTACAAGTGTAAGGGAGGTGAAATAAGATAATGGATCTAAAGCACTTTACAAACTTCAAAGTGCTATATAAATGTCTATCATTACATCTTCAGCAGCAGCAGCAGCAGCCTCTGGTCCCCAGGCCTCCCATCTGGTGATGATGTCATTCTCTAAGACTTCTACTGCACTTCCTGCTGAGCTCAAGCTGTTCATAGCAATACAAAGGAGTGCTGGTAGATGTTTAACAATTAGGCTTTGAAGGGAGAGGGAAAAATGTATGCACACACTTTTAAATTTAATCTGCATCATTAACACATTCTTAAGTCTAGACAATGAAACAATAACTCAAACCCCAGTTTATAGCAATTGATGATTTCTAAAGCATAAATGCTCACAACGAAAGTTTGATCATGTGTTTTCCCAGGTGAGACCTCGCTCTAGCACACTCCTGTTTGCAGCGTGCCCTGGAAACACAGGCAGAAATACTCTGCCTAGTTTTGGCCAAGAGACCTAGGATCTCTCTAACTCATGAGGTTGATTCTGAGACTGGAATGGTTTTTTTTTTTTTCATTCCTAGTACTGTGCCTGACATATAGTGTTTAATAACTTTTTTTGGTTAATTAATAAATTAGTTTGATACTGACTAATAGGCAATTTGGGCAGCTAGGTGGCATAGTGGATAGAGCACTGGGCTTGGAATCAGGGAGACCTGAGTTCAAATGTAACCTCAGATACTTACTAGCTGTGTGACCCTGAACAAGTCACTTAACCCTGTTGGCTTCAATTTCTTCATCTGTAAAATGAGCTGGAGAAGGACATGGCAGACTAGTCCAGTATTTTTTCTAAGAAAACCCCAAATGGATCACAAAGAGTCGGACTGAAAATGACTAAACAGGCTACTGCCAGTGATGACCTGAGTTCAAATCTGTCCTCAAACACTTGACATGTACTAGATGTGTGACCCTGGACAAGTCACTTAACCCCAATTGCCTCACACACAAAAAAGAAAAGAAAATGACTGAACAATAACAACAAAAAAAATTGTGCAATTCTCTCCAAGAGGATTAACACATTTAAATTACCAGTCATTTAAACCTTGGGCAGTTAGGTGGCACAGTGAATAGATAAGACCTAAAGTCAGGAAGACCTGAGTTCAAATATGGCACCAGACATTTAAGTGCTAAGTGGTCCTGGGTAAGTCACTTAGTTTCCTCATCTGTAAAATGAGCTGGAGAAGGAGATGGCAAACTACTCCAGTATCTTGGCCAAGAAAACCTCAACCTCAAATGGGCTCACCAAGAATCAGACATGACTGAAACCAACTGAACAACAACATTTAAACCTTGGTAAGACAGAAGGTCACCACTGAAGCCCATCTAAAATACTTCATCATGGTGAAGATGTAGCTTGGAAGTCACCCTGGGTGTTAGAAGGCTATGCCAGTGGAACAGTGGACTCCTGGCAGATTCTACCAGTCAAAAAAAGCCTCATGTACACACCTGGTGACAGACTGTGTGTCCATACACTTAGATCCAGACTGGCTAAATTCAGAAAAGATCATCACTCCCAAGTGACTGGCCACCAGGAGATGGATTTCTTTGGTCATAACAACTCACGAAAAACCACTTACTAAATATTCAGTGGAGGAATGAAATCATTGATCATTTGGAATTCTGAAAGCATGAAAGGATTTGAGAGTAGAACTGGATGGGGGATGTATGGCTTAGAGAACAAGCCCAACCCTGAGGGCTGAGGAAGACCCTAAAGATTTAGAACAGACCTGAATGACTTGGCAATAGGTAGGGGCCAAAGTTAAAATAGGCTGAACTTCTTTGGGGCACAGATAGTTTAGACTAGAGACACACCTTGATGGTTGGTTGCCACAGGTCACATGACAAATAGGAGAGTGTGCAGTGGCAACCCTACAATTTTCATGGGCTGCCTGAAATCCTTTGGTAGGCTTAAAGAGGCCCCTGGGCCATATATTGGGCAGGCCTGATCTAGAGAGTGATTTGAGGTAGGAATGAAGTGAGCATAGCCTACACCACTCACAAAATAGATATTCAAGCCAGGGATTTAGAATGAGTGGACCTGAGGCCAGGAAGATGAACAGCTTACTGCCCAATGTGGTTTAGACCTCTGATGACAGCATAGTACATTAGTAATGAATACATGGTTGCGGATTGTAGTTGCAGGGTGGAAAGGAGTACTTGTGGGCAGTCACAAGTGAACAGGGATCCTGGTCACAGGTTCAGAGCCAAGAGGAGTACAAGTGCTTGTAGCTGCAGAAGAGCAGGGGAACTTCCTGAGTAAAGACCAGAGCAGAGATCAGGAGAGCAGTGCAAATTTGCAGACTTCCAGAAATAGCTCTGAAAACAGCAGGATAAAAAAGCCTAAAGCTTGGGACAGTGCCTCTCCAACTCCAGGTGAGCAGATATTAATTTTAACCTAAATTTCAAAGTTAAACAATAGACTGGGAAAATTAGCAAATGATAAAAAAAGAACTTGACCATAAAAAGCTACTACGGTGGCAGGGAAGACCAAGATGGAACACAAAAGCAGAAAACAACAATAAGAAAACAGCTATAACCAAAGCCTCAAAGAAAAATGGTAATTGTATCCAAACCCATAAAGAATTCCTGGAAGAGTTAAAGAAAGAGACGAGTGGTAGAGGGAAAATTGGGAAAAAATAGAATTGGTGTAATGGTAAAAGAGGCACACAACTTCACTAAAAAATAAAGAACTCCTTTAAAAGTAGAATTAGCTAAATGGAAAAGGAGGTACAAAAGTTCACTAAAAAAAAGAACTTAAAAAGTAAAATTAGACAAATGAAAAAAGAGGTACAAAAGCTCACTGAAAAAAATAATTCCTTAAAAATTAGAATTGAGCAAATGGAAGCTAGTGACTCCATGAGATATCAAGAAACAATAAAACAAAGTCAAAAGAATGAGAAAATAGAAGAAAATGTGAACTATCTCATTGGAAAAACAATGGACTTGGAAAATAGATTGAGCAGAAATAATTTAAGAATTATTGAACTACCTGAAAGCCATGATACAAAAAAAAACCTTAACATCATCTTTTAAGAATTAACAAGGAGAACTGCCCTGATATCTTAGATCCAGAAGACAAAATAGAAATGGAAAGAATCTACCAGTCACTTCCTGAAAGAGAGACCAAATGAAAATAACCAGGAATATTATAGCCAAATGCCAGAGCTTTCAGATCAAGGAGAAAATATTGCAAGCAGATAGAAAGAAATCATTCAAATATTGTGGAGCCCCCGTCATGATCACACTAGATTTAGCAGCTGCCACATTAAAGGATTGGAAGGCTTGAAAGATCATATTCCAGAAGGCAAAGGAGCTAGGATTACAACCAAGAATAATCTACCCAGAAAACTGAGCACAATCCTTTAGGAGGAAAAATGGATATTTAATGAAATCAAAGACTTTCAAACATTCCTGATAAAAAGACTAGAGTTGAATGGAAAATCTGACATTCAAACACAAGATTCAAGAGAAACATAAAAAGTAAACATGAAAGAGAAATCAAAAGAGACTTAATAACGTTAAATTGTTTACATTCCTATATGGGAAGATAATACATGTAATTCCTAAGAATTTTATCACTTATGGCAGTTAGAAGCAGTCAAGATAGACAGAGAGCACATATATGAGTCAATTATGTTGAGATGATCTCAAAAAAATGAGGGGTAAGAAAGAGAGATGTACTGATGGGGGAAGGGAGAAGGAGAATGGGGGGAAATTATCTCACAAAGAGTTGCAAAAGGAGGTTTTACAGGGAAGGGGGAAATGGGGACAGATAGTAGGCAATGCTTAAACCTCAGTCTCATTAGAATTAGTTCAAAGAGGGAAGAATATAGCTATAGACAGACATCTATATCGAGATAGATTAGAGAGAGAGGGAGAGAGAGAGAGAGAGATGGCTAGATGGAGAGATAGGTAGGTAGGTAGGCAGATGGATGGATAGATAGATAGATAGATAGACAGACAGACAGAGACAGACAGACAGACAGACAGACAGACAGACAGATAGATAGATAGATAGATAGATAGATAGAAGAGAGAGACAGACAAAAGCAAGGAGTAGAGAAGCAACATCCCAGAGTCACAGCTTCTGGAGTGGGGCTGCTACTTGATTTGAACTGAGAAGAAGATCCTAGATCTAGATAGAACAGGAAAAGACCTTAGAGGACATCTAGTCCAACCCTCTCATTTTACTGCTGAGAAAACTGAGGGCAGAGCAGTAAAATGATTTATCCAATAGTGACAGAATCAGGGTTTTTAACTCAGGCTTGGTGCCTCCAAGTTCTGTACTGCAAATCAGAACAGATGCATGTCTCTGATGATGAGAGGATTTCAGAGATATCTTTGCTTGAAATAGGAGATAAAATCTGAGGGGTCCCAAGAAGGGAATCCTAAAGCCCATAGGTATGGGGCTCTCTCCTCACTGTTAAAGATAAATGCTCCAGTGGAACATAAGGAGAGGGGTAGAGTTGATGAGAGGAGGAGAGAGGAGAGCACCAAGCTTTTCAAGTCTTTCCAGTTTCTTTGGGGTCCACGGTTGCTTCAGGTTCTTCTAACTTCCAACTTTTAGAGAAGATGTTTGAGACCAACGTCACTTCAGGTTGCTAAATGACTTTGGGAAGAAGCTGACATAGGAGGAGCCCATGGTCTCCATCATGTCCCTATCTCTGGGTTGCTAGGCTAAAGACTTTGGGAAATTTAACCTTTGTGTGAGATCTGTAACTCACTTTCTTTTGGGTTGAGCGGAGTAATTTAGCTTCCAATGAGAAAGCTCCTTCCATTCTGTATTGTCTAGTACAAGGGTGGGGAATCTGTGGTCTCAAGGCCATATGTGGCCCTGTAGGTTCTCAAGTGTGACCTTTTGACCAAATCTGATTCTGTCAAAGGGATGCACTTGAGGGCCTAGGGGGCCACGTGTAACCATAGGTTGCTTACCCCTGGTCTAGTATATCTGCTCATATATACTTCCTCTAATTTCTGTTTTCCTATCAATTTGGATAAATGAGTTTCTTTGTTATATGCTATTGTGAGAAATAATTCATTTGGACTCCTACTCTATCCCAATCAGTAGTAATCAGTCTGATATTCTTCATAAATTATATACGGTTAGATAGGTTCTTATAGTGGGGCTCAAATCTTAATGTAATGTTCACTATTTGTTTACCAAGTTATGAGGCTTGCTTGCACAACCACAAGAATGCTGACAAAGACATTTCCATCCTGTTTTACTCAAATTCCGTGTCCAAACCCAGCATGAGTGGGATGCCTTGATGCTTTGGAAAGTCCCCCAATTTATTTTTGTATCTCTAGAACATTCTCTTTTGTCCAACACAAGCAGAAAACCATTTTACAACACTTAGTGGAAATGTCCCAAGCTTCGCCCAACCTGTGACCTACTGCTAATACGTCATTTTTGGCCCTCAAGAGCAAGGTCTATCAACCTATGAGATTCTGTATTTTGTCATGCTTCTTTTGCATATTTGGGCATCAAAACCTACAAAAACAAGGTACTAGAAGAAGGGGTATCTCAGATTGTGAAGAAGATCTGAGGTCCACTTTATTAGAGGGAACCATGGACCTTTTAATAAAGTGCCATTGGCACAGAGCTCTGCCTCAGTCTATTTTATTGTAGGTTGGACAATTTTAATCCCCATACTATACATGCTATACATATATCCATTGTGAACTGATATTTGATGGGAAAGGGGTCAAATCTTGGCTGTAGACTTTGGAGTCTTCCTTTTTCCCATTAAGAAACAACTAACAGAAATTTAGCTTGAACCTGAAAACCACAGCCCCTAAAATAACACTATTTAAGGGAGCAGATAGATGTTATTCTAGCCCAGTATCCCTTTGTCTAAGGAGAGGAGAGTAGCCTAGCTTCTGGCCTTCACCTCCTGCTTGCCCTCCTGGCAGGAACTAAAGTCTTCCTTGGAGAAGAGTAGAGGGAGAAGAGGTTAGAGATATCTATTCTGTCTCCCCTCAAGCCACACAATGACATCTCCATGTGACATTTGAGGAGACAGTCTTCATTACGTAAGCTTTGAGGATAAGCAAGAGATAAGGGGCAAGATGGACATTCAGATGACTAGACTGAAGTATCTAGAACCAGTAGGTCTACTCTCTGTCCCTGTATTACCAGTTTGTATGTATAGTTATCCCTTCCACATCACAGGGGTTTGGGGCATTAAAACCCCACGATCTGGGAAATCCATGTAAAATTCCCTTTGGACCAGAGAAGAAATTGTGTATATTTATGGTATTTAAAGATAAAATATGCAAGACAATTGTGAAAGACGTGTCAAGAAAAATGCTAATCAAATCCAGAGAAAGAACGATATAACTATAGAGAAACATATCCAAACTTAATTGTAGCCTTCTGGGGGGGAAGGAAAAGGAGGGGGCAAAAAACAGAGTAAAAAAGCACACAGCAGAGAACAAAAGAAAACTTACAAGGAAGAGAAGAAAAGATGAACAGTTCTCAACACAGCATGTATTACTTATCACACAGGTTTTCTTGAAATGAAAATTTATTGTTATATATTTTGAATTCTCTCATGCTCTGCTATGCATATCAC
>CM053590.1:133603214-133608214 GCA_028646515.1 Pseudochirops corinnae
ATGGAAAAGATGGAGAGAGAGAGGGGTTAGATAACAGTAAGGCTAGAACTCAGGACTAGGTAAATATTGAGCCCTTTGAGAATAGTCATCTTAGAGGGAGATCTTTAGTGGAGTACTCTAGGGCACTCTGTCTTCTTAGATGTGAACATGTCTATCAAATCCACAAATGACAAAACATTGAAAGATATCATTAAAACCTGAGATGACAGTATCCCTAAAGACCTCAATAAATTAGAATGAGTGGTTCACTAATGCGGTTAAATTTTACATAGATTAATATGAAGTCTTATATTTAGATTCCAAACAATTAATTCATAAATATAACAGGAGAAACATGGCTAGACAACTGTTCACGTAAAAGAGTTCTAGGGGTTTTAGTGGATTACAAATTCAAGATGAATAAACTATGTCATACGGCAGGCATTTTTAAAAAAAAAAAAAAGCTAATAGTTATAGGTTGCATACATGGAGAGAGGCATCCAAAATGAGAGAGAGGGAAATCCCCATTGCATTCTACCCTAGTCAGACTACATCTGGCATATTGTATTTACCTCTATGTGCCATATTTTAAGAACAACATTTTCAAACTACAGGAAGGAAAATCAGGATGGTAAGGGAGTTGGGTATCATTTTATCAAGGATAGGTTGAAGGAGCTAGGGATACTTAACCTAGAAAATATCTAACTTAGAAGGGGCTTAGAAGGTAATTGTTTGGGGTGGCTAGGTAGCGCAGTGAATAGAGCACCAGCCCTGGAGTCAGGAGGAGCTAAGTTCAAATCCATCCTCAGACACTTAACACTTACTAGCTGTGTGACCTTGGGGAAGTCACTTAACCCCAATTGTCCTGCCCTCCCCTCCAGGAAGAAGAAGAAAGAAGAAGAAAAAGAAAATTGTTTTCTGATATGTGAAGGACTATCATATGAAAGAATGATTAAACTTTTTCTGCTGGGATGCAGAAGGGAACACTGGTATCTATGGGTAACAGCTGCAGAGGATTAGAGTTAGGCTCAATGTAAGAAAAAAACTCCCTAACAGTTAGAGTTGTTTGAAGATAGAACAGATTGTCCATCACTGAAAGTTTTCAAGTGGAAGCTAGTGGACTACTTGTCTAGGATGTAGTAGACAGAATCTAAAATATACAGATTCAGAAATAATATACTAGGCTACAGTAATTAGAGAGTGGGCCGCTGGGTGGTAAAGTGGATGGAACACTGGGTTTGGAACCAGGAAGACATCTTCCTGAGTTCAAATCTGGCCTCAGATACTTACTAGTTGTGTGACCCTCAGCAAGTTACTTAAACTTGTTTGCCTCAGTTTCCTCATCTGTAAAAGGAGCTGGAGAAGGAAATGACAAACCACTCCAATCTTTGCCAAAAAATGCCAAATGGGGCTACAAAGGGTCAGACACAATTGCACAACAACCCAGTAATTAGAAGTATAAACAAAAGAAGACTATCCATATGGAAAGGAGCCTAATCTTCTGTAATGGTAATGTAATTTGAATTTGAAGATCCCTTTGTGTTGGCAAAGGTAGCAGGTACTTAGCACTTAGTAACTGATCAAGCCTCTGTTGGGGAAACAAAAGGCATGAACTCCTGTCTCCTGTTGCTGAGGTAACAGGAAGGGGTTAGCTGAAACAGGAAGCAGTTGATGCTGTGTGTATATAATGAAATGCCCCAGAGAGGGCCAGTCAGAATTTCTTAGGACCAGCATCTGGAGGCAGAACAGCTGCTGGAGAGAATTGAGAATTGAGAATTGAGACAGATTTTCTTGGAGAAAACTCCATGGAGGCAGAAGAGGAGCCAAGGAGGCTGAAGAGGAAAGTCCCTCCCAGGCTGAAGAGAATGGTTTTGATTTCGAAAACCTAGATGGAGTGATTTTTTTATTCTGGGAGCCAGCTGAGACTTCTTCTGGGTCTGAGGGCCAGCCGGAGCTGCCAAGGGACTGAGGAAGCATGACTGTGATGCTGAGACTTTGTCTGTTTGTGGCTTTGTTGGGCCTTGACTTCCTGGGAGTGGAGACTGAGGGATTTGAGATGGACCGGACGCTGTGAACTTCAATATGTAACGGGAACTGCCTGGAGAACTGGACAAAGACCTGGGAGCTGTCTGCCTTTGAACCTAGGTGACAGTTTGGTGAATCCAGGTAGAATCTGGGACCATGGAAGGGGATCCAAGGAATTTGAGAAACCATCCTGAGTTAAGCTGAAAGAAGACTTTACTTGGATATCGTTTACTGACTAAGAAGATTATAATTTACTAGTGACCTAGGGGTGGAGTGTCTATGTATTTTCTGATGATTGAATAGTGAATAATGAAGGATGACTGATTGACTAAATGACTGTACTTAGTGATTGATGCCTGAATAAGTAATTGATTTGTAGCCTAGTAGGCCCCATGAGTAGAAAACTTTGACTATTGTACTTTGTGATTGAGTTAAGGATTTTGTGAATGCTTGAGTTACTAAATGATTGTTCTTTGTTCAAAACTCTGTGACCTCTGTAGTGGAAACTATGTGGCCATTTTCTGTGATAAGTTGTTGTGAATGCTGTATTTTTATTGTCTGTGATAAGTTGTAATATAGTGAATGCTGTGCTTTGATTTCTGTGAATGTTTTGTTTTGATTTGTTATGGAATAAATAAAATGGAATAAATAAATATGGACTAAATACTATGTAATCAGAATCTTAAAAGCTGTACACAGTAGCATTCTTCTGAAAAGCTGCTAGTGCTTGGCATTACAGCTTCTTAACCCAATATTTATTTTTTTAAAATTATATATGTCTTTTGTTTTAAAATCATATTTACTTCTGAACATATCTTTCCCCTTCCCTTACCCAGAAAGCTATCTCTTGTAACAGGAAATTTAAAAAGAAAGAAAAAAAACAAAAATAGTTCAGTAAAACAAATCTATACATGAACTAAGTCTGACAGTATCTTCAATATTCTAGCTCCTGGATCCTTCTGCAATGAACTCTTCTCTAGAGACAAGTTTCTTGGTCTTTAAAATAATGACACAGTGCTCACTCTGTGTGTGTGTGTGTGTGTGTCCTTTCTACTGATATTGTCTAACCTAATCTCTAATTACAAATAAATATCTTTAGTTTAGCCTTCCTCATTCCTTTAGGACAGAAGCACATGTAATAGTTAGGCCCCTCTTGGTCCCTAAAAAGTGAGATGGTTTCTATTAAAGCACCTGGCCACCCAGTCGGTATTTTCGCACATTTGGGCACACCAGATTAAGGTCATTGGACTATTCTCCAACCCCAGGCTCACTCTTAGTCAATAGGAAGCCTGATTGTTAGCAAAGGCTTTAGGTGCTCTGCCCACATTCCTATGGGACTTCTGCCACTCATTAAATGATAACAATTCCTCTACCCAAACAGGCAGGGGATACAAAAAGAACGAACCCATAAAGTTAAGGTATTTCCCAGCATTTTAGTGACAACACAATATTACTCCAAAGTTACTCAACTACAAGGACAGCTGTTACAGGCAGGTTATTATTATCTACATTTTACAGATGAGGAAAATGAGGGCTGCAAAGGAAAAGTGACCTGACTGAGTCTTCTGTCCAATTAGTGGCAGAGCTAGGACTATAACCCAGGCTACCAGTCTCCAAGCTTTTCCAGCTATATCATATTATACCCTCTTCCTGCTTGGTATGGTATAGACTGTAGGGGTGGGGAACCTGTGGCCTGGATTTGGAACAAGAGTTCAAGAGCTAGAGGGTATATTAAAGTGATCGTCAATGCCAAATCCTCTCATTTAACAGATGAGGAAATGAATGACTTTGTTGTGGAGGTAAAAGTCAAAACCAGGTCCAAACACTCACCACTAAATCCCACTGTCTCAGAAACTCTGGCTCTGTCATTTACTAACCACAAAAGCAGGTAGCATGATACAATAGAAGGGAAAGGCATTCCAGGCAGGAGGAATTGCATGAGCAAAGGTACAGAAGGCATCAGGAAAATACTAGTACATTGTTATGTAAGTTCATGGTACAAAAATACAGGTGAGAATAGATTACTGATTTCTTGTCACCTGTAAATTAACAAAGTACCAGATACCTAAGGGGGAAAAAGGGACAGTCAGAGGCCACGTCATCTGAGTTGTAGTTCCAAGAAGTTATCCAAGTCTCTCCTGGCCTCAATTTCTCTTTACTCTCCTAACTGTAATGTGTGTGTTTGCCTTACTTGTCTCAATCCAAAATCAGATAAAGAGAAAATCTCCTTCCCATACCCTGTGCCTCTTCTTTGAGAAGACAATCCAAAAATGACTCCCAGTCAGGCAAAAGTCATCAGATAAGAGAACTATTTGTGCCACACACACCCATGTGTCATTGTGGTAATCATTTCCTGGAGCTGTCCTTCCTGATAGTGCTGCTTACCTATTTCTGTTCAATTGAAGAGGACCTAGCAACCAGGGCAGGGGTTGACACCAAATTAGACCCTGGGGTGAAGTCACTCAGTGGCTCTTTTATACCCAACAGCTGTTCCAAGAGCCATGGAACCCTGCCAAGAGAAGCTGATCCAAGAAGAATGGAGAGAGCTAGCTTCTCATTCAGATGGAAAGAGTATAAAGGGAATAAGACAGCCAAAGGTCAGGGACTATAGGAAGGCAAATAGGAGACTGTTTCCTTCATCATTTAATTAGCAACAGGAAATGGACTTCCGGAACCTGGTATATACAAAGCAGCTGGATGTTTTCCTTTTAACTCAAGCCCATGAGGATATATCCTTCCACGGACATGACCTAAAGGCAGAGTCAGTGCTTAGAACAGGGGTTCTTAACCTGGAATCCATGAACTTGTATTCATAACTATATTTCAACATGGTTGGTTTCCTATGAAATCCTATGCAATTTTTTATGCATTTCTAAACATTCCAAGGGAGGATCCATAGGTTTTATGCAACTGTTGTTGTATATGAATGCAATGGAATAGTATTGTGCCATAAGAAATGATGAGCAGGTGGATTTCAGAAAAACATGGCAACACTT
>CM053590.1:133613214-133650565 GCA_028646515.1 Pseudochirops corinnae
TTCTTTTAGGGTAGCAGTTGTGTGAGTGGAGAGAAGGGGACATATGTGAGAGAGATTGTGAATATAGAAATGTAAGGTTTGACAACATGTGATGTGTGAAGCAAGTGAGGAAGAAGGATTATATCAAGGCTGAGAGACGAGGTGGCTGAGAGAATGGTAGTGCCATTGACAGTCATAGAAAAACTTGAAAGAAGTTCATTTCCTCCTTGTAGAAGGAGAATCCTGCTTGTCGGTTTCCTTGTTACATCATGCACTTCCCCTCAAGGAAAAAGAGCCTTCACATAAAAAGATGAAGCTTATGAACCCTGATGACTCCTTAAGAATTGTTTCTATTGTTGTGAGATGGATTTATACTGAGTCATTCTTATCTTTTCACTTGGTGACCTTGAACACACACTTGTGAGACCAGGTTAGGTAAAGGTTGTAGCCAGCAGGTGGAATGTTTCTCTTCAACAGGAATCAAACTCATGACCTTGGCCTCATGTTCTAAGCAACTGAGTCAGTTGGCCCTGAGAAGGAGAGAATGGATTGCCAAAGAAAGTGAAACAGATTTGGGCAGTCACTCTTACTCACCCAGGAACTGATCTGAGCATTCCTGAGAGAGAGCAAGAGGAGGAGAGAAGGGGGAAGAGAAAGAGAAAGGGAGGAAGTGAGAGAGAGAAGGGAGGGAGAAAGAGGAAAGTGTGAAAGAAAGAGAAAGAGGAGGGAGAAAGGGGAAGAGAGGGAGAAGAAGGAATGGAGGAAGGGGAAAGAAGGAGGGAAAAAGAAGAGAGATGTGGTTCCTTCCATTGGTTCTAATTCTTCTATACAACATGACTAATGTGAAAATATGTTTAATATGAATGTATATGGACAGCCTATATCATATTGCACACCATCTTGGGAAGAGGGGAGGGCAGGGAGGGGGAGAAAATTTAGAACTCAAAATCTTATGGAAACTTGACTATTGTGAACATATGTTTATTGTGAAAGAATATATAAAACCTCTATTGGATTATATGCCATCTGGGGGGAAGGGAGAAGGAGAGGGAGAGGAAGAAAATTTGGAACTCAGGAACTTGTGGAACTGAATGTTGTAAACTAAAAATAAATAAATTTAAAAGGAAAAAATCTTGTGGAAGTGAGTGTTGAAAACAAAAAATAAATTAATTTTAAAAAAATTTTAAAAGATTTTCTATAACAGTATAATTTCTAAAAAATGATTACAATGAAACTGCAAATCTACTATGTACAACTTGTTATTCCTTTTAAATATATAATAAAGTAATCATGTAAAAAAAAGAAAGAGAGGGGGGGAGAGAAAGAGGGATGAAGGAAGGGGGAAAGAAGGAGAGAGAGAGAAAGAGAGGGGGAGAGAAAGGAAAGGGGGGGGAAGAGAGGAAGAGAGAAGAAGGAGGAGAGGGAGGCAGGGAGAGAGAGAGACTGACTCTTTAGCTTTTCCAAGGCCCTGAGTAAGTTTATTGGAATTAAAATATTACCAGACCTCCTGGAAATGATACAGAATACTGGAAAAACCAAGGGAACCATTGTACAACAAGCCTCAGATAACTGTCCTTTATTCTCCATGGTAATAACTACCTTTGTGATTTTGCTAAAAAGCAAGGCCAACAGGGGCAGGTCCACACAAAGGAATTTTGTACTAATGGGGTCCCAGAAACAGTAACGAGGCACATAAAAATGTAGAGGGAGGAGAGCACATTTTCTCCTTTCTACCAATGCAATTGCCTGGCTCAGTTCTTTGGGGGTTAGCTAACTGTTGCCAGTCAGCGTCAGTTTTAATTGGTTGTTAGGCTAGTTCTGCTTAGCCTGATGGCGATTGACAAATCAGTCAACCAATAACAGGGAGCAGAGGAATGCTAGCTGCCACTGTACCTACCCTCTGTCTCCCCCCATTCCTCCCACCACTGACTGATTCAACACAAAGGGTAGATAGAAGCCAGAAGATCTGTCTGCTAATATGCCAGAAACATCAAAGAGAAGCAGATACTAAGACATCTTCAGATGGCCTCTTAGTTCTCCTCTTAAGTAACTGGAGAATCACTCATCACTACCCTCAGCCTGTCTGATTGAAGGGCAGAGCCATGAAATCCAAAACCTCCATTTAAGAAGGGGGTCCAGAACAGCTATGTCCTCATTTCTCACATAGTTATACTAGTTAGGGTTTTTCTGACTTCTCCACCATGCCCCCACCTTCCCTTCTACTCCCTTTTCAACTCTCTTTTGTATATTGTCTTCCCCCATTAGATTCTAAGCTCCTTGAAGGCAGGGACTATCTTTCTTTTTCAGATTTATAACCACAATGCCTGGTAAATAGTAAGCACTTAATGTCTGCTCACTGACTGACTTGGAGGCTGGGGGTGGGAAAGGTACACTTCTGGCTGGAGTTTAGACATCACCAAAGGCACATGGGAAAATGCCTCAGTACACTTAGTCTTGATAGTGCTATCTCTAAGGTAAATGTTTAGAAGGGCAGTCTTGAGGTATGCTTTAAGGGGAATCGTGTTCTTCAGTATATCTCCAAAAATGCCTCTTGAGTATTATGATGAGGACTCAAACTTTGTCCTGGAGGCCCAGTGGTTGAGATGGGAAAGGGCCTCACATTTCTAGTCCCTAGTGGACCTCCATTGAAGGGAGGAAATTATCTCATAGGAGCTTGAGTACAATGCCTGGTATATCCATATCCAGTGTTTAATGAATGCCTGTTGACTTGACTTGATTATTAGCTATAGAGTTTATGTTAGGATTATAGGCAGAGAAACATCAAAGGCCAACTCCCTTGTGAAACTTCCAAGCTCAGCACCATAACTATACCTCCACAAGACATCCCTAGGGGAATCGCCACACATCGCACACTCTGCTGGGCACCTTTCCAGGATGACAGAATATACATAGACAAGAGGAACCCAAGGGTTCTCAGGGACCTTCCTAACATCCTGTGGCTCAAGCTACCACATCCATACTACCTCACAGAGCCAAGAGTCCCACCTGACTTGACTCTTTCTTTGCCACTTTATTGTTATACATCTACAGAGTCGTGAGGAGTTGGAAACTCACTCATCACTACCCTCTGCCCCTCTGATTGTTGTGTTGTTCTCTTCATGACCCCACTTGGAGTTTTCTTGGCACAGACATTGGAGTGGTTTGCCATTTTCTTCTCCAGCTCATTTTACAGATGAGGTAACTGAGGCAAACAGGGTTAAATGACTTTCCTAAGGTCACGCAGCTAGAAAGTGTCCAAGGCCAGAATTGAACTCAGGTCTTCCAGACTCCAGGGCTAGTTCTCTGACCACCGAGCCGTCTAGCTGCAAAGACATCATTGTCTCTTTATGCTTAAATACAGAATGCAGGACCAACAGGGCTGAAATATGCAAATGCTTCCTTCCTGGCCCCAAAGCTTGGCTATGTTACTTTCCCAACAATGCTAACAGTGGAAGAGAATGGATACAGCAGATTCCTAAGATCCTCTATGTACGTATCCAGAAGCCTCTGCTGAAGAAAAGAAGTTATAAGGAGTGGGAGAAGGAATTGCCTCGGCCCCAGTAGACCAGGCTATTAGGGTAGAGTATTGGGGTAACAACAATAAACCCAGAATGAGAAAATCTGTGATCTAATTCCAATTCTGCTACTAACTGATGCTTAGTGGCATGTTATTTTGAGCAATCACTCAATCTTTTAGAGTGCTAGTCTTACAGAATGGAAATTCTGAGTTTGAATCCCATTTCTGACACTTGTTAGCCATGTGTGGACCACTTAAACTCACGAAGATTCATTTTCCTCACCTATAAAACAGGGATAATGATACCTGTAGAACCTATTTCAAATGAGATATGTGTATAAAGTGTTTTGCAAAACTTAAAATAATATATGAGTCAGCTATCATTTTTATATCGATGTTCTGGTTTCCATAAAATTGTACCATATATGCCTGGGGTTCTGAATCTTTTTGATGTCATGGGGCCCCTTTAGCAGTCTGGTGAAGCTCTTTACAGAATATATGTTTTAAAATACATAGGATTACAAAGGAAACTACTTATATTGAAATAAAGATTTAATTATTTTCCTATCCAAGTTTACAAACCTCCTGAAATGGGGATGATAGACCCCAGATTAAGAGCCCCTGAGATATTCATATTCCCCCACAAATAAGGCTGGTCTTAGTATACCTTTTCCCCACCAAAAACAACAACACAAAGAACAAAAAAAGCAAAAAAACCCTATGCAAAGCCAGGAGTGTTAGCTGTTATCTCTGAAATAAACCAGTCTTCTTAACAGTTTGGTCTAACTAAAAATGTGAATCTCTTTTTGGAACCTCTCTCCCCAGGAGAAGCGAGTTGCTTAGTACCGATGTGACACATCTATATTTACAATGCCTACAGCAGCAGAAGTGGCAACAACAAAACAATTGAATCGGTAATAAAGTCTGACCTAGAAACAATCCACCGTCTAATAACATCTCTGGGTGCCAGATGGAGATCTTTTTTCTGTTTTTTCTGTTTTCTGTTTCATGTGTACAAAAGAAAGAGCAATTGATGCTAAATAACATTCTACCTCCTTTCCCATCCCCCCAGTTCCAGGCTCAGAATCCAGATAATACAGGAAGCTTGCTTGGGTCCTAAAAAAAGAAAAGAAAAGAAAAGAAAACTAAAAAAGTTTTACTATAAGATATGTAACTTATCTCATAATAGAATTAGAAAAAAAAAAGAGGATTGAGCTCTGAGATTGTCCTAAGAGCCAGAGATTCTGACAAGGCGGAGACTGGTTAGAGAAAAGAGATTGCTGTTCAGATATGCCTGTTTTCACATTGCTTTAGGCATAGTACCCCTGCTGATCACTGACCTTGATGCCAAGATGGTAACAGATCATTCCAGGGGAAGGCTTGGCTGCCAGCCCTTTTTGGCTCTAGGAAGCTGGAGCTGTCACTCCCTCCCATGGCTTCGGTTGATGCTTTCCTTCTGCAGCCTAGATTGTCAGGGAGCTACTTAGATATTGCATATCAAAATAAGTCTTATACCCAGGGCCCTGGGAGGCTTCAGTGATAGAGGACATTGGGAAGAAAGAGACAGGATTGACCTTAACCATGGGTGAAATCACCACAGGCTTTACCAGGAGTTACAGAGACAGAAGTGTTCCATATGAAAAATGTCATCAGCCTCCACTCTCAGAAGCTCCATAGGTTGAAAGACGCCTACATACTCTTCTAAGAATTTCCATAATGCTTATTTCAATCCTACACCTTAAACATGCATTGTATACATTAAATATCAGCTCTGCAAGAATGCTCTGAAAGCAGTAAGAAAACAAGGCCATTCTAGAAATGTCACATGTGACTGAAAACCTCCTTATTGACTGTGATATGCTGGTAAGGCTTCTCATCTGCCTCAAATAATCCGGGTCTGAAATCTGAGGCTTTCCCCCTCTTTCACAATATTCTTAAGACCACCAGACCTAGGAACTGCTATAGGTTTCAGTAAAATAATCCTACCAAATATGGGAACCTAACACCTCACTGGTTAGTTAAGCTTTGCATACCAACCATAGGATGCTGCTGACTGGGCCAGAAAAGATAAATTTGCACCCTGGGAAATGGAAACTGCTGTCAAGGTGACATAAATTCCATTACTTTTCAGTTTGGCTACTCATTTTATTTGCCTTATAGTTTAGCAGACCCACTGGTGGGTGAGATTCTCCCTAGGCTCTCTAGAAACTAGGGTGAGAAGCTTCCCAAAATGCACCATTAGGAGTCTGGAGAATTGAGGCAAGTCTTGGCCCTGACATTACACCTAATTGTGTGGCCGTGAGAACATTGTTTAGCTTTTCTGAGCCATCTGGAAAATGAAGGCCTTAGATCTCTCAGGTCCTCTTCAGTTCTTATAGCTTTCCATAGGTCCTGATGTACTTCTAGACACACACACACACACACACACACACACGCAGACACACACACGCACACACACACGAACTCCATCATCCAGAACAGCCTCCATAGTAACATTGCTAAAGCACAAATCTGACCAAGCTATTCACCATGTTCAGGAAATTTCAGGGAGGATCTCCAGGATAAAATGCAAACTCTTCAGCTTGGCACATTTAAAGCCCTTTAGCATTTGGCCCGAAAAAGACTTGACACCTTCTCCAGGGATGGAGGAGGGATATCTAGATACACAGTTATGATCTGAATAAATTTCATACCAAGCCTATGTAACACAGTGAGCTTTTACAAAGAATATTTTTACTTCAAAAGGTACAATCGCAAATATACGAACGTACTCCCCCAGCTTGTGGGAGGTGTAATCCTTCTCCTCCTTTCTTAGTACCATCTTATTGTCAAGGGAGAAGAAGAGGATTAGATTTGTAGTTTAGCTTAGTTCTCATAGAGCACAGTCCTAGTTGCAAGTCCAAAATTCCCCTCAGACTCAAGTCCCAAGCACCCTGGCTTCTTAGGGCTTCCATGCCAAGTGAGCTGGTTGTACCACCCTGACTTCAGCCCTGCCTCCAAGGTCACCATGGCTCGAACTCCTCACCTGTGAGGACCACCTCTGACACCTGAAACTGAGGACAAACCACACAGACCAGAAACAAACACTCCACCATCCATTTCTTGGAACAGGGGGTAAGAGAAGGAGGGCAGAGGAAAGGTGAGTCCCCACTTCAGTTCAGCATGGTGTCCATGCTGGAGACCTCACATAAGAATAGCCAAAAAGAGATAAAAGGGGCATGCTCAAGTCTTGCCAGTTTTAAAGATCTAGGCAGCCACTCATAAATAGGCTTTCCCATCCATTTGGTAGGGGAAGCATTGAGCTCCACGCTAAACAAACTAAGCATGCTCAAAATGTTTCAGTTTCATGGTGTGTTATGGCAATACCACCTCAAAGAATTCAAAGTCAGACCACCTCTAATCCAAGTACAGGCATTTATTGAGAATTGATGCCCTGTAAAAGAGGGCTAGGTTCCAAGGGGAACCAGCAGGCAAATTTATAATATAAGGATGCTGATTACACAACAGAAATAATGAATATTAAAAAGGCAAGAGGGGTTAAGGGATTAGGTATTTAGGGGAGGGGTCTGTTCTATGGTTCGGTGGTCACACATCCAGGTTGTGCTGTTTTCTAATTGGCTAACCATTGTGGCCCTGTCTGGTCAAGAAGGAGAGTTAGATATTATGGTCCTGTCTTGGGCTAAATGGATGATGTGATTGTGGTTGAATACAAGAACACACCTTTTCAAACATGTGAATTGGATCTGGGGGCAGTGGCTAGCTAGGGGCAGTGCTACATTGAGTCTGGTGGCCCGAGGTGTGGTTAAAGCCAGATTATGTGGTCAAATCAAGACATGCCTGCTGTTCAGTGGGGCCCATAAGAAACTTAGAATGTTGGGGCTGGGAGACAGCTTTATTAGGATTCCATCAAAAAAGCTTCTCAGAGAAGCCCTATTACACCTATCTTTGATATCTCAAATTCGCTCTGTTCCTCCACTACCACCATGGGCCCAGGAATCTCATTATCGTTCCCTAACTGCCCAGAGATTTGCCTTTACCCCTAGCTCCCACAAAAACACAGACTAGGGATCCTCAAGTATTATTAGATTTATATCTTCCTCCTATCAAAACCTCTTCTTCCACCATGTCAAGGTGAGAAGGATCTCAGCAAAATTAATACTCAGGTATAAATAGCACTTACACCCTAGCTTTTTCTCCATTTACACAGCAGCCACCCTGTTTCAGGACCTCTTTATTTCACCCAATAGGCTCCTAGTTTGTCTCCTGGAATCCATTCTCCTTTTCCCCTCCCCACCCTTCCAATGCATCCTCTGTACAGCAGCCAAATCAATATTCCTAAAGCATAGGTTTGACCCCATCACTACTTCCCTACTTAAGGAAGATGAAATACTAATCCTTCTGGCTGACTTTCCAGCCTACTTTTTCAGAATTATTGCATATTACTCTTCATATACTCTAAATTCCAGCCAAGTTGGCCTAATTGCTATTCACAACACTCCACATTTCATCCCCGTTGGCTGGGTCGTTACACAAACTATCTTCCAGGGCTGTTATGTGCTCCTTCCTCACTTCTGCATCATGGAATCCCTTCCTTCAAGACTCATCTCAGGTGTCATTTCCTACAGAAAATCTATCTGGATCCCGAGTTGGTTGCTAGTACCCCCTCTCCCCCACCCCCAATTACTTTGCATCCACTTTGTACATCACATATACTTTTCTATGTATCAGTTGCTGTCCTTTAATACAGGGGTTCTTAACCTTTGGGGAATCATAGGCCCCTTGGACAGTATGGTTGAAGCCTATGGATTCCTTCTCAGAATAATAGTTTTAAATGAATGAAATCAAAGGATTACTATGGAAACAAATTATACTGAAATATGATTATAATTTTTTTTTTTTAATTCACAGAAGGCAAGGTAAGAACCTCTACATGAAACATAAGCTCCCTGAGACTTCGTTTTCTCCATTACACTAGCAAATACTTGTTGAAAAAACAAAGAAATTGTAAAGGAGTCGTTGGGAAGTTTTCCTAAACAACTTATAATAGAGCATGAAGGAGTTACCTAATCAACCTAATAACATAATGTGGGCCATTGTTAGTGGACATTCCTCAATCAACCTGCTGAAGTTATGGGGTGTGAGTCTTTGGATGAAGGCCACTGGCAGTCCTAGGGCATTTCTGGCAACCAGCTGACTGAAGGATCTGGGAGACCTTTAAAAAGCAAGAGTTAGCCCTAAGGAGGTTTGTTCTTTAACTTTTTCCCTGAGGCTGTTGAAGACTACATTCCTTGCCTTCCCCCTTCCCCACCTGCAGCTTACTCACAACTCTTGTCTTCATCAAAAAGCTAAACACTCTATAATTCCATCAGGCTGTTGGAGGAACTTATTGAATTTAATCAGTCAAGTCAACAAGCATTTATTAAACACTTACCATAAGCTAAGTTAGATGGTGCAGTGAATAGAGTGCCTAGCCTAGAATCTGGAAGATAACTTCCTGAATTAAAATCTGGACTCAGACAGTTACTGGCTGTGTGACCCTGGCAAGTCGCTCAACCTTGTTTGCCTCAGTTTCCTCATCTGTAAAATAAGCCTCAGTTTCCTCATCTGTAAAATTATCTGGAGAAGGAAACCCCTCCAGGTTTCTTTGCTAAGAAAACCCCAAGTGGGGTCATGAAGAGTTAAAGAGTCAAACATGATTGAAAATGACTAAACAACAACAACAAAATATGCTAAGCATTGTGGGAAGGGCTGGGGGTACAAAGAAAGGCTAAACATAGCTCAATCCCTGTGCTCCGGAAGTCCACAATCTAAAGAGGGAGGCAACAGGCAAGAAAGATACAGGAAAGATAAGATAAAATGGAGATGGCCCTAGCATTTACAGAGACTAGGAAAGCCTTCTTGCAAAAGGTAGGATTTTAACTGTGATTTGAAAGAAAGCTGGGGAAGCCAGGAGGAGTTAGGGACAAGGAGTGAGAGCATTCCAGGCATGGGCTCAAAAATCCATTAAGTTATCGGATTGATTAGGAAAATCCTTTCTTATTCAGTTGTTGCGTCGGCACCTCTATGAAAAATGAATAAATGAAAGCTGACACCAATCTAATTAACAATAATTAATCACTAATTAATGATTAATGTTGCTAATTAAATTATGATAATTTAATTAAATGATTATTTGATCAATGATTATTGATGATATTTATTATATAATAATTATATAATGATAATGATATATAATGATATAATATATATAATGATATAATAATATATATAATGATAATTAGATAATGATAATTAAATTATGATAATTATGATAATCAATTATGATAATTAAATGATAGAAGCTCGGGGATATTTGCATAGAGAGGCAACTTGACCTCAAGGAATTTCAAATGGCAAAAAGACTTGGATAACCAGAGTCTCTGAAGAATTAAGGTAAGAAGCATTGGTTCTGGAGTCAGGGGTCCTGAGTTTAGATCCTGGCCCTGTAACTTAAATAATCCATGACCTTTGGGCAAGAGTCATACTAGGCCTCAGTTTCCACATCTGTAAACTAAGAAGTTGGAGTATATGATCCCTGGATTACTCCTCCCCTCCCCGGTATTATTTTAATAGAGGATAATAGAAGAATCAAGTGAGTGAATTTCTTTTATTTTGAAATAAATTTTTATTGAGATATTTTGGTTTTTTATACAGCCTAAATTTCTCCCTGCAGCTGAGACTTGTAGCCTTGTATCCCTCTTGCTTTCCCTCCCAGTCTCTCATGCATTAAGAGAACTAATATCTAGTTTTTTGTGATTTTTGCTCTCCGGGCAAGTGACTTTTACACAGAAGTGATCCTGAGGGTAACTAGAAAGAACCTTGTCTTGAAAGTGAGCTCCTGTCAAGCTCCAAGGGACTGGGTTACCTAGCCCAGCCTCTGAGAAAAGGATGCCTGCTCTGTCTTGTTGTCACAAATGACAGATGATAAGAAAATATGGAGGTATGTACCATATTTCCAAAAGATTTCTACCAAAAATGATAGAAGTTGGAGAAGATGTGGGAAAATTGAGACACTAATGTATTATTGATGGAGTTGTGAACTGATCCAACCATTCTTGAGAACAATTTGGAATTATACCCGAAGGACAATCAAACTGTGCATATGCTTTGATCCAGCACTACCACTACTAGGTCTATATTCCAAAAAGATAATAAAGAAGGGAAAAAGAAATATGTGTACAAAAATATTCATGGCAGCCCTTTTTGTGGTGGCAAAGAATTGGAAATTGAAGGGATGCCCATCTATTGGGAAATGGCTGAACAAGTTCTGTTTATATGATTGTGATGGAATAATGCTATAAGGAATGATGAGCAAGCAGATTTCAGAAAAACCTGGAAAGACTTATATGAACTGATGGAAAGCGAAGTGAGCAAAACCAGGAGAACATTGTACACAGTAATAGCAATAATGTACAATGGTCAACTGTGAATGACTTAGCTCTTCTCAGCAATACAATGATCTAAGACAATTCCAAAAGACTTAAGATGCAGAATGCTATCCACATCCAGAGAAAGAACTGGTGGAGTCTGAACACACATCTAAGCACAGTACTTTCACTTTTGGGGGGGAGGAGGGTTTTCTTTTGTTCTGTTTCTTCTTTCACAACATTACTAATGTGGAAATGTTTTACATGATTGCGCATGTATCACCTACGTCAGATTGCTTGCCATCTTGGGGAAGAGGCAGAGGAATGGGAGGAGAAAGGGGAAGGAGGAAGAGAGAAAAATTTAGAACTCAAAATCTTTCCCCCCAAAATGTTGAAAATTGTTTTTACATGTAATTAGAAAAAAAGAAAACATTATTAAACAAAAAAATAAAGATTTCCATAAAATAGAAACTGATAGAGCCCAACTATCAATATACACACATACATATACATATATATATACATGCATACACATATAAATGTATATACCTAGGACAGACAGTATAAATGGACAAATGAGTGGTCCTGAGTAGAACAGGAGGAAGATAGGGAGCAGGTTGATTGCCTTTGGAAATTGCAAAGCTAATAACATCAAGCTTCTCATGGAAACAGAGTGGTGCTTTGAACACTAGCATTCTGCTTGGTAACAGCAGATATAGATATAGGGAGATATCGAAATCAACAGTCTCTGAAGGGAAAAAGTTTTAAGGATCACACAGAGGACAGTGGAGAATCAAATGATGACTGGGAGCAAGCTGCAACAACCAATGAGTAACCCTTGAAGAACAGAAGTAAAAGATGTCATTCAGGAAAAGAAAATGAGATAATGAGACCAGGGAGTCATCAGATAGTGGTAAGAGTGCTCCACTGATGTCCAAAGAAAGTGAAGAAGGCCTCCAACGTGTTGAATGGACCTGTCATGGGAGGTCAACAAGAGTCTCACAGGAAGGACAAGAGGTAGAAGGGTGGTAGTTTGTACCAGAGAAGGAAACATCCAAATTGATGGGATTACAGATCCATTTAGAGGCAGCTAGATGGTTTAGGGGACAGCATGCTGGGCCTGGGGTCAGGAAGACTTGAGTTCAAATTTGGCCTCAGATACTTACTAGATGTGTGACCTTGGGCAAATCACTAATATGCAAAATGAGAAATGCATCTTTGGATTTAGCCAATAAGGGAATTTGTTTTGTTTGACAATGCTTATATAAGAGGGTTCTGTATTTCTTTTTTCCCCACCAGTGAGTGAGGCAAGGTGGGAGGGAGAAAAAAACAAATGCTTGATAATTGAAAAAATAAAAATTTATTTTAAAAATGTAAACAACATGGGAAAAATTGCTTATATGGAAAATCTCTTTCCCTTAGAGCTAAAGGAGGTATTACTATATCTGTGTAGGTGTATCTGTAGTATCTGTCATCTGAAGGTAAGCTTGGAAGGAAACAGGATACACCCCTTACCAGATGTATTAATTACACAGTGTTTACACATTGTCAACTGAAAACATCTGCCTGTTTCAATTGAGGTCGCCTCAGTTTATTGCTGCCATTATGGCCTGTCTGCCAGAGCTCCCTGTCTGAATTTCAAAAGCAGACAGAAATGATGTGGTTTTGTAGACAGGAACTTACCTGCTGTTTGCATCTTCTTCAAATGACAGTTCTCTAGGAGAAGCCCCCACAGCTAACTTTTCTATAGTCTTTCCCATTTGTGCATCTCCATCTCATTTGACACTTGGAACAACTCTAGGAAGCAGATAGTGTTTTTATTATTATTATTCAAAGACAGTATTGCATAGTGGATACAGTGTTGGACTTGAAATCAGGAAGATCTGAGTTCAAATTCTGCCTCTGACACTAGCTGGACTACCTCAGGCAAATGGCTTAACTTTTCTAAACCTCAATATGTTTTCATCTGTAAAATGAGGGAATTGGACTCAATGTCCTCTGAGACCCTTTCCAATTCCAAATCAATGATACCATGAATGAAGAAAATGAGGCTCAGAGGTCTGGCTGTAACCTTTTTTTTTTAATATTGTTGTTCAGTCATTTCTTTGTCTGACTCTTCATGACCCCATTTGGGGTTTTCTTGGCAAAGATACTGGAGTGGTTTGCTGTTTCCTTCTCCATCTCATTTTACAGATGAGGATATTGAGGCAAATAGGGTTAAGTGACTTGCCCAGGGTCACACAGCTAGTAAGTGTCTGAGATGGGATTTGAACTCAGGATGACTCATCTTCCTGACTACAAGCCCAGAACTCTGCCCACTGCACCACCTAGCTTTTTTCCTCTCACTCCTCCCTTTTTTAATGACAAGACTCAATTGAATAGAAGAATGAATGGCAGATAGACAGGTTTGGAATAGTGGATAGTCAGGTTTGGAATCAGGAAGACTTGGGTCCATATTCCACCTCATTTACTGTATGATCCTGGGCAAATCACTAGGCTAGGAAATTCTAGAGCAAAAGACTTCTTCAGCATGATATTGTTTGGTGATCTTGGGCAAGTTACCCCACCAATGTGGGCCTGAGTCTCCTCTTCTTCAAAAAAAAGGGGTAATGGTAGAAGGGCACAGGCTAGATGAACTCTCAAGTCAAAGGCAACTCTGACATTCTATACCTGCTTGGATTTTAAGAACACAAATGGTTCACTAAAGACTGCAGGAAGATGCTTCTTGCATTAGCAAAAAGGCTGCAACCCCAATTAAGTTGTTTCTTCCTCTTTTCCCTTGGGCAGAAGTAAAGGGCTCTCTCAAGCTGTCTGCTTTGTGCAAAGACAGAAAAATGATGAGGTACGTTCCTATTTCCAACCCTTCAGTTTCACTGAAAAAGACCTTTCTAAATGATACAACTTCCTCCAAACAAAACTCAACCACTAGCAGTCAGTTTCCTCTTTTGGGGGGACCTTTAGCCCAATTAATCCTGCTGGTCAATTATAACAATTCTGATCCCCGTTCTCCCTTACCATCATAGGCCAGGTATGACTCGTGCCTCTGTGAGCCTGATTTGGTATCAGAAGCCAGTAATGAACAACCCCGACTAAAGGTCAGAAGAGAAGTCTGGTCCCACTCTGTGCTAACTCTGTCAAGTCCTGAAATAAATCAGAGCCATGAGTTGAGGAATAAAGCATCTTTAATTGAGATAACAGGGTAGCAAACCTGCCACCCTAGGGGTGGGGAGGAATAGGGGGGTGGGGGGATATCCCACAAGTACAGAGTACAGGGGATTTTCCAACTCCAAGACCCATGCAAAAGCTTCTTAAACTTTTAGGAGGAGAGGGGAGGAGGTAATTATGAGGTAGCAAGGCCTGGTCATGAGACCCCAGTGGTCCTTGGCAATCCTGATTAAGGAAAACTACTTTCATTCTGGCTGTTTTGCCCTCCATGCCATGAATCCTAATAGAAGAGAGCAAGAACATTAGAAGCTGAGATCCGGACTGATCTGGGTTTCTTTACAAAGTAAAATCTCTAGATGGGGGGGAGTTAGAGTATAGTTCAGATCAACCTAATCTGAGAATAATTATCTTAAGAGTAGGAATGTTAGGGCATTATTAAAATTCTAACATAACTAGGATCATTTAAAGGAGTGGAAGTTCATATTACATTTGGTATGAACAATTTTCTGTCAGCTCCTTTATCTTTCCCTCCTTCCCATGGCCAAATCTCTGGCTATATGCTTGCTGCCTGTTTTACCTACCTCCTGAATTCTCACTTTGTAGGGCACGGGGGCCCCAGAGCCACCTCCTTAATAGTCAAGGAGAATTTCCCTTGATTCGACTAACTTCTGGTGCTAAGCTTATAAAACCTTTACTAGGACAGGGGGTCTAACCTCCCAGCAGCTACACCTAAAAAAAGATGTAAATAAAAAATTTGATAAAGATATAAATAAATCAAAGACATACAGATAATCTTACAAATGATTCACATTTGAATCATATCAAATTCCCAAAACTAGTCTTAGGGATCCCAGAGAACAAAGGATGGGAGGATGAACTTTGTCCCAAAGAGAAAGAGTCCCTGTTTCTCTAATGAACTGGGACTAATGCCTTATGTCCCTTGGTTGCCCCACCCTCTCCTCTTGTAATGGCCAGGAAACAGTTAAGTGATACCTTATGAAATTAGAAACCAGCCAAGTAAAACTTATGAACTTGGGAAGCTGGCTTAGGGTAATTTATCTTTTTCTTGCTTGGTTGTCATGCCTTGTGCCCCTCCGCTCACCCTACAAACCCCTCCTTGCCTTAGTAACCACTTGCTTGCATCTATATGGTAACTTGCTTAGTAACTAATTGTGTTAGATACATAAACCTAAAGAAATGTATAAAAGGTTCTTCACCCCCGAACTCAGGGCTGCTCCCCCTTTAATTGGTACAGAGTAGCCCCAGCTGGCTAATTAAAGCTCCTTAAAACCTTTTAATTTGGACTCTGTGGTCACTTTGTTGAGACTTGTCATTTCACTCTTAAGCAGAACCTAGAAGAGGATAATCCTTTTCTCCTACATTTTGTCTCTTTATGAGGGTCTCTCTTCCCTTTACCCCATTCACCCCCATTTCCTTCACATATTTCAATGACCCAGACTATTCTAGGATTGTTGGAATAGCTAGCCTGTCTCTGCTCTTTTGGGAAAAAACTCATATCCAAAGAAATACCCCCCTGCCCTCCCACCCCCTCCACACATGCAAACACAGCCACTTTCCTTATCTATTTCTCTGAATAATTTCTTCCTCTGGTATGGTTTGGCAGGCCCTTCTCCAAGGCCTCTTCCTCTAATTGCTAGGATGGATGTCCTTCCTCTCTCTCTCTCTCAGGCTATTTCTCTCTTTTCTGTCTGTGTGTCTCTCCCATGGTCCTCTTTGAGAACTAAGGACAAACTACAAACTGTGAGTAGTTCTAGTTGCCTGAATGGGGACCCAGCTGGCCAGTTCCAGTTGGGCAACTCACCTACTCCTCTCCCTTCCCGTCTCCTCCTCTCCTCTCTTCTCTTCTCCATGTTCTGCCCTGAGGAAGCAAATTTTGATGGCCAAAAGCTACCTAGTTAATTTGGGGTTTACTGGCTGGATTTCTTTCTCAAAGACCAAACCTTAAACCCAATTCACTCTGGATCTCATGGATTGGACAACAATCAGCAATGGGTTCCTGCCTGAGCACCATTTAATGGTTATTTTTTGAGCCCTCCTGACTCAGAATGAATATAAACAAGTAACTGGTTCTCTTTTGGCCAGCAACCCTGAGGGTCTTCCCTTGCCAGTTTGATTTTTTTTTAATTAAAGGGGCCATCTCTTGACTCACTTCTTAAAGGGGTCTATTCACTGAATGGCTTTACCTCAGTCAAAGCAAGAACTTGAAAAGACCTTAGCTCAAAAGAGTCAATGTCTCCCACTATTTCCTGGGCCATCTCTAGTCCCCATGATGGCCATCTGGCCACTGAACCCAGATGGTTCTGGAGGAGAAAGTGAGGCTGGTGACCTTGCACAGCCCTTCCTCACTCAAATCAAAGTCAACTGCAAGTCATGTCATCATCTCCCTGATGCCATGGTCCTCTTCTAGAACAAAGGACAAACCACAGCACACACACACACACACACACACACACACACACACATCTCTTTCCCTCTTAATCCTCTGTTTTCTGTGCTTGTTCATCTATATTTGTTATCCATTCTCTGATTTTTCCAGACTCTTGTGTTTTTGTTTTTTCTTGAGACTGGGTCTCTTTATGTTGCCCAAGCTAGGAGCTGCCATTCACATGAATAACCACAGGAGCTGACTTTGCTTAGTTTCCAATCTGGTTAATTAAGTTCAGTTCTTCTCAGTTGGGGATCTAGACCCTTCTCCTAGAAAGCTTATTGTATGGGGCCAGACATAGTGCAACCACCCGATGGACTTTAGCCCTCCTGTAGTCCAGAATTCTGAGCAGCTAGGTGACTCAGTGAATAATATGCAGGACCTGCACTCAGAAAGACTCATCTTTCAGAGTTTAAATCTGTCCTCAGACATTTAGTAGTTGTGTGACCCTGGGCAAATCACTGTTTGCCTCAGTTTTCTAATCTGTAAAGTGAGCTAGAGAAGGAAATGGCAAGCTACTGCAGTATCTTTGCCAAGAAAACCCCAAAGGTCATGAAGAGTTGGACCTGACCAAGAAAGTATTGACTGAAGCTCAAAATCCTAGAACTTAAGTGTAATTCATCAGCCACGGCCACAGCCTCACAAGCATTAGGGATTAAGGTAGCTAGATGATACAGGGGAAAAGAGTATAGGAATTAGAGTCAAGAAGATCGAAGTTTAAAACCTGACTCATATGATACTATTACTCTTACCAGACTTTTTGCTGTGTGAGGCTGAAGTGGAGGAAGGACTCTTATTCTCCTCCAGCTAGAAGAGACAGCCTAGTGTACTTGATAGGATATAGGCATGTGAGGGATGATTTCTCAGAAGTGAAGCCTCCTCAAAAGGGTTAATAGTTTTTGTATTACCGAAACACAGTTTCAATTACAGAATAACCATGCTGTGCAACACAACCTAAACTGTGCACTCTTGCAAAACTTCCCATCTTTTCTTGTCCTTTGTTCTTTGTTGCTGGGGAAGATTCACATGAATAGTTTGTGTCCCCTGAAGCCAATGAGATAAGGGCAAGGAGGTTAGGGAGGCGAAGGGCTCAAGTTAGGATATAAAAGAACCTTGCTTTCCAGAATTAATTTGTACTTCCCTGGCCGACACCATTAGGGCAACAAGGGGCAGTACCCTTTCTCACGAGAAAGCAATAAACTCATTTCTGCTTTCAGGTATCTAAGTTTTTGTATTGATATTTTTTTGCTATGGTTTCTGTCCCACACAGGTGTAGTTGGTAGAGTTCTGGGTCTGGAGTCAGGAAGACCTAAGTTTTAAATCCCAACACAGAAATTAACTCTGTGACCTTGGGCAAGTCACTCAACCTCACTCCACCTCTTTCTTCTTATAAAATAGGATAATAGCACATATTTTCCAGGGTTGTTGTAAGGATCGAATGAGATAATAACATGTATAGTGGTGCTTTACAAACCTTAAAGCACTATCTAAATAATAATTATCATAATTACAGTCATGTGCTACTATATCCAGTGTATTTTAATACTTTTCAAGGTCCACAGGAGAAAAAGGAGCCATATGGGAGACCTGGAACAATTAAGAGAAAACTCACTTAAAAGAAAGAAAGTTCTTATTCTAACCCCTTCTTCGAACCTGTTGATTAGAGTTTAGAGGCACAGAATTGTAGAAACAGAAAAGTTTAGAAAAGAGGTGTCAAACATGGGCCCCAACATTCCCAAGTTCCCTCAACTAGATTGAAATGTAATCATGAAATATTTAACAAAATAAATTTTAAAATACAATAAAACATAGATAATGTGATTATGTGGCTTTCCAAGTCTATACACAGCTGCAGAGATCTGTAGGTACTGTTTAGTGGCCTCTGTTTCTATTTTAATTTGACATCACTGCAGTTCAGTACTTCTTAAACTGTGGGTTGTGACACAATGGGATCATGAAAAATTTGACAGCATTAAAAAGGTTTCTGAATGTGAAACGACCAAAAATTAATTCAAAATCAACTCATAAGGAATCTGAGGTGTTTCTGGCAGCACTTGCCCATGTTGCATTGAGCAACTTCACTGCAGCCTTGGTTCTGAACACAAAGCAAGCACATTTTGTACTGCACATGTCCTCAGGCCATGCAATACCACCAAAGAAGGGGTCTGTGAATGGAAAGAGTTTAAGAAGCCCTGCGGTAGATAATTCTCTAAAATTTCAAGTTGCAGAAAAGGTACCAATTTGCATGTTGTTTCCTCTATTAGATTGTAAACTCCTTGAGGGCAGGGACTATCTTTTGTCTCTTTTTATATCCCTAGTGCTTAACACAGTGTCTGGCACTTGTAGGTGGTTAATAAATGTTGATTGATTGATTAGGAGAGGGAATTTCCTCACCTAGGAGTTGCTCATACTGATCAAATCACAGTTCCAGTCACTACCCTTATTCTCAACATAATGGAGACGGCTATGGTGAAAGACATGGGCAGCTAGGTGGCAAAGTGGGAAGATTGCAGAGGTCTGGAGTTGGGAAGACCTTGGTTTAAATCTAGCCTTAGACAATTCCAGGCTGTGTGATCCTGGGCAAGTCACTTAACCCTATTTGCCTTCATTTCCTTACCAGTGTCCTTGCCAAGAAAACTCCAAGAGTCGGATGTGCCTGAAATGGCTGAACTACAACAAATGATGTGAGACCACATTAAAAGATCTGTTCCAATCCCGGCTCTGTTCTCTATGTGGCCTTGGGTAAATTATTTCCCCTCTCTAAGCCCCAGGGTCCTCATTTGTAAAAATCAAGAGGTTGGGCTAGGGAACTTTTAAGTTCCCTTCTAGCTCTGAACCTATGAGCCTAGACAGACACAGGTACAAAGAGAGGGAAAGAGACATTTTATAGATTTACAACACCCTCTGGATGGCCAAACATAAAATTCTCAGTCTGGCTGGCTCCTTTTCACAGGGCCTCTGTTTCCACCAGTTTGGATTATTGAAATAGGCTCAGAAAGAGTCTTTTCACCTTCCTTCTCCAATCCATTCTGTCTTTCAACCTGCAGTGGGACTATTCTGATTCATGTCACTCCCCTGTTCAAAAAACTTCAGTGGCTCCCTGTTAACCCCAGCAGAAAATAGGCTCAGTAAATCCTTGATCCTTTAGTTGCAATGACAGGATTTAAAGTGGAAAGGGAGAGGTCTTAGACATCATCTAGTCCAACCCCCTCATTTTACAAATGAGGAAACTAAGGCACAGAAAGCTAGATGAAGTGACTTGCCACAGGTCCCATGTACTGTAAGTACCCTTTGTTCAGACTCGGGTATCTCCTGAGGCATCTCTTGCTTCAGTACACAGCTGCCTAAAGGCCTGCCTAGTGGCCACAGACCCTTTAATAGTCGCTGATTTTCACAGGTCACATACAAAAAAATTAAACATCTAAATGTCCAGAAATCTAAAAAGTAGCTGGACAATCTTGGTTGGAGGTTTGGGAGACCAACCAGTCTCCTGGGATGTCTAAATCTTCCCCCTTGTGAAGGCCAAAAACACAGATGCAGGCCTACACTTCTTACAGCTAATTAATTGTTTCAATAATTGCAGGGCCTTTATTATTCTGTAAAGAGCTCCATCGTGATGATAAGTTCTCCTCATTCGCCCTCCCTTGTTATTTCTGTTTGGTCCTGCTCTTTTGCCTTCTTTCTTTGCTCTCTGAGACCCCCTGCAGGCTCACAGGGGAAGGGCATTTAGGAGAGCTCTTGAGTAGAAGGCTTTTTCTATCCAGTTCAACTCCACTCAAATCATGCCTCAACCGGCATTTATTATGGACCTGTCATGAGTGGAGCATTGTGTTAGGCCCTGGAAGAGATAGAAAGAATAGACACCTGCTTTCATGACGCCTACAAACTAGTAGGGGGCTGGGCACTGACGGATAAAGGTAAAACCATCTTTTTTTGGACTCAATCTCTGTTTTAACTAGTATATGGAAATCTCAGGGTAGAAACTTCCCCCTTGTAATATGAATCAGCATTTGCTCTGCAGCTTATGATCTTAGAGAGTCTATAGGGGTACTGAAAGGTTGTGACGTGCAAGGGAAGGAAGGGAAGGGGTGGGAGAGAAAGAGACAGAGGGGGGCAGGGAAGGAGGAAGGGAGGAAGGGAGGGAGGGAGGGAAGGATGGAAGGAGCCTAAAACCAAGGCTGAAAAGGTCTGTCTAAGGCACAGGGATGGGGGACCTGAAGCCACATGTAGCCTTCTAGGTTCTTGGGTCCAAGTTTTACAGAACAAATCCTTTTATTAAGGGGATTTGTTCTCTGAAATTTGGATTCAGTCAAAGGGCTGCACTTGAGGACCTAGAGGGCCACATGTGGCCTCAAGACCACAGGTTCCCCACCCCTGGCCCTAAGCATAATAGTTAGCTAAAACATGCATTATTTTCTCACTCCACAGTCCCATCCCATGCACCCAATCTTGCACCAATACTTAAAATAGAGTAAAGCTACCTTTTGCAAAATTGTCAAGTCAACAAAGCTTACTGCTATTAGCCAATTTGGTCCACTGGACATCCACAGTCCATGCCAGATGAGATAGCAAGATAGAGTAGAAAGAACCTGCATTTGGAGTCAAGAGACCTGGCTTCTAGCCTTCAGTACAGTACCATTCCTTTCATCTATGTGCCACAATTTGTTTAGCCATTCCCCATTCAGTGGGCAGCAATTTTGTTTCTAATTCTTTGCTACTACAAAAAGTAACTGAGATGTAACATAACATACTGATACACTCATTGGCAAGCTATTTGTGTAACGGATACTATTAGATCACTATATTTTCCCTTTCCCAAAAATATAACTGTATCTTAATTGTGGCTCTTCCTAGGAACTACACTCAGATGGAAGAGAGAAATTTGGGAGAGAGGGTGTCTTTAGTGTTCTTCTTGGTAAGGGAAAAAGACAGACAAAACAAGGGGAGATGGAGAAAAACCGAAAATGTAAGCCCTTGGGGAACTCTTGATCTAATTGAAGAAACAGAATTGCACAAATAAAATAAGACGATAATACTTGTGTACCAAGATATTGACAAATACTAGATCACTTGCCATGGAATTGGTGACTTAATAACTAGATTTTTGTATAGAACTTTAAGGTTTGCAAAATGCTTTATGCATATTATCTAACTAGATACTCATATAGCCATGTAAGATAATAATAATAATAGCTATTATTATATAATATATTACATATGTTAATATTACATGTTGTGTTAATATTATATATTGTATATGTTAATATTATAAAATAGCTATATTATTATTATATCATGCTTTAAGGGTTGCAGTTTGTTTGGGTTTGGGATGACTTGGAGTGAGTGTAAATAGCAATTGTTTCTGTTCTGGTCAGAAACTCTGAGAGTCTTCCCTTCTCAAACTGATTCTTTTAATGAAGGCAAACTAGGTCATCTTTTGTCTCAATTCTTACATAACCTTTAATTACTGAATAGGCATTGGCCCAGACAAGCTAAGACCTGGGAAAGATTCTAGCTTAAAAAGGCTGAGGTCTCCCACTGCATTTGGGGCCATCTCCAGTTGTCCTGACCTATGTCTTGTCATTGGGCTCACATGACTGTGGAGGAGAGTGAGGCTGGTGACTCTGCACAGCTCTGCCTCACTTAAATCCAGTTCACTTGCAAGTCAAGACATCATCCTCCTGATGTCATTTGTCCTCTGAAAATGAAGGATGAACCAACAAAAATAACAACAATAAGGTTGCAAAGTACTTTACAATTTTTTTCTCTTTTAAATTTGTTTTTAGTTTACAACATTCAGTTCCACAAGCTTTTGAATTCCAAATTTTCTCCTCCTTTGTCCCTTCTCCCCTCCCCTTTCCCCAAGACGACGTGCAATCTGATATAGGTTCTACATACACATTCATATTAAACATATTTTCACATTAGTCATGTTGCAAAGAATTATAACCAATGAAATGAACCATGAGAAAGAAGAAACAAAACAAAAGAGAGAGAGAGCAAATAGTATGCTTCAATCTGCATTGAGACTCCACAATTATTTCTCTGGATGTAGGTAGTATTTTCCATCATGAGTCTTTTGGAGTTGTCCTAGAGCAGTGGTTCTCAACCTGTGGGTTATGTTCAATTTGTAACAATGAAAATACATCCTGCATATCAGATATTTACATTATGGTTCATAACAGTAGCAAAATTACAGTTATGAAGTAGCAACGAAAATAATTTTATGACTGGGGGGTCACCACAACATGAGGAATTGTATTAAAGGGTGCAGTATTAGGAAGGTTGAGAACCACTGTGTAGAGCCTTGTGTTGCTAAGAGTCAAGTCTATCAAAGTTAGTCATTGAACAATGTGATTGTAACTATGTACGATGTTCTCCTGATTCTGATCCCCTCACTCAGCATCAGTTCATATAGGTCTTTCCAGGTTTTTCTGAAGTCTGTCTGCTCATCATTTCTTATAGCACAATAGTATTCCATTACATTCATATATCACAACTTATTCAGCCATTCCCCAATTGATGAGCATCCCCTCAGTTTCCAGTTCTTTGCCACCACAAAAAGAGCTGCTACAAATATTTTTGTACATGTGGGCTCTTTTCTCATTTGTATAATCTCTATAGGATACTGCCCTAGAAGTCATATTGCAGGGTGAAAGGTATGAACATTTTTATAGCCCTTTGGGCATGCACTATACAAATATTATTTCATTTAATCCTCACAACAACCCTAAGAGGCAGGTACCATTATTAACCCATTTTACAGATGAAGAAATTGAGACTTAGAGAGGTTAAGTGACTTGCCCAGGGTGACACAGCTGCTAAGTGTCTGAAGTCAACTGTTCCTATCTCCAGGTCCAGGACTCTATCCACTATGCTACCTAGTTACCTCATAAGAGCTAAGGAAATAACATGGCAGGAAAAAGAGATAAGTAGAGATGAGGTTGATTGGGGTAGGTTTCCTGGAGGAAGTGACTTTTAATTTATTCATGCATTCATTCAGAAAATATGTGTTGAGGACCTGTGCAAAGCATATAGTGAGAAAGACACAGAGAAGAGTCTGACAAAGACCTTGACCCCAAGGAGTTTGCAGTCTGGTTATATATATATATATATATATATATATATATATATATATATATATATATAATCTAACTGAGGTAGGAAACCTGATATACTAGTTTGTTAGTGTAGGATAGTGGGGAAGAAGGTAGATTGTGGAAAAAAATCATAGAAGATCTTGGATGCCTGACTAAAGAATTTGGATCATATGATCATAGGTTTAGAGCTGGAAGGAACCTCAGAAGTTTATTCAGTGGGCAATGGGGAGCCATGGAAAGGTTTTAAGCAAAGGAAGGAAGTAAACAAGCGTTTATTAAGTGGCACTATGTGCTGCGCACTGTGCTAAGTGCTTAACAAATACTGACTCTTTTGATCCTCATAAAAACTCTGGGTTTGGTTATGATCCTTCTTTACAACTTGACTCATGTTTAATGTGAAGGTATTTGTACAACCTGTACTGGATTGCATGCTCCCATGGGGGTAGGAGGGAAGGGGCAAGGGGGAAAGAGAGGGAGGGTGAGAAAATTTGGAACTCAAGGGATTGTAGAACTGAATTTTGTAAACTAAAAGTAAATAAATTAATTAAATTTTAAACAAAATTACTGTTGCCACTAAAAGAAATTCCCCAAACTCTGGGAGATAGATGCTATTATTCTCCATATTTCAGAGATAAAGAAATGGAGGAAGGGGCAGCTAAGTGGCTCAGTGAATAGAGCACCTGCCCTGGAGTCAGGAGGACCTGAGTTCAAATTCGGCTTTGGACACTTAACACAAAAAACTAGCCATGTGACCTCAGGCAAGTCACTTAACCCCAATTGCCCTACCTTCCCCCTACCCCCCAAAAATGGAGGGAGACAGAACTTAAGTGACTTGCCCAGAGTCACACAATTAGTAAGTGTCTGAGATCCCATTTGAACTCAAGTCTTCCTGACTCCAGGCCTAACATTATCCACTGTGCCACAAGGAAGGGCATGTGCTCTAGCAAGATGTGACAAGCTGTTATGTGGCAGGATTGATTGTTATAGAAGAGGCAAAGAACATTTAACAGCTTATTGCAATTGTCCAGGCGAGAGGTCATAAAAGGCTGAACTAGGGCCATGTCAGTATCAATGAATCAATTCAAGAGAACTTGTTATATCCAGAGCACTGTACCAAGTATAAGGGCAGATGTGAAGAAAAATTTTAAATGATCCTGCATTTAGTAAGATTAAAATCTAACAGGGGTGGGGAACCTGTGGCTTTAAGGCCACATGAGGCCTTCTAGGTCCTTGGCCTTTTGACTGAGTCCAAGTTTTACAGAATAAATCCTTTTATTAAGGAGATTTGTTCTGTGAAGTTTCAATTCGGTCAAAGGGCTGTGCTTGAGGACCTAGAAGTCCACATGTGGCCTTGAGGCTTCAGATTCCCCACCCCTGTCTGGTAGGATGGAACAGCTAGGTGGTTCAGTGGATAGAGCACAGGCCTGGAGCCAAGAGGACTTGAGTTCAAATCTGTCCTCAGATACTTCCTAGCTATATGACCTGGGCAAGTCACTTAGCCCCAGTTGCCTTCCCTCCACAAAAACAGCCTAATAGAGAGAGGTAAGATAAGAACATGAACAAGAGAAATAAAAAATTTTCTAAGGTCAGGTGAAGGAGAAATCACTTCTAACTAAAGGAATCAGGGAGGGTTTATGGACATGGCATTTTAGATGGCCTTGGATGGAAGTATAGGATGCCACAGAAGCTCAGAGCTGTAAGAGACCCCAGAAGCCAACTAGTCTACCCTATCTCTGAATAGCAATCTCTCTAGTAACAATAATTGTGAATTGTAATTATTAATAATTACTAATTAGAATAATTAATGGTAAATACTAATAATTATTTATTATAATTATTAATTATAATAGCTATAGCACATTAAGGTTTGCAGAGCACCTTACATGTTAATTCATTTGATCCTCATAACAACCCTCGTGAAACAGGTGTTATCATTCCCATTTTATAGACAAAGAAACTGAGGCTAAGAGAGGTTAAATGACTTGCCCTGGATCACACAGCTAAGAAGGATTTGAACTCAGATCTTCCTAGGCTCTCTACAATATCCCTAACAACTATTCACCCAACTTTTGCTTGAAGAAGAATCCATTATGCTCCAAAGCAGTTGATTCTGCTTTTGGACAGTTCTGATTATTAGGAGACTTTTTCCCCCTAACACTGAACCTAAATCTGACTTGGCAGTTTCTACTATTTGCTTCTAGTCCTCCCTTCTTTGGTCAAACAGAATGTCTCTAATCCCTCTTCCACATGACATACTACAAATACTTAAAGATAGCTATCCCGTTCCTCACCAAAGCAGTCTTCTCTCCAGACTAGACATCCCTAGTTCCTTCAGCTGATCTTCATTTGGCACACTTTCAAGGTCCCTCACCTACAAGTCACTGTTCTCATCAATAACTTTCTAAAATGTAATGTCCAGCCCTGAACATAATGGCCTAGATATGATGGAACCAGGCAAGAATATATAGCAGAAAAATTACCTCCCTTGTTCTAGACAGTGTTATTTTTCTTAACACAGTCTATGATAACATCAGACTTTTTTATTCTTCTATCATGCTATTAACCCATATTAAATTTGCATTCCACTAAAACTTTCATGTTTTTTTCACACAAACTTCCACACATCCAGCCACATTCTACCAAGTCTTGAATTTATACATCCTGTATCTATAAAGTTGATTTTTTAAAAAAATTCAAAGTATAGGACTTTACACTTATCTGTATTAAATGTGTTTACATTCAAACTCATTTTACCCTGTAAAATCTTCTTGGATCCTGGGGCAGGGAGAGGAGAGGGGGGTGGAGAAAAAAAAGAAATTTGTGTGATAAATTTATTGTATATTTTAAAGGAATAGCAACTTGTACATAGTAGATTTGCAGTTTCATGTGCAATCATCTTTTTCATTGTACTATGTTATGGAAATGCTTGTTTTATTCCATAAATTCAAAATAAAATTGAATAATGAAAAATCCTGACTCCACCATGTTAATTATCCTTTGCAACTTCATTCCATCTGAAAATTTGACAAACATGCATTTTAGACTGTAGCAACAAGCACCCTAACATACCCGGGATGGCTACTAACACAGGTTCTTTGATCTGCTTTTCTAAAGGAAAGTGGCTCAAAAGGGATTAACAATCTTAGTTTAATCAAACATATATCATTTACCTAGTTCAGGGGGGAAAGGTCAGCACCCTGAACTTCAGAGAAAATACAAAAAGAAATTACAAGCAGACAAAAAAAATATAGACAGGGAAAATAACACAATTCAACAGACCAACAGACAGGGTTTCTAGCTGTCTGACCATCACATACCTATATAGTTAGTTACCAGAGAGAGAGAAGCACCAATATCTGGGTTTTCAAAGCCAGGGGGCTCAATAGCTGCCCAGAGTCTCATCTGGCCAAATCATACAACTCTTCCCATAAAGCAAAACTTCACTCTAGATGTGTGTGTGTGTGTGTGTGTGTGTGTGTGTAGCCTTCTCCAGGGTCAGAAGACATCACAACCTTCATGACTTACTGCCTAATTACAAAGTAACAAAAGGTAGACCTTCCTGAAAAACAAGCCTCCCCTAAGCAAGCTTCTCTTGTTGGGTTCCAAGTGAGGTCCATTAAGGGGTAGGGAAGATCTTCAAATTCCCTTGTCATTACATAGACATTCAACTAAGTCACAAATAAAAGTGTGAAACAGTATAGGGCAACAGAGGGATCCCTAGTGCACTCTACTAGGTACCTCTCTCCAAATTGATATCAATCAGTTAGTTAATAAATACTCTTTGATTTAATCATCCAAGCAACTATGGAGCCACTATACTGTACTATTATTCAATAAAGGATGGACAACTGCTTACTGCAGATGTTGTAGGATAAGTTGGATTAAGTGGCTTCTGAAGTCCCTTCTAGCTCAGAGATTTCATGACATCCTACCCTCCCTTTAAGGCCAACCTCAAATGCCACTTCCTCCATGAATACTCCCTGACTTCTTCAGCTTGAAATGATTTATTCATTATCTGACTCTTGTATATATCATATTCTGATTTCTAGTATGTTTTTAGTTTGTTCACAAGGATAGCATGAGAGTTTGTCACATGCTTTGTACAAATATATTTAATATATATTTCTATATATATATATATACACATTTGTGTATATATATTTTTATATATACACATATATACATAAATATATATGTATACATAAATACATATGTATATGTACACATACATACATACATATATATACAGAGAGAGAGAGTCAATCTTTGGATCTTTGGAACTGCCGTGATCTACTGGTATAGAAACTTTGTCATGAATGAAAATTAGGTTAGTCTGACATGATCTATTTTTGATGAAGCCATGCTGGCTTCATGAGCACCATTTCCTTCTCTAAATGGTCGTCCATTTAATAATATAAAATACCAGCTTCGACAGCCCCTCCCACAGAGACTATGGGGTCCTGATTTGACCATGCAACATTTTAGCTGCATCTTTAAGAAGCAGAATAAAATTTCAGAGGTATAATTTAACTGTCATTCAGAGAGAGTTAACTGGAGAGGAGACTATGTAAGGAAAAGAGAAAGGACTGAGGGAACTCTGAATGAGCTAACTGTCAAGGAGACATAATCTGAAGAGACACTGGGAGACAACTGCATTTAATTCATTTGCTGGGGAGATATCATGAGATAAGAAACTTGAATTGTTTTTCTGGGAGAACTATATTTCTAATATCTGTGGTAAAAATTAGCATTTGCAGATAATGGTTAGAAGAGAGTCTGTAATCTTTCTCATAGCTAATCATTGTTGAAATATTTAAATGTCTTTCTACTTTTTGTTACACTGATAATAAATTGTACAGCCAGTAACACTGATGTTATTTAAACTTGTGCCTGGAATGCTCTTCCTCTTTATCTCCACCTCCTAGCTTCCTGGGCTTCCAAAGTCTGACATGATTATAGACTGCCTTCCCTTCTACAAGAAGGCTTTCCCAGCCCTCCTTATTTATCCTGAATCTATCTTGTTTGTACATAGTTGTTTGCAGGTTGTCTCCCCCATAAGACGGTAAACTCCTTGAGAGCAGGTAGTTCTGTGGTAGTAGTGGTTTTGTTTGTGTTTTTGCTTTGTAGTGTTTAGCATAGTGCCTAGTACATAACCAGCACTTGACTAGTTGACTGCTGTCTGATCAATGAAATGGGAAGTTTAAGAGAGAAGAGTGATGGCCTTTAGGAAAAGAACTTTCTTTGGTTTATGTGTAGATAGGAGTTAGGGCTCAGAGCTGGTTGGTCGTTGTCCTTTGTTCTTGACGAGGACCAAAATGACATCACTATGTTAGAGTCCAGTTACCACTTTAACTGTCTGGCTGATCAGATTAATACTAGTTCAGAATGCTCTACCACAAGTAGGGCACAAGTTGTTCATATGAACATCTGGGGTGGATTCCCTAAATTTGTGTATACACAAGCAAGCAAAACAAATTCTCATATTGGCCATGTCCCAAAATGGATGTCACATTCTGAATATTTAGTTCAATATTTCTGTCAAGGTGTGGGTAGCATTCTTCACAATCAGTCTTCTGCAATCATGGCCAAATAGTGCACTGATAAGAGCTCATAATAAGATTTTTTTTCTAAATTGTTTTTACAACATTGTTACTATATTACAAACTGTTTTCTTGGTTCTACTCATTTCACTCTGCTGCAGTTCAAATAAGTCTTCCCAGGTTTCTCTGAAGCAATCCCTCTCTTCACTTCTCACAGCACAGTAATATTGCATTATATTCATATACAATTCGTTTAACCATTTCCCAATTAGTGGTAACCTCTGCCTTAATTTCTAGTTCTATGTACCACAAAACAGCTGCTAAATGTATTTTTGAACACACAGAATTGTTTTCTCTTTCTTTGATCTTTGAGCCACATTTTGAAGAAGGGAATGATTGGCAGTGAAAGAAATAGGACCGCTTAAAATGAGTCATGGTCCTTGTGAAAAGGTTTGGAAGGTGAGAATAAGCAATTTATGTGTGAAGGATAGAGGGAAGCTTATTTTAGCAGAGACAAAGAGTCTGTGTAGGGGTATAATGAGAGATTAGGTTGGAGAATGTGAGAGTGAGTGATTTGTTTTCAGAGACATCATGGTATGATAGGAAGAATATTGGACTGGGAAATCTGACTTTGCCACTAAATAACTGGTTACCATGAAGTCACATCTCACCTCCTGAGGCTAGATATCTATAGCAGCAAGCACTCTAGTATACCCAGAATGGCTACTAGCACAGGTTCTTCAATCCGCTTTTCTAAAGGAAAGCAACTCAAAACAGGTTAACAATCTTACTTTAATCAATCAAACATATATCATTTACCTAGTTCAGGGGAAAAAATCAGCACCCTGAACTTCAGAGAATGCAAACAGAAGTTACAAGCAAGAGTTACAAGCAGACAAAGAAACAAATCAGCAGACGAGCTTTCAACTGTCTGACCATTACATCCATACCTAGTCAGTTACCAGAGAGGGAAGCACCAACATCTGGGTTTTTCAAAGGAGGGGGGGGGGGCTCAACGGCTTCCCAGAGTCTCATCTGGCCAAATCATACAACTCTTTCCAAAGTGAGCCCCCAAAGCAAAACCTCACATCAGGACATATATATAGCCTTCTCCTGGCTCAGAGAATGTCACAACCCTCTTGACCCACTGCCCAATCACAAAGTAATATGGCGTGGGCATTCCTGAAGAACAAGCCTCCCGCCACAGGCTCCATGTGACCATATTCAGCCTATTAGGGGGCAGAGTATACTTTCAAATCAGGGAAGGTTCTCAGAGCCACTTAAGCCTGTCAAAGAGCCTCCGGGCAGGGAAGATCTTCGGATTCCCATAACAGTGTCAAAGTGGATAGAATGCTGGACCTGGAGTCAGAGGGTCAGAGAACCAGGATCAAATCCAATCTGTGTGAGCCCAGAGTCAGGGCTGGAGGCAGGGGGAACTGGGAAAGGGGTATGGAAAATTGGCCATGAATGATAGTAAGTTAGTGGGGGAGGGGATAAACAGAGGCAAAAACCACTCTGCTGAGAATACAGACACTTGGACTCCAGTCACAATTTGATTACTAACTCCAATTGTGATTTTGGATAGGTCACTTCATCTCTTAGGAGCAGAGTTTCTTCTTTGGCAAAAATGAGAATGTGGAATTAGATAGTGTCTAAGTTTCCTCCAAGCTCTGAAATTTGTTGATTTATTCCTGGTGCTCTCCCTCCTCCCACTGGTGTATTTCTGCTTATCCATACTACTTAGCAGTAATTGATGGAGTAATAGTCTCATAAATTCCCATCAAGGGTCTAGAATTGATGTAGGTGGTTAATGAAGATGTGTCTGCTCGCCTAATAATTTCCATCTCTTTAACAGAATTAGCATCTGCATTCCTAGAATGAGAACCACAGTGGGGAAAAGCAGGGTTGCTTTTGGATTTCAAAAGATATAAAGGATTCCTTAGGTTCTAAGGGGCCTTTTCTGATTGTCTCCAATGCAGCAAATCTGTCTGTCTGTTTTTGTCTTTGTCTCTATCTCTCCCTCCTCCCAGCAAAATAGCACTTGTAAGGAATGTATGTGGATAGCATAGAATCTTTGGGGACCCAAGAGACTTTGTTGATTGAGAGATGGTCCTGATGGTCCCTACCCACAAGTCCCAAGCATGAGGCTTAACAGAGGTAATTTCTCTGAGGGCAGAATTTTTTGAAAAGTAAATCAGGAAGAAGCTAAATGAAGATGATTATGATCACTGTGCCAATCCCTTCCAGGAATAGCACATAGGCTGAGTAGCAGATGCAGCAAGGGCCCTGCTGCAAGGAGATGTGACATTGGGTTTCCCTTCTGGGAGAGTTTCCTTTCAGCTATGGGCTAGACAGACCATGCCAGTGTCTGCCAAAAGTATCTTTCCTTTCCTTCAGCTGAGTTCCCATCTATGCTGCTGACTTTAGCACATTATATTTTTCATTCAAATATCCTCAGTGCACACCATGAGCTGACCCATGAGCATATGAAGTATTGCTGGCTCCATCTCACCTTCACACCCCACTCTTTCCCTTTGTTGTGGATACAGAGGACAATTCAGGAACCAGTGCCATGGCCTGACTGTATCTACTCATCAAATCCTGGCAGCTGCATGAGACAGGGCAGAAAGCATACCAATGGGAGAATGTTAACCAGCAATATCAGTTTGTGTGTAAAGTGTCTGACTCCCTCCCCTATGAGCCAAAGAAACAATAGGAAGAGACAGCAACCAGATTCAAAATAGGGAAGTGGTTTGCTGTGAGAGGCTATGGGGGGAGGGAATAAGCAATTATTAAGCACCTGTTATGTGTCAAGCGCTGTGGCAAGTATCTTACTAATACTATCTCATTTGATCCCTCCCTGGGAGAGACAACTAGATGGCCCAGTGGATAGAGTGCTGAGCCTGGAGTCAGGAAGACCTAAGTTTAAATCCGGTCACAGACTCTTACTAACTATGTGACCCTGGTCAAGTCACTTAACGTCTGTTTGCCTTAATCCACTGGGGAAGGAAAGGCAAAACACTCCAGTATTTTTGCCAAGGAAATCCCACGGACAATACTGGCGTGCTGTGGTCCACAGGGACACTCAATGTATTAGTATTGTACATATGGCCACCATTATTTCCCCCTCCACAGGAAATGCATAAGGCACAAAGTACTGCAGGAAAAATATAGGAACAGAAAGTCCAGGAAGGTAAACATACTTTAGAAGATAGGAAAAATGGCTACTGAACAAAGAATTCATCTTCACATCTGACATCCATTTTCTGAACATCTCAGGGCAAAAAGTAGGGTTGGCAAAGTCCAAGGCTCTCAATGCCAACATGGCAGATTTCTGCTCTTTCAAATGATCCTGTTAGAAATTTTCCACCTTTTCCAAGAAGCATGCTGCTAAATAAATCTCACCCTAGGGGGTCAGTGCACTAATGATAAAAATCAGAAGCTCTGAATCTCATGGTAACACTTATAATTGGGATCATCCAGCCCAAGGATGGAAAAGACCATATTCATTAGACTATCTTTTAGGTCACATGCAAGCACATGTCTACAACTGCCATATGTTACTGCAGGAACTCCATCACTACCCTGACCATTGCAGTCTTTGCAGTGTGTGAAAAGTGCATGCTTGAGACCTCTAGTCTCTGACCTGTGCTCAGAGAAGAGAACAGAAATGCAAGAGCCTTTGGTTGGGAAACACAAGGAGGAGGAATCCTCTCTCACCCCTTGGAACAATCTGATCTCATAGTCCTAGTAAGAGAAAGCATGCAAGATTCTAAGATCTTTCATAGCTCAATTTAGGGGGAAGGGCATCTATTTCTCAATGAATCTATTGGTCCAGACTATAAGTGAAACCTCAGTCTCTGGGAGCCAATCAAGAGAACTTCCCTGTATCCTTTCCATAAGGTGTCAGAGCTCATGTCTACTTCCAAGAGGGGTGCCTTTCATACAAGGTTTCATGCCTTATTATCTCATCAAACTAGGTAGGGGACTTATAAAATTGATCAGGAGCTGCCCTAATCAATCTCATTTATACCACACTAAATAATTACAGTCATTAACAACCTAGCAGGAATTTGTCCATTAGATCAGCCCACTGCCTAGCAAGATCCTAACAGACTGAAATATTGAGCAAGAGATTGTTAATGTTTAGTGTGCCAAGTATAGGCAGGATTATGCTAGAAAATGTTTAACAACTGGCTCTCTGGGAAAGGCAAAATAAAAACACATACCTGGGAAGCACTTTTAAATTTAATCTGCATTATTAACATTTTCTTTTTGCTTTCCTAAGGCTATATAATCAACAAAACAATAAATCAAGCTCTAATTTGTAGTTTGTCAGATTTCCCTAGGTGTAAACGATCATACTGAAATTTCAACCATCATCTGAGAGCAGGTTAAAGCTGGCTCTAGCATATCCTTGAGCATATATGGGGATGGAATAGAAGGAAGAAGTGAGAGGGAGTGTTCTGGGGAAGAGAAAAACTATTCATGGTACTGAAAGGAGAAGATAGAAGGGTACTGAAAGGGACATAAAGAGTCCTTTAAAAACCTATTTATTTCACCATTTCCCCTAGGATTCCAGAGTAATAGAAAATGAAGGAAGAGAGGGCTTCCATTCTAATCTCCAAAATACATTTCTTTTCTATTTTTTTTTTTTTTGAGGGGAGAAGGCAAGGCAGTTGGGGTTAAACGACTTGCCCAAGGTCACACAGCTAGTAAGTGTGTCAAGTGTCTGATGCTGGATTTGAACTCAGGTCCTCCTGACTCCAGGGCGGGTGCTCTATTCACTGCACAATCTAGCTGCCCCAGTGCTTTTTTTTTTTAAAGAATTTTTATATTCAGAATTCAAGTACCAACAAAGAACATTTCCATATACACAACTGAATTAAAAAATAAGATTGTATGTGGAACCATAAATCTCTTTCATATTTACTTTTTCTGAAGTGTGTAATAAATTCCACCTGTTATTTTCAACATTGTCCTGTTTGTGCTTCCTTCTGAACTTTCTTCTGTTCTTTACTGTCTCTGTCTCTGTCTCTTTCTCTATCCTTCTCTCCCTCTGTATGTGTGTGTGTGTGTGTGTGTGTGTGTGTCTTTGCTTCTCCTCCACAATTAAAAAGAGAGAAAGGGGAAAAAATATCTTGGAACAAATAATTATAATAAAACAAAACTAATCCAAATAGTGGCAATGTTAAAAAAAAAAGTATGCCTCTTTCTGCACCCTGAGTCCATCACCCTTCTATCAAAAAGTGGACAGCATGGTTCACCATGTGTCCTCTGCAGACTTGGTTGGTTCTATTGCACTGATCAGAATTAAATCTTTTAAGGCTCTAACATACATTTCCAGTTGGGGTTAGCATCTTAGGAAGAAACCTAGCCCCATTAGGATGGTGGCAGTATGGAGGAAATCAGGAAGATACAGCCACACTTGGGAATCTTAACTTGTTCTGCCTAACTCAACTTGGTATGAGCTCCTGAGCTTCTGAAACATTTGTTAAGTAAATAAAAAGTAAGAGGTCCCTGAGTTGGTCTGGGCTGCTTGGCTCAAAGCTGGTCTCCTCAACCCGGAACTGGTGGCAAGTTAGGCTATCACATAGGGCACAAGACGCAAAGGAAGTATAACAAAAGATCTTTTAAAATATCAATTTTTACAAATGCGTATTTTATCATATGTTTTATTTTGACACAACAATCATTCCTCAATAATCTTTCCCATTCCCACCTTAAAGTCTCAGCTGTGCTGGACAGCACCTGGAACTTTCAGCTTTTACAGTTTACCATTCCTTAAGAGAACAGAAAGAAGTATATTTTTATTTATTTGTTTTTAGTTTTCAACATTAACTTTCATAAGATTTTGAGTTCTAAATTCTTCTCCTCCCCAAGATGGCATGCAATCTGATATAGGCCATACACATATAATCATATTAAACATATTTCCACATTAGTCAAAGAAGAATTAGAACCAAAGGGAAAAACCATGGGAAAAAGGAAAAAAAAAAAGTTAAAATGGTAGGTTTTGATCTCATTCAAATTCCATAGTTCTTTCTCTGGATGTGAATAGCATTTTCCATCATGAGTCTTTTGGGATTGTCTTAGATAATTTCATTACCGAGAAGAGCTAAGTCTATTAAAGTTGGTCATCGCACAATGTTGTTATTACTGTGTACAATGTTTTTCTGGTTCTGCTCAAAGAAATATATTTTAATCTTGTACATCTAGAACCAGCATTGAATGTGCACATTTTGGATGGAAGAAAATTCTGTTCTCCATGGTGTATGTGTATTTATTTTGTAATAAGTAAAATTGCACATTACAGTGAAGGCCTTTTGTCATTTGGTGGATAGTAACAAAGCTGTGATTTTCCAATTCAGAGGCTTCTCCTTTTTAAGTACAACATATAAAATTACCTGTCCATTACTCTTCCTGAAGCCCAGGTCCCCTTCCCTACTCCACACCTATGAAACCAACAGCTGGATCCTACCAAAGTTCATTTCTTAAACTTTTTGCAAATGCCTTAGCACCTCTCAATGCCTACCACCCCATGCTGCCATCAATCCCCAGTCTTAATGAGAGATGAGTTTCAGGGAATGGAACCTGCAAAGTACAGTCAGGATTTAGTTCTCCCCCAACCCTCACTCACTCTAGGGAACACTAAACCGTCTTTCCCATACCACTCCCTAACTTTCCCCTCTGAATCCCTCACAGTTGTAATGGCCCAAATGCCCTTTCTCCTTGGGATGGCTGAGAATAGATAGGCATCTATCCAAGCCTAGTCTCTGCCTTAGCCACTTCCTTCCTTGGCTATTGATTTTCCAGGCTACTCAGCACCTTTGTCCAATACAACATATTCCAGCCATCAGTCCCCTTACAGCAGCTTCTTCCCACCCCCACTACTCCCTACCTCAAGCCCATCCATCAGCGTGATTCTGCTAGAGGATCAATTTCCTCTCTCATCCCATGCCATCCATCAACAACTTCCCCAAGTGAAATCCATCCTCCTGGCCCAACCACAACCAACACTGACAATCAACCTCTCTCTCTCCCCCACTGGGCCCATTTGCCTCCTAGCTTCATCTGTTATTTTTCCCCAGGACAATTTCTTCTCCTTTGAAAAAAAAAACTATCCAAACTGGGCAATGATCTTCCCTCTCTCTCAACCACTTCCTCCCCCAAATCCTGCAGCTGTGGGGAGGGAACCTGAGGGGAGCCAGCAGGTTGAAAAAATACCTCATTGTAGCTCTTCCCTTAATTCTCATCTTTTTCTCCTTCCCCCTCTCCAAGCAGATCAAGAGACAGAAATATGATATGTTTTACTGGGGAAGAAGGAGGTCTAATACCTGAGACCAACCCCTAGCCAGAATGGTGAATGGACCTAAGCTGGGAGTCAGAAAATCAAGGTTTGAGCTCCAGCTATATGACACATTTGTTGCAATGACCCTAGATAAGCAATTTCACTTTTGCAATGTCATGCCATGTCTATGTCATGTCTATGCCGTGCTATATCATGCCCACATCATGCCAACTACATGCCCATGCCAACAACATCCCCATATCATGCCAGTGGCATGTCCATGCCATGTTACTTCTTGTCATGTTATGTCATGTCTGCATCATGTCTGTGCCATGTCAACTACATGTCCACATCATGTTAATGGCATGCCTTTGTAATGCAGTGCTGGTCATGTGTCTGTATCATGCCAGTGACATGTCCACACCATCCCGGTGACATATCTGCATCATGCCAGTTACATATCACGCCAACGACATGTCTGTGTCATTCCAATGACTTGTCTGTGCCATGGTGACGACATGCCTGTGCTTCCAATGACATGTCTGTGTCATGCTATGTCATGTCCATGTCATGTCATTGACATAACATAGACATGGTGTTGGCATGGTGTAGACATGTCATTGGCATGACACAATGCCATTTGCATGACAGACATGTCATTGTCATGACATAGACTCTTGTGTATGAAAAATCTATAATTGGCTTTCATTTTGTTGGGGGCCAGTAGACAACACCTGGTCAATGTTTTACAATATCTTATCAGAACATTTTATGGCTGGTCAACTTCCCTGCATACCATTCTCTGGAATGCTTTATCTCCCTGAAGCATCCTGTAGCTTATTTACCTACTTCCATATATACTCATGCCCTTGCATTCAATAAACGAGACTTGATCAGAAAGCCTGTC
>CM053590.1:133650665-133667697 GCA_028646515.1 Pseudochirops corinnae
CATTTGATACCTATCATACACACAGCTGCCTGTCCCCTTCCCATTTCACAAATACTCAGGAATTTGCCATTATTTTAATATCATACTAAACAAATATATATGGTACAGAAATGCTGCAAAACATAACACATTATGAAACCCAAACCCACTCTCTTGTGTCTATCATTTATCTGCAAGGCTAAGGGGCTTGGTTTTTTTTGAGGCAATTGGGGTTAAGTGGCTTACCCAGGGTCATACAGCCTATAAGTGTCTAAGGACAGATTTGAACTCAGACTCCTGACTCCAGAACCCATGCTCTATCCACCATGCCATCTAGCTGCCCCTGCAAGACTAAAGTCTAAAGCTAATTTTGAAATTCATTTATTTACTAAACATTTACTGAGTACACAGGTACTACTGGGAATCCAAAGACTGCTAGTGCTGATTCTGAATTCTAAGGTTCTCTCTCCTAAGGGAATGCTGAATTCTAGCAAGCAAGGCTGATTCCCTACTGGTCTATCCCAGTTACCCAATACCAGTAAATTGCAACCGAATTTGAACTGATATGGGTTCTTTTCCTTTCACAGTCCTAGCCACTAGGAGCTATGGATCTTCCAGGAAAACAGAACTTTATTTCTTGCATCTCAACAACGTCCTTTGGGCTTTTCTCCAGTCTTGTCCTCCTATTGGCTTATCCTCTGATACTGGTATCCTGGAAACCTTTTGCCCTTAGCTTCCCTCCCAACAGGGGGCAGCATTGCAAAGAAGTCTAAGAAAGCCTGGTCCTAATCTAACCTGGGGACCAGGGTTCTTGAATGCCAAGAATTTGGTCTATCCTGGGATAGGCTGTCCAATAAATCCTTATCCTGGGAGAGATCAGGTCAAACCTAAAAAGAAACCAGACTGTGATAAGAATGAATGGTAATAAAATGGGAACTAAAACATTAATTCTAGGTCCATTATCAGCACCAGCACCAGACCATTAGCAAAGTAGTGTCTTTACTGAGACACTGGTTAGGATTCAGGTTGGGCTAAGAAAACCAGGCAAAGACATGGCCCATTCGGGTCAGGGGAGATCAACGGCAGACCTGTCAGCCTTGTAATCTTTGGCTAGATGTTTTAAATAAAAGTCAAGATCAGAAATTTGCACTCCGTAAACATTTCATTCTATGCCTTTTGTTTTACCTCTAGTAGTTTTCTAATCTAGCACCCCGCTGGGAGTGCTTCCCTAATTCTTACTGGCAGGCGAGATCCCCAAAGGGCAGTTGATCACTTTTCCCATCAAGCTTTTAGCATTAAGTAATACTGAGAGGCTGCAGTTTCTAACCTATTGTTCCAGAGCCTCCATCCAGTGTGCTCCCTCCAATTTCAATCAATTAACTGACATCAATTGCTTTTACCAAAAGGTATTCACTAGAAGATGTGGGAAAATTGGAACACTAATGCATTGTTGGTAGAGTGTAAACTGACCCAACCATTCTGGAGAACAATTTGGAACTATGCCCAAAGGGCTGTAAAACTTGTGCATACACTAGGTCTATATCCCAAAGAGATCATAAAAAATGGAAAAGGACCCACATGTACAAAAATATTTATAGCAGCTTTTTTTATGGTGGCAAAGAATTGGAAAGTGACAGGATGCCCATCCATTGGGGAATGACTAAAGTTCTGCTTTATGATTGTGATGGTATACCCTTGTTCCATAAGAAAGGGCAGATTTCAGAAAAACCTGGACTTACAGGAGCTGATGCAAAGCAAAATGAGCAGAACCAGAACATTATACACAGTAACACCCACAAGGAATGAGTCAACTGTGAATAACTTAGCTCTTCGCAGCAATATAATTACAATTCCAAAAGGCTCATGATAGAAAATTCTATCCACACCCAGAGAAAGAACCTATGGAGTCTAAAATGCAGATCAAAACATATTATTTTCTCTTTTTTTTTCTTTCTCATGATTTTTCCCAAAGAAGAAAAGGGAATTTTCCACACCCCAACCAGGTTGGCAGCCGTACTACCCCCATTGCCAAAGGCCGACTGGGGTGGCGACCCCTTGCCTTTCCACAAACAAGTTAGGGGAACTCAAGAGAATGAGAGACTGAGACAGCTGTAGGTTTCTCTCATTGATGACTTCTCACCTGCATCATCCTCTCAGAGTATTCCCTTTAAATTTAGACCTAACAAACTGTAGTGCCAGTGCAATATTCACAGCACCTACAGTCACTATAAACATACCTGCATAGTGATCGATCACAAACAGTATAGTTTAGATTCATATAGAAGACAGAAGCAAAATATTTATTCAGACATCAGAAAACCAAATCTCAACACCAGGAAAGAGAACCCATTATAGCAACATAGAAGTTAATGTACCACAAAGTAGCAGAAAGTTACACCATCCTTTGGCCTTCCCACAAACCAACACAAGCCTAGCTGTTACAGCAGGTGGCAAACACCAATTTTTACTCAGGAGCCTAACTGTCTCCCTCCTATGCATCCTTTCCTCCCAACCATGTCTAGCTGCTCCAATTCCCAGCTTCCTGCGGGCTCTGCTCCACTCTTCAGCAAACTCCTCCCACCACAGTCTCCATGTGACTACATTTAGCCTATTAAGGGGCAGAGTATATTTTCTTTTTTTCTTTTTTTGCTTTTTGGAGGGGTGAAGGTAGGGTAATTGGAGTTAAGTGACTTACCCAAGGTCACATGGCAAGTTTTTGTGTTATGTGTCTGAGGCTGGATTTGAACTCAGGTCCTCCTGACTCCAGGGCCAGGGCTCTATTTACTGTGCCACCTAGCCACCCTGGCAGAGTATAGTTTCAAAGCGGAGAAGGTCTTCAGATTCCCTTAGATTTATTAAGGGGCAGGGAAAGTCTTCAAATTACCATTACCATTACATAAACTCCAATTGACTGCCTGGTAGTATAACTGAAAGAATGGAGTAAATACAGCTCAGAAGGGCAGCAAAAAACCAGCCTTCTGTCTCAGAAACCCAACCCACCCACAAGGAGTGAGGAATAGATTTTCATATGTCCTGAGGAATGGGGAGTATTTAGAACTTGTCCGACAACCCCAATTAACATGACTTCCTTCCCCCCAACCACTTTTGCCTTTGTCCAAGGATCTAGATTGCTGCAGAGATAGTGGGATTAGGCAGGTGGGAAAAAAGGGCAGGAAGGAAGAAACTAAAGTCAGATTCCTGGCAGGAAATAAGTGAATTTCATGACTCTTGAGTCATTCTGCTTGCAAAATGATACTCCCTACCTGTGAGTTTGCCACTTGTAGGGAACAAATGTCACTGTGAATCATGAGGCTCAAAACATCACTATCTGCAGGGAGGATGTCAAGAGGTAGATTTCACCTAAGAGTAAATGATTCAGGGGACCATTGTTTCAACTACTGGCAGTGTTGTTCCCTATCCATGTAGTTATCTAGGGTCCTTCAGAGGGTTGACCTTACTGTTGGAAAAAGAAGGCAGATCAATTCAACAAGCATCTATTAAATGCCTATTATGAGGCAGCTGCTGGGCTAAGAGCTGGGAATACAAAGACAGAAAACAAAATAAGTCCTTGTACTTCAAGAGCTTGCCTTCTATGGGGGAAACTAATACGTGTATAAATAAGCGTATTTGAAACAAACACAAAATGACTAGGGAAAGGTGGGGAGCAATAAGAACTAAGGGAGTGGAGAATTTTGTAGAGCTGGCACTTGAGAATCTTCAAGGGAACCAGGAATTACAGCATGTGAAAATAAAGAGGGATTCATTTTATACAAATTAAGAAGCTTTTTATTATCTTTGTTTTGAGAAATACTTTGCACTAAAAATATCCTTTATATTTATTGTTAATAAAGTCTCTACCATAGTTAACTTCCTGCTATTACTACCTCCTTATTAGAGTTTTAATATCTCTACATGTAATTTTGGGTGAACTTGAGAATTTTATAAATTGCTTCCTTTAAATTCATATTTTTAACCTAAAATGGTTTGTTTATAAAGAAAATCTTGGGCTTTTTGTTGTTTGTTTTCTCCTGCAAACTTTTTTAAAAAGTTACTGTTTTGGATAGCATTCATTAAAATATCATGTTCTCCATTTGCTTTCAGGAAACAATTTGTTCTTAAGTGATCATGCCAATACATCCCACTTATAATCAGTATTAGCCCTCCAAAAGGTCACTGTGGTGTGGTGGTAACCCTAGTTTAGAAAGCTATGACAGCAGAGCTCAAATCCCAGTGGCTCCAGCAAGAACTTCACCAACCCTGACCCAGGAAGGATCCTGTCTCTTAATTGTCCAGTCTCACTGAGCTCAGAGAGGTTCATTCCCAGAAGGCAGGCCACCAGGTTTTATCTTTGTGATGAGTGTTTCTGACCACAGTGACTCATGAAGATGTATCTATCAAGGAGTAATCTGTCCCTGTGAACGGATGAAATCAGGGATCCATTAAGTATTGCCTTGGAAATCATAAAAGAATATATTTAATATTCCAGAAGCTATCTTGCTCTACAAATTTATTGGTTTGATATTTTAAATGAAGGTTGTGTCCAGAAGGATAAGTCCTACACATCAATCCTTTCAATATGCCCATCCAGGCTGGTTTGCTTTTACTAGTGTCTATATGCAATGAAACTTTGGTCACTTGGAAATGAATCTTCCAAATAGCTAATTACAAAGAGGGATAATATTTTTAAAAAAACAACTGGGTATGTACTCTGAGTCTGCCTGGACATGTGAATTGCTAATTAACTTATGAAGTTATGAAATGAGGCAGGCACACACACTAGGAAAGACCACAGTGGCAGCAGGAAGTGAGGCTGCAATCACACTTTGCCAAGGCACAGAGGGTATAGGGGAAAATAATGCAAAAAAATACAGAGACAAGTAGGAAAGGGGGTACAGAGGCAGACTATGTGGGAACAGGAAGCAATGGGGAGGGAGAGAGGCACAGACAATCACTCATATAATTATGGATTAGTGTTGGGAGCCCTCAGCCACATGGGTCCACATGGAGATGGAAGAATCCTGGGGGGCAAGGGAGCAAGAAGGGCTGTAGTTTAAGCTCTCGTTTTTATAGGATTTTGGAGAAAACGGACTCTTATCTGTGCTGCCTTGGAGTTAGTCCATTAACACATCCAAATCACCTGAAAATTGTTGGTAAAGCTTTCAAGTTAACCTCATCATGTCATCTCAAAGTTATCAGTAACATTTGACATTCTTCTGGTCTTGCTGCAGATGTCTGGAACTTAGCTGAGATTTACATAGCATATCACCAAAAGTGTTTCTACTGGGCAAATAGGTGGGACAGTGGATATTGAACCAGGCCTGCAGTCAGGAAGACATGAGTTCAAATCCAGCCTCAGACACTTACTGTCTATGTGACCCTGGGCAAGTCACTTAACCCTGTTTGCCTCAGTTGCCTCATCTGTAAAATGAGATGGAGAAGGAAATGACAAACCAGTATCTTTGTTAAGAAAATCCAAAAGAGCAAATCCTAGTTGACCTTCCCTGATTCAGTACATATTACCAGGATATGATTTTTGCTTAATAAATGATACAGTTTGTAAATTATGCTCCTTTGATCTTTGTAATGGTTTGTACGTGACTTCTAGGATTCCCTTTTGTGATCTTACTTCCTGCTACTGCTACTTAATGCTGGGTACTTATAAACTTCCTTACTATACAGACTAGGAGCAGGGTAGGATGGGCAGGAGGACCAGAACAAGAAACACTTTTAATACAACATGTAAGCCAACCATTTTTTCCCTAACCCTACCCATCAATGCATTTTACCTTTGATTAGAGATCTAGTAAAAACAGTATAGTGTAGTGGAAAGACTTATTCAGTTGTATCAGCCTCTTTGTGACCTCATTTTGGATTTTCTTAATAAAGATACTGGAGTGGTTTGTCATTTCCTTCTCCATCTCATTTTATAGATAAGGAAACTGAGGCAAACAAGGTTAAGTGACTTGCCCAGGGTCACATAGACAGTAAGTGTCTGAGGCTGGATTTGAACTCATGTCTTCCTGACTGCAGGCCTGGTTCAATATTCACTGTGCCACCTATTTGCCCAGTAGAAATACTTACTGGATTTGAAGTAAGAGGACCTGGGTTTTTATTTCAGCCCTGCCACTTATTAACTGTGTGACCTGGGCACTAGGCCTTACTCTGTAAACGAGACATCTTAGGCTTCTCTGTACAGATGTGCCATGGTGTGTAAAATAGAAAATTAAACTATAATTATAAGCTCTCTATGATCTCATGAAATAAATAAAAATAATGTGCATTTTTCTTGTTAAAAAAACTCAACTGTGTCTCAAACTCTTTCCAACTGAAGCTCTAACTGCTGGATAGGGTATCTTCTCTATAAGTAACCCGGCTATCATGGTTAGATGTCATGGTTCATGGGTGGGGCCAGGGAGGGTAGCTCAGTAAAGAAGGAAAACATTATCCTCTTCCCCTAAGAGGTGAAGAGCTGGAGTCTTTGCCCAATTCTCAAGCTGTTGGTGGCCTCCACAGTTTGGTTATTTATAACACACACACACACACACACACACCATCCCATATTTCTAAAGTTCTTAGCAAGGGGCTGGACAAATAGTAGACATTTAATAAGGAAGGCTTTGAGCCTTCCTTCCCCAGGAGCCTGACTTCCTGTTAGCCTAGTCAATGTCTATTGACCCTGGAAATGGATAATCAGGTATCCACACCTTTTTAACCACATCATCTGCAATCAGACGACTCAGGAGGTAGGAAGAGGGGAAGACTCAAACTCTCCCCTTCCCATGCAGGGCAAACTTTCCCACCAACTACAAATACGGTTTTAAAACCACAAAATAAAGGTTCACAAGGGCAGTTGTATGGGGGTACTGGATAAATCACTAGATTTGGAGTCAAGAACACCTATGTTTTAATCCTGTATTAGATGCTTGCTATCCGTGCAACCCTAGGCAAGCCACTAAACCTCTCTCAGCCTCAGTTTCCTCATCTGTAAAATGGGAATAATAACATCACTTATGCCACAGGGTTGTTGTGAGGATCAAATTAAATAACATATGTAAAGCATTTTTTAAACATTAAAGAGCGATAGATAGATAGATAGATAGATAGATAGATAGATAGATAGATTAGATGGATAGATGAATAGATGGATAGGTGGATAGATGGATAGATAGACAGATATCATTACTATTATTAAGGGTATTAAAGAGGTTCCCTTGTCCCAACCCCATCCCCACATTTATCTTGTAAGACCTGCTAATGTTAAAAACTCTCTAATTAAACCTATCTTCCTTTTGCTTAATGCTTTTTCTTCTGTTAAAAATTCAAGAGGTGACAAATTAAGCCTTGTTAGTTGTTCCTATTTCAGTATGACTGTCAAATCTGTCCTAGGAATTCAGGTTTTCATAGTGAAGGGAGTAGGGAGAAGGTGAAAACATTTTCTACCCCTAGCTGAGCAGGGGAGAGGGGGAGAAAAAAGAGGTGAGTTGAACAAAGAATATCGAGGGCTGTGGGGCCCCGGAAGACAACTTTTGCTGACATCATAGTTTTTCATAGGGCCCCATTAGTTTTCCCTTCCATTCCCAGCAAAATCAGTTTCTTGGAAGGCCTCAAAGACACATGCACATAGCACAAGGGACTAGGAACCAGAGGAGCTGAAAACTAGAAGTTTGTCGCACTCTTTTATACAGGATGAAAATGAAAATCTTTCCTGATAGGAAAAAATGTATATAGTTACTCTCAGATTTTGAATGTTCTTTTGGATTATTTAGATTATTATTATTATTATTTTGGATTAATCACTCATTGCTGAAGCAAGAAGTCCTTTATCTAATGCCTCTTCAGACAGATGATAGATAGATAGATACATAGATACATAGATAGATAGATAAATGATAGATAGATAGATAGATGGATGGATGACTGAGAGAGATAGAGATATTGCTAGATCATTAGAAAAACAGATATTATTCTTCTGCATTCTTGTTTCCTCCATCCCAGTTCCTTCAGCCTCTTCTTAAAAACCCTATTCCCAAAATAGTCCTGAAGCTCTTCTTCTGTGGGATTGGGATGGTTTTTAAGGCAAGGGGCTGTTTCTGTACCCCTCCTCTTAGCTATACTCATGGAACCTTCCTCATGCACCCAAGCCTAGTTGGGTCAGTAATCAGTCTTTGCAGTTTTCTAGAGAGGGTAGAACTGACGCCTGGAGAGGTGACTCAACTTGACCATGGTCACATAGAGAGTTATTTGGTTTGCCAGTGTTTTTTCAAACCACAGCTTGTCCAGCCCCAACAGAGAATTCTATCCACAAATGGCACTTCTGTTCTTCCCTTCCCCAAATCTGTAAGACATGACTCTTTGGGATCATCATTCAGAATCAAGAGATCCTGACTCATTTGTCCCTTCAGGGCTGTAAGATCCTAAAATAGGCCCAATTAGGAGGATTCATGAGAAAGACTGAAGTGGTGTAAGAGGGAAAAGAGGATCACAATTTATCCCTTGTGTGTCCAGACTCATTTGTGGAAGAAACACAGAGGGACTTGGATCAGAATTGTGACTTTACCGCTTACTGTTTGACCCTGGACAAATTGCTTTGGCTCTATGAGCTTTGTTTGTAAAATGAGGGGTTTGGACTAAATGATCTAAGATAATTTCTAGCTCTAAATCTAATTCTGTGATCCCCGAACCTGGGCAGGGCCAGGATCTTTACTTCCAAAGGCCAAGTTCTGGGACATCTTTTCTCTAAGATGGGAAACCCATGGGGGGTGGATTTTACACCTAAGGGTAAATCAGTGAACTTCCTCTATTTGCCACAGCATGGAGTGACAGGAGAGAGCAGTGACCTACGCCCCTCTTGACTCTACCCAGTGACTCAGCATTCTGGGAATGGGCCTGGTAGTTCTCGGGAAATCCCAGCATGCCTGAAATGAGAAAGAAGAGGGTGAGCAGAAAACAACAGAAGAGAAAACAGGCCAATATGGCGATAGTAACACCATCCCAATCTCAAATCTATTGTCAAACTAACCCAAACAGACCCTTACGACTGTCCCAAGCTGCCTGAAAGTATCACTTTTGGGGGTGGGGATGGGGGAATAAGGGATGGGGGAAGCGGGGAGGGATATGGGGATGAGGCGTTGAATTCAGCACAAATGAACAAAAAGTTTCCCTACTAGGGTGGCCAGCTTATGCCTTTAGTCTAGGAGTTCTTTGCCTAGGGACAGAGAGCATGTGTGGTGTTTTGTTTTTAAATATTTAGGTATCTGTACTTCAGTATAATCAATTTCCTTTGTAATCCTATGGATTTTACTTTATTCATTTAAAATAATTGTTCTGTCAAGGAGCCCACATGCTCCACCAGACTGCCAAAGGGGTCCATGAGAACCTCTGATGGCCTGATTTATTGGGCTCCTTGATCTTTTCAGTTCCAGGTTGAAAGTAAGGTGTCTACAGCTGCTCAAACGGTCACTGTATGGTTCTAGTCCCTTGGGAGTTGGTAGTCAAAGGTGTACCTCTGAGAACAAGGTACCACTAGGGCAAGCTAGGTGGCTCAGTGGATAGAGTACAGGGTCTGGAATCAGGACATTTGGCCTCACATGCTTACTAGCTATGTGACCCTAGGCAAGTCACTTAACCCTCTTTGCCTCAGTTTCCTCATATACAAAATGAGCTAGAGAAGGAAATAGAGAGACATAATAAATCATTTTCTTATCCCCAGTACCAACTCAGAGCACCTGTGAGGTGCTTAATAAATGTTTAATGAATTGCATTTATATAATGTTCCAAGGGCAAAGTGCCATCCTCACAATAATCTCATGAGGTAAGTGCTAGCCAAGACTTTGGCTCAATGCAAACATGAGAAAGAAAAAAAAGCAGGTGTTTTCATTAAAGGGGACCAGAAGGGCTGGGAAAGCTCAAATCAATCCCCAGGAGCATTTGGGGGAATCAAAGTTTAGACCTAGAGAAAAAGCATTTCCATTTCATTTCAGTGACCCTAAAATGAAAATTGAAGACAGGGCTGGGAAGGTCAGTGTTTAATTTCTCTACAGGCAAGAAGAAGGATTAGAGTGAGGTCTGTGAGTTTAGGGAAGGTAGAGTAGGGGGATCACACTGGGGAAGAGGAGGAGCTCTTTCCTTCAGGTCAATGCACTGACAGGTTGCTCTCAGGGAAAAGAGGAGGAAGGAGTTTCATGGCTGGAGGCACATGAGAATGAGTATGTCAGAGACCACGTGACAGAAAGATAACAAGCACATGGATGTGCTCTAAATGAAAACAGGCCATAAGGACTGGTGGAAAGAACACTGCATTTGGAGGTAGAAGGTTTGTCTTCAAGTGCCCCTGTTGAGATCCGTTGATGGCCACTCTTGCAAAGGGGGGTGGAAGGCTCAGCCACCTTTCATCCTTACTGGGCATTACTCTCCCCTCACTCTTTATTCCAGCCAAACTGTACTGCTGCATGTTCCAGCTCTCTCCTACTTCTGTGTCATTCACACAGATCATTCCACATTGCCTGAAATGCTCCACTTATTAAAATCTTCCTTCAAGTCTCCATTTAGATGTTGCTTGCTCCAAGAAGTCCTTCCTGATCTCCCCAGTGGAAAATGACCTCTCCCTTCCTAGAATCAGGAAGACCTGAATTCAAATCCCAACTCAGATGCTTAAGAACTGTATGACTCCAGGCAAGTGACCCCAGTCACTTAACCTCTGTTTGCCTTGGATCCTCAGCTGCAGAGTGGGGATAATGATAGTGCCTACTTCCCAGGGTTGTTGCGAGGACCCAATGAAATAATATTTGTAAAGCTCTTAGCACAGTGCCTGGCATATAGTAGGCATTTAAATTCTTGTTGCCTTCCTTTTTTTCTTTTCTATTACCTTAGAGCCCTTTCTCTTGCATCATTTTTGCTGTTTAGTCATTTTTCAGTCACAAACAACTCATCATGATCCCATCTAGGGCTCTCTTGGCAAAGATACTGAAGTGGTTTTACCATTTCCTTCTCCAGTTCATGCTACAGATAAAGAAACTGAGGCAAACAGGGTTAAGTGTCTTTCCCAGGGTCACACAGCTAGCAAGTGTCTGAGACCAAATTTGAACTCAGGAAGATGAGTCTTCCTGACTCCAGGTCTAGTACTCTACCCCATTCACCACCTAGCTGCCCTTCTTGCATCATAGACTGACAATAACTAGGAATAATCAATGGACAGCCCACATACTTCATTGGTATCCTTACAATGTTAAGAGTACGTGGAGAAGCCCCCTAGTATGCTGGTTATAGCTATGTGCCCTCTGTAGCAAACTCATGGTAGAGTGGATGAAAATCACAGACTATGCATATATGGACAGGTTTCTATTTGAATTTTTGGAGAGTTCCTCCATTGATAAGGTCACAAAACCACTGAAGCATCAGAGTACTTTGGTACTGATTTCTCCTTTGCTCCTTCCATTTTCTACTCTGAAGCATATTTATGTACATGTTGTATCTCTTTTTCCTTATACTATCCTTAAGGCTAAGGAAGACATAATAAATCATTTTCTTATCCCCAGTACCAACTCAGAGCACCTGTGAGGTGCTTAATAAATGTTTAATGAATTGCATTTATATAATGTTCCAAGTGCAAAGTGCCATCCTCACAATAATCTCATGAGGTAAGTGCTATTATTGTTCCCTTTTTACAGATGGGGAAACTGAGGTTGAGAGATGTTTAAGAGACTTTCTTTTATGCAGAAATTACCCCTTTAATATCTTCTAGAATTATGCCAGGAAATAACTGGGGCTGCTAGGTGGCAATGTGGATAGAGTTCTGGGTCTGGAGTTAGAAAGACCTAAATGAAATTTCGACCTCAGGTCCTTAATAGTCGTGTGATCCTGGGCAAGTCACATAGCCTCTGTCTGTCTCAGTTTTTTTTTTTAATCTATCAAATGGGAAAAATAATAGTACCTACAGTTTTCTTATCTATAAAATGGGAGGGAAATAGTGCCTACCTTAGGGGTTTGTTCTGAGGTAATGTAGGTAAAGTGCTTTTTCCAAACCCTAAAGCACTGTGCCATATAAATGCTAGCTAAATATTACACATATATTTAATTATTATCTGCGATGTTTATGGTAATATGGTTTTGTAATGCTTAAATAGTTTTGTTAAAGGAAGGGATACAAACCATTTTCCAGGCCCACTCCTATCTACAAAGTCTCTTCCTGCTTATGGGAGACAGTTGGGTAAGAGGCAAGAATTATGTCCTTGTCTGACTTCTAGGAATGGCAAACCCTTTCGAAGATTTCCAGAGAAGGGAAGAATAATCCAGCACCCAGATCAGGCCTCTGAATCAGGGCTGGGTACTGCTACCACCCCCTCTCTCCCTCCCACAGCTCCCTAAAGAGCAAGCTCTCCTAAAGAGTCTTTAGCACTTTGAGGGAGCTGGGGGAGGGGAGAAAGGCATTCTCAGAAGCTGGTGGAGCCTAGACTGGGACTTTCCAAAGGACAGTTTCCTTGGAGGGAACAGCACACCTATTTATTATCAGAATAGAGCAGGTCACTACTGAATCTTTAGGAGGCGGGGATGAAGAGAAGTGCAGGGAAGAGTATCTGGTTCCACACAGACTGTATCTTAAAAAAGTGGATTTTCTGCAGAGTCTCACTGGGAATGGTTTTCTAAGAACACTAGCAACTTTCTATTTTATTGTTGTTGTTGCTGAATTTCTTTCTTTTTCGTTTTCAACATTCACTCTTATAAGATTTTCAGTTCTAAATTTATCCCCCTCCTCCCCCAACTCTCCTCCCCAAGATAGAGTGCAATCTGATACAGGCTATAAATGTACAATCATATTAAACATATTTCCACATTAGTCATGTTATGAAAGAAGAATCAGAACAAAAGGGAAAAACCATGAGAAAGAAAAAAAGAGAAAATGGTATGCTTTGATCTACATTCAGACTCTATATAGTAGTTCTTTCTCTGGATGGGGACAGCATTTTCCATCATGAATTCCTTGGAATTGTCTTAGATCATTGTATTGCTGAGAAGAGCTAAGTTGGTCATTGCACAATGTTGCTGTTACTGTGTACAATGTTCTCTTGGTTCTGCTCACTTCACTCAGCATCAGTTCACGTAAGTCTTTCCAGGTCTTTCTGAAATCCACCTGCTCATCATTTCTTACAGAACAGCTTGTTCCCCGTAGATGGGCATCCCCTCAGTTTCCAATTCTTTGCCACCACAAAAAGAGCTGCTATATATATTTTTGTATGTGTGGGTCCTTTTCCCTTTTTTATTATCTCTTTGGGATTCAGAGCTTGTGGAGGTATTGCTAGGTCAAAGGATATGCACAATTTTACAGCCCTTTGGCATAGTCACGAATTGTTCTCCAAAACATCAACCTTCTACTTTTGCTTTGTAACCAGGAAGAGAGAGCTGAAGACTATACAGGCTGTTTCCCTTTCTTTGTCAGTCCAACTCTTCCCCCTGAAAAATTTCCAAGGCTGGCTTTAACACTCATTGCATGTGTGACCTTGAGCAAATGGTCATATTTCTCTGGGCCACATTTTATACAGAGATTCAAACCTTGAGAAGCTTGTTACTGGCCACTTACATAAAATAAAGACAGAAATGAGACCTGGTTAGTTGAGAGCCATGATTTCACCCCTTTTCATTTAGCTTTAGTCCTGGCTTAAATTCCATGCCAGACTAGAGAGGATTTGGGAGGACTGGAGGGATGAGATAATCACCAGACCTTATCAGTTTGTTGAAATGGTAGACCCTGGAAAGATTATTCATATTGGAAATAAAGGAATTAAGTCAAAATTAAAAGGACTTTCTTACCTTAACTCAGAGGCTTGGGGCAGAGATGCTGCTCGTGGTGAGCAGAAAGAAGTAAGATTTAAATATAAACTCAGTACTTTGGGCCCCTGCTTAATCAGCTCTTCTGTGTCTCAGAACTTCACCCCTAGAGGTGGAGTCTCTTTCTGGAGGGAAAAATCTAATCACACCTATGGCTCTGGGAAACAAGTAGTTTTCCTTTCTTTATCAGGAAGAAAAGTGCCTCAAGGTTGTTCCTTAATATGATACCAGATACGTGAAGAGTCTACCTCTCTAAAAGGACTGAATCTTAAGCCTCTGGATTCTACAGTAAAAGACAAGTGATAGAAGTCATTCTTTCTTTTATGGGGAGCAGGTAGCATCTCAGCTGAAGTCAGAAGCGAGGAGAGAGAAACTTTACCAGCACATGCCCAACAAAGCCACAGCTGGAAGCAACCCCAAAATGAATGGGGTCCCAAAGCAGAGCACCACCTGGCAGGGCTACCTGCCAAATGAGATGAGTAAGGATCAGACCCAGTCATAGCAATAGATTGACATCACTAGACAACATGGCAGCCCTGAATTGTTGGAGGTGCAATTTCTCTCTCTATACTTGCACCCTGGCCACATGTGCTCCCTACATCTGTGCTCCTTTATGGGTATTCCTTAAGCATATAAAATATTTCCACTGATGGTATGCATATCTATGGCATAATGTGCCCTAGGTTTGTAGAAGAAATGTTCTATTATCCCTTTTCCTATGCTATTTTATTAAGTGCCTTTTTTATGAACAAATTGTGTTTTCTGGCTGATTAATAAAAGTAAACACATGGGTGGGAACTCCTGAACTATAGTTTTAAGTGGATGTGGACCCACAAGCTACCTTATATCTGCAATACTTTTTCTGAAAGACATGAATATGAGAGTGGGATGTTCCAGGTTTGGCATCTGCAAAATAAAGGGGCTGGCCTAGATTCTCTCTAAGGCCTAGCGCTCTATGAGTGTTGTGAGTCAGTGTGTATATGGGTCTGTTTACATACTTGTGAGTGTTCCCCCATCAGCCTATGGTTGCCTTGCTTCTGTGTGGGTGGGGGGATGGTGAAGCAGAAATAGCAGGGGAGAAAAGAGGTTAGCAAAATCACTTCTATAAATAAGAACTCAACTCTCCTGACATCTGGAACCCACGTGTTATTTGCTGGTGTTCCTTCTCATTTTCTTTGTGTGGGTGCAAGCATGGGAGTAAGGACTGGAACTGAGAACCTGCTTCCAGGAAAATAATGTGAGCAATGCTCCAGGCAGGCAAGAGCAGAGAGTGAAACAGGGCAGAGAAGGATGAAAGTCCTTGGAGATGTGGAGCCACATACCAAGAACTCAGGGTTGGAAGAGGCCTCAGAGGTCATCTAGGTCAGCCCATCCCCATATACTCACTAAGTGGCCTTTCAGTCTTTACTTGAAGGGCTTCTGTGAGGATGAACCCACTGCCTTCAAAGCCAGCTGATCCTACTTTGTTATTGAGTTGTTTCAGGCATACCCAACTCTTCGTGACCCCATTTTGGGGTATTCTTAGCAAAGACACTGAGTGGTTTGCCATTTCCTTCTTCAGCTCATTTTACAGATCAGGAAACTGAGGTCAACAGGGTTAAGTGACTTGCCCAGGGTCCCACAGCTAGTAAGTGTCTGAGGCCAGATTTGAACTCAGGAAGATGAATCTTTCCAACTCCAGGCCTGGTACTCTATTATACCACCTAGCTACATCTGCTCTACTTCAGGACACTTCTATTTGGAGGAAGTTCTTCCTTACATCTGCCTCTGGGCAACTTCCTCCTATTGCTCCAACACCTGTCCTATAAAGGACCAAGAAGAGCAAAGCTAATCCCTCTTTCCTGCACAATAGACCTGCCAGTACTTGAAGACACTTATCCCGTCTTAGCCAAGTCTTCTTTTCTCAGGGTTAATCAATCACGGTTCTACATGTGGCATTACCTAATGCTTTACTCTGGATACTCTTTAATGGCTCAATGGCCTTCCTTAAACACAGCTCTGAAATACTGAGTACAATGCTCTAGGATGTGATCTGGCCAGGGCAGAAGATGGCAGGGCTGTGACACTGTTGGGCAGGGCCAGAGCCCCATAAGGAGAAGAGTCTCTTCTGAGCTGAGACCAAGTCACTGATCTGGCCTGAGAATGGGAGGTCAGGGCTGCTGACCACCTCTAGAGATGGTTCAATCTCAAGCAGCATGTCTTAGCTTCTTCAGGTTGTCTGAATCAGCTGGAGTCCAGATGCCTGGCTTGAGAGGAAATCACATTCCACCTGTCAGATGAGCAAACGCAGAACAAAATGGCATGTGTCCCTGGGGAGCAGCCGGGACCAGCTGGCTTCTGTGTTTCAATTATTAAAGTGGCCTTCTTTCTCTCCCACCTCCCACCTCTCACCTCCCACCTCAAGCAGATGAGGGAAGAAAGTGTCTCCAGCAGGGAACTGATATTCCAGAGCATTCAGAGGCTTGAAACCGCTTCCTATCAGCCTTATCAAGCCTGTAGGGTGATTTTAAAACAGAAAATAAAAGTGGAGAATAAAATGCCTCAGCTTTCAAACAATGGAAGGGATGGAATAGCTCATTATATAGGCTAATGAACTGGAATTGATTTCACAACAATAATAATAATAAATAACATTCATGTAGTGTGTACTAGGGGTGAGGCTCTATGCTAAGTGCTTTGCAATTATCATCTCATTTGAGTCTCGTAACAACCTTGGGAGGCAAGGCATTATTATTATCGCCATTTGACAGATGGGGAAACTGAGGCCAGCAGAAATTAAGTGACCTGCCCCAGGGTTATATAGCTAGTAAGAATCTCGGGTCAAATTTGAACTCACGTCTTTCTGACTCTAGGCCTGGTGTTCTATCCTCTGTGCTATTCAGCTGCCACACCTATTTACTGCCGTAATTTTAGAAGATGTTATTAAAGGAATTGTTTATGAGCATTTGACCTCTCCCAGCCTCAGTTTTTCCATCTACAAAAGGGGGATAATAACAGAAGTAGGGCAGCTAGATGGCACAGTGGATAGACTGTTGGGCCTCATCTTCCTGAGTTCAAATCTGGCCTCAGACACTTACTAGCTGTGTGACCCTGGTGTTATGGGAATCTGAAGATCTTCCCTGCCCCTAGGCCCTTTGCTAAAGTGGCTACGTGACTCTGAGGACCCTTGGATATTTGAAAGTATACTCTGTTCCCTAATAGGCTGAATGTGGTCACGTGGAGCCTGTGGCGC
>CM053590.1:133668197-133697609 GCA_028646515.1 Pseudochirops corinnae
CTTTTCCCCCTGAACTAGGTAAATGATATGTGTGATTAAAGTAAGATTGTTAACCCATTTTGAGTTGCTTTCCTTTAGAAAAGCAGATCTAAGAACCTGTGCTAGTAGCTGCCCTAGGTATGCTAGGGTGCTTGCTGTTACACCTGGCCAAGTCAGTTAAGCCTGTTGGCTTCAAGTTCAACCACCTCATTTTTCAGACGAGGAAACCGAGGCTCAAAAAGGTTAAGTGACTTACCCAGTTAGTCCATGTCAAGAGCGAGATTTACACCCAAGTCAATGCTTTCAGTGTTGTTGGATAAAAGAGTTAGGATCTCATTCAGGATGGGACTGAATCTAAAAGACAAATTTTAAAGGGGCTTCTCCAGCACAATGGACCATAGTCCATGAGATTGGGCTACTCCAGTCTGATGCTCTGCTCATGGCTGCTCAGAAACATCTCCATACTCCCATTTCTTTGTGACCCGTTTCCTTCTTTCCAAGTCACCCTCATCAATCTTCTTTTTTTCTCAGTTCATGAAGAATTACCTATTCTACAAAAGTGTTGCTTTTGTTAATACATTACAGAAAAACTCCCAGCAAGTGAATGCTAGAGGTCTCAGTATACCCAGAGTCTCTGACTGACTCAAGAGAGTTGGCCAAAATAAGGACCCTAGGTGATGGAGCCATTTGTGAAGTTAGCTGATGATCATACTAAAGCAGAGGTTCTCAACCTGTGGGTCGCAACCCCTTTGGTGGTCGAATGACCCTTTTACAAAGGTCACAAGGGTCGCCTAAGACCATCGGAAAACACATATTTCTGATGTCTTTGGAACCAAGACACTGTTCCTCTATCCATCTCCAGGCGGGTCAGCCCACATGCAGATATGCCCACATATGAGTATTAAGGGGTCGTGGCATTAGGAAGGTTGAGAACCACTGGTCTAAAGAATGGGCAGAAAGAAGGTCAAGGTTAATAAGGGGGCAGGAGATCAACCTAAAACTGTACACAGATTGATTTGTAGCTCTGGCAAATAAGAAATTAAGCATTCCAGGCTTATTAGGTACCAGAAATGAGTGGGTCTGGGAGCCATAAGGTCACAGTAGTCATAAGAAGGGACAACCAAGTCTCAGGGGGCAAGACAAGACAGGGTACAGATTTCCAACAAGGCAGATAGGGGGAGATGATTTATATAGGACTCTACAATTTAAAAGTGCTTTGCACTTTTATCTCATTTGATGTCATCAGTAGAAAAAGTGCACAAATGAAACAGATTCTGAGGCAGAGTTTACTCACTAAGATAATTTCAATACACTTCCTGTCAGCAGGAAATGGTCTCTCAGTGGGTATGTGAACCTGGATCTGAACTAACAAGAGTGTGAGAAAAATAGCTACAATTGTCTAAGACAGTGGTTCTCAACCTTCCTAATGCCACAACTCTTTAATGCTCGTATGTGGGCGTATCTGCATGTGGGCGGACCCACCTGAAGATGGATAGAGGAGCAGTGTCTCGTTTCCTAAGATCATCTTATGTGTTTTCCAATGGTCTTAGGTGACCTCCAAAGGGGTCGCGACCCACAGGTTGAGAACTGCTGGTCTAAGAGATATGAGGGGAGTAGCAGCTACTACTAGCTCTTATACAATACCTCATTCTCACCTGTCCTTCAAAAGTTTTCAAAATCCACTATGACACTCAAATCTTTTGCAGATTAACTGCTGTTGAGTAGTTCATATAAGAAAATAAAATTAAATAAATAATAAGTCTTTAAAGAATGGGTACGTGGGCAGTGCAGTACAGACGAATGAGCACTGTATTTGGATTAAGAGAACATGGGTTTGAATCCCAGCTCTGTCATTTGCTTAACTCTCTAGTTTCTTCATCTGTAAAATGAAGGGGATTGGACTAGATGACATCAAGGGTTATTTCTGGGTAAATCTATGATCCTATGATCTGAACAGCATACTAAAAGCAAAGACATCACCTTGTCAACTGTACAGTCAAAGCTATAGTTTTTCCAATAGCAACGTGTAAGAGTTGGACTCTAAAGAAAGCTGAGCATTGTAGAATTGATGCTTTTGAATTGTGGAGCTGGAGACTTTTGGGAGTTCCTTGGACAGAAAGGAGATCAAATCAGTCAATACTTAAAGAAATTAATTCAGGCTTCACTGGAAAGTCAAATATTGAAGCTGAAGCTTAAATAATTTGGCTTAAATAATGAAAAGACAGGACTCTTTGAGGAAAAATAAAAAGCCCTGATGGTGGGAAAGATTGAAGGCAAAAGGAGAAGGGGATGGCAGAGGATGAGTTGGATAGATAGTATCATACAGAAGCAACAAACATGAGCTTAGATGGACTTCAAGAGTTAGTGGAGGATGGAATGACTGAACGACAAAAATGATGATAAGAAGGAGGTTTATCTCCTTCTTGACTATATTCCAAAGTTGCAGAATAAATGACTATTGAAAAATGGAAATGCCACTGTACAGAAGTCTTTCTGCTCCTAATATTGCATGATAATAATAGGATAAGATGGGATTCTAGAGAGAAATTTGGAACAATGCCCAAAGCACTATAAAACTCTGCATACCCTTTGATCTGGCAATACCAATGCTAAAGACATCCAAGAAAACGAGGGGAGGGAAGGACCTATTTGTACAAAAATATTTATAGCAGCTCTTTTTATGGTGGCTAAGAATTAGAAATTGAGAAGATGCCCATCAGCTGGGGAAATGGCTAAACAAGCTGTGGTATATGATTGTAAAGGAATATTATTGTGCTATAAGAAATGAGAAGCAGGATGATTTCAGAAAAACCTAGAGAGACTTATATGAATTGATGCAAAAATGAAGTGAGCAGAACAAGGGAATGTTGTACATAGTAATAGCAATATTACTGTGAATGACTATTCTCAACAACACAATAACCCAAGACAATACCAATGATCCAAGACTCATGATGAAGCATGCTCTCTGCCTCCAGAGAAAGAACTGAAACTGTCTGAATGCAGACTGAAACATGCTATTTTTTCCTTCCTTCCTTCCTTCCTTCCTTCCTTCCTTCCTTCCTTCCTTCCTTCCTTCTTTCCTTCCTTCCTTTTTTCCTTCCTTCCTTCCTTCTTTCCTTCCTTCCTTCTTTCCTTCTTTCCTTCCTTCCTTCCTTCCTTTCTTTCTTCCTTCCTTTCCTTCTTTTTCTCTTTCTTTTTTCTTTCTTTCCTAGTTTTCCTGAACAAAGTGATAAATATGGAAATGTTTTACATGATTATACTTGTATAACCTACATTGAATTGCTTACCATCTCAGGGAGGAGGGAGGGGAAAGATGGAAGGATAGAATTTGGAACTCAACGTATTTTTAATTTAATTTTATTTTTTTGCTTTTTTTTTGGAAGGGGGAAGGCAGGACAATTGAGGTTAAGTGACTTGCCCAAGGTCACATGGCTACTAAGTGTTAAGTGTCTGAGGCCAGATTTGAACTCAGGTCCTCCTGACTCCAAGACCAGTGCTCTATTCACTGCACCACCTAGCCACGCCTCAATGTATTTTTAAATGTTTTTAAAATTGTTTTAACGTGTAATTGGAGAAAAAATAAAATGTTATTTTTAAAAATAGGAAAAGATGGGAACTGGACCTATGAGTTCATTACTATAAAGAACTCTCACATCAGAAAGCCTCATCTGTCATTGCAGGTCAATACCTTACCTGAAATTTATAGTCTTAACTTAGAGTTGTCTAGAGCAATGAGAAGTTATGTGACTCATCTAAGATCACACAGTCTTTTTATGTCTGAGGCAGGACTTGGACCCAGGTTTTCCTGGTTTTGAAGCTAGCTCTCTAGCCACCAGGCAAACCTGCCTCTCAAGAAATAATATAATTTAAAAAAAAATAGTATGTTACCACTGGCAAGCTTATCACAATTAAATTCTATAAAACATATATATAATTTTTCAATCTAATAAAATATTAGTTTTTTTCTCTGCACTGTCTCATATTTGCCCTCATGCAGATTCAAAAACATATTCATGCACAAGCTCCTCTATACATACACAAAGCACATACAGCCCTTTAACCCAGAAATACCACTACTAGATCTATATCCCAAAGAGACCAAAGGAAAAGGAAGAGGACTCACATGTATCAAAATATTTGTAATAGCTCCTCTTGTGGTAGCAAAGAATCAGACATAGAAAGGATGCCCATCAATTGAGGAATGGCTGATCAAGTTGTAGTATATGATTATGATGGAGTCCTTTTGTGCTATAAGAAATGATGAGCAAGATGGTTTCAGAAAAACCTGGAAGACCTATATGACTTGATGCAGAGTGAAGTGAGAGGAACCAAGAGAACATTGTACACGGTAAGAACAACATTGTCATGATGATCAGCTATGAAAGACTTAGCTACTCTGATCGAGACAATGATCCAAGATGATTCCAAAGGACTGGTGATGAAAAATGCTACCCACTTTCAGAGAGAAAACTGATGAACTCTGAGTACAATTTGAAGTATAATTGTTTCCCTTTATTTTTCTTGCTTTTTTTTTTTTTACAACATGACTAATATGGAAATGTTTTGCATGATTTCAGCATGTATAACTGATACTACATTGTTTGCCTTCTCAATGGGTAGGCGAGGAGAGGAGAGAAGAGAATTTGGAAATCAGCTTTTTGAATTTCAAAATTGTTTAATGTTAAAATACATGCTTTTTTTAAATTTAATCTGACCATAAAAAAAGCATTTGCAGATACCTGTAGAAACATAAACACACAAACACACAGGTGCAGACACAAACATAAGTACAAACATGAAGACGAATAGAAAGAAAAACAAACAGAAATGTGTTAGATACAAACAAATCTTTGATGGGTTTTGCTGGAACAAGCAATGTAAAGTTTTCCAAGTGGAAGACCAAAACCAGGATGGACACTTCCCAAGAGATTTGGGAAACAAATGTTTTTCAAATTCACTGTTCTCCTTTCAGTTACCCATTTTTGCCTGTCACTTTCTAACACTCTGCTGACTATTTGCATTTGGAATCACTGAACCCTGGTTCCATCCCTGCAGAGAAGGTTCTGAGCAGCTTCTGTAGGATTCTGCCTTCTTGGGCACTGGTTTGTTTTTTCTGTAGCAGCAGACTCATCCTGCCACCTGCCTCCGTAGCTGTGCCTACTGGACGTCCTCTCCCACCTCCTTCCTTTTTCTCTGAGATCAGTTGCCTTTTCTTTTTGGGTGACATGATTACCCCCTTTCAGCCGCTCCCTATCAGTTTTCCTCTGTCTTTTTTTTTCAACATTGCTCATTATCTTCCCCACACTCCCCAGCACTGACTAGCATGCAGTCATGGCTGCTGAAACTGAAAGAAGAAAAAGAGAAATAACCCCCAGACATCTCAGCTGTCAGGAGAGCCTATGGGGGATGGGAAAGGGGTGCTTATTTACTGAATCCTGACTGACCAGTGCCAGCTTCAGTTTAAAGACCGGGAGAGGCAAGGAAAGGCAGTAAATTTCCAGAATCATCTCACTTAAGGATTTAGGAAGAAATAGCTTGGCTGACTGTCCCATGAACTCCAATCGGACACATCTGGATAAGTTGAAAACATGCTGTTTTTCTTCTGTTTTGATTTCAGGGGGTCATTGCTTCTTCTTGGACTTTACCCCAGGAAGTACTTAGGATTCTCTGACTTCTCCCCCAGAACTGTAACTAGGGTGGGGTGACTAGGGCTCTGGATTTGGAGGCATCGATAATACTTGGGGTTTCTTAGCAATGTAGAAATGATAGAGCTAAGCACCTAGCTAGAAAAAAGAACTGATTAATATAAAACACTCAAGAGTCACAAATTTCAATCTGAAAGGGATCTTATAGGCCATCTATTCTAAACCTCTCATTATAAAGGTAAATCTGTGACCTAGAGAGGTTTTAACTTGCCAAAAGGTAGGAAGTAGCAGAGTGAGGATTTGAACTCAGGTCTGCTCACTTCAATTCTAGCACCAGGTACCAAATGGTGAGCTGGAACAATTTCTTTCCCTGCCCCCATTCTGTCCTACCCCATCTTCGTACCCGTCGACCACCTAGAGCCACAACTCTCCTCCCTCTTCTTTTTTTTTTAAGGAGGGCAAGGCAAGGCAATTGGGGTTAAGTGACTTGCCCAAGGTCACACGGCTAGTAAATGTGCCAAGTGTCTGAGGCCAGATTTGAACTCAGGTCCTCCAAGACTCCAGGGCTGGTGCTCTATTCACTTCAACACCTAGTCACCCTTCTCCTCCCTCTTCTGGGGAATGTACTTTTGCCAGTGGAATAGAGTAACTCTCTCCCTTCCTCAACCCAAGTCTGGCTTTGTGCCACTTACCTCAGGCAATTTGTGGTACTTGTATGAGGGGGAAAAAAAACCCTCCAAGTTAAAGCAGGGTCCTCACTTCCTCTGCATTTAATCTAGGCCCGAACAGCATGCAGATCCCCAAAGCTATCTGAGGCCCCACAGCAGACAGATGCACCCAACCCAACACAAGCAAAAATCAATGTAGTACAAACCAGTTTAGATGGGGGAGAAGGGCAACCCGGAAGCATTAGCTGTTTTGGCAGCTAAAGAGTCTTGTGGCCAGGAAAATTCATTTGGGAAAAATGGACTTCCAAAGATACTTGTGCAACAGGCAGCTAGGAGCTAGCAATGGTTGGTAAGGAAGCGGCAGATAAGGCATTTGTAGGGGAAAGTCCCAGATATGGAGTCAGTGGGCCTCAGTTTGAATTTTAAACCCGTCACCTTAAGCAGGGGCCTATTTCCTCTTCAGTAATATGAGGAAGATGGATCACCCGTAAGATTCCTTCCTGCTCAAAGTCCTGTGAATTCTATAATACTATAACATCTGCCAGGACAAAGCAGATGCTAATGACCCAATATTGCTTGCTGTTGACTCTCCCAGCTGCAAAGGGCACAAAGAGAACCTTAAATGGAACCTTTCTATACCATTTTATATTACTCTCCTTCACGTACTCTCTGTTCCAGCCAAACTGGCCCATTAGGTGCTCCCTACATATAAAATTACATCTCTCAACTCCATTTTTTGCAAATGTGATTCTTCCCCAATCCTGGCCAGAATGTACACTTTCCTTGACTCTAACTCAGAGAATCCTTACTTTCCTTCGAAGTATAGGTCAGTGCCACCTCCTTCATGAAGTCTTTTCTGATGGCCCTAGGAATCAGTGCTCCATACTCCTTGGAATTAACATGATGTATATCTCTGTCCCCAAGTAGAATGTAAGCTTCTTGAGGACAGGGGTCATTTTAGATTTTTTTTAATTTTTGTGCTTTTGGTAACCCCAGCATTTAGTGTCTTGTCCATACTGGATAGTTTATAAATGTTTGTTGAATTGAATTGAACTGAACAGAAATGAATAAGACCAACTCTAGCATGACCAAGATGGCCCCAGTAAGTCTTGGGACCCTCCATATACAGCCTTCTCTTTTTTTTTCTGTTTTTATTTTCAAAAATTAAAATGGTATTCTGTGTATTATCCCCTGCCCAGCCCTTTCCTCTCTTCCCTTCCCTATCACAACAGTATCTCCTCAACAGCAGGGAGCATATTTATTTTCTTCTATGCATGCAGACACCCATACAATGTTCTCTCAGTACAGTGGAGAGGATGAACTGATAATATAGCTCAAAACTCTTTGTAAAAGATAATATGGCATGATAAGAAAAACACTGAACTGGGAGCTCTGACTTTGCCACTAACTAGCTGGGTAAACACGAACAAGTCACACCTTGCCCCCTGTAGCTAAAATATTACGGTGAATAGGCCGCTGGACCTAGAGTCAGAAAGCTCCAAGTTCAAATCTGGACTCAGACACTTTCTAGCTGTGTGACTCTGGGTAAGTCACTTAACTTGTCTGCCTTAGTTTCCTCAATTATAAAATGGGGGATAGAGTAACAAAATCTAACTGACAGGAATGTTGTGAGGATCCCCTGAGATGATATTTTAAAATGCCTGGCACACAGTAGATACATAATAAATGCTTTTTCTTTCCTTCCTTATCTGGCCCTTGTTTTTCTCTATACAATTAGCAAGCTAGACTAGATGGCTATTGAGGTGTTCTCTTGGCTCTAGACCTATAATCCTGTAACTTTGCTTTCTTAGGAACTATCCCAACTCCTTTGTTTTAACGGAATTTATTTATTGGACCAAATGTTATGTAAAACAAATGGGCCAGAGTTGACTCTATATATAGATGAAGTAGGGGAGTGCCTCTCTGTTCCGATTTTAGAAGGTCACAAAAGGTCTCCTGACACTCTCCTGCCAAGGTGTCTGAAATTCCCAACATTCTTTTAGGTTAAGGTCCTCAGTCTCCAGAAGGCCTTTGCTAAAACACAGATGTCATCTGGGAGGGATAATGTGTTAAAAAACCTAGATTATTTTCAACAGGGTTCTTAATTTTTGTTTTTTTAAAATCATGGATCCCCATTGGCAGCTCCTGATTCATCGAATCACAGACTTAAAACTAGAAACAATATCAGAAGTTACTTAGTCCAGCTTGCTCTTTTTACTGAGGCCCAGGTAGGTTAAGTGAATTGCCTGATGTCACATAGGTAGTAAGTTACAGAGTTAAACAGAGGTAAACTCACCTCAGACTCCAGAGGCAGTATTCTTCTAACCTTGAGGAATCTCTCTGTTGGGCATATAGAAGTTGAAGTACTATACCCACTCCCTGTTCTGTACCTAACATGTGACTTGGACCAAGCTCCATCCTGGGAACTTGCTTCGAATACGGGGGTTCTTACCCCCATTTTGTGTCATGCGTCCTTCAGAGAGTCTGGTGAAACTTATGGACTCTTTCTTAGAATAACGTTGCTAAATGCATAAATATATATATATATATATATATGTAATATATATGTGATTACAAAAGAAAATAATTATGGTAAAATATCATTATCAAAATCATGCTTTTAAAGGTCACAGATTTCAAGTTAAGAATGCCTTGGATAGGGATGGCTAGGTGGTGCAGTGAATAGAGCACCAGCCCTGGAGTCAGGAGGACCTGAGTTCAAATCCAGCCTCAGACACTTAACATCAGCTGTATGACCTTGGGCAAGTTACTTAACCCCAATTGCTCTGCCTTCCCCCTCCAAAAAAAAAAAGAATGCCTCGGATAAAGTTACCTAATTTGGCCCTGAGTAATGGGACATAAGACAATGGGACATTAATAGAGATTGGCCACAAGGACAGATTTGGGCTAGCCCTTTAATGAGCAGGGTACCACAGAGCACTAACAGGAGGGAAGGGAGCATGGAAGATAAACTATGCTGATAACAATAGTCAACCACTAATGGAGGCTTAAATATCTTTCCCATTGAGGGACTTTTAATGTAGCTTATAAGTAGTAATTTGTGAGTAGTAGTAGCTACCCCACTGGGGACCTAACTGGTCGGTTCCAGTTGAGCAATGCTCCTTCCTTCTTTTCTTCCTTCTTTCCTTTCTTCCTTCCTTCCTTTTTCATTTCTTTCTTTCCTTCTTTCCTTCTTTCCTTCCTTGCTTCCTTCTTTCTCTCCCTCTGTCCGTATGGGGAATCATGTCCTTACATATGGGCACTATACCAAAAGGAATATAAATTTTAATCACTGAAACCTCGCAAGATATCTTGGGATTTGGGAGCTGGGGTTTGTTTTTTTCCTCTTCCCTACTTATTTTTTCTAACATTTAAAGAAAAATTGCAATAATTAATTCTTTTGGCCCATGTAGTTTCATTTATGATTTCTTGAAATAGAGTTTTGGAAAACCAATCTGTGATAAAGCCCATTAGGATTCAAATGGAGTTATTTGACCATGCCTTAAACCCCAATCACTCTAGCTCTCACTGATTGACCAGTAATAGGTCCCAACTCAAGCCTCCCTTGGTCATTGTTTGGGTTTTGATGGCTCAGAGTGAGTATAAAAAAACAATTCTTTCTCTTCTGGCCAGAAATCCCGAGGGTCTCTCAATTTTTTTGTTTTGTTTTGTTTTTTGAGTAGGCAAACTAGGCCATCTTTTGCCTTATTTCTTACCTACCCTTAAATCACTGAATGGGTGTTGCCTCAGACAAATTGAGACCTGTAAAAGATCTTGCCTTAAAAAAGCCAAGGTCTCCCACTTCATCAGGGGTCATCTCCAGTCATCCTGAACTATGTCTTGCTACTAGATGCAGATGACCCTGGAGGAAAGAGTGAGGCACAGCCCTGACTCACTTAAATTCAATTTACTTACAAGTCAAGACATCACCCTCCTAATGTCATTGGTCCTCTTTGAAAATGAAGAACAAACAATGTAGCTGAATAAATACAGCCAACAAAGAGCATAGCTGCTCTGCTTAGGACTGACAGGAATTTGTGAGGATCCAATTGAAATCAGATAATATAAATGTTTATTGACCAGTCAGCATAATGGTGTGACTCTCTCCAGTAATATTCACCAGCAAGGAAGCAAGCAAGAACAGATGAGGCAGATGGTAGAGGGCAGCTAGGTGGTGAAGTAGATAGAGCTCCAGGCCTAGAATCAAGAAGACCTGACTTCTAATCTGGCCTCATACACTTAATAACTGTGTGACCTCGGTTAAGTTGCTTAACCCTGTTTGCCTCAGTTTCCTCATCTGTAAAATGAGCTGGAGAAGGAAATGGCAAATCACCCCAGTATCTTCCTTAAGAAAACCCCAAATGGGGTCACAAAGAGTCAGACATGACTGAAACACCTGAACAACACCAACAAAAAGGTGGTAAATAGAAAATTTACTAAAGTTTAGCAGCAATAGGAGAAAAGCCAAGGGATTCAAGGGTAGAAGAGAATGCAGAGTTGAACTGACCAACCCTAGAATCAAGACTGTGAGAGGGAGAAAGCAAGGCAAGTGTGAGGTGATAGAATAGGAAAAAGAGGGGAGGGAAAACGATGAAAGGACTGAAAGTCAGAATCAGTTTAGGATGAATATGGCAGAAGGAGCTCCTGAAAGACAGAATCAGAGAGGAAATACTCAGACTTTAAGGTCACGAAGAGAGCATGGTTTTTGATGATGGTGAGAACCAAGATGGCGACCAATCCTGGAGACTACCTGGGGTATTGTTAAGGTTTAAGTCAGAGGAGGTGAGCAGGTGATGAACCCAGGGAAGGTTAAGGAGACATCAGTGTAAATATTAAAGTTTTTGGTCTGAGTCTAAGGATTTGGAATAAAGAAGAAAATGGACTATGAATCAGGTACTAAAGTCCTTGAGAAAGAAAGGAGAATAAATGACTTGAAGGAGATCACACCAGTGATATAAATGGGTGAAGTGAATCCCAAAGGAGAGGTCACACAGTGCTGGTGCCCAAAGGAAGGTCTGGAAGTGGGAGTGAGGAAGAAAGAGAGGTGCCACTAGAATACGGAAACCAGAGGATGACAAAATTTAGCAGATACGGTCAGCTCCATTTGGGGTTTTTCCGAAGTGCCACACACTCCCAGGGGTCGTGCCCCTAAGTTCTCTACTCAATCACTTAACAAGCATTTATTAAGCACCTATTACATACCAGACACTGTGCTAAGCACTGGAAATGTGTCTTTAACATATTTAATGATAACAAGTGTATAGTCCTATACTTGGAATACTAATAACAATAAACTATGTAAGTGGAGGCCACATAGTTGGATAATCATGAAAAAGACTAAGTGTGTGAGGGGACTGCAAGTTCAGTATGAATCAGAAATATGTAATAGCCAAAAAGTCCACAGGATCTTAGGCTACATTAACAATCAATCCATCAGCACCCTGCCTCCCCAACCAATCCTTCATAGCATAGAATTCTGATTGCTGCAATGTGTCTCCTCCTCTAGCAGCTGTTCTCTGCTCCCCTTCCCCCCCCAGCCTCCCACACCTCTGCCTCTCCAACAATGGTCAGTCCTTCCCATGCATGGAAAGCTCCTGGAACGTCAGGGTATGCCTTCTTCTCCTGGCAGCTGCAACCAGATGAGCAGCTCACCCCTGCCCCAGATCAGAAATTCCTCATTGACAGCTCTGATATCAAAGAATAAACCAACTCTTTCTCCTGGCCTTGTGTGTCTGGGGGCACAAAGAGAAGTAACACCCAGTACTGCACAGAGTGCAGCCAGGATTACAGTGTCTTCCAGAGGGAGCCAGATTTTAGTGAGTGCCAGGAGACAGAAAGAGTATGAGATGACAAGATCTAGGAAGAAAAGGAATTTGTGAACGATGAGGGCTTCCATAGGTCACAAAGACATGAAAGGACAGAAGAGGGTAAGGACAGAAAAGGGAAAGCTAAAGTGATAGGGATGAAAATACCAAGAAAGGTAGCAGGAGATACGGATTTCCCTGTAGACAGTGTCTGAATCTGAGAAAAGTAGAGCAGAAAGTAGAAGTTTGGGAGCCATATTATGGAGAAAGAGCCGGTTCTTCAGGAAGTCTACCATCTAGGGGCCCATGATGACTGGGGACAGTGGCTACTAATTCCATAGCTTGTCACTATACATAGGAAACAGGGATGTACTCATCTGATAAAAGCAGTTCTCTCCAGACATCCAGATCAGTAAATAACTGGTATTCAGGTATTTAAGTCTGTACTGATCTTACACCTATTACCAGCCTCATGGCCTCATCCAAAGATGCTGTAGGTATATAAGGAAAACCCAGAAGATAATCTGTACATGGAACAAATAATCAGTCCCTGGTTATCAAGTCCCATGAATGCAAGCCGTCTAGTGGGTACCCACAGGGCTTGGGGACCCTGCTAAATGTGTTTAGAACTCCATTGTCAGTATAACCCTTGGCCCAAAGCCCATTGACATGGGACATTCTCCTCATTGGTGGAGACAAAACATTCTTCCCTATGGGATGGAAAGGTGGAGTAATGGAGAGATCAGAGAGCTCAGGTCTTCTTCAGTTCCCTTTGGGGATTCATTAAGCTTTAATCTTTTTCAAGACCCTTCAATCATCAAGTTCCTTCAGGCACTTCTGGCTTCTAACTTCAAGAGAGAAGATGGAAGAGACCAATCCCACCATGGGTTTTTGAAGGAAAAGATTCTGGGAAGATATGAAAGGTGCTGGCAGTCTTCATCATGTTTCTACTCCCAGTTTGCTACTTCAAGGAGACTAAAGGGAGTTTCACCCTGGGTGAAATCCAGGACACTCTCTCTTGGTTGAACTGAGTTATCTTGATCCCAATGGGAGAGTTCCTTCATTATGTATTGTCTGGTATATATTCTCCTATGTATACCTTCCCTGATTTCAATTTTGCCAAGATTTGGATAAATGGGCTTCTTTGTTATTCATTGTGTTTATTCATTGTGGAGCTGGTATTTGATAGGAAAGGGGGCAAGCCTTGGATATAGAATTTAGAGTGTCCCTTTCCCCCCAAATGAAAAAGCAATCAGAAGTTAGATGAACCCCAATCATATTCCATAGATGAACAACATTTGAGGGAGCAAATAAATATATTTCAAGCCTGGTACCCTGTTTGTCTGAGTAGGACAGAGTAGCGGCCCTTCTGACCACAACCTCCCTTTTCCCTTCCTGGTCAAAAAAAAAACAAAAAAAACCAATCCCTTGGAGAAGGATGGGGGGAGAAGAGACTAGAGATATCTATCTAATCTCCCTTCAAGCTACATCACAAAGCATTCTCCTTGCCACTGGTGGACCCCTCTCTATACTTTGGGTCTTCTGCTGCATCTGCTTATCTCTTTCATTCAGGTCTTTCAATGTCTCTTACTCCTGAGTCTCAAAGCTCAGGATGACTTACGGTCCTTAGATGTCAGTCACAGCAGACAACGATTTTCCATATTTCCTGCTGCACTTCCCCCCTCTCCCCATACCTGCCCTCTGTTCAAACAAAGTTAATTAACTCATCACCTGTAATCATGCTTTGCACATTCTCACCTCCCTGATTTGACATACATCATCTGCCCCTCTGGAATGTCCCCCCATTCTCCTTTTCCTACCCAAATTGATCCTTCTGTTAAAGCCCAGTTTCAGTCCCATCTTAGTAAACCCCCTCTGAACCCAAACACCTCAAACTAGTGTTAGTTTCTTCTTCTTTCTATGCAACTATTGGAAATAGCCATCATCGGGGCAGCTAGGTGGTACAGTGAATACAGCACCAAACCTGGAGTCAGGAGGACCTGAGTTCAAATCCAGACTCAGACACTTGTCATGTGACCTTGGGCAAGTCACTTAACCCCAATTGCCCTGCATTTCCCCTTGCAAAAAAAAAAAAAAGAAATAGCCATCATTTCACGTATATAAAACTTATCACTCAACTACCTTTTATGTTCATAAAAGAAAGGTGTAGTCTCTTGGGTCTTCTTGTATATATACCTTTGGTGTCTTACTGAAGACATCACAAAGAGTAGAGACATTGATGTTTGTCCTGAAATTAAGTAAGTGAGATGCGTTCTCTTATTAGTATAACAGCGATAAATCAGAACTTGATGCAAAATACATTTGCTATTTGTCACGACAGAGATATGTTTGGAAATGGCATGGATTAAAAAAAAAAAAACCTTACCAGGGGTGGCTAGATAGTGCAGTGAATAGAGCACCCGGCCTAGAGTCAGGAGGACCTGAGTTCAAGTCTGACCTCAGATACTTAACACAAAACTAGCTGTGTGGCCTTGGGCAAGTCACTTAACCCAATTGCCCTCCAAAAAGCAACAATAAAAAAAAAAAAGGAAATGGCATGGGTCAGAAAAACGGGAGTTCAAATCCAGTTTCCATGCTTAGTAGTCAGTCACTTCCCCATTGTTTGCCTCAGTTTCCTCATTTGTAAAGTGGGGTAAGAATAGCCTCTACCTCTTAGGGTGGTTGTGAGTATCAAATAACAGAGTAGCTGTAAAACACTTAGCATAGCACAGGGCAATAGTGAGCACGAGATACAATATTAGTATTGTCTTGTCCAAATGCTCTTGCTCAATATGGAGGGAGAAAAGTGATTTGGGAGCAACTATATGAATGCAGGAAAGGGTAGTGGGTACCACCCTCACCCCAGTAGTTTATCAGGGCAATCTGCACGGCCCCCAGGGGGAATTTTCCCACCTTAACTGGAACATTAAGCAGGCCTAATTGCTGAGGCAGAAACAAAACTGTTATTTGAAGAAAAAAAAAACCAGACTTGACTTAAGAGCTTTTGTCAGGTGGGCAAGAATATGAACCTGCAGAGACAGCGAGGTAGCAAAGTAGATAGAACACTAGGCCTTGACCTGAGTTCAAATCTAGCTTCACTAGCTGTGCAATCCTGGGAATGTTACTTATCCTCTGTTTCCCTAATTTCTTCCCATGTAAAATGAGGGTAATGATAGTACCCACCCCTAAGGGTTTTGTGAGGGTCAAATGAGACACTATTTATCAAGTGTTCAGCAGTGCCTGACATATAGTAGGCTCATGCATATCTACTTCTCCTTCTCACAAGGAGATAGCCCTGGGCTATTTCACAAAAGAGGCATGACCACTCCCTTGTGGGGCAATGACCAGAGAGTAGCTACAATTCAGTAGAGAACCAACATATGGCAGCAGATCAGAGAAGATGGCCCAGCAGATGGACAGAAGCAGATGCAGCTCAGTGGAGAAAGCAGCTTACAGATTAGTGGAGAAATTAGAACACAAAATTGCATCACCAAACTAACAGATAATATTAGACATTATTGGGAGAGAAAGCAAGTGTCAGATTCAGAGGCAAAAAAGAATTCCATCTGTACTCGATATCTAGGAGCATGAGTTGTACAGGTTAGTTGAGTTCTCTGGCTACATATGTTCCCTATGTGTATTCCCATTCCCACCTGTGGAACTTGTGAAAGAGTGTTCCATTGCGTGAAGGGAGGATGCATAGTGTTTCCTTATTATTTAACTTGCTATTTTGTTTTAATTTAATGTTTTCTGCATTGAATTAATGTGTTCCTTGCTTTAGTCTGGTAAAAGAAAAACTTCGATGGGGGCTCATCGACTGTAGTTTTGAGCCATAATAACCCAAAGCCTTCTTTGACACTACGTACTGATTTCAGGAACAAAATTCGAAGTGACCATGGACAATGTGCAAAGGTAAAGACTTGCTCAGTGTTATTATAAGGTTAACCAGCCTCCTGGTTTTTCGTTCAATTCTCTTTCTACTATACTACATCATCATACCCCCACAGTCCTCCAATATGCTAGATTCAGAAGTTCAAGGGGTTCCTTTTTTTTCCCTTGCTTTTTCCATTGAAATTATTTTCCTCCTCACACGTTTCCTGCAAATTAATAATAGTCTTGTTTATGCTTGAATTTTCCTGTCCATGGAAAGGATAAATCCTGGATGCCAACAGTTATTTCCTGACAGTTTAGGGAATATGTAGTGGAAACAATAGACTAATCCCCCCACCCTCAGGCAAGTTGGGCTAGTTTTTCCTTATGAGGTATTGAAACCATCCTCAGGACTTGATGGGATCAGGGGACTGAATGCTCAAAACAGCCATGAGCTGCACTAGACTCTCTTTGATGTCTGAATGAGAAGGGAGCCTTCCTCAACTCAGGGTATCTTCAATGCATATTCTCCTTCTATGGTGAAATCAATCTCTTTGTTAACTGTTGAATGACATATGAGTGTCTCATCCTGTCCCAATTACAAACATGAGCCACCAGACGACTGGCCTAAGTCAAGCCTTGTCCAGAACAAAACCCTTGGTTGTAGTTAGTTTCAGAAACTGAACTGACTGTGCAGTGGATGGGTAGATTCCGTCCCTTGAAAATGTATATGGACCCTGTCAAAGGACAGCTTATCCCTCTGGATATCTGGGGTCAAATCACAGATTCCCTTTCATTTTAATCTACTTGGCATTGTTTCCTTCTTTCTTTATGAGTGAACCAAACTACAGGATTTCCTGAAGATTTTGCATCCATCCTCCCAGACCATGATTTTCCTGGCACCATTCTCATCTCTCCCTTCGTTACTGATCCTACTTCTCCCCTATCCCCTGTTGCCCTGGTTACTAACTGCAAAAAGAATAAAGTTAAGTCAATAAACAATTTGCATGTGTAGAAGTGAAGAGAGAGACATAGAAGTCTGCTGCTACAGAATCAGGATTGAGATTTGGGGACTGCCTTGTCCAGAGGAGCAATAACCATGAACCATGGCAGGATAAAAACTCTTGGGAAACTCTGGTGATTCCCAAGCATCAGAATAATCCACATTCCCAATGGTGATAAAGAGAAGGAAAGCTGGATGTGACAGGTCTAAGAGAATAGAACTTGAGATGGGAACTAAAAATGAAAGAGATGAGACCCAGAGACTCCAGTGTCAGAATGTGAACAGGGATTCTCGAGGGGACTAAAGAGGCTGGCATCATTGACAGGACAAGGGAAAGAGTCATGATGGTCACTTATTAAATACTACATAATAGGCAGTATGTGGCCTCCAAGAGACATAAAGAAAAAAACAATAGTGGCAATCACCACCAATCTTTGCCCTCAAGGAACTTATATAGGGGTTGGGGGTGGAGAGATCTATGTCAAGGGAATTGTACACAAAATAGATAAAATAAATAAATGAAAAGAGATTTCCAGGGGGAGGGCATAAGGAACTGGAAGGATTTTGAAAGGTTTCCTGCAGGAAGTAACATGAACTGAGTTGGGGGTTTTTTGTTTTTATTTTTGAGGGGGTAAGGCAAGTCAATTGGGGTTACATGACTTGCCCAAGGTCACACAGCTAGTAAGTGTCAAGTGTCTGGGGTCAAATTTGAACTCAGGTCCTCCTGACTCCAGGGTCAGTGCTCTATTCACTGCGCCACCTAGCTGCCCCAATTAGCTAAGTTTTGAATGAAGCTATGAGGAGCAATGGATAGAGCTCATGGCCTGGACCCATGAGGACTTCATTTCAAACCCGCCTCAGATACTTACTAACTGTGTGACCCTGGGTATGTCACTTAATCCTGTTTGCTTCAGTTTCCTCATCTGTAAAATGAGCTTGAGAAGGAAATGACAAACCACTCCAGTATCTTTGCCAAGAAAACCCAAAATAGGGTCACGAAGAATCAGACCTGACTGAAAAAACAAAGAATTGACAAATTTTAGAGCACAGGTGGAGTTGCCAATGGCCTGATATTGGCTCTACTTGGGTGAGTATTTTATCATAGAAGCCAGATGTATTCTCAGTAACTGGTGTGACTGATTTTTTTTTTTTTTTTTGCTTTAGCTAACTACACAGGTAGCATCAGAACTAGGAAAGACTGAGTAGTACCATAAGATTGCATCGATTTAGATCACAGAATTATATACTTAGAAGTGGGATGAAATTCTGAGGCCATCTATTCCAATCTCCTAAATTGACAAATTAGTTCACTGAGACCCAGGATGGTTAAATCACTTGTCCAAGGTCACACAGCTAATAAATATCAGAAGTGAGACTGAACCCAAATCGGTGCTCTTTCTATTAGACCAGGTTGCTTTATACAGTAAGACTCAAGCTCTGGTTACCATCCAGGGCAAGAAATAGGATATCCAGCATCACCTAAACCAGACTCTAAAAGCTAAAGATGGGCTCAAGAGAGAGAGCTGTGTTCTAACCAGTTAAAGCAAGCTGTGAGTTTTCTACAGAAGTAGGACCTCTGGAAAGACAGCACTCAGGCTCCCAGAAAAGCTGCTGTTTCCAAACACCTCCCCTCTTCCCAGCCTTTTTTTCTCTCCTGAGGCCCACCCCTCTGAGGGGTCTCAATTGTGGGATCCTAGCTCTCAATGTAGAGGAGTGAGTCACACTCATATGCAGAAGTTGGTACAGAGAACGTCATCCTGCAGCCCCAGAGAGGAACAGGGAGGGAGGCATAAGGGTTTGGGGTGGGAAGGTAGGGGAAGCTCACAGTAAAACAGCATCCTCTGTGACTCAGAGAACCTTGCTGTTTACCAGCAGGGAAATAACCCAATGAAACCCTCCCAGTTTTAAATCTCCCTAGTTCCTACAACTTCATGAAGTTCAACTGTATTTTTTTTTTATGGACAGGAAAACATGGGCAAAGCAAAAAAAGGCCAAATGCCTACAAATTTCTACCTTGACCCCCCTCTCCAAGTCCTACCTTATATATGAAGCCAAACTGATCTATGTACTGTTCTCCAAACACAGTACTCCATCTCCAAGTCTTTGAACAGACAACATGTCTGCTACTTCTGGAATGCATTCCTTCTTCATCTCCATCTCTTAGAATCTCTACCCCCTTCAAGGTTAAGCTCAAATGTTACATACTACACAAGACCTTTCCAGATCCTCACAATTGTTAGCACCCTCTTAGCCTAACTTATTATGTATTTATGCTATAGTGACTTATCTGTGTACATTGTTTAACCCTAGTAATATATAAAGTCCTTAGGTCAGAAGAAGCAATAGAAGGACACTCTCAAGGTCTCTCTGAAGAACTTTGGAATCAATAGTGAGACAGGGGAGATACTGGCACAGGAACTCCCCGTATGGAATACACTCTTCAAAGAAGGCTTTGTGCTCTACAAAGCAAAATTGCAGTAGCTCAAGAGAAATGTGAGAAAGAGACATCTCCGCTCCAAATGTTCATATGGACTATTTGTGCCTGACCTGTGGTAGAGCCTCCCAAGCTCATATCCGTTTGATCAGCCACAGTGGAACATGCTGTACCTTGACCCCAACAGGGTGGTGTCATTTTGATCCTGTTGACAACCAACATAAACTCCTTAAGGGTAAATACTGTTTCTTTTTTTGTCTTTGTATACCCAATGGCAAGAAGTATCTGGGACACAAATGGCATTTAATAGATGATTGCTGAATGAATAAATGAATGAGCATAGTATAATTAAAAGAATGTAACTGGGCTGAATTGACCTATAAGGACTATTTTGTGGAGAAAGCTCAGAGTTGACATTCCTGGTCCTGGGTGACCAAGTGAAAATGGGGACCTGCTTCCAACCATGTGGTGACCTAGCAGTGCAAGAAATTTGGCATTTGAGTATAATATGGCAAAACCTGAATGGTCTCTTCTCCCATTCTCCCATATTTGCCCCATGACAATGTAGGGGAACAGCAGTATCAGTTAAAAGAAGAGATTCTCCTCTATTCAACATTCCACATGGTATCATATAACTCCTAGACTGAGAGGTGAGGGGTGGGGAAGTGGCCTTCTCCACTCCAGCATCATGGCAACCTCTCCTATGTATTAACTAGAGCAGAGGGACTCAATTAGATGGGCTTTGGTCTGGTCCCCTGACCATCTTTTCTGCTTTTGCATTTGTCCTTTCCTGATTTTAGATGAGAGAACATTTAGCCTGAGAGTGATGTGTCTGGGCTTGAAGGAGACGACTTTGTAAGTTCCAGATGTCAGGAGTATCTGAGTCCTATCAGGTCAAAGTTGAATGGTATCAGGGCAACTATTCCAGGCCTCTTGAAAAAGACTACTACAAAAAAAGAGATCTGGCCCAAGCCTGGCCATTTTACCAGCAGACACATACTAGGGATTGTTTAGAGTGGTTTTCAACCTTAATGCCACAACCCCTTAATACAGTTCCTCATATTGTGGTGACCCCCAACCATAAAATTATGTTCATTGCTACTTCATAACTGTAAATTTGCTACTGTTATGAATCGTAATGTAAATATCTGATATGCAGGATGTATTTTCATTGTTACAAATTGAAAATAACCCACAGGTTGAGAGCCACTGGTTTAGACAGTGCAGAGCTGATGCAAAATATTCAGTGCCTAATCAGCAATCTCACAAATGGATTTATATTCTGATGTCCTTTAAGGATCAGCCTCTTAAAAGTCTGTAATAGTAAGCTAAGTTGTTATTGCTGTTAAGTTGTTTCAATTGTTACTAAGTCTCCTGTGAACCCATTTGGGATTTTCTTGGCAAAGATACTGGGGTAGTTTGCCATTTCCTTCTCCAGCTCACTTTACAGATGAGAAAACTAAGACAAACAGGGTTATGTGATTTACCTAGAGTCACACAACTAGTAAGTGTCTGAGACTGGATTTGAACTCAGGTCTTCCTGGCTCCAGGCCTAGGGCTCTATCTACTGTGCCACCTCACTGCCCAGTAAGCTAAGTTATTGAATCCCATTTTGTTGTTCAATGCTCATTGTGAGTCTTTAGACTTAGCATTTCTTTTTTGTATAAAAATAAATTACCTGTCCCATATCTGATTCATATTGTTCATTGAGTAGCTTTTTACTTCCTCCTTCTGAGGAAACTGAGACATAAGTAAAACTATGCTGGGTGAAGGTTTAAGAGTCATTGAGTGGAAAAGAGGGGAGCCCCACCCTTTGAATTAATTAGGTCAAGGGTTCATATCTTGGGATTCATGACATTTTCAAAAAACTATTTTGATAATTATATTTCAATATAATTGGTTTCCTTTATACTCCTACTTTTATAAATTTAATAACATTATTCTGAGGAGTCCATAAGCTTTACTCAACTGCAAAGAGGATTCTCAACCCAAAAAGTTAAGAACCACTGCATTAGAGGCAGGCTTTCCAGGATTTAACTTAATATAAATCACATACACACCTAGGCATGGACCAGGGAGTGGGCATATTATCTTAGCCCTTGTGTAGTCAGCAGAAGTTTGTAAAGGTTAGAAGAGTACTGACTTGAGTTCAAATACAAATTCTTTAACTTACCACCTATGTAGTACTGAGCAAGTTACTTAATGATCTTGGGCCTCAGTTTCCTCATCTGTAGAAAGAGGGAACCGGATGAGATAGCCTCTGAGGTCCCTTCCAGCTTTAAACCTATAATCCTGTAAATCAGGGTACCTGTCATCAAAACATTCTCCTTACCCATCACCCTACCCTACCCCCCATCCTCTTTCTAAGATTTCCATCTGAGAATAAAGCCCAGAACAAGGTACTGGATGGGATTAGTATCAAGGAAGGTATGTACAACCTTAACATCTATCCATGTCTCCTACTACACAGGCATATAGTTATTAACATCTATTCAGACCTGACCCTAGCCAAGAACGGATTGATTGGTCCTCACCAGCCTGACCTGACTCTTTGGCCACAGTGATCAACACTGCCAGATATTCTCTCTAGCTCTCTTTCTCTCTCTCTCTCTCTCTCTCTCTCTCTCTCTCTCTCTCTGTCTCTCTGTCTCTCTGTCTCTCTGTCTCTCTGTCTCTCTCTCTCACACACACACACACACACACACACACACACAGAGTAAGAGACCAGCATCTGTCAAATCATGGAAAGGAAAGGGCATCCAGTGAATCAGAGCACACCAACAAAGGAACTTTCAAGTCAGGAGGCAAGTTGGAGCAGTTTCCCAGGGCTCTAGAGCAAAGCCGTCAGGTTAAAGATGGTACCAGGAAGAATGGAGGGAATTTGTCAAAGGATAGTACTGTCATCAGGGACACCAGGCCAGCTATATTTTTTTCCATCTTGGAGTTAAGTTTTTGCTTCTTGGAAACTTCTATATTGCTAACTAAGCAAACTGTTTCCCAGTGCAGCCAACACAAACTTAGCTCACTCCTGGTGTAGACCTGACTCTGACCTAGGGTTGGCCCAGATTCATCTCAGATGAGTCCTAGTTAATAGATGTCAGGAACCCCTCCTTTCATAGCCCAAACTTGCTGATGGGAGCAATCTGCCATGCAGTTTGCAAGTAACTACTAGAACCAAGCCCTAATTGAATACAGAGGAGAAGAGAGAAGGGATGACCCAGAGTTCCAGTCAGCCCTGGACTGAAATCTCTCCACTCATGTGAAGGGAAGGCTGGTAACTTCCCCAGACCATCCCAGACCACTGACCAGATATCTAGTGTAAAGAGGCAGCAGGGGGTGAGAGGGACCTGTCTCACATCCACAAGAGGGATCTTGATGACTTGATTTAGCTATCTAGATGGTAGAGTTGGGCAAAGACCTCCTATCTGAGGGACTGCCATAGTGGGGCTTAGGACCAATCAGATTTAGATAAGGTCCACAAAGCCTTCCTTTGAAGTCTATCTTTGCCTAAGCTGACAGCTGCTGTTGTTTTGCTTAGCTCAACTAGCTGTAAGTGTTACACATAGCTTTTGGGACTACCCCTTCCAGCAGGGTGCTTACTTTGGGTGAATTCCCACCACATAGCTTAAAATGGAGTTTGGATTCCTAGCTATCTAGGAAGATTTAAGTACAAACCTGCCCTGCAATACGATGCCATTGAGTAAATCTTTCAAAGCTCCTCTCTGTCTATGGAAAGTATAAGCTTGAGGAAACCAGAATACACTCTTGGGGTTGCATGTAGACCAATGAAATCATAGCTGACAAAGACTTCTCCCTCCTTCCTCCAAGACAACTTTTCTGCCTTACTGAAGCACCTCAGCATATGTAATCTACATGGAACAAAAAGCTTGTTGGCAGGAGATAAAAGGCTATCCAACCCACCCATGGGCCCCACCTTCCCATCTGCAATGGAGAGTACTGCTGGATTTCAGCCCAGTGCAAGGGGCCCTAGTATCCTATGGAAAGCAGACCCAGGACCACATGGCTGATATATATCCTTGTGTACCAGGACATTAGGAGAAATGAACAGAGACCAGCAAGATGATGGTAGGGATAGTACCAGATTCTTAATCTCTAGTGTCACAACTATGATTTAATACTGTTTATGTCACTTACGATAAGTCCTTCTCCCAATCTCTCCCAAGGACCATATTCACATGTAATAGCTCTAAAGGAAAAGGAATGGAACTCTATACAGACACACATGCTTGGAATAAACTTTTTTTCCCAGTTTTTCCATCCATACATGGAAGCTAGGGAAATCAGTTTAGGGTAAAAGTTCATTTATATAATGTTGCAGAGAACAATAGAGTAGACAGAGGAATTTCAGTAAATTCAGTGATGAAGGAGGCATTGTCTAAGGTATGACCACTCTTGTGGGTGGCAGAGGTAGGTTAGAGAGGTAGGTTGAGGTTGAGGACCTAGGAGGCTCCAAGGAGGACAGAGGATTGGGATTGAAAGGAAGATGGTAAGTTAAAGACTGAGTTTATTGGGGAAGAGGAAAAATTACCTGGAAGTCCACAGATGGAAGTAATAAGAATCCAGCCAGGACAGAATAAAGAAGGAAAAGATAGTGGTTATTGACTGACTATTGCAGAGGGAGGGTCTGAAAGTATAGGAAAGGAGTAAATCAACTCTGCCTTCTGGCCTCCTGAATCAAGGGATTTGAAGGAAGGAGTAGCTAGGCTTAAAGTTAGGAGATCTGATGTCATTTGGAAAAAACTAGTTTTCAATGAATATCAGAATATGGAAAGAATGTAAAAGGAAGAGATCTAGGTTAAAAGGAAGTCAGTTAAGGGTAGAGGAAATTCCAGAGAGTACAGGGGAAAGGGGAGATTAAAGTGGGATGGAGGCCGAGGACAACTAGGGCAGAGCAGGTTAGGAACAACAATAGAGGGAGAAATAGCAGGGGAAAGGGTTTTCATCTAGGCAGAAGACAAGTCTAAACCTCAGGGATGAGAGGAGCAGGAGATAGGAATTTGCTAGCTGTGATGCATGGGCAATAAATAGAGACCATGAATCAGCCACAAGGTTCTAATTAGAATGGTATGCTAATAGCTCGGAAGATCCTGATTCTGAGATGGAGCTCCCTAAAATGATTATGGTATATGTAAAGGGAGAGGGGAGATTATTTGTTTGATATAAAACAGTGTCCAATGCTAACATCCCAATCAACAAACATGATCAAGTTCTTATTCTGTGCTGGGTGCCAGGTTTTATCCTAAAGGAGAACCAGTAAGAGATGTGAAACCCTGTCCATCCCTGAACTCGGAGAGTTCATGAAGGTGCAAAGCAGGAAGTGACTGGCATGTGCTGCCTTCACCACCAACCCCTTGCTGATCCTAGGCTTTGGGGGGAGGGGGGAGAGGGAGGTGAGTCCTCAGAGCAGGCAGTAAGATGGAGTCAGTGTGCCCTAGTAGAAAGGTCACCCTGGGAGAATACACTGCTAAAGAATTTCAAATACTACCACTTCTTTCTCGATTTGGTGCCCTAGAAAAAAAAAAGACTTAATCACCCTCACACTAATTAGTTACAGCTCTAGGTGAGGAGGCATCTGAGAAACACAGATATTTCTCAGGGAAACAACCCAGGGAAAGGTGAAGCATCAGGTAACTTCCAGTCTATGAGGGCAGGATGAGCTCACCTCACCTGCCAGATGTCAGGGCCTGGGGTTCACCTCTGCTAGTGTGTTTTTATTTTTTTCTAGTTTTGGCAGGAGAGGAAATCAGGGTTAAGTGACTTGCCCAGGGTCACACAGCTAGGCTGGATTGAAATTTGAAATCCTCCTGACTCCAGGGCCAGTGCTCTAACTACTGTACCACCTAGCTACCCCCACCCCTGCTAGTCTACCTCTGGGCAGCAGATATAAACAATGTCTCACAAAAGAGCAAAAAAGCAATGAAAGTGAAAACAAGCCTGAAGATTGTAAGACAGAGAACCAGAAGCAACTGTAAACATTATTTAGGACCGGGGCAGCTAGGTAGCACAGTGAATAGAGCACCAGCCTTGGAGTCAGGAGGACTTGAGCTCAAATTTAGCCCCAGACACTTGACACACTTACTAGCCATGTGACCTTGGGCAAGTCACTTAACCCCAATTGCCCTGCCTTCTTCCCCTCCAAAAAAGACCCAAAAGACCCAAAAACATTAGGACCAAACAGAATTTGCCCAGATTACACAGGCATTAAGTGAGAGCCTATATGTGTTTAAGCATATCAGTGTCCAGGTATTTCACTGGATAGCAGAAAAACTCTGGAACATACCTGTGGACTCCCTTTGATATTCCACACCTGGGAAAGATGTTTCTGTACCATCAAAGAGTAAACCTCATTAACTTTATTCACCACCACATTCTCCAGTCTAAAGTCAATTACTAGAGATTTTCAGTTGTCACAATGACAGATTTCTATTTTGCTGTTGTTATAATTTAAAATGAACAAGTATGTATGAGTTTTGCAAAGAGTGATTAATTCTAGACTTCCCTTTAAAAGTTATCAGTATTATTTGTAATCTATGTAAGTCTGAAAGGAGATCTAGGTTTGAAGACCTGACTCTGTTTCTGTTCATCTTTATTAAATGCCCTCAGCAGTAGGGTTACAAAGAAAAAATAATGAAATGGCCCCTGCCTTCAGGGAGTTTACAATCTGTGACAGAACATGTCTGCATATTGGTAAATGCAAAGTAATTACAAGGTAATTTGGGGAGGTGAAGAGGTACTAACTGCTCTCATATAGGAGAAGATTCTTGACTTGAGTTTTAAAGGAAATCAAGGATACCAAGAGATGGAAATGGGGAACAGATGTATTGTAGAGTAGGAGGACATCTGTCCAATGACAAAGAGATGGAGGGCAGCTGGGTTGTACAGTGGATAGAGCCCCAGTCCTGGTGTTTAAGAGACTCATCTTCCTGAGTTCAAATCTGACCTCAGACTGTGTGATTCTAGGCAAGTCATTTAACCCTGTTTGCCTCAGTTTCCTCATCTGTAAAATGAGCTGGAGAAGGAAACGGCAAAGCACTTTAGTATCTTTGCCAAGAAAACCCTAAAGGGGTTTAGGACATGACAGAAATGACCGAATAACACAGAATGCATGTATCAGGAACACTGAGAAGGTTGATTTGGCTAGATCACAAAGTATATAAAGGGGAAAAACATTTGTATAATAAGGCTAGAAAGTTGGAGCCAGGTTAGGAGAGGCTTTAAGTGTCCAAAAGAGTTTGTATTTGTTCCTAGAGGTAATAGGAAGTCACTGAAACTCAGTGAGCAGAGAAGTATCATGATCATACGTAGACTTTAGAAATAACACTTTGCGGAGCAGCTAGGTGGTGCAGTGAATAGAGCACTGGCCCTGGAGACAGAAGGACCTGAGTTCAAATCTGGCCTCAGACATTTACAAAATTAGCTGTATGACCTTGGGCAAGTCACTTAACCCCAATTGTCCTACCTTCTCCCCTCTCCAAAAAGCAATAAAAAAAAAATGAAGAAAATAAAAGAAATATCATTTTGGCATATGTATGAGTGAATGAATGAATGTGAGTAAAGGACTTACTGTATTTAATGCTGGGTATACAAATAAAAAAAAACAGTCCCTGCCCTCAAGGAGCTTCTATTCTAGTAAGAGAATATGACATAAATAAAGAGTTATAACCAGGAAGTGGTATTTTGAACTGGGAGGCCACAGGGATGGTAAATGGAGTCATAGAGCAACTGATAGACATTTCCCTTCTAGGAAAAGCTATGTTGGTCTGATTACTGTTCCCAGAGCCAGAACTAGAGGTAGAAAAAGGAGGTGGGGATGGTCATCATGGTAAGAAGATAGCCAGAAAGCAGCCAGAGTCTGAGGCCTACTAGATATGTTGAACTTAACATATTTAGTATTTGGAAGATGGGTCAGAGAGGGGAGAGACTTGAGGCATGGGACCAATTAGGAGACTATTATAATAATTCATGTGAAAGAAGATGGGGATCTGAACTACGGTGAATATAGTGTCATTGGGACAGTTAGGTGGTACAGTGGATAGAGTGCCAGGGCCTTGAATGAGGAAGGCCTGAGTTCGAATGCACCCTCGGACACTTAGTAGTCATATGACCCTAAGCAAGTCACTTCTCCCTATATGCCACAGTTTCCTCATCTATAAAATGAACTGAATAAGGAAATGGCAAATCACTCCATATCTTTGCCAAGAAAACCCCCAAAATGGGATCACAAAGAGCTGGACATGACTGAAATGACTAAACAACAACAAAAAAAGTATCAGTGAGTAAAGAGAAGGGGATGGATACAAGAGATGTGAGAGTAGAGTTCACAAAGAAAGATTTGGATCATGGGGTTCATAGAGTAGAGTTTACATTGAAAGATTTGTCCCAGAGAAGATCGACCAGACCAGGGTATGAGGCTACTGGGATGAGTGGAAGTGAGGTTGGTGAATGGGCAAGAGATCAGAAGACAAAAGCTAGATTGCTTGTAACATCACAGATGCTTTGTTTGTTTGGACATCTTATGCTGCTTTGGCTTAATCTCAGTATCTTATTCCTCATCTGTAAAATGGAGCACTGGGCAATGAGCTAGCTCCCCAGTGGGAGTGGCTTGGGAAATTAATGATTGCTTGTTGAGTTCTCTGAGGGCAAGGGATAAAAAGCATGCTGGTGAGGCTCATTATTCAGTGAAAACAAAGACCAAAGACAGATGAGATCATGGCTGCTTGGACAGCAGCATCGTGCCTCTGAAGATGGAAAGAAAACTTCCAGATGGATGGACAGGTGGAGTCAGAACATCTTGGTCCTTCGTCAGGACAGGGAACTTGAATCAGAGGCCATCCACTAAAACAAGCGACATTGTACCCTACACAACTTGTCCCTCCTTGATCTCCCATCTCCCATTTCTTACACTTACTGTCTAGCTTCCACCTTCCTTGCCTGTGAATGTGCTAACACTTGGAAAAAATTCTGTGCTTCCATATTCAGGAGAGAGGGAGAGATTTTTATAACCATCATATTACCGTGTCATTTGCTGAAACAGTTTCCTGGGTCAAGCTAGTGATGGGAAGAAGGGGAACTGAGATACTCCTCATGTTACAAACTCCCAGGGGCCTTACTAGAAGGGAAGATGAGGGGTATTCCTAGCTCTGACCCGAGAAGGAAAGTACCAAGAGGGCCAGAAGAAGAAATGGGGATTTCTACAAGGTTTGTCCCAACTGGTCAAAGCCAGATGAAATTGTCTGGTCTGAGGATTTAGATTATAGGGGCTTTAACCTGGGGTTTCAAAAAATATTTTGATAAATTGTATTTCAATGTAATTGTTTTCCCAAAGTAGCACTTTCTCTTGATGTTTCAGTTCTTTTGTTAGGAAGACTTTGGTAGCTCTGAGACTGAAGTTAACAAGAATACATAAAGATGAGGTTAGCTATGTAAAACATTTGTTCATTTGTTCATTTCATAAGTATTTATTACACACCTACTTTGTGCAGGGCATTGTGCCAAGTACTAAAGTGATAAAAAAAAAAAAACCAACTTTTTGGTCTTTGCCTTTAAGAGGGTAATGGTGCAGGCTGGGTGCAGTGGGAGACACTTGTAATCCCTGCTACCAGGAAGGCTGAGGCTGGCAGATATTAAACTCAGGGCTCTAGACTTCACTAGGTCTAAATTAATCAGATGTATGCACTAAGATCAGTATTAATATGGCAAACTCCTAAGAGCAGACAGAAAGGGGGCCACTAGATTGTGTAAAGAGGGGCAAACTGGCCCAAGTTAGAAATGGAAGTCAAAGCTTCCTTGCTAATCAGGGTGGGATTGGGGCAGTAAAGAGCTCCTGCACTTGTAAGGTAGGCAAGACAGGGAGACCCAGGCTGGCTGGCTGGCGCTCTCTCTCGCTCTCTCTTTTCTCTCTCTCTCATTCTTTTTCTTTCTCTCTCTCTCTACATATATATGTAAATATACACATATACATATATATAAAAACATGTACATAATA
>CM053590.1:133698109-133767481 GCA_028646515.1 Pseudochirops corinnae
TGGGTATTTTGGGGTGGCTATGTGAGAGCTGCGATATGTTGCTGCTGCTACGCCGCCATCTTGGCTCCACCCCCCTCCAATTCTTTTCCACCACAAAAAGAGTTGCTATAACTATTTTTGTACATATAGGTCCCCATGGCAGTGATGCTTATGTGTGTCCTAAGGATTCCCAGGACATACTATCCACACTGTCACTTCATCCTAAAGCCATCCGGACCTTTCCATCTGGCCAGAAGTAAAACTTTGTCCTATATGTGTTTTCCCCCCAATTAGAGTGTGAACTCTTTGAGAACAGGAATTATCTTCTTTTTCTATTTGTATCTTCAGCACTTACACATAATAAACATTTAATAAATGATTTTTCATTCCTTCATTCATGTTATTTAAAAAGCAGCAGAAAACACACCCCTACCTCCCTCCTTCCAAAGTATTCCTTCAAAGTTTGCAACAGAATACAAAATTTCAATGTTAGATTTACTCCTTAAAGTCTTAAGTAATAACTAGGAAGGATAACATAATAACTAGTTAACCCCTTACCAGGGAGTAGATCATTTACCCAATTTTAGAGATGATGAAACTGAACCTCAGAGAGAACATATGTAAATTTATTTGCAAACTTTAAAGTGCTATATAAATTTTAATTATTGTTATTATTATCTCATTCTCCCCCTTTTTTTTGAGGAGGGAAGGCAAGGCAATTGGGATTAAGGGACTTGGCCAAGGTCACACAGCTGGCAAGTGTGTCAAGTGTTTGAAGCTACATTTGAACTCAGGTCCTCCTAACTCCAGGTTCTGTTCACTTCACCACCTAGCTGGCCCATCCTCTTTTCTTGATACAACTCAGAGAGAAGTGGTGCCAGGGACAATTGCCTCCCTACAAATCTTTTAATGTTCTACAGACTATTCTACAAGTAGATCAGATGACTGTTTTCAGTAATTGAATAAAAGCATCAGAGCATCAGCCCATGTTTCCTCGGCTCAGTGAAAACATCTTCAGGGCAACTCTAATAGCAGATGGGATGATGGGAAGGGTCTGTACTTCACCCTCTTCCCTTATGGTTTTGATCTTTCTCTGCTGGATCTCTCTATGTCAAAAGTGTTTCATTCCACCTGGCTTAAAGATTATGAGTACTCAATATGGCAACATCTATTAAAAATGAGGTTCTTAAATTTGTGTGGATTATTGTCATATCCATGTAATTTGTCTGCAATAATGGTTCAGTTCCAGAACATTTTGTCTGATTCTCAAGATATTTTGCACTCTGCACAGCCCACAGATGTGTAGACTATTACTTTAGATAAACCAGTGATCTTCTGAGATAGAATTCTCTCCACCAGGACACACCCTACTAGGCATTTGATAGGTGCTAAACTGTGTAGCCTGCAGTGATATATTGTCATTTCTTCCACTCCCTTGCATAATCTGGATTGGTCACTAAATCCTTAACAATAACTTCTTTGTAATTTCTTTAATGGAACTGATTTTGAATCGCTTCTGTAAATCATTCTGTTTCTGTAAACTAGTCTCCATAACTCTGTCCTTGGATCAATGCTTCTCTATCAACATACTGTTGGCCAACTTCACCTAGATGCTACCCATAAAATGGTCTTTTGATTCTACTCTAAGATGTTGGCTGTTTCACAGGCTCCAACGACCAGTTTCATTTACCTTTGATAAATCCAGTGGTTTATAAACCTGTTGTCAACCTTTACCACCACTCTGTATTCCAGAAATATTTCTGTAAATTTTGAATCTGCTTCACACATGCTCTAAGAACCTCTATTCTTTAGGCAAGGAAATGTTCACCTTTCTATAACTGCCTTGGGGTGATCAGCCCTGAGTTCTGTTAATGTTAACATTAATTATTATGTAACTTGCCCAGGGTCTCCTGACATATACAGTAGCAGGATAGAAAGAGTGCTGAACTTGTAGGCAGGAAGAGAGAGACATGCAAATCTTAACCTTCTCTGGTACTTATTAGCTATATGATCATAAATTCATATTGTCTTTCTGAGACTCCGTTTCCTCATCTGGTGATAATAGCAACAGTAGCATCTATCGCATGAGATTGTCCTGAGTCCAAAATTACATAACGTTTGTAAAGTGTTTTTGAAATATATAAAACACTAAATCAACGTCAATTATTATTATTGTGAAGAAAAATCTCTTACTACTCATTGCTACCTAGGAGAGAGCAAGGCTCTGAGGGAATGAATGGGTCAGGGTTCAGGAAAGCCATGATGAAGAAAAGGAAAAGGGAATAATCTATTCTCAAGTAGGAGCTCACATATTTCTGGAATATGAGAATTCATGTACTGAGTGAATTGAGCAGAATCAGGAGAACATTGTACACAGTAACAGCAACATTGTATGATGACTAACTTTGATAGACTTGACTCTTCTTAGCAATGCAAGGTTCTAAGACCACTCTAAAAGACTCATGATGGAACATGCTATCCACATCTAGAGAAAGAACTATGGAGTTTGAATGCAGCTCTGAATCCAATTTACTCTCTTTTTTTTTGTTTCTTCTTTCTTATGGCTCCTCCCATTGGTTCCAATTCTTCTTTACAACATGGATAATGTGAAAATGTTTAATATGAATGTATATATTGAGCCTATATCAGATTGCACACCATCTTGGGGAAGGGGGGAGGAAAGGAGGAAGGTAGAGGGAAAAAATTTAAAACTCAAAATCTGGTGAATGTTGAAAATGAAAAATTAATTAATTAATAAAAAAAGAAAAAAAACACCTTCCACCTCCCCCCAAAAAAGAATTCCATGCACTCTAACATAAAAGGAATTATATTAGTATCTGTTGTTGGGGAAAATACCTAATGACAAAAGCTATCATGAATTTGGTAATACTTTTAAATACATTTGAATTTTACTTATAGCAATAACATGTATGTAGTTTGAAAATGTAAAGAAATCAAATGAAGGGATATGAGAAGACACCCCCAACCTGCCCCTGTGTGGAGAAAAATCTACAAGTATTACACATTGCACATGTTTTCTAAGTTTTTCAATATATCAATCAATTGTTCTGATTGAAGAGGAAGGGGAAGAGATACACGGGATACTATAATGATGTAAGAAACAGAAAATTTCAATAAAACTTACTTTTTAAAAAATATGTTAGATACATTGAGACTTCAAGAGGTAAGTTTGTTTACTTATGAAGTTCTGCATTACTTGAAAAAACTGTAAGGCTCCCAAGGGTCCTCTGCACACAGGTCTAATGGAATGGTTCTCAAAGTATGATTGGGGGACCCCAGAGACCTTTCATGGGATCCATGAGGTCAAAACTATTTTCCTAATAATACTAAATATTTTCATTTCTAATATGGTAAATGCTGACAGATATATGCTGCATAAACAAAAATTTGGTTGTGAGGAGGGGTTGTCAATAATTTTTTTAAAATTTTACATAGTTTATTTACACTTTGGTGAAAAATTATCTTCCTGGATAAATATAATCCATAGTGCCTTTTATTTCTTCTTCCTGCCAACACCAACATTAGCCTTTGCAATACCCCTCATTTTCTTCATTCTGTTCCTGTGTTCCTTTCGCTGCTTGCTTGACATCTTTTTCTTCTCATACAGGCTATGCCTTGCAAACCTGTGCTTTGGTTCATTTTTCTTTGCATAGTCCAGGGAATCATAAATCAAAGTCTGTTGTTTTGCCACCACCAAAGTGGGTTCTGAATCCAAAGGCAAAAATGACATCTGGAGTTGTCTTGCACATCTTAGCCAGTTTTTCTCGAATTTCAGTCTTGGGCACTGTGGCCTTTACAGGATGAAGGACATCTATAACCATCTGTTTACACTGAAGAAGTTTGTTTGTCATGAACTTCCTGGTTCTGATGGTTACAGTGCCCTTCATGATGGCAGCCAGCTCCTTGAGCAGCAGGAGAGGGAAAGGTTGTCAATAATTTTAAAGGCTATAAAAGGGTCCTGAAACTGTATCCACATCCAGAGAAAGAATCATGGAGTCTGAATGCAGATTGAAGCAGACTATTTTCCCTCTTTTTTCCTCATAGTTTTCCCCATTTTTTCTGATGCTTCTTTTACAACATGACTAATGTGAAAATATGTTTAATATAATTGTACATGTATAGCTTATATCAGATTGTATGCCATCTTGGGGAGGGAGGAGAGAAAGGAAGGGGGGGAACTTAGAATTCAAAAATCTTATAAAAGTGAATGTTTGAAACAAAAAAATTAATTGGTTGATTTATATAATATATATATATACGTATATATATATGTATATATATATATATATATATATATATATATATACGTATATATATGGGTCCTAAGACCAAAAAGTTTGAGAACTATATGTAGAGTATGAAACTACCGGACCTTAGTGGAACTAGCACTAAGGTCACAGTAGGCAACTGGGTACTGGGGATAGGGGGAAAGGGTATTAGGAGCCCCCCAAAAAAGATGAGGGAGAACCACAAAAGTTCAAAATTGTTCTTCCTAAATCTCATCCCCACACTCCTCTCTCCCAAAGATCTGAGGAGATACTCCCCAGGATCTTGAAAGAATGTTCTTCTCTTAAGTGGCAAAAGAAAAAAAAAATTTGTTCCAAACCAGAGTCGTGAAGCCCCAAGCAAACCTGGCAAAATTCAAGCCTGAGAAAGACTGCAGCCAGCCATATGTAGAGAAAGGATGGAAAAGCCAGTGACAGAGAAAAATATAAAGATGAACAGAGGCAAAAGGCAGATGCTTTCCAGAGAGGGCCTCTGGGGAGAAGGAAGAGATATCAGAGGTGGGGGGTTATGACATTGCCCAGAAGCTGAGGAATTAAACTAGGAGGCTAGAAAGGGGCAGGGGATCATAGATCTAGAAGTTGCTCAGACAGCTAATTCAACCTCCCAACTTTAGAGATGAGTCTAAGGGAATTGTCCAAAGTCACCTGGTAAGCTTAAGAGGTGACATTTGAACCCAGTGCTCTTTCCACTCTATGGAACCATGTTGTTGTTGTTCAGTTGTGTCCAATTCTTCATGATCCCATTTAAAGTTTTCTCGGCAAAGATAACAGAGTTTGCCGTTTCCTTCTCCGGCTCATTTTGCAGATGAGGAAACTGAGGCAAACAGGGTTAAGCGACTTACCCAGGGTCACACAGCTACAGACTCTTGTCTGAGGCTAGATTTGAACTCATGAAGATGAGTCTTCCTGACTACAGGCCTGGTTCTCTATTTACTGTTCTACCTCACTGCCCCCTTTGCAACCATATTACCTCAGAAATCAATGACACGCTGCCCTGGCATCCCCAACATGGAGCTGGAGAGATTGTCAAATATCTAGGATATCGTTAGTATGGAGAAGGAAGAAAAGAAGTAGGAATCTTTCTATCTAATAATATCTCACATTAATATAAGCCTTTTCGGGTCACAAAGCTCTTTCTTTATAATACTCCTTCAGGGTGGGTAATTTAAGATATTTATCTCAATTTTACAGGTGATGGAATGAGAGACTCTGAGTGGTTAAGTGACTTGTCCACAATCACATAACTAATGTTGCAGGACTCAAACCCACATGTTTGTGAGGAGGCAAGCAGCCTTGGCCACTCCCATTTATACCTTGAACGGGGGAGGGGCACAATTAGTGCTTAGTAAAAATACCTCACATTTATACGGCTTATTACATTTTTCCAAGTATTTTCACATACATCTCATTTGAGCCTCAGACATCACTCAAGGACTAATTTCTTTTTAACAAGTAAGGAAACTGAAACTCATAGAAGTTAAATAATTTACCCCAAAGCCCTACAGTTTGTTAATGGCAGAGCTAGGACTATTTTTTTTTAAGGGATAGGGATAGGGTCTGGACCAGGGGTGGTGAATCTGATGCCTTGAGGCTACATGTGACCCTCTAGGTCGTCAAGTGTGACCCTTTGACTGAATCCAAGTTTTACAGGACAAATCCTTTTACTAAGGGGAGATTTGTTCTGTGAAGTTTGGATTCAGCCAAAGGGTTGCACCTGAGGACCTAGATGGCCACATGTGGCCTTGAGGCCACACGTCCTCCACCTCTGGTCTGGACCTGTGATTTTGCTAGTATAAGACAGAGGTGTCATACACACACATTTGGCCCATAACACACCCCAATGTGGCCAGAACGAGATTAAAATGTAATTGGGAAATATTTATCAAAATAAATAAAAATACAATAAAACATCATTATTATATGGTTTTCTAAGTTAATGCTCAGCCCACAGGGATCCTGATGTATCATTTAGTGGCCCTCATTTCTGCTTTAGTTTGGTGCCACTGAGGTAAGAAACTCCCAGGTGAAGAAACTCCCTCCACCAATGCAGATCAACACCTTCTCTTCAACTTTCATAGAATGAGAGTTGCCTAGGGCCTTCACAAGTTAAATGACATTCAAAAGTCACATGGCCCATATAGAGGCTGTATTTGAACCCGTCTTCCCAAATCCAAGCTCAGATCTCTATCCACAAAGCCCCATTATCTCTCTATAAATATCATTTATGATTATGAAAAACTCCATTGCTGGTCATTGTTATCTAGCACAGAGTAGGATTTCAAAAGACTCAGGCAGGTCGTGAGCAAGTTTTGATTAAGGAAAGGGCAAAGGAACAACCTAGATCAGTACTTCACAACTTTCTTATAAAAAGATTATAAGAAGCCCTTTTTTTAGGTTAAAAATGTCATGGACCACCACATAATAGTAGTTGTATTATTAGCATCTGTTGGTGAAGAAAATACATAATGACATAATACAAGATGGCATCAGTACATAAAAATACATAATGACATAATGTCTCCACTAAACCACACTGCTTATAGAAACTGAATTAAATGAAAAATAAAGGAAATTGAATTAAATGCCGAAAGCTAAACAGTTAGACTTTTTATTTCAGAAGGGCATTTGAAAAAAAAATGCAAACATATAAAAGAGAAGTTTGAGCATCTTTCTGCAACTCCAAAAAAAGCTGTTTAAATATCATTAAGGAAAGATGAAGGGAGAAAGAATCAGAAGTAACCAGCCTGATGTCAGGAAGTGACAGGGTGAAATTGTCAGAAGCCATTACTTGGGGGGAGAAAAGGAGATTCCAAAATGAGAGAAAAAGTCAGGCAACGCTTAGAATAGTGAAAATTCAGAGGCACTCTCTTCTTTCTTGTGACGGGAAGCTTTCTGCTATGACAATGAAGTGATACACAAAAGCTATCCCTAAAACATCCAGGAAGGTTCTCTCTAGCTCCTATTTTGTGATCAGAGTACTGAAAAGGATTTCAGAGGTCAACAACTTTCAACAGCTCCCCTTTGATATAGCCTACAAAATGCAGGCTCCTTAGCTTAGCATTTAAGTTCCACAGTCAGATTCCATCCTGCTTTCCCAGCTTTATTTCATGCTATCCCTTCATTGCTGTACTATTAGCTGCCTGTACCCAAATGTTGTCCTGTACCTCCATGCATTCCCCAAAACCATTCTCCCATGCCTGGAATGCATGCCCCTCCACATCTCTGGCTGATGAAATCCTTTCCCCCTTCAAAACCCAGCTCAGATTTCTCCTTCTCCATAAAGCCTTGTCTGATATCTTCCCCCACTTAAATTTCTTATGTTAATTTTTTCTAAACTCCTTGCTGTCATCATATTTTTCCTTATAGAATTCATGAGGAGAAATGCTATTCAGATCCAGAGAAAAAACTGATATAGAATCTGAATGCAGATTGAAGCATACCATTTTCACTTTATTTGGTCTATTTCTTCTTTCACAGTATGACTAATATGGAAATATGTTTTACATGATTGCACATGTATAACCTACATCAAATTGTTGACCATCTTAGGGAGGGCGGAAGGTGAGGGAGGGAGGAAGAAAATTTGCAAGTCAATATTTTTTTTAAAATGAATGTTAAGATTTGTCTTTACCTGTAATTGGAAAAAATAAAACACTATTTTAAAAAACTATTCTACCTTATAGCCTACTTATTTTTGCATACGTTTTATTTCCCCCTCCCCATTAAACTGTAAGGCTCTTGAGGGCAGTGATAGAGGTTTTTTTCATCCTTGTATTCCCAGTGCTTCGCACTGGTCATTGCACATAACATGAGCTTAATAAATACTTGGCTACATGGTTGAACGGAATCTGGTCCAACCTCCCAAACACTGCAGGAATTCTCTCTGCAGCATTCCTGAGAAGTGGTCATCCAAATTCTGCTTGAATATTTCCAGTAAAAGGGAATGCCCTAAATAAAGAGTAAGCCCCAGTCAGAACGAAGGGTTCAAGTTCTTATTTCCTGATAAGGAAAGGGGATGGGGTGAGGTTAAAAGGGATTTTAAAGGGGCTCAAGCAATGTGCAAGAATGGAGGGGTAGTGATGAACTAAAGGCAGAAGAGAGTTTAAAAAAAGGATTTAAAGAAAGAAGAGGAGATGAATGGAGAAGAGAGAAGAGGAAAGGAGAGAGGAGAAGCCAGAGGAGGGGAGAGAGGAGGAGATAAGAGAGGGAGGGAAGAGAGAAGGAGACTTCATGAAACATTTTAAAAATATACATAAGATAACAAAAGGAACTTCAAAAGGGGACACAGATAAGGAGGGCAACAGTAATATTATCATGTTAAATCTAATATCTACTTTTTAAAAGCAACAATCTATATATAATACAAATTCACGGTTCCAGAGAAAACCCTTTTATTCTGTTTTGTTTTGTTTTGCAAATGGAAATATTCTTGTTGATGTCTGTCAAAGTTGAAATTTAAAAGGAAAAAAAGAAAAAATGGGGAGGCTGCGGGGGGTGGGGAGTGGGGGGGCTGGAATACAGGCCCAAGCACTCATTTCATGTTTTCCTGCCTGTCCTTCAGTAGCTCAATGATTCATTGTGCAGAAAAATCCCAGGGGAGACTCAGGTTCCCGGACAACCCTGTCATCAGCCTCTGGGCATAGACACCCAGTAGACTGGTTCTGATGTTAGTTAGTGAGGAAAGGGGAAGAAGATAACAGTGATCGCCATGCTTCCTCCCTAGGACTTGTCTAAGTGGAAGGAGGGCATCAAGATGACAAGAGAAAATGAAGAGCTTAACCTTATTCTACTGGAGCCCTGTTAGAACAGGCTTTGAGGCAGGGTGGGTTCATCCATTTTGCTCAGTAACCTCTGACCCTAGTAAGTCAGGAACCTAGCAATGAAAATATGGAAGCTTGATCCCTGGTCTCCTTTTTCCTTCTTTCCAAGCCAACACTTTCTCTTCCTTCTTCTTCCTCCTCTTCCCCACCCCCTGTCTTGGGAATGATGGAAAGAATCATCTCCCCTGGGGCAGCAAAGACTAGAAATCTGCACCTGGGGAGGAGACCAATTATTCCCACAGCTTAAATATATGTTTAAAGATGGTGACTAAGGGTTCAAATTCCAACTCCTTTTCTAGGGAGGGGTAATGAGTGGGGACAGATAATGGAGACTACAATATGTGATAGGAGCAAAGGACAGCGATAAAGAAGACAAAATGTAAGGAAGCTTGAGTGGCCCTGAGGAAGCAGGCTAGCCTACTGAAAGACAAGGATCATGTCTCCTTCCCTAGACACAGCTCTGAGATGCTACAAAGAACTAGTTTGGGGCCAGGACTTACTGAATCTCATTTCTAAATTATTAATTCAATTTTTAAAAATTTGTCAAGTAACTATGACAAGCAGAATGCTGTGCTAGATGCTGGATGAGATACAAAGTTTAGCTATTGTGTCATTCCTGCCATCATGGAGTTTACAATTAAGGGATATGGGTGGGTGGGGGGGAGGAAATAAGCAGTTATTAAGGGCCTACTAAGTGCCAGATGCTATGCAAAGTGCTTTATAAATATTATCTCACTTGAGCCTCACGATAATGCATTCCCATCTTTTGAGAAGATGGAAGCAGACAGAAGTGAAGTGACCTGCCCAAGGTCACACAGCTAGCAGAATCTGAGGTCAAATTTTAACTTAGGTCATCCTGACTCTCAGTCCAGAGCTCTATACACTGCACCACCTAGCTGCCTCAAGAGGAGGTTATGACATATACACGAATAGCAATTCTCACCAGTTACCCAGAATCAAAGGGCTAAACTGACATGGATCCAGGCTCAATCCGGAAGGCTTAGTATTGAACAAGACTCTGTTCTCTATGATATCTTTATGGCTTTTGCCTTTACCCAGATTGTCTCTCTGGGAAAATCGCAACCCAGCTCATTTTAGCTTTTCCCTTTGGGTCTTAGACTCCACTCCTGTAAAAAAAAAAAAAATTCAAGGCTCCCACTTTGCATTTAAACACAGAATATGTATTCCTGGTCTGCAATAAAGAGCCACAGGGATAACAGTCCAATCTCTAGGGAACATAGCTCACCTTTAGACAAATGCTGGACTTTTTGTTTGTTTTTTCTTAGGGAAGGAGGGAAGGAAGTATCTATTATATGCCAGGCAGTGTGCTAAGCACTTTACATATATCTCATCTGATCCTTATAATAACCCTGGGAGGTAGATGTTATTATTATCTCTATTGTAAAATGAGGAAACTGAGGCAGGCAGAGGTTAAGTGACTCACCCAGGGTCACACAGTTAATAAATCTCTAAGGCCAAATTTGAACTCAGGTTTGTTTGTTTTTTAGCCCTTCTTTCCTCAAATGGTTCAGTTATCAGTACCTTTAAAAGAGTAACATCACCAAAGGGAAAAGTTTCAGTGCCTTTAAAAAGAGGTTCAGTAACTTACCCAAGGTCACCAAGCTGTAGGAAGTAACAGGACTAAGATTTGAACTCACATCCTCTTGGCACCAAATCTAGCCTTTTTTCTATTTCTAAATTCAATCCTCATTAACAAGATGCAATCAAAGCCCCAAACAAAAGTTCATCTCCCTGGGACCTTACGAAATTGATCTAGGAGCTTCTCTCATCATTAGCAATAAAAATAGTAATACATGTATATATAAAATATAAATACACACACACAAAGTACTTTCACATCCACTATCTCGTTGGTTCTCCCCAGCTACCTTGTTGGGCAGGTATAAGGTATCCTCCCCATTTTATGGATGAACACACAAGGCTCAGAGAGTTTTAGGTGCTTGCCTAGGGCCTCGTCCAATGCTCTATGACACACATGACTTTATAAAGCTCAGCCAACAGCATGAGACAAAGCCTCGGTCAGACTTCCCTCATGTCATCAACAGAATACAAACACAGACATAGATGGTGTCTACTGACTGACCTCAAAGCTGCTGAAGGAGAGATTCTACTGGATGGGGCTGGGTGGAGGCCCAGAGAACGGGAAAGAGACAAAGCAGCTTTCCCCCTACCCACCTACCCTCCAGGGCAAGACTGTGCCTACGCATGCAGAAATCTGAACTCTCCTCCTCTCTCCTACTTCCCAATTTCTTTGATTTATTCCCCTGTATTACTTGGTGAATTTGTTTCCTCTCCTTTCAACAAAGTCAGAATAGTCATCCTGGGTCCTTCCTGTTCGTAGAAAGACTGTACATCTGTATGGCCTGGAGTGGACTGAGCCTGGACTTAAATGCCAACATGGTCCAGGCACTTACAGATGGAGGGCAAGGGTGCAATGTGACTGCCTGAAAGGGTCACGCAAGCTTGAAGTTTATGTATCATCACATGATGCTATCGAGTGCCCAGAATGAAGGAGAAAATCGTCTCCCTGTCCTTTGTCCATCTGATTGTAAGCTCCTTGAAGGCAGGGACTGTCTTTTGCTTCTTTGTGTATCCCCAGCACTTAGCACAGCACCAGGCACTGTAGGAGCTCAATAAATGTTTGTTGATTGGCTAATTGATCACCCGAGTCAAACTACATCTGGAATGTACTGGGCTCAGATCTGGGCACCACATTTGAGAGGGAACACGAACAAAATAAAGGAGGCTGGTCAGAGGAAAATGACCTGGAAGGTGAGGGGACTCTCCAAGGAATCTGACATAGTCCAGAAAATTCTCCTATCCCCCCAGGTATGAAATGATGTTTTAGGAGGAATAATGGAAAGAACTAGGAAAGTTAACCAAGGAGTAGGATCAACACCCCTACACTAGGTAGCTGAACCTAGTCCAGGGGCTCAAACTTATACTAGGGTTGGTGGAAGAGAAGACAACCCCATCAGCACCTCCAGGGATTTAGGGGAACAGTCCTATACCTCTAAGAGTAGGAGTGGCATTATCACGATAAGTAACAGTGAATAGAGTCAGGAAAACCTGAATTCAAATCCAGCCTCAGACACTTACTAGCTGTGTGACCCTGGGCAAGTCACTTAACTCTATTTGCCTCAGTTCCCTCATCTGTAAAATGAGCTGGAGAAAAAAATGGCGAACCATTTCAGAATCTTTGCCAAGAAAACTCCCAATGGGGTCACGAAGAGTTGGACACAACTGAACAACTGAACAGTAATAATAATATATGTCAAGCACTGTGTCAAACACTTCACAAATATTATCTCATTGGACCCTCATAATAGCCCTGTGAGGTAGGGATTATTATTATCCCTATTATACAGATGAGGAAACTGAGGTAAACAGGGGTTCAAGTGACTTGCCCAGACTTATAGCTAAGAAATGTCTGAGGCCATATTTGAACTCAAGTTTTCCCAACTCCAGGCCCCAGCACTCTTTCCTCTGTACCACCTAGCTGCCCCCTGGATAACTGTCTTCAAATATCTGAAGAAAGAGAGATTAGACTTATTTGCAGAATTCCAGAGAGCATAAATGTGGCTAGAGACAGAGGCTACAGAGATGCAGGATTTAAGCTCGAATCATCCCCTTTCTTTCCTTCCTTTCCCTCTGTCCACACTGGGTCTCATAACCTTACCTGTAGGTACTGTGCCCGGAGGAATGTAAATTTTGGTGGCTGGAACCTAGCAAGGTATCTTGAGGTTTATGGGCTAGATTTCTTTCTTAAGGACCATGCCTTAAATCCAATTCACTCTGGCTCTCATTGATTGGTCTACAATAGGTCAGTGGTCGTTTTTTGGACCCTCGTGGCTCAGAATTAATGTAAAGAGCAATAGTTTCTGTTTAGGTCAGAAATGCTGAGTGACTTTCCCTCCCAGATTGATTTTTTTTTTAATTAGGTAAAAGGGATGATTCCTTGGCTCATTTCTTACCTAGCCTTAGACACTAAATGGACATTGCCTTAGTCTAAGTAAGAACTCAGAAAGATCTTAGCTTAAAAAGGTCAAGGTCTTCCACTGTATTGGGGCCATCTTCATTGGTCCTGATCTATATCTTGCCACTGGACTCAGATGACTCTGGAGGAGAAAGTGAGGTTGATGACTTTGCACTGGCCTCCCTCACTTAAATCCGATTCACTTGCAAGTCATGGCATCACCTTCCTGATGTCATGGTCCTCTTCTTCTCTTTGAGAAGGACAAACAACAACAGATTTCCTGAACACTCAAGGTTGCCGAGACCCTTTGTACTGAAATACTTTCCCATGTAGCATTAGGAAGGAATAGAAAATGACAGAGGCAACCAACCATGTGCTCACAGCCATCAAGGCTCAGTAGGAGCCAGAACCACTGCCCTTCCCCAGTTCCCCCTTACACCCTCGACTCTAAGGGAGGAAGTTCAAAGGAGTCCTGCTTCTCTTGAAGCTACAAAAGAAAGAGATCAAAAATGAGGTGGGCTGCCCCTTTCAGCAGACCCTGAGTCATCATTTCTTCTGGCTTCAGAAGCCAATTAGAGGATTCTTCATCTTCACATCATACAAACTCCTGAGTCATCATGAGTTGAAACAAGTTTGCCCTTAGCCCTGTGTGGTAATTTGGACTGGAACCAGTGAAGGAAATCTCGGATGTGCCAAGGATTGGTACCCTTAGGCCAGTCCACCTCCATTACACTCAAAACTTCAGTACCTGGAGGGACTCGCTGTTTTTTATAAAAGTTTTATTCATTGGTTTGCCTGAACATATGTGCAAGTTAAACAGTGGCGCCATGGATGTATCACTGGACCCAGAGATAGGAACAAAAAAGTTTAATTCTGGCCTCAGACACTTATCAGCTGTGTGACCTTGGGTAAGTCATTTAACCTCTGTTTATCTCTGTTTCTTTATCTATAAGATGGAAATAACAATAGTACCTATCCAAGGCTGTTATGGGGATTAAATGAAATAATTTTTATAAAGTTCTTTGCAAATCTTAAAGCTCTATACAAATGCTAGCTATCATCATCATCATCATTATCATCATCATCATCATTTATTTATTTATTTTGCTTTTTGGAGGGGAAAGGCAGGGCAATTGGTGTTAAGTGACTTGCCCAAGGTCACATGGCTGGTAAGTGTTAAGTGTCTGAGGCAGGATTTGAACTCAGGTCCTCCTGATTCCAGGGCTGGTGCTCTATTCACTATGACACCTAGCCACCCCCATCACCATCAGCAGCAGTAGCAGCACATTCTTTATAGGATCATATAATTCAGAGCTCCAAGGGATCTTGGAGGTTATTTAATCCAATTTCTTCACTTTGCAAATAAGATACCTGAGGCCCTGAGTTACTCAATAATCATTTATTAAGCATTATGTGCTAGGCATTATGCTAAGCACTGGAGATAAAATGAAAGGTAAAACCATGGTCTCTGCCATCACAGAGTTCAAATTCTAATGGGTGCTAAAGAAACTTACCCAAGATTGTTGTTGTTCTTCTTCTTCAGTAGTTTTCAGTCATGTCCAACTCTGCAGTGACCCCATTTGGGGTTTTCTTGGCAAGGATACTGGATTGCTTTGCCATTTCCTCTTCCAGCTCATTTTACAGATAAGGAAGCAGAAGCAGAGTTAAGTGACTTGCCCATGGTCAAACAGCTAGTAAGTGTCTGAGGTCAGATTTGAATTCAGGAAGATAAGTCTTCCTGCCTCCAGGCTTGATGCTCTGTCCACTGTGACACCTAGCTTCCCAGGTGTCATACCCAAGGTTACATAAGCAATAAACAGCAGAGTTGTCATTCTAACCAAGGTCTTTTGACTTCAAATCCAGTAAGTCAAATGGTGTTTTTGCTTCCAGTAATGGAAAACATCAAAGGACAGTCTTTTGCACTTCTGTGGAATTCTCTCTCCTCATCTCTGCCTCCTGGCTTCCCTTCCTTCTTTCAAGTCTCAGATAAAATCCCACCTTCTACCAAAAACTCTTTCAAATGCTCCTCAGTCTTAACGCCTTCTCCATGAGACTATCTCCATTTACCCTGTCGATATCTTCTCTGGATGGAGCTGTTTGCATGTTGTTTTCCCCATTAGACTGAGTTCCTTGAAAGCAGACAGAGACTGTCTTTTGCCTTTCTCTGTATTTCTAGTGCTTAACACAGTTCCTGGCACACAGTTGGCACTTAATAAATGTGTAATCCCAATCCCAAAGCCCATTGGTATGAAACTCTCTCCTCCATGGTAGAGATGAATGCTCTGCCCTGCATGAGGCAGTGTCCATAGACACTCCATCACCTACATTTTTGCACCAGCTCTTCCTCATTCCTGGAATGCACTCCCTCCTTCTTTGTAAATTACACTAAGGACCCCTAGTATCTTTCAAGACTCAGCTCAAGCACCACTTTCTAAATGTAACCTTTCATGATGTCTCCAGTTACTGGTACCTCAACCTCGCTCCTCCCCCAAATTACCTTATGCATGTAGCATTTGTCTCTGATAGAAAGTAAACTCTTTAATTAGGAGCATCTACTCTCTCTCTTCAGACTTTGTATCGCCAGTGTATTAGCATGGTTTCTGGCACCTAGTAGGCTTGTTGTTGAGTGACTTGCTCAGGGTCACAGGAACTGAGACAGGATTCTAACCCAGGACTCCTGACTAATGAGTCTAATGCCACATCACGTGTCTTTCTCGGTCTCTTTGAGTGGTAAAGATGAGAAAGGACTTATATCATGAACAGGATGAGTGAACACCTTGTATTCAATTTATAACAAGTGGTAGCTGGACATAGAGTAGGGAATATAAATGGGAGTTTCTTTTAGGATATCATTGAGAAGATTGAGAAAGAGAGCACTGGGGAAGGAGGAGGGTGAGATACTCATGGAAAACATCTAAGGTACTATAATACCTTAGGAAAATAGAGGAATCCACCTGGGAGAATTAAAAAGGATGGCTGAGAAGAGTGGGGAAAGGGGGCTCCTACTGGTCTCCACAGCAGACTCAGTTTCAGGCAAAAAGAGCAGCAATGCTGTCCTAATTAACCTTTCACTGAGAAAATAACCCTGGGAATGCAGAGTAAAATAGGAGACAGGCCTAGCACTTCAGGATAGGTAAATTATCTGCTTTCTAGACTAAAATATAGTTCCCAGAGTGAGCAATAGATCACAAATGAGAAGGTTTCCACTTGTCCTTTTAAAGCAGACCCATGTGCCTGATGCCACCAGCTCTCCAGCTGAAGGCTACAGCCCAGCTTCCCCTGGCTGGCAGCCCCGAGCTTCTCTGAGGACATAGCTTTGTTTCAGCCAGTCCAAGTGAGGAAGAACTTTCTTGACACAAAGACTAGGGAGATAATTTGATTGAGGAGTCTTCCAGATAAGATGTCTTAACTAAAAAAGAGTGACTCAAATGGAGGGAATTTCGTTTCCTGAAAGTCTGGAGAGATAAAAATCTGGGGGTAGGGAGGTATGGGGTTGAAACTGAAGCATCCTCCACTTAGATTCTAAGTCTCTAGAACATTCCATGTAGGTAGTTGCTGACTCCATTTACTCTGAGGGCCTATTCTGAATATATCCACCTCCAGAAGGCCACTCAAGGGGAAAGGACTAGGCTGGAAACTTTGAGAACCTGGGCTCTTCTTACTACCCAGAGCCCTGGGAGGTCCTTGTCTGAGAAGTGACAAAATCTATTCTTGGTCCCCATAAGCTCTTAAGACCCTCTAATTCAGTTTAGTGACCTGGACCCAATGCCAACCCTTCTCCTCTCCTCTCCCACCTCCTCACTGCTTTACCTTGAATACTCAGCAAAGCCATCTATTAGCACTACTAGGGGTGGGAGGGTGAGGATGTAGGGAAAGGAGGCTGGTAAGCAAAAAGTCCTTGCTTTTGACATTGGGACTACTAACACTGGCATTTAGCCAGCTGAGTGGATTACACCAGAAAGGGGGGAAGGGAGGAAAAGCCATCTAGAGAACAGCAGGAAGGAGAACAAGGGAGTGGGAGTTACTTTTTGAAATGGGAGCTGGCATGTGGGCTGGAAGCAGAGATGGAGAAGGAATACTGTGCTTTGCCAGGTACACCTATTAACAGAATCAACCTGATAGGAGGAAGTGCTTGTATTTTCCAGGTGTTTGCATTAGCAAAACCAATCTGATGAGAGGGTATATTTGTACTTTTCCAGGTGCATGCATTAGGAGGACCAACCTGATAAAGGCCAAACATGTGATCTCCTAGATCATGTGATTCAAGGGGTAGAAAGGTGGGGAGAAGAATATGGGTTTTTAGAGAAAATTTGGTTTCAAAACCCAGCTATATTATTAATTACCTGGATGACTTCAGGCAAGTCAGTCCATCTCAATGGTAAAAGGAAGTAAAAGTAAGAGGCTGCACCCCTTTCCAGCTCTAAATGTATAATCCTCTTGAGGAAAGAAAAAAGTATTTCTTCACTGATGCCCAAAATTCTATCTCATTTCTCATTTCTTAAACTGCAAACTTTTGTGGAAGAATTCACATTAGTCTAGAATAGTTTGTCAAATAATTCCTTCTGATGAGAAGGGCTTGGGGTCCAGAGGTCACCAGGGCAAAGAAAAAGGAAGGCTGAGTGATCAAGCACTAAAGTTACCACCTTCGTGACTTTGCCAGGGACCAGCTTTAAGTGGCTGAGTGAAGGGGGAGGCCCTTGTCCTCTGCACACACCTGTAAAGCCAGGCGAGCTTTCTCTCTCTGACCTTCCTCAGCCCTCATCTACCATGCTCTAACTGTCCTATGCCTTCACAGGAGTGTCCTGGAGCTGGTTGCTACAGGCTGGCCAGAACTGATTATTAAATTTTCAGTGAGAGCATTTCTACCTTAGAAATCAGCAGATGCTGCAAATCAGAATTTGATTTACTGTTATATTGCTTGTCTAGATTTAAAAAGTGATAGAAGGGCAGCTAGGTAGATAGAGCTCTGACCCTGGAATCAAGAGGACCTGAGTTCAAATCCAGCCTCAGACACTTACTAGCTGTGTGATTCTGGGCAAGTCATTTAAGCCTGATTGCCTCCAAAAGGGAAAAAAAGTGATGGAAAAATTTTTAATAATGCAGATTCGACTTAAAAGTGTTTCATGAGTAATTCCCCCACCTAAGACCTATTTGTTAAACATGCTCCTACCCCCCCCACCCCCGTGTACTCTAAAGAGGAAAAGTGTGTGAAGAGGATTTGCTAAAGATTATAAATCCAGTGGGAACCTGGAATGTCAGATCTTGACACCCTCTTATTCAATAAACTCCTGTGGCTCCCTATCACCACCAGGATCAAAAACAAAATGCTCTGTTTGGCATTTAAAGCCCTTCTAGCCTAGCTTGCTCCTCTCTCTCCAGTCTTCTTATACCTGACTCCCAGACATGTACTATTTGATCCAGCAACATTGGCCTCCTGGCTGTTCCTCAAACAAGACACTCCAGTTCTCAGATCCTGGCATTTTCTCTGGCTGTACCCAAGCCCAGAGTGTTCTCCCTTCTCATCTCCACCCACTGACCCCCCTGTCTTTCTTTAAGTCCCAGCTAAAATCCTACCTTCTACACAAAATTTTTCCCTATCCTTAATTCTAGTGCCTTTCCTCTGTTCCTGATTTCTGATTTATCTTGTATATAGCTTGTTTTGTACATATTTCTCTGTTTGCTAGCTCCCCCTCCCATTGGGTTGTAAACTCCTTGAGGGCAGGGACTGGCTTTTGCCTCTTTAGTGCCTGGCACATAGTAGGTGCTTAATAAACGTGGACTAATTGATTGAACCTCAAGGGCCATCGAGATCAACCTCCTCAGTTTATAGCTGAGGAAGCTGAGGCCCAGAGAGGTTAAAAGACTTATTTACAGAGGTGATAAACACTAGAAATGAAATCAGAGCCTAGGCTTCTCTGGCTCAGAACTAATGGTCTATCAGATGCTGAAATGCTTCATTCCCTAGGCCAAGGGAGAAAAACAAGGATACACACACACACATGCATGCACACATACACACACACATGCACACATACACACACACATGCACGTGCATGCACACATGCAGCAAAAACAGCAGCTGCAGCAGCAGCAGTTTTGGAAACTCTAAGTCCAGAGACAGTAAGGAGGTCAGACAACCAGTCAGAAAGAAATTATAGTGGACCCTTTGCTGGCACAAGGTATAGCTGGTGCCAACCAGCAACTCTATTGTCCATACACAGTTCTAGATCATAGTTCCAGGATGGAGAGGAGCTCTGGTGGTCAGTCACAAGGGAACAGGAACTCTGGTCACAGTTGTAAAGTAAAGAGGAACTCCAGTACTTGTTGCTGCAAGGGACCAGGGCCTTTTCCTGGGTAAAGACCAGAGGACAGACCAGGAAGTCACCACTCTGGAAGCACCAAAAACTTGCAGAGTCCTAGAACTAGCTCTGAAAACAGCAGCACGAAAAAGCTTGAAGCTTGGGACAGTGCCTCCCCAGACCCAGGTGAACAGAGTCCAACTTTAACATAAAGTTTAAAGTCAAGAAATAGACTAGAAAATGAGTAAACAACAACAAGAAAAGAATTTCATCATAAAAAGCAACTATAAAGGCAGGGTAGGCCAAGACATAAACTCACAAGAAGATAGCAATGTGAAAACAGCTACCCAAAAAGGGTCAAAAATAGTAATTGGACTTAAGCCCAACAAGAATTCCTAGAAGAATTAAAGAGGTAAGACTAGTAGAGGAAAAATTGGGAAAAGAAATGAAAGTGATGTTGGAAAATTATGAAAATAGAATTACTAGCTTGGTAAAAGAAGTGCAAAAAATATTGATGAAAATAATACCTTAAAAGCCAGAACTGGTTAAATGGTAAAATCCACTGATGAAAAGAACATCTTAAAGAGCAGAATTGGTTAAACAGAAAAGGTACAAAAGTTCACTCAAGAAAATAATTCCTTAAAATTTAGAATGGGTCAAGTAGAAGCTAATAACTCTATGAGACATGGACAAACCATAAAAACAAAGTAAAAAATGAAGAAATAAAAGAAAATGTGAAATATATCATTGGAAAAACAACTTATGTGGAAAACAGATCAAGGAGAAATAATTTTAGAATTATTGGACTACCTGAAAGCCATGATCAAAGAAAGTCTAGACATCATCTTTCAAGAAATTATCAAGGAAAAGTGCCTTGATAACTTAGCTCCAAACAGTAAAATAGAAATTGAAAAAAATCTACTGATCACTTCCTGAAAGATTCCATAATGAAAGTGAGAAAGAGTTATGCACTAGGAGAAAGGGGAAGGGAGAAGTAGGACCTGGAAAATTTTCTCATGTAAAAGAGGCACACGAGGAAGAATTTTTATAATGAAGGGGAAAATGGGGGGCAAGGAGGGGCAATGCTTGAAACTCACTTTCATTGGAATTGGTTCAAAGAGGGAAGAATACACACACATACATACATACTCAGTTGTATATAGAAATCTATATACCACTGAGGGAACTAGAAGGGAAAGGGAGATGGGATGATAAAAGGGAGAGCAGATTAAAAGAGGCAGTGGTTAGAAGCAGAATAGACTTTTGAGGAAGCACAGGATGGGGGCAGCTAGGTGGCTCAGTGAACACAGCACCAGCCCTGGAGTCAGGAGGACCTGAGTTCAAATCTGACCTCAGACATTTACCACTTACTAGCCATGTGACCTTGGGCAAGTCACTTAACCCCAATTGCCCTGCCTTCCCCCCTCCAAAAAGCAAAAAACAAAAAAAAAGAACAGGACAAAAAGAGAAACAGAGGAAGAAACAAAAGAAATTGGGATGGAAGGAAATACATGGCAATCTTAACTGTGAATGTGAATGGATGAGCTCACCCATGAAATGGAAGAAAACAACAGAATGGATTAGAAACTAGATTCTGGTTAGAAACTAGAATCCAACAATATGTTGTTTACAAGAAACATTTGAAACAGAAAGACAGACAGTTAAAATAAAGGACTGGAACAGAATTTGATATGCTTCAGCTGAAGTAAAAAAGACAGAAATAGCAATCACAATCTCAGAGCAAAAGCAAAAACAGACCTAATTAAAAGAGATAAGGGAAACTATATTATGACAAAAGGTACCATAGAGAATAAAGTAATATCAAAAAAATGTAGAGCAAGTTTCACTGATAAAGCCCTCATTTCTCAAATATATGCTGAATATAGAACTGAGTCAAATTTATAAAAACATGGGCAATTTCTCAAATGATAAATGGTCAAAGGATATGAACAGGCAGTTTTCAGAAGAAGAAATTCAAGCTATCTACAGTCATAGAAAAAAATGCTCTAAATCACTATTGATTAGAGAAATACAAATTAAAACAATGTATAAAGGTACCAAATCACACCTAAAAGCAATAATAAATGCTGAAGGGAATGAAGGAAAAATAGATACACTAGTGAACTACTGGTAGAGTAGTGAACTAGTCCAACCATTCTGGAAAATAATTTGAAACTATGCCCAAAGGGCTATAAAACTGTGCATACCCTTTGACCCAGTAATATCACAACTAAATCTGTATTCCAAAAAATACTAAAGAAAAAGGAAAAGGGCTATTTGTATTAAAATATTTATAGCAGCTTTTTTGGTAGTGGTAAAGAATTGGAAATCAAAAAGATGCCCATCATTTGAGGGATAGCTGAACAACTTGTGGCACGTGACTGTGATAGAAGACTATTTTGCTATAAGAAAGGACGAAGGGGGCGGTTTCAGAAAAACATGGCAAGAACTATACAACTGATGCAAAAACAAGTGAGGAGAACCAGAAGATCATTGTGCACAGTAAGAGCAATGTTGTTGCTTGGGATAGTGATGATCAACTATGAAAGATCTGACTACTCTGATCAATATAATGTTCCAAAAGACCTATGATGAAAAAATGCTATTCATCTCCAGAAAGAGAACTGATTAACTCTGAGTACAAATTGAAGTCTGATTTTTTCACTTTTTTTATTTTTCTTGGTTTTAAAAAAATATGGCTAAAGTGGAAATGTTTTGCATGATTTCACATACATAATTGATATCATTTTGCTTACCTTCTCAGGGAAGGAGAGAATTTGGAACTAAATTTAAAAAGAAAATATTAATAAATAGTAAATTAAAATGTTTTTTTTTAAAATTAGCCTAGGACCAGGCTCTATACTGTTCCCTCCCTTCTACAGAAACCTTGGACTTCATGCCATTTCCTATTCTTCCAAACTGCTTGACATCAATCTGACTTTCAGTCTCAGCCACAACTACCTTTGTCTCTGAAGTCACTTGATTACCCCTACCCACTGAAAACATCCCCTTTGTTCTTGTCCTTCCATCCCAAACATCTGCGTCATCCCCACACTGCTATAAAGTACCAGGCATTGAGATTGGAGCCTAGAGAGAAGATGCAAAGATGCATGCCCTTGGTGACAACAGGAACCTGTCCCTGTAGATGCAGCTGATTTTGAGTTCTAGCCTCAAGTTGATAATAAAAACCTGTAGTAACCAGACCTGCATGAATAATGTATTCCAGGCCCTGATGCAACCCAGACCACTTCAGAGCAAGCCTTGTAAATAATTAATAGCACCAATGGAGACTAGCCTCACAATAAATCCCTGCTGTGGTTTGGTCGATTCTTCAATATGGTTAGAAATGAAGAATTTTCCCAGAGACTGGGAATTATACTACAGGCTCTCTTCTTCTCCCTTCACCTTCTTTTTCATCAGACCAAAACAAGTAAGGAGAAAATGGTAAATGTTTCTAAATTCATTATGTCTTTCTGAACCTCCTTTTCCCACCACCCCCACCACCTATCCATCCTCTTATCTTGATGAAAGAAGGTAGCAACCCTTCTTTTCAGTACTAGGGTCCAGATCACTGTTATTAGTGCAGAGATGCTGGGAAAGAGGCAGCAAAATCCAAGTTCATTAATCCATGACTGGGTCATAGAAGCATAGCTCTAGAGTGCCAAAGGACCTCAGAGGCCATCTAATCCAACCCACTCATTTTCCAGATGAAGAAACTGAGGACCAGTTAGGTTTAGTGACTTGCCCATGATCACATGGGCAAGAGGTAGGATTTGGGTCCAGGTCCCCTGACTCTAGAACTCTTTCCATTGTCCTACTCAGGCCAATCAAGGAATGTGAATTTCAAACTGAGACAGTCTCTTTCTTTGAATGCACTGGAAGGTAAGACTATATCAGAGTGCCATATAGAGAAAAGAATTTTGAAGAAAAGAACTACCTTGTGTAAAATTTAAGCTAGAAAAGTTGGAAAGAGACTCTTTTGACCTTCTCATCTGATTTGCTCTACTCTCCCCAATCCTTTTTTTAATCTGGAAACAAGCTGAATGTTTTTGTCTTATTCCCCACTTCAATTATGATCTTCAAGAGGATGTGGAGGGGATGAAGAAAACTATGGATTTCTCCCCTAAATTTCCTATCCCATTCAATGCACTGAACAGCAGCAATTTGTACATAGTAGATGTTTATTGTGTTTGTTGAATGAATGAATGGTTTTGGAGAAACATAAACACCATTTCAGGAATACTGAAAGTCAATGGACTGAAGCATCAAAAAGCATCAGGTAAGCCAAAAAAATCTCAGTTCTAGAAGGAATCTTTCAACCCTGTTGTCATATTACAGATGAGAAAGCTGAGGCCCAGAGAAGTTAAGTAATTTACCCAAGGTCACAAAGTTAACCATTACAAAAGCTATCAAGTCTCTTGACTTCCAATCCAGGACTATTTTCATTACACCATACACATCTGCATTGTTTTTTTGCCAGTTTGTTCCCTGGAGTGGTTGTTTCTGTATTCTATAAAAGTGAGACAGCTTTTTTTTTTTTACAGAATATAAAAAAAAAAAATTGCTACAAACAGCCTGAAACGGTGGTTCTTAACCTTCCTAATGCGGCGACCCCTTAATACTCTGATGTGGGTGTATCTGCATGTGGGCGGATCCGTCTGGAGAGGGATAGAGGAGCAATATCTCAGTTCCTAAGACCATGGGAAATATGTGTTTTCCCATGGTCTTAGGTGACCCCTGTGAAAGGGGTGTTTAACCCCCAAAGGGGTCGGGACCCACAGGTTGAGAACCACTAGTCTAAAAAGATTCTGAGCATGGGCCATGATAGATGATACTGTAGCAGTAATTGCATGGATCCATGGAAGATTAACTACTACACCAGAGTTCTATGCCTTCCCTAATCATGCTTCCTGCCCTTTATAGTTCTTCTCCCCCTCCTTCACAGCTCCTCCCTTCCACCCCCTCTCCCCAAGATACTCAGTCTCCTTCCATTCTGTCCTCTTGACTGTCCTGTAAGACCTACCGTAAAGCCTTGGAAAGGTTCTGATAACCTACGCACAGTGAAGTAAGGTTCAATGCTTCAACTGGTCAACCATCATGGAATAAGAACCAGGAACTAGCTGCTATGGATACAAAAACATGGAATTAAATAATGGAATAATGGAATTAAATAATTCCTACCCGAAATAAGTTCACATCCCAATGAGGTAAAGAACAAATATACATATATGAAAAATATTGATAGAATAAATTAAAAGTTAATAAATACAAATAGAAACAAAGTAGTTAAATAAGGTAGTTTGGGAGGGAGGACGAGAACAATTGGAGGGATCAGGAAAGGCTTCATGTCAACATGATGATGGTTCCTGAGTTTCTTCTGGAAGAAAGAGAGGGGCTCTATGAGGAAGAGGTAAGGAAGCAGTTCCTTCCAGTGAATTCCAGTGCCTAGCACATAGTAGGTGTTTAATAAAGCACCAAGTATGGAAAACATCCAGGACAAAGACACGGAGATGGGAAATGGAGTGTCCTGTGTGAACAACAGAAGGAAGGCCAGTCTGGCTGGATGGAAGAATGTGGGAAGGGGAATATGTACATATTAGATACTCTAGGCCAGTGGTTCTCAATCTTCCTAATGCTGCTACCCTTTAATACTTATATGTGGGCATATCTGCATGTGGGTGGACTCTCCTGGAGACAGATAGAGGAGCAGTGTCTCAGTTCCTAAGACCATCAGAAATATGTGTTTTCCAATGGTCTTAGGCGACCCCTGTGACCCCTATGAAAGGGTCGTTTGACCCCCAAAGGGGTCGCAACCCACAGGTTGAAAACCACTGCTCTAGACAAAAATCCTATCTACCTCCGGAGAGGGAACTGATGAACTCTGAGCGCAAATTGAAGTATAATTTCACTTTCTTTTTTTTTCTCTCTTCTCTTCTCCTCTATACCACGTATTCTTAACTTGGAGTTGATAGGCTCCCCACCTTCTAAGGCCTTAGAAAGATAGGTCCGGGCTAGATTGTGCAGGGTTTTAAAAACTAAAGAGTTTCTATTTTGTCCTAGAGGCAATAGGAAGCACTAGAGTTGGATGAGAAGAGCATCACATGGTCAGATCTGCACTTAAAGAAAATTACTTTCACAGCAGTGTGTGGGATGGGGATGACGAGTGGTGAGAAATAATGAGGAGGCTATTGCAATTATCTAGGTAAGAGGTGATGAGGGCCTGAATTAGGGTGGTAGCCATGTGAATGGAGAGAAGGGATCATGTTTGAGAGATGCTGTGAAGGTAGAAATGACAAATTTTGGCAACTGATTGGATATGGGGGCTGAGGGAAAATGAGGAATTCAGGATAATGCCAAGATTATGAACCTGAATCAGGGGAAAGGCTCTTTCAACAAAAACAGAGAAACTTGGAAAAGGAGAAGGGTTAGGGAGAAAGATGGGTTTAATTTTAGCCATGCTGGGTTTAAGGTGTCTCTGGGACATCCAGTTTGAATTAAGTAATTGGCAGAAAGAGCTCAGGGGAAAAAAAAACTGGCTCTGGAAATATAGAGCTGGGAGTTGCCTATGTAGAGAGAATAGTTAAACCGATGGGAGCTGATGAGTTTATCAAGAAAACAGCAGGGCTTCTAATACTTTTTGGTCCTATGGATCCCTTTGGCAGTCTGGTAAAGTTACTGAAAATAACTGGTTTACTGAACCAGTTACTGAAAATAAAGATGTAAAATTTTTCATCTATCAAAGGCCTTAGAAGGTGGGGAGCCTATCAACTCCAAGTTAAGAATACCTGGTATAGAGGAGAAGAGAAGAGAGAAAAAAAAGAAAGTGAAATTATACTTCAATTTGCGCTCAGAGTTCATCAGTTCCCTCTCTGGAGGTAGATAGGATTTTTGTCTAGAGCAGTGGTTTTCAACCTGTGGGTTGCGACCCCTTTGGGGGTCAAACGACCCTTTCATAAGGGTCACAGGGGTCGCCTAAGACCATTGGAAAACACATATTTCTGATGGTCTTAGGAACTGAGACACTGCTCCTCTATCTGTCTCCAGGAGAGTCCACCCACATGCAGATATGCCCACATATAAGTATTAAAGGGTAGCAGCATTAGGAAGATTGAGAACCACTGGCCTAGAGTATCTAAGTTGTTCATACTTGATTGTTACGGTATTGCTGTTACTGTGTACAGTGTTCTTCTGGTTCTGCTCATTTCACTTTTCATCAGTTCATATTAAGTCTTCCCAAGTTTTTCTGAAACCATCCTGCTCACAATTTTTTTTATGAATTAATTTATTTTTAGTTTTCAACATTCACTTCCATAAGTTTTAAATTTTCTCCACCTCCCTCCCCCCCAAAACAGCATGCAATCCAATATTGGTCCTACATGCACATTCTTATTAAATGTATTTTTACATTAGTCATGTTATATAGGAGAATTAGAATGAATGAGAAGAACCTTGAGAAAGGAAAAAACAAAACAAAACAAAAAAGAGCAAATATTATGCTTCAATCTGCATTCAGACTCCATAGTTCTTTCTCTGGATGTGGATGATGTTTTCCATCATGAGTCTTTTGGAGTTGTTTTAGATCCTTGCATTGCTGAGGAGAGCTAAATCTGTCAAAGTCAGTCATCCCACAATGTGGCTGTTACTATGAACAATGTTCTCCTGGTTCTGCTCACTTCACTCAACATCAGTTCATATAATTCTTTCCAGGTTTTTCTGAAGTCCACCTGCTCATCATTTCTTATAGCACAATAGTATTCCATCACAATCATGTGCCATAACTTGTTCAGTCATTCCACAATGGATGGACATTACCTCTAATTTCCAGTTCTTTGCTACCACAAAAAGAGCTGCTGTCATAAATGTTTTTGTACAAATAGGTCCTTTTCCCTTTTTTTAAAAAATCTCTTTGGATACAGACCAAGTAGTAGTATTGCTGCGTCATGGTTTTATAGCCCTTTGAGCATAGTTCCAAGTTGCTCTCCAGAACAGTTGGACCAGTTCACAACTCCAGCAACAGTGTGTTAGTGCCCCAGTTTTCCCACATCCCTTCTATCTAGTGAAGCTTTTTAAGGATGGGGAGATTTGGACATGCTTTAAAGTCAGTAGGAAATGAACTAGTTGATAGGGAGAGGTTGAAGATTCAAGAGAAAGGAGTTGATTGAGGGTAAAATCTTCTGGAGAAGGAAATGATGAGATTAAGTGCATAGGTAGAGAAATTGGCCTTGGAAAGGAGAAAGGCCACCTCTTTGTCAGAAACTGGGGGAAAGGAAAGAGAATGGAAGATGTCGAAGGGTTTAAAATGAAGAAAATAGAGAAAGCAGGTGCTCACATTGGCCTTAATTTTTTTCATCAAAGAGACAAGGTCTTCAGTTGAAAAGGGTGGGAGGAGGGGATTAGGAAGAAGTATGAGGGCATGAGTATTTTGAATCAGCTTGTTTTAGCTCCCAAAAGCCAACTGTTAAATTTTCAGTGTGAACATTTACCCCCCAAAAGTCAGGTTTAAGCCTTCAAAAGGGCTTAATTATTTTTTTTGTTGATTGTCTGGACTTAAGAAAGTGATGGATAAAATGTTAATAATGTAGATTAAATTTTAAAATGTGTCGTGTGTATTTTGGGGGGAAGAAGCTGATTGTTAAACATTTACCAGCACACCCTTATGTGAAGGGGCTTGAGGAGATTGGAGAAAGTTTGGAAGAGGTCCCATCGTCAGTGAGGTAGGGAGGAATCAAAGAATTGCCTTGCTGCAGTGAGAGTCCAGTTAAAGTTAAAAACATGAATTTGTAATGCATCCACTCAGCAGTCACAAGACTTCCTCGAGCTTTATTCAATGGCCTTGTGAGTAGAAGCAAAGGAGGCTGATAGTGGCAATAATCAAGGGCTGAGATTTTGTCATTGAGGGCTCTTCTGATTCAGAAACAGAGAACAGTATAGAAATTGACCTCTCCATTCAGGGGTTTTGGGTTTAAGGCAAAGAAATGAAACTCTAAATGTGTAACTTCAGGGATGAGATTAATCCTGCTTTGATGATGTACCCATTACCAGCTAACACAGATATGCCCTGGCATTTACAGAAAACCTACAGACAGCCAGTTTAAATGAAGGAACATTTATTAAATGCCTACTGTGTACAAGATATTGTGTTAGGTCCTGGGCATACAAAGACAGAAATTAAATGGTCTCTGTCTCTAAGGAGCTTTTCATTCTATTGGGAATAGGTTAGGGCAGTTAGGTGGTGACCTACAGGGAGCAGTGTGTTGAGCTCTGACTTGTTCTTGGAGTCAGGAAGGTTCCAATCCTGCCTCAGACACATCTAGTTGTGTATAACCCTTAGGCAAATCATTTAACTTTTCTGGTCTTAGTTTATTCATCTATAAAATGGGGATAACAATAACACCCAAATCAGGGTTTTTATGAGTATGAAATGAGATAATATCTGTAAAGTATTTTGTAAATATTCAAGGACTATATAAAAACTAGCTAAAATTATCTTCTTTATCAGAACATTAATTTATTTAGCACTTTCAAGTTCACAGAGTGTATTACCTACATCATCTCATTTGACCCTCACAGAAACCAGAAACTGTTTTGGGTAGGTATGATCATCCCCATTTTACAAATGATGAAATGAGGAAGATGGTAGTTAAATTGACTTGTTGATTATAACAAAACTAGTATGTGTCAGAAGCAGGATTTGAATGACTTTAATTCTGAGGCTCTTTTTACTCTATGCTATCAATATATGCACAAAAAAATAAAGAGAGGGTGATGTGAGGGTTCACCCTCCCAAGAACACTAATGCCTGGGGTAGATGGAAGGCTGGCCAAGACTTGCCTATTTCAAATGAGCACTTATGAATCCTTGTATACAGAAAAAAAGTATTCTGTCATCTGTAGACAATATTCCAGAACACACATATATATACAAGATGAAGTGACTTCTCTTTCCAGAGGCTCCAGTCCAGCTGGACTTATCTGGAAGCAAAAGCAAACCCTGGTGGATTACTGCTGTTTCATTTCACTTCTAGGATATTCATTCATCCTGCTTGGTCTAAAGACATCAGCATCATTACCCATAAGCCCTTATGTATATGAGTTGGCACCCAGGGACTGAAGAAAAAATTATCTGTTAATTCTGGGGTGCCCACTGGCAAAGAAGTTATTTGATCCCAGGTTTCATCCATCAAAATCACTTTCCCCAAGGACAGTCTCCATTCACTCAGACATTTGTTTTTGTCTCTTTCCCAAGCTGTAATTTCTACCCTACCATCTTTTCCTAGGCCAAGGAAAGAACAGAATTGCTAGTCCTAAAATCTCCTTAGACACCCCTAGCTCAGCTTCCAAACTCCCTTATTGCACAGAACTTCACTGACTCTTCTAGGGCCCCACCTACCTCATCTCTTCTTGTCTCTGGTTAGGTCCTACTAAGTCTGTTAAAGGGACAGATTTCCTTAAAGGGGCAAGGCCTTTTTCACCCTGTCAAAGTCTATGGAGCGTCATAAAGGTTACCCTAAAGAAACTGGGTGAATCTGCCCCCAGGAAAGCAAGGAGATTCCAGGGCTGTTTCTAAAACTGACCAAGATAACTGTGTACATGTCAGCCCTCTTCACTTGCCGAGTGTAGACATGGACTTATCAGATTAATCTCCAGGTGATCTCAGGATAATTCCTCTGCCTCTTGAGTCATTCTAGGAATGAGAATTTTCTCCAGGTCTTGGGAAATACTTGGGAGGAATCTTCTGGCATCCTTGGCACTCCTCTTCTGACCTTGAACCATGCTCTCCTGTTCCACAGCTAGCCTGTCTGCTGGACACAGGAGCCCTGGTTTTAGAAATACTGCCCTCTCACTGCCCACAGGCATTTATCAAGTTTCCTTAAGGACAGACTGGGTTTGGGAAGGCCCTGGAGACACAATGATCAATCATGGCATTTGCCATGACAAGAACCGACATGGAATTTCATGCTCCATCGAATGGGGGGAAGGAGAGGAAAAGGAAGTGAATGACAGCTGGAGAAATGGAACCACCAGACTCGGGGGTGGGGAGGAAGAGAGAGCAGGATTTACTCATTCTCCCTGAGTGGACAAGGGCCTTGTCCCCTTCCTGGATGCCGTCTAGTTTGTCAGGCAAGCACCATTATTCTCAGTGAAAATGGGTGAACAAGGACTGGTCACACCCTGACCCTGGAAGCCAAGGGCTGAAACAAACACAAACACAAACATATCCAGGAAAGGAAAATCACGAAGAGAAGAGCAGGTCTCACGAACCTGAACATTCTGGCTTATGACCCCAGGGTTCTATTTCCCTTGGCCATAGGAACACTGACTAAGGCTAGGGAAGATCTGTCTTGGCATTGAAGGACTTGGTATTAAAAGACCTGGGTTTAAATTCTGGCTCTGCAGCAGATGACCAGTCCAGGGTGACCTTGGAAAAGTCTTCACCTCTCTGGTCCCAGTTTCTTCATCTGTGAAATGTGGAATGTGGACTTGATAACTTCTCTTTCAGCCTCCCCTGGAAGTAACAACTCAACACCACTAGGAAGGGAGGATAAGGGTTGAAGTAAAATAAGGATTCTGAGTATACTTCAGCATGGCTAGGAATGGGGTATGGGGACAGGAAAGCAAAAGAGGAGGAGGCCCTTGACAGACATTACTGGTCCACTGTTTTTATTTTTATATTACAAACATTTACAGATTGCTCCCTTCTTTATAGGAGTTCTTTTGTAGCAAAGTAAAACAATTAAGCAAAATTTGCACTTTAGTGACCTCATCTGAGAGTTTACAGAACATTTCACATCTGCAGTCCCCTTCCCCCACTTCTCTGTATTTAAAATAAGTCATACAAATCTATTTTCTCTAACTCCCATTCTAATCCCCTGAAACAAAGGAAAAACAAATTTCTTGTAATGTGTATAATCAAGCAAAACAGAATCATTCATTGGCTGTATAGTCTCTCTCTCCCCTCCCCCCAACCCCATATAAATATATACATACAAATACGTGAGTACACACACACACACACACACACATGCATACAGTCGATACAGACATGTGTATGTGTATGTATGTATATATGGAACCAATGGGAGATTTCGTTTTGCTTAATTACGCATGTTGTCCTTTTTGTCCTTCACTTTCTTTTTTTTTATTAAATTATTCACTTTTAGTTTTCAACATTGACTTCCATAAGTTTTCAATTTTCTCCCCCTTCCTCCCCACTCCCTCCCCAAGACAGCTTGCAATCTGATATGGGCTCTACACATACATTCCTATTAAACACATTTTCACATTAGTCATGTTGCATAGATGAACTATAACAAATGGGAAAAACCTTTAGAAAGAAAAAAAAACAAAAAAGGAAATAGTCTGCTTCATTGTGCATTCCAATTCCATGGTTCTTTCTCTGGATCTGGCTGGCATTTTCCATCATGTGTCCTTTTGTCCTTCATTTTCAAAGAAGACCAATGACATCATGGGTGATGTCTTGACTCGTGGGTGAATTGGATTTAAGTGAGGCAGAGTTACACAAAGTTGTCAGCTTCACTCTCTCTTCCAGAGTCACTGAAGTCCAGTGGCAGGACAAAAGTCAAGACAACTGGAGACAAGCGAGGATACAGTGGATGACCTTGGCATCTTCCATGTCTCACCAAGCTGTAAACGCTCCAGTGCCTGCTTCAACCACCTTCCTAGCCTCCGGAACAAATTGTTCTCATCTGCCCATTCCACCCAGGGACGTCTTTATACGATGGGGGTAGACATCCCCTAATTCACCGAGGAGTATGAGGCCCGTTGGTTATCTCAACCTGGCTTAACCTGCCTGCCAAGACAATTTTACTAGGGTACTAGCTGCTGCCTGTGCTACAGTTTCTTGGGGCCACAGGTGAGATGTCAGCTAGACACCAAAGGTAGATAAGCAACCCTAAACACCAGAAGCACTAGCTTTCCTAAACCTCTGATATACCCCTTGATTATGCATATACATATACATACACACATGCATACAGCTAATACATATGTTTATGTGTGTACGTATGTCTCGTCATGTGCCCTAAATCCATCACCTCATTGTGAGAGGTGAACAATATGTTTTGTCATAGGTCCTCTGGAATTGTGGATGGTTATTATATTGATTATAGTTCTTGCACTTTCAAAATTGTCTTTATAGTGTTGTTATTGTATAAATTGATCTGGTTCTGCTCATTTCATCCTCTCTCAGTTTTTAAAAGTCTTCAGTTGTTCATTTGTATAATATTGATGTTGCAGTACATATTTACTCTTCATCTTTATATTATCTCAGTCCATTGAGGCTAATTTTTTTTTTCCCAGAACGCCATCCCCATCCAGCCTTGGATGCTTATTACCTATGTGACCCTGGGCAAGTCACTTAACTTCTGTTTGCCTCAGTTTCCTAGTTTAACTATCAGATGAGGAGAACAACAGCAGATACCTCACGGAGTTGCCAATGAGGACCAAATGAGACAGTATCTGTAAAAAGCACTTAGCACCATGCTTGGTCCATATTCCTTCCCCATCCTAAAAGAAACCTAGACAAACCTCATGGGGGTGGGGGAGGGAGGGAATCTGGATGGGAATCAACAAGCAGGGGTTCTTAAGCATTATTTTTACCTGGAAATGGAGAAATGGCTGGAGCCTGTGTTAATGAGGCCAAGATTAGGTAGTTTTGATCTCCATTCAGGCCAGTTAGCTATGCACAGAGAAAAGCTCTTCTCCAAGGCTACAGACTGACTTCTAATCCATCCACAATGTTACAAATATGTGTCATTCATCACAAGGGGGGCAGAATGAGAATGTGGATGACTCAATATGAGTCTATCATTACTGGAAAAGAACAACTGATTAATGATGGTGGGTCATCTTCCTTCATGAAAGGCAGCATGTTTTATACATGTGATGTCAGGAGTGAAGGAGGAAGCAGTAGCAGACTGAGTTGCTAGATCGTATAGATGTGCTCTGTTAGCTTCTGGGAGGGGTCTAGTATATCCTACAAAGGGTCAGGAAGACTGGAGACTGCAGGTTTAATAACTCCAATCCAATATTCTTTGAGTTTTATTAAATTTCTATGTGCCAGCCACTATGCTAAGTAGTAGGGATATAATTAATAAAAAGATAGTCCCTGCCCTCAAGTAGCTTACAATCTCATAACGGGAAGGAAGAACAACATGCAGAAAAAAAGGCAGGAAGGGGGGGGAGGGTTGTAGGGGAATCTTGTCTCATGGAGTTGAAATCAGGTAAAGAAGCAATGTAGAGTGAAGAGAGCCCACAAATCTAGTTTCTGCTCTCTATAAAAAAAGTCATCAAGCAGAAAATGGGGTGAGAATGAACCTAACATATGTTTCCATTTCCTTCCTTTTTTCTGAAAAATTTTTTTCTGCCGATTTTACAAAATTTACAAATATTATCTCATTTGAGGCAATCAGGGTTAGGTGACTGATCCGGGGTTAAGTGACTCACACAGCTAGTGTCTGAGGCCAGATTTGAACTCAGAAGGATGAGTCTTCCTGATTCCAAATTTAGTGTTCTATCCACTGCACCACCTAGCTACCCCCATTTCTTTCTATCTAGACACCTCTAACTCGAACCCTAGCCCAGACCCATATCCATCTGACAGCCTCAGACCTGCTTGGAAGAAGGCAAGAGTTGTCTCCAATTTTCTGTAGAGAAACTACCTGCAGAGAACTCCAGCATCCAGAAAGCCATAATGACATTATCCTGTTTTGTTATCTTCTCCAAATAATTAGTATCTAGGAACTTCTTTCTTCGCAAGGACAAAGGAGAGAAGTTTTCTAAGGCAGAGTTGGGCTATTAGGAGTAGAAACTGAGGAAGGCTACCTCAAAAGGGAAAAAAAATAGGACAGCTAGGTAGTACAATGGACTCTAAACACTAGATTTGGTCAGGAAGACATAAGTTAAAATGCTATCTCATGGAGCAGCTAGGTGGTGCAATGAATAGAGCTCTGGCCCTGGAGTCAGGAGGACCTGAGTTCAAATCTGTCCTCAGATACTTAACACTTACTAGCCATGTGACCTTGAGCAAGTCACTTAAACTTGCCCCTCCAAAAAAGCAAAAAAAAAAAAAATGCTACCTCACATCCCTCACCCATAAAAATAGGGAAAATAGTAGGCTGTTGTGGGGATGTAAAGCACTTTGCAAACATTAAGGTGTTACATAAATGCTAGCTAGTATTAGAAGGGGAGTTAGGTGGTGCAGTAGATACGATGCAGTACCAGGTCTGGAGTAAGAAAGATTAGAGTTCAAATCTGGCCTCAGATACTAGCTGTGTGACTCTTGGCAAGTCACTTAACAATGTTTGCCTCAGTTTCCTCATCTGCAAAATGAGCTGGAGAAGGAAATGGCAAATCACTCTAGTATCTTTGCAAAGAAAATCCCAAATGGGGTCATAAAGAGTCAAACCTGACAGAACAAAAATTATTAGTATTAGGAAATATATCTAGAAAGCTCCTACAGAAATGAGAAAGATATCATGACGGACATTAACAGAGCCCTTTAAAATCTGCCAAGTGCCTTATAGGATCACTTTGTTTGATCTTTACACCAACCTTGTGTGGAAGATACTTCAGGCATTATTACAGATTCATAGATAATAATACTGAGACTCAGAAACATTAAATTACTTGCCCAGGGTCACACAACTAGCTGCGTCTAAGCTAGTATTCGAATTCAGGTTTTCAGTTCCTGGGTTGTATTTATTATGAAATGAAACTTGGAGTGATAACTGGTACTTTTTGTCCTTTTTCCAGTGAGGGATGGGGACAGAGTGGCAGAGAACAGCAAGAGAAAGTCTGGCTTCCTGGGAATTGGTCCAGCCTGCCTTTTGGAGACTCAAATCAATTCTCCTTGTGTTCAGTTGGCCAAACCTGAGCCGCATCATCTTCCCCCCACTTTTGCCTCTGCCTCGCCCCTACCCCATATACCACTGCTGCTAAATTTCTCTTTTTCCCCCCTCAGCTTGTGAGTTTTCTCTCCTTGCATTCCACTACCAGAAGAGCATTTGGGCAACAGCTTCATAGAAATCTGGACATCATCCTCCTCCCTCCTTGTCTTGTTCTGACTTAAGTGGAGATGCAGAGTTTCAACCCTTTCTTTCTCCTAGATTCCAGCCTCCTGGCAGACTTTCCCCAAGACCTGGGGACTGATTCCTGTCAGCTCATCAGGACCTCGTGACTGTGTTTGGCAGCAAGAGCTGCTCAAGCCACAAAATGCCAGATGTGCGTGACCCAGAGTGTGAAGCCAAAACCTAGAAAAGGAGGGCAGGAAAGGTGAGGGTCCCCAGGGAGTGGGGGGAAGAAATTGCTTCCCTTTGATGAGAATGGAAATTGCCAGAAACAAAGGACTTGGGGCCCTGCTGCCCTTTCCCCTAGCTGAAGCTGAGACCAATACTTCCCAAGAGACATGGGGTGTATGTCAGTATGCAAACACCACTGGGCACTCACTTTATAAAGAGCACTGACTTAAGCATGGCAGAATTTGCAGGCCAATGATACAAGGTGCTTATATAAGACATACATCTGGTTACTTTAGAACATCTGTTACTCTGAGGCTAGACACCATATCCTGGGCCTCTTTTTGCATAGTCGCTGGCCCATAGGTTGCTCAGCCCTTATGAAATAGTAATGAGCTACAAGGGAAGATTGGTGAGGTCCTATGGGCCTAGATGGTGTGTATGGGAAGGCTGTAATATCCACCTCCCCTTCCTATATCTCTCAAGGCCCTGTGGCCCACTAATTATTCCTCTAAGCAGGTTTCTTTCATAATAGGTAGAGCTCTAGAATGGAAATCAGAAAAACCTGGGTTCAAATGCTGCCTCTGAAACTTACTAGCTGTGTGGCCCTAGATAACCCAGTTAAACTCCCTGAGCCTCAATTTTCTTATCTGTAAAATGTGGATAACACTATCTGAAATACTTATCTCATGAGATTGTTGTGAGGGTCCAGGCTATGTTGAATTAAGGCAACCTAACTCTCTGTTCTTTATTTTGGGGGATAGTACTACATCGTCCTATATCAGAGAGGGCATCAAGGAGCCTGAGTTATAGTACTAGCTCTGCCTCTAACTAGTTATACGATTTGAACAAGTCCCTTGTAGCCTCTTGGCCTCAGTTTCCCCATCTTGTAAAACAAAAAGATTACACTGAATGATTTTTAAGGTCCTGTCCAGTGTGAAAATCTTATAATTTTGTGACTGTGCCAGACTTGCCTGAATCTACCCAGGCAACCTGGTGCCCATACCACTAATAAAAGTTCTGCTAAGGCTTGAGTCCAGTAGAGGCCTGGGGAAGGTTTTACACTTCACAAGCCTTTTTAAAGAGAACTGGCTTTGTGGGAAGAACCTGTTTCAGTTCCTTCCTGGAACTCCAGAGGGAGGAGAGGGGGGGAAGCCAGGTCGAAAAGGAAACCAGTAAACTTTGAAGTGGTCTATGGGATTTGTTCAAGTCTGGAGAGTTCTACTTTTTCTGCTCCCCCGAAATCCAGATGCTGAGATCTCCTTGCGCATGCTTTCAAAAGCAGTTTTTAAATTTTTTTTAAAGTTGTCTTAATGCTCTTTTTTTCTTTCTAACATTACTGTCACTTTGCTCTAACTTCACTTTCCCCACAGAACCTTCCTTTATATCCAAATACAATTAACCAAAATACACCAGCACAGATTTATTTCCGAAGAGGAAACAACAACGGAATTATGCTCTCTTGTATTTCTGAATTATACTCTTACAGTAGAAAGGGCTTTGAAGTCAGAGGATCTGGGTTTGAAATTTGTCACTTGTGTGACCTTGGGCAAGTCACGACCTCTTTGTCTCTTTCCTCATCTGTAAAATAAAGGAATTGGACTAAATTACTTCAAAGGTCCCTAAATCTATGGTCCTATGCCACTGGTCATGTCTGAAAAAGTATGCCACATTCTGCTACTACCTCTCACAAGAGACATACCTGCCTGTCAGTTTTCTGAAGTTACAAATCATTCTTACATCAATCAGAGCCCTTACATATTGTTTTCCCCAAAAGCAATTTCTATGAAGCTAGAAACTCCTACTTCAGTGGCTGCTTTGGATGATGTAGGGTTTTTATCCCTTGGAATGGAAGATAAGGAGCTCTCTCATTTTTGAAAATCTCTTTTCACTCTGTCTCTCCCTTCTGCTTTAGTTCTGAGACTTTTAAAGCCAAACGACACCTGATCTCCTTCTCTTCTCTCTGCTTGGAACTCTCTGCTTTAGGAGCTCCTGAACTCCCGTAGGCTCTTTACCATTTCAGGTTTTGCCTAGGGTGACTCCCCATATGCTCTTCAATAACTCAGCCTAGGGGCCTCTCTTCTATTTCCACTACAGTTGGGCTCCAAAGGTTTCCTTTTCATCTTGGGTAAGAGTAGGTTCTAAATTAGCAGTCTCCTTTGAAAGATGCTCAGCTTGTCTAGAAACAATATGAGGAAACTGGCTTTCAGGACTTTGTTTGACAATCTAGACTAAATTGATAATCTTCAAACAAGAGAAATATTTCTCTAACCAACTACTCTCTCCCCTCCTCTTTCGACCTCCATCTTATTTTCCACCACCCCTGATGAATTATACCAGACATTACAGTTTTACTCTACCCATCACCATACAGATCTACTTTCAGAAGAAAAGAAGACCCATTTAACATCTATAATTCCCTCAAAAGGAGAAGTATCTAGGTTTCTAAAAAGAAATGGGTTTCTATTCTTTCCTGGCTCCCAGTTCCCAGGAGGGATGAAGAGGCTGGCCCTAATGATTCCCTTCTACCTTACTTCTTTCTGCATATAACACTCACCTCTCCCCATCCATGAGAAAGAATGAGAAATCAGTCATTGGTTGGAACTACCTCCAAACAGCCTAGAACTCTCACATGATGCCAACACCAAGGGAGGAACAAAGGATGAGAGCAGTACCTGGCAGGAAGCGTCTGCCATAAAGGTTGAGTCACCGGGATTTATACGGAAAGCCAAAGCAGGAAGGAGCCTTTGAGATCATCCAATCCAGTACTCTCATTTTAAGGACGAGGAAACTGTCCCCAGAGCAGATAAGTGACTTGTCCAAGGTCATGCACTGAAGCTAGCTGCCGACCTGAGATTAGCACGTCATAAATAGAGTGTTGGGGAGGGGAACGTGAGGGGAACTTGGGGTCTTCTGACTGTAAAGTTTCACCTGATTACCCTGTAATCCGGGTTATTAAATTCTGACTACTCTTCACAAAATCATCAATTCTGAAAATACCAATCTCTACAACTCATTTTACTCCCGTCTCCTCGGTACCCCGCAGTGACCTCCAGTGTGGTTTCTGTCCCTCTCTTTCTCCCCACTAGACATGTAAGGGCTGAGGAGGTGAGAACCTGGGAGGAAAATCCCTTTGTGGAAGGGGATGAGAAAGAACTATGTTACCGGTGACGGGGAGATTTTAGCTGACCTTGCAAAGCAGACAGTTCCTCCTGTCTTTCTTCCTGAGATCAGGAGGGACCCTCTATCTTCCCACTTATTTGTTATTAGGAACGTCTGCATAGATATATACGAACAGAATGCGTGTACCATATGTGTATGTGTATGTGTATGCTAACCACCTGATAATCAGCCACGCCTCCCCTTGCCCGGGGCCAGTAAAATGTCCAATTTCGGGTTTTGTCCCTCCTTCTCAGCGTGCTCCCCCCCCCTTTAGCACCACCCCCTTTCTCCTCCTCCTCCTCTTCCCCAGAAATTCTTTCCTCTATTGTTCCACCAGCCCCAGCCCCTCCTCCCTCCGGAGCTCCCCCAGCCCCAGCCCCAGCGTCTTTTCCTCTCTCCCAGCCCCGCCTCCCGCCCCCAGCTCTTACACTCCAACTCGTATGTTCAGACCCCCTCTCTCCCGCAGCCCATGTGACTGGTTCACCTCGTATCGCAATCCCAGCCGGGCTTCTCTCGCCGTCGGTCACAGGCATTTCGCTCCCATTGGCAGATGCCCCGGCCCCTCCCCGCCCCTCCCCCCTCTATAAGGCGGTGCTGGGCGGCTTCACCACCGCAGAGCAGTTTTCGGTCTGCTTTGTCCCTCCTTTCTCACCCCCCGCCCAGCCCCCCCGCCCCTCCCGGGATGGTGCACGGCTGGGACTGAGCCACCGGGGCGGAGGTAGCACTAGGGTGGCCGCGTCTAAGCAGCGCCATGGTGAGCGCATCGCACGAGAGACTGGGGGTGGCGGGGGGCTCTAGCAGCTGTCCCACGGAGCGTACGGTGGCGGGGACTGGAGGGGGAGTGGTGGGCACAGCATTGGAGGGGGGAGGGTGGTGAAGGGCAGCGCGGGGTGCCAAGCTTTGGAAGAATCGCGCGCGCACTAACGAGGTGGACGGGGGAGGCGAGGAACCGTGCACAATGACGAGCTCGGGCTGGGTTGCGGGAACGAGGCACCTTCGGGCTTGGGTGCTGCGACGCGTAATGCCAGGGTGGGAGCGCGCAGTTTTCGCGAAGCGGGTGCAAAGGGTGGGTGGGTGCTTACAGCGCCAGAAGCGGTCGCGGTGGGTGGTGGGGTGGTCTTCTTTGTTTCTACGGCCCCGGGCCCCTCTGCAGAGAGATCGGGACAAAGGAAGCGGCGGCGGCGACGGGGAGGAGGGAGCTGCGACGCCGCTGTCTGCAAAGCGGGATCTAGGGTTTGGGGGAGCTGCGCGGGATGGGGGTGGGGTCCTCTCCTTTGGGCTGAGTCCCACTCCATCTCGCCCCTGAGGTTGAGCTGAATAACTGGCTGAAGCAGGTCACAGAGCTCTTTCCCAGTCTCTCTCTTTTCGGAGACTTCTCCAAAGGTCCTCCACCCTCCTTTCTCCGGAGCGCTGCGGTTCGGTTCTGCGTTCCTTACAAGTAGCGATACCCCTTTCCTGCAGAGGCTGCGCTCCCCCTGGAAACGCGCCTTTCTTTTTGCTCACAATGTGAGTGGTTCCTCGGCGGTTTGAGTTCCACAGCGTTCACCCCTCCTCTCTCGAGGCTTAATGGGACACTTTAAAAAATTCCAAAAACCGCCTAGGGAGGAAGGGAGAGGCAGCCTTACCACAGAAACCGGTTGCCCATTCTTTGACTGGGAGGTGTTGGCTCTTGAGCAACTGCATTGGAGTATGTGGACGTTTCTTTAAGATGAGCCCAGGAGAGAGACTAGGAGATGCTCGCTGCTTGCCGGTTGTAGGGGTAGGGAGTGGTTCCGGAGTGATCTTTCCTGTCTTCTAACGAGTGGGGCTGATTATGAGTATGATTTGCACCAGCGTCCCAGGAAATTTACTTTAGGGTCCTTCAAATTCCTTCTTATATATTAGGTGTCTCTTGTGAGAAGTCTCAGGTTAGGTTTTTTGGGGATGGAACTGAGCTGACTTGAAAGAGAAAGTTTGAAGGTGTTTGCTGTAGCGTAAAATAATCCATCAGGCTTCCGTGTGCAAGGGATTTTTTTTAAAGGGAGGTGGGGAGTCTAGACTTGTGATTTCAGCTTTATAAGGGCCTCTTTTCCAGGTATGGAAGCTCCTACCAATGATGTAGGTTGGCCTCTCTGCTTGGAGCCCCGAAAGGCTAAGTGACTTGCTCCTGATCCCACAGCCAGTATGTCACTGGAAGAACTCACGTCTTCCTGACTCCAGCAGCAGCCTTATCCCTTTAAGTGTCTTGTTACTTCTAAGGATATAAAATACAGAATAATAAGGCTTTTAGGAGGAAAAATAAACCTGAAGATGCTGTGTTAGATCACTAACGCCAAATGCTATAAAGATGCCTCCCTCCATGACTGGATATAGTCCAGTTTAGCTACTGTAAAATGATAATTCTTTCCTACTATAACTCATTCACTCAGTTACAGATTTAAGTGTTTGAAGAGACAAAGGGAGAAAGGAGGTCGAGTGGCGTAGTTGAGAATCTGTGTATAAATTTCTCTATTCAGTTTTATATTACCTACTTTGTGGACTTTGTAGGGGAAAACTTGATCCGTAGCCTCTATCTCTATACTTCCTACTGCTGTCAGTGTGTGTGCATTCAAAGAATGGAAAGAATCAGGAGGTAAAGTACATCTGATTTTTGGAATTGTGCTAAAATTTAACAATAATTCTTCATTATTGCCTGTAAAATCTACTCTGGCACCTCCACCACTCTCACCCCTCCACTGGATAAGTGAGTGAATTACTTAATGCAAACCAGTCCCAAGTGGCTTGCTTACAGTGGATGGACTCAGTGTTGTGGCTGAAACTGCCCCTTAAGAACCCTAAGGGAGAGAGAAACCTGGACTCCTGCTGCAAGCCATGTTGGTGGGAGCTGAGCTAAGTTAAAATGACAGTGAAAGCTCTCAGGATAGAGAGTTCTATTTGCAGAACTTAGCCTCTGTTAGCATTCTGGAAACCTCCTGGGGATTAATCCTAATGAACTGGCACCAAGGGGAGGAAGAAGAAGAAACTGGCAGAAAGGATAATGAGGAGAGAGGCCCTTGCTGGTGCATCTGGTGTGAATTGCAAACTCACTGGCTGTGCAGCTTGTGACTGGAGACACCGAGGCCCATCCAGAAGATTGTTACTTGGGGCCCTTGGTAAGAAATAGTCCTGGGCATGTAAATGGAGTAGGTTGTGTGATTTAAAAGTATCAGGCCATCTCTTCTTCCAATTTTTTTTCCATTGACCTTCTAGGACAATTTTTCCTTTCGGATAAGCCATTCAGTCTTTCTCCTGGAGCTCTCAGATAAAATGCAGATATGTTTCACAGGGATCCATTTGCTAGCAAAATCCATTCCAACTCTAAAGCTTTGGAAGAGGTAGGAGAAAGGACAGAGAGTGCATATAATTACCCTGAGAAGTTCTGAACATTAGGATTATTTTGCTTTGCATTGTTTTGGTTTGGGGGGGAAGGGGCCAAGGAAGATACTTCACTGTGAAGGGAATGATAAATTGCTCTGCTTCTCAGTCTTGGCCTGGCTTGAGGAAGCCCCCTTTCTTTTCCCTCTTGGTAGCTGTGGCTTGATCTATTAGCTCCTCTGGGGAATTTGAACATATAGCATTAGATATCTTAATAATAGCTCATGTAGATAAAGCACTTTACAGTAGTTTTTTAATAAAGGCCATTCTTCACAACAATCCTATGAAGTACATAGTATAAGTATATCTTTTTCCCTTGTCGCTGGCCCTTTCCCCAGAGATCTAACCCAGGCTGCTGTGATAGAGGTGGTATGATTGCAAAACTCCATTCTCCATTCCTTGTTCCAGTTGACTGGGCAAATTCCTCAGAAGGTCTTCATAGAAATTGACAAATAAAACCAAAACTCTTTTTCATAATTTTTTAAATAGGGAGAGGGGCAGAGTAGGGTAGAAAAAAAGACATGTTAAACTACTGGTCAGTGAGATTGACTTTGAATTCTGACAAAATTTTAGAATATATTATTACGGGTAAGGTAAAATCAATATCTAATCTTGTTGCCCAGTCATTTTTCAGTTGAATCAGACTCTTTGTGACCTCATTTGGGGTTTTCTGGGCAAAGTTCCTTCTCCAGTACATTTTACAGATTAGAAAAGGGAGGCAATTGGGGTTAAATGATTTTCCTAAATCACACAGCTAGTAAGTGTCTGAGGCCAGATTTGAACTCAGGAAGATGAGTCTTCCTGATTCAGGGCCTGGTGTTATATCCACTGTTCCACTTAGCTACCCCAACATCTGGCACAGGATAAAAGTAATCACAGAGAGCCTGCATGGCTTGACTCAGAACAGGTCATGCCAAACCTTCTGACCTGGTAGATCAGGAGAATACTGTAGATACAATTTCTTTATGTCTTATTTTCTTGGATATCTTTTGTTTTTATATTACCTTCATTTCTGAGCCATCCTTTTAAAAAGAGGAGGGGGGAATAATTTCTCAAAACCAATCAACACCAACTATTAGAAAATATATGAAATATTCCATGCCTATAGTCCTTTGCTTCTTTAGAGAAAGGATTTATCTAGATTGTCCAGTGCTTTGCTTAAAAAATAAAAGTCTAATGTTCTTCTTGTGGAAGAATCGCTAAAGGTCATCAATCAAAGGTCGAATGGCCATGTATTGGGTGGGTTTATTGTAGAAGAGTCTTTTACAGGCATAAGTTGAACTATAAGCTGCTGAGGTCCTTTTTAGCTCTGAAATTTGGTGATGTTCCATCTACACCTACATCCTAACTGGCCTTTCCTAGGCTTCCATTCCTATAGGAAGAGGGAGACCCTGGTTGCTAGTACACTGTAGCCAATCACTAAACATTTAAGTGTCTGCTATGTGCCTGGAGGGCAGCTTGGTGGAAGTGGATAGAGGGCAAGGCCAGGAGTCAGAAAGACCTGAGTTCAAATCCTACCTCAGACAGTTAGTAGCTGTGTGATTCTGAGCAAGTCACTTAACCTTGTTTGCCTCAGTTTCCTCATCTGTAAAATGAGCTGGAGAAGGAAATGGAAAACCACTCTAGTATCTTTGCCAAGAAAACCCCAAAACGGGGTCATGAAAAGAGTTGGAGATGCCTAAAGATGACTGAACAACAAAAATGTGCCTGGCACTGGGGATACAAAAAGAGACAAAACCCATTCCTTGCCTTCAAGGAGCTTATAGTCTAATATTCTTTTTTTTTTTTTTGAGGGGCAGTTGGGGTTAAGTGACTTGCCCAAGGTCACAAAGCTAGTACATGTTAAGTGTCTGAGTCTGGATTTGAACTCAAGTTGTCCTGACTCCAGGGCCAGTGCTCTATTCACTGCATCACCTAGCTACCCCAGTATAGTCTAATATTCTAAAAATGGGAAAAGAGGGACACTTTATCCAAAGCCCCTCTATATTTGATAACTTGTTTCTTTTCCTTGCCCTGTGGCTCCTTCACCCAGATAGTTGGAGGCAGTGACTATGGTGGAAAGAGTACTGATTCTCTAGTGAGAAGGTGTGCATTTCAGTCCCACCTCTGACACTTAACAGTGGCATTTTGGGCCAGTCACTTAAACTCCCTGGGCCTCAGTTTCCTCATCTGTAAAGTGTGAGGGGATTGGACTCGATGTACTAAACCTACAGTCTTTTGGGCTATCTTCCTCTCCATCACATCCACTGTCTTCTTTCAAAGGATCAGGAAACTTGGGAGAGATTCATGAGAGCAAAAGAGCTTTCCCCCTCCTCCAATCTGTCCTCTTCTGGAACAGTGTCCTGAGTTCATAGTTCCAGAGAATATGCTGAGTCCTGAGCTTGGTTGGAAATGGGACTCCCCCCATCGTTCAGGAGGGAGAGACCTGATCTCTGAAGAAAGGCAACAGAGAGACAAAGTACCTGATAAATGGTTCTTAAAGGTTGATCTTTTCCTGTGCCAACTCTATGGTGCTGCTTTACCACTATCCTTAAATCCTGGTTGGCACGCCATCAACTTAGTTAAGTACCCAGCTACTTTGCTAAGCTGGGGGGGGAGGAAGAAAGAGGGGGGAAACCTCAAACCCAGTTCCTGTCCTCAAGGAGCTCACGTTCTAATGAGGGGGTGGGAAATATAACCACATACAAATAACTTGGGTGCTAAAAGTTCACATTTTAAAAATGAATGCAATCATGTTTCTTTCCTTTGCAACTCAAGAAGATAAACTTCTGGGAAGGAGGGTGGCACAGAATTTCAGAGTTTAAAAAAACAGCACAACTTGATCAAGAGAATCGTGTAGGCTACGTATGTAGTTAACACAAACTTACTTAGAATCTGTGGTGTCTGTTTCTAACTGGTGTCTTTTTTGAGCAGACCTAGGTGTAAAGTTTTGTTTTTCATTTCTCGGGGTCTGATCCGTGGAACCTTTCCACAAAAAGGCCCCAGCTTTCCAGGTCCCTCAGGAGCTATTGCAGCCTGAAGTCCAGTCTTACAAGGGTTTTGTAATAACAGACTGAAGGGTGGGTCAGGGTCATAGATTTAGAGATGGAAGAGGCCTGGAGCAGTCAGATTCTGAGGTAAGAGTACCTTGCCTGATGTCACATTGTGGCCAAGCTGAGATTTTCACCACAGTCCTCCAGTTCCCAATCTGGTGTGCTTAGCATACATTTCAGTGTGGGGTAATGCAGGCAGCTCCATAAAGGATAGATTACAGGAGGAACTGAGTTCACCTTCTACCCTAGTTATGTAATCTTGGACAAATCATTTGACTTCTGTATCTCAGTTTCCTCATCTGTAAAATGGAGATAATATCTGCCTCAGAGTTGTTATGAAGGTCAAATGAGAAGGTCATTTATAGGTGGTCAAATATATATAAAGCCTTTGCAAATCTTAAAAATGCTATAAAAATGCTACCCATTCTTCTAGGGAAGTGACCTTAGAAGCCATCTAATTTAACTTTACAAATCAGGAAACTGAGACCCAGAGAGATAAAGAGACTTACCCAAAGTCACACAGCCAGGGTGTAAACCCACATCCTTTGGCTCTAAATCAAAGCCCTGGAGGAAGAAGAGTCACCTTGGCTTTTAGGTGATGACCAATAGCATATGGAACCTGGCAAGCCTTTGAGAGAAGTTCTGTGGCATTTGAAAGTCTCGGGTGAGCTGCTGTGCCCACCCCTGCTTTCTGACCTCCTCTGTGTGACTGCCTCAACCACTTCCCTTTCCCTTCCCCCAGCTCAGCATTTATTCCGAAGGGTCAGGGTTTTTCAGAGGTTCTTCTCACAGAAAGCCATGGTGCTGTTGCTCTCCCTCTCTTGGGAGAAACAGCTGATTGAGCTTTCCAATTATCTCTGCCTGTGGTTAGTTCCTCTGTCTGCTGTTCAGGCAGCTTCTTCAAGAAGCCATTTGCCAAAAGGCTGCTTAGCTGTTAGTGTTACACCCCTCTTCCTCTTTTAAGATGTTTGTAGCAACAGATTGTCAGGACCCTGGGCAAACAGGGCACAGTTCTAATGGCTGCCTCACCTTCTGTGCAGACAAGCCCACTTAGCTGTGGGACGTTATCCAGAGAGGAGATCGGAGAGGTTTCTTAGTCGTCCCCAGCCTTCTGGTAGCAGGGAACCAAAAGCCAGCTGCGACCTGCATTGGAGCACAAATGTCTGCCCTCTGTGTTACCCGGCGTCAGAAGGACAAAACTGAGCTCTCCTTATCTGCCCTCACTTGCTTGAGTTCTTCAGATGCCTGTCATGATAGTAAAGATAGAATCTTTAAAGCAGGAGTTCTTAACCTGGGATCCATGAACTTTGAAAATATATATTTTGAAAACTGTAATTAATTATAATTGCTTTCTTTTGTAATGTGTGTACAGTTATCCTTTCCACATCAAGGGGGTTAGGGATGTGATACCCCCAAGGTCTGGAAAATGCATGTAAAGTTTTTTGGCCCTCCCTTCATACCAGAGAAGAAGTCTAAATTTTTTTCTTTTTCTTTTATGTTTATAGTACCTTATTGTAAAATTTGAGTTGATATTATACAATACTATATATATATATTACATATATAATATAATACTATATATATTATACAATACTAAATATATATATGTATATAGTATTCATTTCTGAGTTTCTAAACTTTTTCTGTGTCATCTGCTGCCCTTCTCATGTTGTCTGTGGCTTCCACAAAACTTCCCAAAAATTCCCATTATATTTCTTATGCCAACCCATGATATATCAAAACCAAAGTGGGGAAAAATCTCTATGTGGAAGGGATAACTGTATTTTATTTTAGGCATTTTAAAATGCTCTGAAAAGGGGTCCATGGGCTTCAGTAGACTACCAAAAGGGGTCCATGATATGAAAAAAGTTAAGCACTCCTGCCCTTACTGAGCTGCTTGGGGTTGTCAGATAGATCAGGATAAATCTTTCAAAAATCTCACCTTCCAACTCCCTACAGGATGGTGGAACAATCCCTTCCTATCCCTCCAAATTGGAGACAGCATCTCCAGTCCATTTTGAACCCTGCTTGAGCCTACATTCCTGGTGGCTTCAGGGAAGCGAATCTAAGCTGTTCTGCCTGACTGAATGCCTCCTTTCCCCTCCTCCACTGAGCCCCTTCCTTTTCCCCCTCCCCATGCCCCAGCTCCTTGGATGGTGCCTGCGTCTTTCAGCTACTTGCTAGTGACATGGGAGACATTGGTTTAATTGGAGGCAGTTTTGGCCAAGTTTTCCCCTGTCCTTGCCGATCTTATTTCCATTGTTTGATTTCCCATTTCCTGCCAGTTCTGGGACGGATGCTTGATTTCCCTCCTGCCTTTGCTTCCCAAATAGAAACAGGCTGGTGTTTAACTTGCTTCTGTTTCCACGGGGATAGGTAATATACCCTGCCGTCCTATTAAAGGCAAAGCTTAGCATTACTTTTGTGACTCCAGCAAAGAGAAGAAAGATTGGGACTGTGATTGTCCCCAGGAAATGTGAAGATATTGTTGCTTTGAGGCCAAGGGAAAAAAAAGAGATAAGAGCAAGTGGGTATAAAGTATTGGGGGAGGGACTTAGGTTAGACACTAGGAAAACATGTTCTTTACAGATTGGTAAACTATTCCACGTAGTTTGATGGTACCTCTGCAGAGAGGTGTCTTTTTGGTGACCTTTCCTTATCCCAGGATTCCAAAGCACCAAGTGTTTAGTTAGCTACAAGCCGTTCTTCTAGGTCTGGAGCAGTGTATATGTGAAGCTTAGGGCCAGCAGCTCTAGGGAACAGGACAGAGGTGACCTAAGCAAAGCAATGAAGTGGGTCCTAAGCCCTGAGTGCCATTCAGCCAGTGATTGGCTGAACATCTCAGTTTGTAGAGCTAGCTGCCATCTGGCCTGAGAAAATCTGAAAGGGATTCCCAAAGAGAATTTCCTGTCAGAAGTGAGCAAAGACAGATCTGCTGAAAGTTGTTCTCTATTTTCCTCATTGTCCAAGTGGAAATCTGGCCTCATCACACCAACAAGCATTTTTTAAATATGTTTTTTTATTTTGTTAAATATTTCCCAATCATATATGTAAGGAAAAATTTAACTTTCATTTTTTAAAATTTTGAATTCCAAATTATCTTCCTCCTTCCTGCCCTTCCCTCCTCCTTGAGAAGGCAAGCAGTTTGATATCAATTATACATATGAAGTCGTGCAAAATATATTTCCCTATTAGCCACTTGCAAAAGAAAATATAGACAAAAGCAAGAAAATAAAGGTTTGGGAAATATGCTTTAAAATTTGGAACTATACCCAAAGGGTTATGAAAATGTGCATGCTCTTTGACCCAACAATACCACTTCTAGGGCTGTATCCCAAAGAGATCATACAAGTGGGAAAAGGACCCATGGGTACAAAAATATTTATAGCAGCTCTTTTTGTGGTGGCCAAGAACTGGAAACTGAAGGGAAGCTTATTAATTGGGGAATAGCTTAACAAGTTGTGGTATATGAATGTAATGGAATACTATTATGCTATAAGAAATGATGAACAGGCGGACTTCAGAAAATCCTGGAAAGACTTAAATGAACTGATGCTGAGTGAAGTGAGCAGAATGAGGAGAACACTGTTCACAGAAACAGCCACAGTGTGTGATGACAGATTTTGATAGCTTAGCCCTTCTCAGCAATGCAAGTACTTAAAACAATTCCAAAGAACTAATGATGGTAAATGCCATCTATATCCAGAGAAAGAACTATGGAGTCAGAATGCAGACAAAGCAGACTATTTTCTTTTTTTGTTTTGTTTTTTCTTTCTCATGGTCTCTCCCATTTGTTATAATTCTTCTTTGCAACATAACTAATGTGAAAATGTGTTTAATAGGAAAAAGATATGCTTCAATCTAGGTTTGGAGTTCATCACTTCTCTCTTTGGAGGTGGATATTATTTTTCATGGATCTTTCATCTTGGATCAGATTAGCTGAGTCATTCCCAGTTGATCGGAGTTAAAGTATTGCTGTTACTGTGTACAGTGTTCTCTTGGTTCTGCTCGCTTCTCTTTGCATGAATTCATATAAACCTTCCCAGGTTTCTCTGAAACCATCCTGCTTGTCATTTCTTACAGCACAGTAGTATCCCTTTGCAATTATATGCCACATCTTGTTCAGCCATTTCCCAGTTAATGAGCATCCCTGTCAATTTGCAATTCTTTGTCACCACAAAAAGAGCTGCTATAAATGTTTCTGTGCACATAGGTTCTTTTCCTTTTTTTTAAAATCTCTTTGGGATATAGACCTAGTAGTGATATTGTTGGGTCAAAGGGTATGTGCCATTTCATAGCCCTTTGGACATATTTCCGAATTGTTCTTCAGAATGGTTGGACTAGTTCACAACTCCACCAACAGTGCTTTAGTTTCCCAGTTTTTCCTCATCCCCTCCCAACATTTGTCATTTTACTTTTCTGTCATGTTAGCCAATCTAATAGGTGGGAGATGGCATCTTAAAGTTGTTTTCATTCTCATTTTGAGCATTTTTTTATGTGAATATTAATAGCTTTGATTTCTTTTTCTGAAAACTTCCTTCAGCAAGCATTTATTAAGGGATTCCAAGAAACGGGGGTGGGGGAGAACCAGTCCCTGCCCTCGATAAGGTTACAAGTGATTTTTAAATTGCCAAATCTTTGACTTTTTCTCAGTCCTTATCCGTCACCTTTCTCTTCCTTGTCCATGCCTCTCTAACATTTGGCACTGACTATCCTTTATTGATTTTCAGGACACTGTTTTCTGTGTTCTCCTGCCTCTCTGACTGCTCCCGTCTCCTTTGTTAGATCAGCCTCTCCACGCCACCCTGTAATCCCTAAGGCCCTATTCTAGGCCCTCTCATGTTCTATTTATCCCCTCTTACTGACCTCATCAGTTCCCATGGGTTCAGTTATCTCCATGTAGACAATAGCTGTATTCAAATGCCCAGCCTTTGCTCTAGTCATCTATCACTAAATGCCTGTTGGACATTTCCAGCTGGCTGTCATCCAGGCGTCTTAAATTTGACCTATCTAGAACAGAACTCATTATCTTTCCCTGGAAATCTGCCCCTCTCTCCAACCTCTCTTTTTGTGACCTTTTCGATTCTCTCTGTCTTCCTTCAGTTTCTGTGACATAGCCTTCCCTCTTAGTCTTCCTACCCATCTGTTCCTCAGTTTCTTTTGCTGAATCATTATCCTAGTCACCTGAAACTTTGGTCTTGACCATGTTCCTTGAATACAACATTCCATCTCTACTCCAGCCATTTTCACTGTCTATCTATTCTGTATGCTGATCTCCCCCTCCTGGCTTCCTCCAAGTCTCAACTGAAGTCCCATATTCTCCAAGAAACCTTTCTCAGTCCTCCTTAATCTTAGTGCCTTCCTTTCAAGGTCATTTCCAAGATACTGTGTCTCTACCCTGTTTGTACATAGTTTGCATGCTGTTTCCCTCATTAGACTGTGAGTTCTTCCACAACCAGGACGGCTTTTTGCCATGCTTTGTATCTATTTAGCACAGTGCCTGGCACCTAGTAAGAACTTTAACAAATATCTATCAACTTGATCTGATTTGATTCGTGTACACCATTTTTTTAGTGATTTCATCAGCTCCCATGAGTTTGTTGATCTGACTCTCAAATTTATATATCTAATTTTAATCTTTATCTCGCACTGTATTTCTGCAGTCCCAGCTGACTGCTTGGTGTCCTATAGGTGTCTCAAATTCAGAATGCTATCTTGCTCTTCCTTCCTTCCAAATCACCAACCTTTCATTCTTTCGTGGAAAACACCATCATCGTTCTAGACACCCGGTTTCCCTGAATTGTTCCCAACTCTCCCCACCATCACCACATCCAGTTGGATTTAAATCTTGTTACTTGTACCTCCACAGTCTCCTGCCTGTTTTCTTTTTTCAGCTTACACAGGTATGCCCTTCCATGTTGCAAACGCAGTAGTGCTCATTTTACTTTTAATCCTTCTCTTCTAATCCATCTTCCAGACTGCTACAAAAATATTTCTGAAGCAAAGGGTGAACATGTCAACTCTACACCCCATTCAAGAATCTTCCCTACTGCATTTAGAATAAAATACAAATTCCTTAGCTTGGAATTTAAAGTCTTTCAAAACTTGACTCAAGCCTACCTTTCTAAATGAAGTTGCACATGACTCCTTTTCAGGCATTCTCCATTACAACCAAACTAGGCTCTTTGCTGTTCCCCAGCATAGTACTACTGTCTCCCAGCTCTGAAACTTCTCAGACCTTCCTCTGTACCTAGGATGTACTCCCTCATCACGCGTACCTCTTAGAATCCTTAATCTCTCATACTATAAGCATTAATTAAGCACCTACTATTTACCAGGTACTATTCTAAGCCTGGGGCATACAAATAAGAAAATGAAGAACAGGGTTTGCTAGGTGGTGCAGTGAATGGAGCACTGTCCCTGAAGTCAGGAGGACCTGAGTTCAAATGTGACCTCAGACACTTAACACTTACTAGCCGTGTGACCTTGGGCAAGTCACTTAACCCCAATTGCTCTGCCCTCCCTCCTCCAAAAAGCAAAAAATTTGATTTAATTTAATTAAAAAAAAAAAGAAAAGAAAGAACAGCTCTGGCCCTCAAGGAACTCACAGTCTAATGGGGGAAGACAATAGACAAAAGGATGTTGAAGGGGAAGGAGAAGAATGCTTAGGGGGTACCGAGGATGAAGATGGTGCCTGAAGATGGTGCCGGGGTTGAAACCAAACAGAGTAGTTGTTTGCAAATGAAGGCTTTGATTTTTGGGTGTTCTATAAAGGGAGGTTATAAAAGGAATTTTTTGCTCTGCCCTTATAGCCATCCAGACAGAGGGGCAGAAACAATTGAAGATACCGATGAGATGTGAATATCAAAGCCAAAGCAGTCTCCATGATGGTGGTAATGAGCTTATCCTGGGTGGGGCGGGGTGAAGATGATGATATAGTTGAAACCAAGCTGGTGGTAAAGGAAGAATTTTCCTTAAAGATTCAGTTTATGTGAAATCTTTAGGGGAAGCCTTTTCTCACTCTCCCTAATGGTCTCTCCCACTTTTGATTACCTTTTCTTTCCTGTTTACAAATTATATTCCTTCCTTTCTTCCCTCCAATAGAAAGTAAGCTCTTGGATGGCCAAGACTTTTTTCCCCAGGCTATATATAACCACTGCCTAGCTCTGTCTCTTCTGCTCTATTGGTACTTTAATGCTAATTAAATTGCCTTGAATCCAAAATCACTGGTCTTTCAGATGAAGAAGACGGTAACTTTCCTCCCTTATCCATACTTTAGTTTGATAACCCCACTGGGAAGTTCTGCCTCATGTCTAATTTAAAGCTGTCCGTTTTTTTTTCTTAAACTTCATGGATTACAAATTAGGCATCCCATCTTTTGTGTTATAGTTGATGCCCTTAATGCTTTTGACTTGAGTTAAGTGAGTGGGGAGGGAGGGGGAGGAGAATAAACTAGAGACCATTGTTACTGGCTGCGCAGAAGGGGTTTATGCAGCTCAGCATTTCCAAAACTAATTTGGCATCAGAATCCTTGGGCTTGAAATATACAGACAGAACCTTGGAGAGGGGAAGGATGGAGTATTCCCTATAATAAAAACGGTCAAGGACATTTTAGGGCAAAACAGAAGAAAGTAAGCCTTTTTATAATGAAAAATTATTGCATGCAATAATAATACTACCTACCAGCTCTTTCTGCCTCCAAAACTAGGTCTCTCTGCACTATTATGAAAATCACTAACATCATCACTTTTTTTCCCTACATAATTCCTTCTGTTGCTTTTAAGATGATATAATGCTTTTAGGAAGGACCCTACTCAAGGTTAGCACCTTGAGGGTAGGGACAATATCTTTTAAAACATTTTTTTCATTGTATCCATAGTGCCTTGAATTTGGGGGATGCTTTAAAAATAGTGATTGGCTTATATATGATGATGGAGAAATGGAAAGGCTTCCTCCAATTTTCAGGTGAGAAAAGGAAGTACACCATTACCACCACCCCCTTTTCAGATAAATATCAAGCTTTTCTGTTAGTGAAATGTGCCCCTCTCTAGTCCATCTTTCACGCAGCTCATAAAGTAACCTCCTGGAGTGTGGGGTGTATGGGGTGCTTAAGGAGGATGAGCACCTCTGGTATGAGGGCTTGCTGAGACCTTTTCAGGGCTGCCCATCCACCTTTGGTGTCTACCTGGTACTCAACTCTCACCTATGGTTCCAAGAAACCGTAGCATGTCCAGCAACCACACCCCAGTAAAACTTTTAGCAGACAGGCTAAAACAAGTTGACAATAAGCAGCAGGCCTCAAACCGCACAATGAATGGGGTGTGAGGGTATCTACCCCAAGCATGTGGAGACTTCTCCTGGTGTCAAGGACAGATGAAAACAGTCTGTTCCAGTGGCCATGAAGGCATTAGAATCTGGTGCTATAGGACGCTTAGAGCTTGGTCAGACATCAAAGATGCCAAGATCATCTGCTGCATCCTGGGCCATCACCAGTTTCCAAGACTTTTGTCTTGCCAGTGGACTTTGATGACTCTGAAAGAAAGAGTGAGACTGACAACTTTGTGCCTTCCCTTACTTAATTTCAGTTCATTCACCCAGAAGTCAAGATATATCACCCCGTGATCCCTTTGAAAAATAAAGACAAACAACAAAAGTAACCTTCCTAAAATTATGTCTGAACATGGAGTTTCCCTCCTCAAAAACCTCCTTTGTTCCCATGTTGCCTCTAGAGTCAAATATAGAAGTCCTCAGCCTGTCATAGAAGGCCCTCTCCAGATGGTCTCAATCATCCCCTTTCCTGTTCATTTTTAGTCAAACTGCACTATTTGACTTCATATTTCGGTCCCCTCCTCTACAAGCCAATCTCCCATTCCTGGAATACATATACTCTTTTCTCATCTCTACCATTTGGACTCCTTTTTTCTTCCTCCAAGGCTTAGTTTAAATACTGCTTTTCCCCATGTCCTTACCCCAACAATTATTAATACACCCTCCAGGTTTTCCTAGATTACTTTGCTTTGATATTAAAGAATGTATCCTACTATGTCTTATTTATACCTGTTTTCAAAATGTTTTTCCCTAGTAAAATGTTAGTTCCTTGAGGGCAGGAATTATTCCAGAGCCCTAGGCACTTGGTAAAGAAACTGACAGCTTACCTTTATCTTAAGCTTTCATGTTTATTATCTCGTTTGATGCTCACAACAATCTAGTGTGGTGTGTCAGACATCAAGGCAGTGTGGTATATTGGAAAGAGCAACAGAATGAGTCAGGTTTGAGCTTGAGTTTAGATACATATATCACCCTTGACAAATCACAGCCTGTTTCCCCATATGTAAAATGGAACTAATTAATGCACAAGTTACCTTCACAGAGTCCTTGTGAGGAAGCCCACTGTAAATGTGAGAACATTATAGAAATGTGAGCCCCGTTGTCTTGTTTTTCCTTTTGTTGTTTAATTAAGTGAACAGTGAGGCAGAGATGTAACAAGTACTCGTATAAATTTTTAAAAACAACCCAAAAATCATTTTTTGCATCCACCATCCCCATTTGATCCTCATAATCAGTCTGAGATAGGAAAAAAAGATTGTTGCAAAAGTAATGTCTAAACTACTTGCACATTTAGGGATTTTTTTTTTTTAAGCACTCAAAACCATTTGAGCAGTAAAGACCCAAAGCTTTTGGCCCAGGATTATGTAACTGGTAATAGATTGGGCTAGGACTTGAATCCTGGTTTCTTGACCCCAAATCCCAAGCACTTCCACTACTATTTTCTGCCCTCGTCTCAAAGGTGAAAAACTAGAATTCTGTTTTTATAGTTTCTTCCCTAGTGCAGGAAAATTAGGAATATAGGATTCATTTTTAAAATTAAGTTTTCTTTAAATATGATGTTGATTACAAAACAGTTATTCCCTCAAACTAGTCCAACAGAAACTGCTTAGAAATAACCTTGCTAGTCATTGTACCACACACTAGACACAATCATTGTGCCCCAATCAATGAATGCTCAAGTTATTGTAAGCACTAAAAAGAAAACATCCCTGAATCTACAACTATTTCACACACGCCTTTTGCAATTTTTGCAATTAGGTAGTCTTTTCTTCTGTCTTAGTTGCAACGATTAAATGGGGATGGTGAATGTGAGAATGATTCGGGGGCTTTTAAAATTTTATTTATATCAGTATTTATGTCTGTGTCCTACTGTTCACTCATTTAAACAATAAAAAAGTAAAATTTTTTAAAAGTAAAATTAAACCCACAAATTCTCAAGTTGGCCACGTTCAAAAATATACACTCGTTCTGGATTCGAAGTCAGTCGCCTCTCTGACGGGTGAGGTGATACTCAGTCCTCTCTGCTTGTATTTAGTAATTGCATTGATCACAGTCCTGGCTTTTCAAAATTGTTTTTCTTTGTGATGTCACCGTATAAATTGTTCTACTTTACTCTGTACCGGTTGATACAAATCTTTCCAGTTTCCTCCGAAACTATCCATTTCATCATTTCTTATGTTGTAATAGTATTACATAATACATGATACTTTACTTAGTCATTCCTTAATAGACAGACACCCCCAAAACATCCAGTTGGGGGCTGCTATGCAGAAAGCTATTATGTTTTTGTACATATAGGTCCTTCTTCTTTGATCTCTTTGGGATGTATGACAATTATTTGATTAAAATATTGAATACCTTACCTCAGCAATTCCTTGGAGTTAAGCCTTAAATATCAACTTTTAGGGGGGGGAATAAGGCAGGGCAGTTGGGGTTAAGTGATTTGCCCAAGGTCACGAGGCTAGTAACTGTTGAGTGTCAGAGGCCAAATTTGAACTCAGGTCCTCCTGATTCCAGGGCCAGTGCCCTATCCACTGTGCCACCTAGCCGTCCCTAAATACTAACTTGTGCTGTTATTTCAAGAAACATGTTCATCTTCCTAACTTTTTACTGACTTACTCATCCAGGTCTGTAACCTTGCTTACCCTCAGCTCTGACCTCCATCTAGTCAGTTGCTGCATCCTATCGATTGTGCCATCATGCCATGGGAGTCATGCATTCCCTTCTTTCTGCTCACACAGCCACCACCCTAGGTCAGACTCCTCCAGTTTCTTAGCTAAGCTATTATGCTAGCCTACCAACTTGTCTTTTACTTAGGTCACTTTCTTTTAAATTTGTCTTCCACACAGCTGCCAAAGGGATATTTCTAAAGCACAAGTGTACATCACTCTCTTAACCAAAAGCCCATTGGCTCTCTCTTGCCTAAATAGATAAGATAGAAATTGCTGTTTGGCATTGAGATCCTTCACCATCTGTTGCTAGCCTACTTTTTTAGACTTCTTATACATTGCCTCTCTTTGCACACTAAAGACTAGCCAAATGGGCTACCTTGCTTTGCTTCACACACAATATTACATAGATCCCTTGAATGCATTCCCTCCTGCTGGGACACCTGGCTTCCTCTAAAGTTAAGCTTAGCTGTTATCTCCTATGAGAGGCTTTCCCTTATTTCTAGCATCCCCTTCTGGAAAATCAGTTGTATTTACTTTGTCTATACACTCTGTACTTGTGTGTGTGTGTGTGTGTGTGTGTGTGTGTGTGTGTGTGTGTGTGTGTGATTATTTCAACTGGTAGAATGTAAGCTCTTTGAAGGTAGGGGCTTTCATTTTTTGTTACTGTTGTTCTTTTGGTATTCCTAGTGCTTAGCAACATACTTAGCACATAGAGGAGGTACATAATGGCTGCTGATTGATTGTCCTGTTCTTGGTTGTGATTTATCAAAGGTCTAGAATAGACTGATTAATGCAAATTCAAGCTTCTGGGTAATTTTCCTTCCTGGTTAAGGGGAAATTTCATGTTGAATGGTGATTGGAAACTGGCTGCTTCCCTGCTTGCTTCTGTTCCTACAGTAAAAACAAGGGGATAGGTACCAAACCTGTGTTTTCCCTTCTTCATGCTCAAGAGACGAAACTCCATGTACTCAGAGGTTGACTTGCCCAGGGTCACACTGTCAGTATGTGTCAGGAGGATTTGAACTTAGTTCCTCCTAAGGCCAGTTCTATCCACTACCCCATGCTGCCTAGCCAACCTAATATCAAAAATTCTGGCAAACCTATTTTCCACACTCCAATATGAATCTTCTGATCTAGTCAAGCTGAGATCTTTTCTTCTCAGACACTGTTACTCTCTGTGCTTGAATATAATATATTGAATATCATACTCTCCTCCTCCTCTCTTTGCTTAGCTATAGGTGCTATCCACCTATCTTTGAAAGTCAGACTTCTTAGCCCCCCTGCTTTGGAAGCCTTCCCTTATTCTCTCATTTTATATTACTCTCATATTACTATATATGTAATAATGGGTCAGATCAGTTGTATGCAGTTGTGTTCTGTAAATGTTTGATTTTGCAAACCTAGTGTTTTTAGTCAGATTGTAAGTGCCTTATTGGCAGCCACTATATATATATAATTTTTTTTTACTTTTGTATGATGTACCAGATACTCAAATACTTGTCAGCTGATCTGCAAAAGCAAAATTTTATATCTAGCTTTATTTTAGGACCAAAGGCAGAAGTTTGATCTTCTCTCTTATGACATTAAATGCTTGAATCAAAGTTTTATTTATACCTAATGTAAGATCATCACTGTCTCCATTTATTGAAGCTATATGGCTGCATTAAATCACAGAAAACTTGTACAACTATCAGATCTTTCCATTTATCTGGTTTTTAATGGTCTGTTACTTAGTTAAAGGTGGTCAGGTTACCAAGTAGATTTAACAGTCTTGTTTCTGGTGGTGAACAGCTGGTTTTTTATTCCCCTTAAACTAAAACAGAAGAGGAATGAAGGAAGAAAATGGCATTTCGTTAGAGTGGGAGATCCAATCATTTAAAGACTAGGATCTCTTTTCCAAAGAGGAAAAAAAAAAAGCCAACTCATCTGATACCCATAATGAGGGCAACTTACTGTGGATGGATAACGAAGAATAGGAAATGCTTAAGTTACTTTATAAAGCTGGACTCAAATCAAGAATCCTGGAGTAATGAAGTGGCAGTTGTTGTTATACAGTTTTTACTACTATTTGGAAATTGATGGCATGCAAACGTAGCTCCATTTACTCATTTCTTGCTTTCTGTTTCAGGACACGCATATGCAGATAGGACCACGTTAAGCCCCCAGAAGTGGTAGGACTACCATTTTAACTTGTGAGCTGTCCCAAAGAACTGACCATGTCTATTATGGACCACAGCCCCACCACAGGAGTGGTTACTGTTATCGTCATTCTCATTGCCATTGCCGCCCTGGGGGCCTTGATCCTTGGCTGTTGGTGTTACTTGCGCCTACAGCGTATCAGTCAGTCAGAAGATGAAGAGAGCATTGTGGGTGATGGAGAAACCAAAGAACCCTTCCTTTTGGTCCAGTATTCGGCTAAAGGTCCTTGTGTGGAGAGAAAAGCGAAGCTGACCCCTAATGGCACAGAAGTCCATGGCTAAGCTAACCCTTGGCACAGATGCTCATGGGTACTAAACCTTGAATACAACCAGCAGGAAAAATGGAGAAGAACAATTCGGATATGCTGCTCTCTAAGAAGAACTGAGTTTAAATTTCACATTATGGTCTTGCTGGGTTTTGTTATTGCATGCACTGAGACCTGTGTCCTGAACCTAAACTCCTTGGCCCTGGGAGTTGGCTAACCTTTTTGGTGGTACTGTCCATTGCAGGCAATGGACAGACTAAGCCCTGCTGGTATAAAAGGAATCAAAGCATTTTTGTTACTTGAATGTTTAGCTGAGCCTGTTTTTGATGGAGCTACTACTGTAATGTGAACTAGCTAACAAAACTGTGAACTGTAAATAGGCACCAGAAGCACTTGGTTTTGGTTTTTTTTCCTTTTTTTAAAAAAAATAATATAGCACATGGAGCTGCTGGTCTGAAGTTATTGTAATGGTAAACTCAGTACTAAAGACTGAGACCCATGACCATGGAAAAGGTTCTAATCATGGAGAGCCCAAGTTGCCATCAGCTGGCTAGTTAGGAATCACAAATGTAAATATGTAAAGAAAGAGCTGTTGTTTTTAAGTCCTGTGGGTAACTTTGTAGAAAACAAGAGATGATGCTTATTAGAATTTGGCTTCTATTGCAGGAAGCAATAGGCCAAAAAAAAAAAAAAAAAAAAAAGAAACATGCCTCTCTCCTTAGGTAGATTAGGCTGTTAACTATGAATATTGTTAACATTAATTGTATAACTATTGCAAGGAAGCTGCTGTATTATCTGGGAGCCAGTGAAGGATGTGTAATCTACACAGGGATAGTCCAGAAGGTTGCCAGGCTAATTTATAGCAGCAGAGCAGTTTTTCCTATGTGTTTTTAAAAGCATGTTAAAAGTATAGAAATGTCTTTTCCCTACAACTGGCATTACTTAGTGCTAGCTTGCTGTCATTGCTATGATTTACATGTGAAGATATGAAATCTACTTTTAGTCTAAACAAACTCACTTGTCCCAGTGTAGACAGCAACAAACTATTTCCTGCTATTTAATGTTTTCTGAACTGGAAGGGAATGGCAAAAGAGGCTTAAAAGTCTTTTTTTTTTCTTTTCATTAACAAAATTTCTAGTTACTATCCCACTAATAGGTATTGAATTTTACCATCCTCAGCAAATCAGTATAAGCTTGACTGAGATTCTCTAATCAGGCTTCAGAAACATTCAGCAAGCATGTGGTAAGCTACAGGCAAGCATCCTAATGTTCATTCAGAAACTACTTTTGTGTGTGTATGCAATTTAATGCTTATCAAGTACTATAGGGATAACTAAAGTTTAGAAGTTAAAGATTTCTATTTTCAAAATAATGATTTTAATCACAGTCTAGCCAGCTTCCCACCTCAAAAAAAAAACTCAAAGTTTTAACCCATTGTCTTGAGTCACTTTATGCACACTGGTATGAATTTTGCAATAGAATAGTATAGACTTAACAAGGCACAGTGAGACTTTTAGTGTTACTGTTAATTTAAGCATCAGTGATTAAAAGAAAATCAGTGCCTCACTTTATTTTGTAAGAATCATTAAAGATTAGCCACTATGAATTGTGAAAGTTATCTGAGCACAGAACTGTGGTGGGAAAGGCTGAGTATGTACTAAGCAAACAATATTAATGTTAAAAAATCAAACTAAAATGGGTTTCTGTCATGCCTTCTTGTTATTAAGTTGTTGTTTTGATGAGAGGGATCTAGATTTTACAGCAAGGGTTCTTTACTTTTTTTGTCATGGACCCCTATGGCAGTCTCTTGAAAACCTATGGTACCCTTCACCAAAATATTTTTAAATGCATAATATAAAACACATAAGATTACAGAGGAAACTAATTGTATATAAATAGTTAACAAAATAATTTTTTTTAAGTTCATGGTCCCCAGGTCAAGAACTACCCTGCTTTGCAGTAAAGGCTTTATTGGGATACCAGTCAAATTGTGCTTAATAAAGTCACACTTCATGGGAGTCCCAAGTTGGGGATGCTGTTAAGGACTCAAGGTTTAACAGAGACAATTGCAAGTGCAAATATGGCTGATTATGGCTCATGAACTAAAGGGAGAACCAACATCCAAGTCCAAGGATGAAAGGAAAGGAAGGGGGTAGCGAGGTATGCAAGCCGAAGATTAGCAAATCCTAGAACGGACAACCATTTACTTAATCACATCAAGAACTTTTGAAGTGTTCTACCTCTCTTCAACATTTTGCTCTGTAGGGAGAACAGTCCCTAGATTTAAGTAGCTAGCAAAGTAATCCAAAAGCAACTTCACATTTGCATATTATGGAGTATGTATGCTGAGGTCATCTAACAATATATTCTTTTAACTGCCCTGTTTTTTTTAAACCATGTCTGGCTTTTTATAGGGGTGTTAATTTTTTAAAAACTGTTTATTTCTCTAAATTTTAGGGAAATATTTTTTCCTCCATTTGGTCACCAGAGAGAACTTTTAACTTTGCTTTGTATTTTTAAAATCAGACTTAAAGACAGACAGTATTTAGTGGATAGTAGCATTACTACTTACTAGATTAAAGCTCTGCTTAAGATGGAAATACCAATAAAACTGGCCAGTAAAATGCTAGGCAAAAAAGCAGCTTTTGCCATGCTCACCAATCAATCAATATTTTGCTTGTAAGCCCTTCAATCACTTACATAGTCTGAAGATTTACTAACCTCTCAAAACAACTCTAAATGGTTTAACACCTTCAAACTTGCTGAACAGGTAACAAGGAATGATTAGAAAACTATAGTAGGGGAAATGCAAGAATTGTTTGTTATTGTCACTTAAATATGAACTCATTTTTTTCAGATTCTTATCCTCAAGGACCTGTACTACTGTTTTGGTCTCAAACCTACCAAGTTTGTGCAATAAATATATAGAGAATGTTTCCCCAAGTTGAATGATCATCCACTTTGATTTTCTAGACCACTGAGAAAAATTTTTATTTACAATGAATTTCAATAAAATTTGCATAAATTATCTTCCCAGTATACAATTGTCCCTTCTGATTTCTTCATATAATCTTAAAAATCAATCTGTCCTATTTTCATTATTCTGATCAGAAGCCATAGGAGAACTCATACTAGTGGCAAGTTTTATGTTGTCTCGTGACTGGAGTTCAGTTTCATGAGAAAGTGTCTCTTGTAGGGTATTAGATTTTTCAGATTCTTCTTTATTTTCTAATTTTCCTTCCATTGTTGCTACCAATATTTTCAGTAACGCATTTTCAGTTAAAAGGTTTTCTGATGCATCTGCTAATTCTTGAAGCTTCAGCGCCATCTCCTCCAGCTCTCTGGTTTTCTGCTCATAGAGGGCTTCTAACTGCTCACTATGAAGCTGAAGAACACTATGTTGCTTTTCCAGTGTCTGTTTTTGCTTTTGTAGTCTGTGTTTATCTCTCCTGGCATCTGAAAGTTGGGATTCCACTTGGGCTTGAGCCTGGTGAAGAGTAGTGATTTCTGCTCTTAATTTATGAATCTCTTTCTCTAAGTGGGATATATGTCCTTTCTGTAATACTGCCTCATTCTGAAGACGTTCTTTGGTTTGGGGGTCAGCTGAGCTCCCAACAGGAGAAATGGGGTCTGAATAATGTAAAATAAATTTCAGCAGATTGGGAAGGGTGATGGGAGAGTCCTCGGGAAACTTCACACTCAGGTCCTTCCTAGAAAAGAAGGAAGTATTTGGATTAGAGCTGACATAGATGGAACCTAAAGTCAGCCTGCTATTCAAGTTTATTTACATAAGGAACTTTTTTTCTTGTTTACATTTGATAATAGAGGGCAAAAATCCTTAAAGCTCAGACCCTCCACAGCATGAGTGCTGGGCTATAAATTATGAAAGGAAAAAAAAATTATGACATAAGCTTATCCAAGATGTTTGTATAGGTTACAAAAGCAAAACGTACAAGTAAGTTATTAATGATACACCTTAATGTTGCAGATGCTGCTAGACTGGTGAGTTAATACAATAGAACAATTTTAATTGTCTCTGAAATGTCCCTGTCTACCCTATGATACCTCTCTGCATACCACATGTTTATAATCTTGTTCCTATGAATAATGAAGTTAGTGCAGTTGGGCTTTGGCTTAAAAAGACTAACTGTTGCACTGAATTGGGGGGACGCCAATGGGTATGGTATAACCAGATCTCTAGGACAATCTGTGGACAGTTCATAAGTACTGCAGAATTTTATGAGGCCTCACAGAATTGTGCTGTAATTAATCTACTGGTTTTTTAGGTACAGTAAAGGAGCACCAAATACGTGAAAATTAGAATTTGAAAAATAAAGGATTGTTGCTGTATTCTTTTTAGCAATAATTTCTCCTAGTACAATGATTTGGATGTAACTTTTCAGGAACACATTTAAGTAGCGTAAGGCACATCTACACTAATACCACAGTATGAGGCCTCTGGACATTACTAACTATTGCTAGGGACACAACCCATTAAAGGGCAATACTCTATCTTTCCTAATAGAGCTGAGGAGATGAGTTTATAGTTTCCGATAAAGCTAAAAGGTTTTTTAAAAAATCACTCAAGAAGAAAGCTCAGAAAAGCTTTACTGGGAAAAGACTTCCCACTTTTTTTCTAGACCAGTCATGGAGTACCAGTATTAGAAGGTTTCAAATCTTAACTAACATACCCAGCTCCCCCTTCTAGGAACAATATGAACTTCAGTACAAGTCCACAAAAAGTACACATACAGCTCTTGGCTCTTGCTTGCTTGAGTTCTCTCTCCTAGCCCCAAGAGAAAACAAGATGATACCTTAGAATCTTCTGGTACCAACCACACTTACTACATAAAAAATTGAGAGCTCTATTCATTACTTTTTAAAAGTCATTAACATCCATTGATAGCATCCCCAATTCTCTTTTAGTAAACATAATATAATGTTTTCTAAAAGGTGGTTACATCATATGCCCAGAGGGATGAGTGTAATACTTTAGAAATCTAAAGTAAGCAACAGGTACACAAATAAGTGTTACTCAAGGTATCTGGAGCCTCAAGCTCAATGTGTTAGGTGAGCTGCCATCCAGGTCTTAGTAGGCCAAAGGAAAACAAACCATGATATATTAAAGCTATTCTCTTTTCAGAATAAGAAATAATGACACACCCCTAAATTTCCCTTTCCATTGAGATTTTCTACAAACTTGCTATAAGGGTTCTTTTTTAGACTTTTTTTTTTGCCAATCATTTCTAATAAATATATATTTAACTTAAGCACTTTGATTAGTGAAATCACTGCAAAAACTATCCATACTGCATGAAGCTATTCTGGTCAAACTGTACTCTTTATCACATGACATTCACATAAAGTCTTAAATGTCAAATGCCAATTACTCTTAAAACAAATAGCCTCATAAGAAATCATGAGAAATTCAGTGCATCATGAGGAGACATCATATAAACTACTTACCCTACTATAGAAGCAAAAAAAGGACAGCTGTCTCATTAAGAGTTGTAAGCAAAGTGAACTATTTTAAATGAAAGGCATTATTATAAAAGGATCTGGTACAGATTTTCTTTTAAGACAAATGGGATATTCATCTGTTGTAGCTTTTTTCTAAGTATGGGATTTAAAAAAGATTTTTCTTAAAGTAAGGTATTCCTGTCAATAGAAAAACTGATAAATATTAAGATAACAGCTGGAAGGAGATACTGAAATGCCACATTTACTACTAGTCCAATAACCCTCCCACTGCCCCGTTGAGTTTGCTGCTTGAAGCGGATTTATTCTCCTGGGAAAGCAGTGGGTGATAAGGCCTAACTAACATAGGAATTTCATCTAAAAAGATTCTGTTGTTTAATCTCAGACGGACAGACGTATCATACATCATTCTAAATGCATCCCTAGAATGAATAAAGCTGGAGAAGAGACTTTACTAAAGTGGTCTAAGTACCTACCCCAGGAATGGTAAGCAAATCTGCAAACAATTCCTAAAATGAAGAACCCCAGAGCACTGAATTTGGAGAAACGCCTGAGTTCAGATTCTGCCTCCGACACTTACTTGCTGGCCCTTAGCAAATCACTTAACCTCTCTCAGCCTCAAGTTTCCTCATCTCTTAAAATGGAGATAATAATAGCATCTACTTCACAAGGATCACTTGAGGATCAAAAGAGAAAACACACCTTATGTCTTTGCAAACCTAAAAACAATTTAAAGTGATAACTATTATTGTCACAACAAAGATGTTCAAATACCATTAAAAGGTGCAATCTCCTGCCTAAGAATCATATTCATTAAAAGTCTAAGGAAAGGGAAACCTTAACTTGGGCACAGCCAGGGCCACAAGAACACTTGCTTCATTAAAGTTAGAAACCCACATTCATTCTGAATTTCTTTATAATCCAGGTTATCATTATTAAGTTCCATTTTTCTCTTTAGGGGAATTAAAAAAAAAAACCTCCATGGCCATAATTTTTAAGAAAATCATTCTGCTACATTAGACTTAAAGATTTTAGGTTTGAAAAAGAACTTGAAAGCCTTCTCACATTCAGTTCATATAAAAAAAAACTACTGAAATGATATTTATATGACTAGAGACTGATATTATGTAAATATTTTATTACAAGTTCTTTAGTTGGAAGCCATTTCATCCATACTTGTGGGTTCAAAACAATTCTTTGCCTAGTTGTTCTACATATTTATTCATTCATTCAAATAAATGTTTATGTAGTTCCTAGCATATGGCAAAGCACTATGAGGTCTGTTCAACTCAAATTACTTAAAGATTTTCCTGGTAATACCATTTTTATTTTAAATAGATCATAATTATAAAAAGTCTTTGGAAGGAAATGTTCTTTTCATATATTTTTCAAAAGTTCTCCAAAGTAACTTTATGCAGACTTTATTCTGATGAGGTTAACTCCCCAGGAAGGATTCAGAATAAAAACGCACATGAGCAAAGCAAGGAAATAATTCTATAAAAATATGATAACTTTGCTATATTTGAAAATATTAGGATAGGAACAGTTGAGATAACCACTTTAAGAGCACAGGAAATTATAACATAATGGTTCACATATGTGAATTTCACTAGCACATCTGACCCAAAATAACACTGTCTATTCTATAAATAAGGTGCTGCCCTGTAATTTGACTCCACATACAAGACTACTAATTTATCCTAAAATGCTTGTAACTTACAAAAGCAACAATAACAATAGTAAAGAGGAAGAGATTGCTGGCTCATGAGACACATCATATTGATGTTTGCTAATTCTACTTTAAGAAGTATTTATTGCTTTTCCTTCAGAGATTCCCTTCCTCCTCCCTTCCTTGGAGCTCACAATGGAATCAAGATGTTGCTCTTAAGAATTATTACTGTCTCATATAGGTCAATGTCACAAAACTATGATTAACAACTTCAATATGGAAACACAGTGAAAAGCCTACATATATTTGGAGAAAATGGATTATTCAAATACAGATAAATTTCTGATTCATAACTGTGGAGATTGTGCATATAAAATTATAATTTTTGCAATCTTAACTTCCTAACACTGCAAGGGAAGTATGAAAAAAAACAAGTTATTTTAACTAAATATGTGTGTACATACGTATGCATATGTACACACATATGTATACATATGCACATACATATGCAAAAACTCAAAAGATGAGATTATAGCTCAATTCCTGATTTTTCCTAAGGTATATTTTATGAATACCTCCTTATAAAAAGTCACAAAAATAAATTCATTGCTTCAAAATTATCTCAACACTCAATTTTTAGACTATACCAAACAAATTATTCTTGAGTAATTAAAAAAATCCAAAATTACCTGTTACGTGGAAAAAACAAAATAGTAGGAAGGTGGTCAACCATAATTTCCCAGGGTAGATCATTCTGAGCTATATCAATCCTGTTAGTGATGAGAAGGGGAAACAGAATAGAAAAATAATAAACGAACAGAAAAAAAGACAACAAAAAAGCACCTAATGTGCTTTAAGAATATAGAAAAAGTAAAAAGCTGTACCAGATCCTTCTGAGTGAGAACATAACTAGGTGTAAGTTAGGCATTAATACTTTAGGATCAACTGGTACTACTGTGTGCTCATAAAAACCTAATTTAGTAAGGATTCTAGTGCCAGCTAAATCATAAATTAACTTCCATCAATGCCTTTCTTATACCTAAAAAGTAGTTCACTCACTTGGTAGGATCTGGCTCAATATTCTGCCATGTTACATACCTCTAGAACAGTGTATAATTATATCATAATTTAGCAATTTAAGAAAAACTAGAAAACAAAATCAGTGTATTTGATAAATCTAGATGGGTTGGCAAAGTCATTTCTTTTATCAGTTACTCCAAATTCATTCTCTTATACAGAAATTAACTTGGAACTAAAGGTCAAACAGAAAACAAAGAGCTTTACAAAACTTAAGGCATTATTATGTAAATGCTTTTGTTCTTTCAGTTCAGTCTGACTCTTTGTGACCCCACTTCAGGTTTTCTAGGGAAAAATACTAGAGTGGTTTGCCATTTCCTTCTCTGGCTCATTTTACAGATGGAGACACTGAGACCAACAGGGTTAACTGACTTTTCCAGGGTCAAACAACTAGCAAGTGTCTGAAGCCAGATTTGAGTACAGGAAGAGGAGCCTTTTGACTCCAGGCCCTGTACACTACCCACTGAGCCACCTAGTGGCCAAATATAGCTAGCTGTAAATGCCAGCTATTGTTATTACTAAGCATTTAAAATGTTTTTTCAAATAATTAAATAGAACTGCCCTTTTTGTCCTCAATTAAAGTCCCACTCTGATTCTTCCTTGTGTCATGTGAAAAGACTATTCCACCACCTGTCAGGTTCTTTACCAAGGTAAACTACTTTGTATATGGGCTTGGTGATAGGTTTCACGGCTTTCATTTAAGACAAACCCAAATGAATTTGGAGAAGTGCTTCACACCACGTTGGCTGTGGAGAGTGCTATTTTCGGTGACAAAAACTCTTGAGAGATCATTCAGTAGATCTGATGATAAGTTGCAATCTACTCTGGTAGAGGGAGGACCCATACCATCAAAACTGCAGATCTTGAAGTAAACTTATTTATTTTGTCTTCATGACAGAGCTAAGCATATAGTAGATAGTTCACAGAATAAATGAAGTAAATATAGACAGCATATCAAAAAAGAGCCAAAAAGTTCCTTCCTTTTTGTAAAAGCAAGCTTCTTCATGAGCTGCCACAATTCATACACACAACAAAATTTTTGAGGTAGCATCTCCATAAGTCTGACAAAGTATGTTAAATAGAAATAGGTCTTATATTTTTATCTAAAAGTACATTTTTTTAAAAAAGAGGTAAAACCAAATTAAAGACACGGAAAATAATGTAAATTAAATGATGTACTCTGAATTTAACAGAGACTACAATATTCAAGTTACCTTTTTTAAGGTAAACTAGGACATTGTAAGTTAGCAAAGCTTTTTTTTAATCCCTTTCATTTTTATTACTTCATTTATAATAACTCAATAATAACTATTATTAGGCACCCGCTATGAGAAGTGCTGGGGAACATACAAAGAACATGGTACTTGCCCTCATGATGCTTACAATGTGGCAGGGTCAATAACTGAAAATTGATCTGTCTAGACTGGATTTTTTTCCTAAATACATTAAACAATATGGTAAAATGCCATATAAATGTTCAATACTAGAAGCCAAGCATATTTGTTATAATAATCTTAGTCATAATGAATTTGTACTCAGAACTACAGTTAAATGGATAAATTAGCAAAAACTCAGTGAAAACTGAACAGAATCTACAACTTAATATAAGAAAATTGAAAAAAGAAAACTTAAGAGGCATACTAGCATAGCGTATGGTGGAAAAAAATGTTTATTTTACCTGGCCACAGTGAATTTATCTGGAGGCAGGAGACGAGAAAGCTGGATGAAAATATGATTGAGAGATGCACAGAACCCACACCAACGTGCATAATACAGCAGTAATACATCCTAAGAAAAGGAAATAACCAGAGAAAGACATATAAACCTTATCCCCTTTACTAAATCATTCCAAATCAGACACCTCAACCTTTAGGGAAAATTAGGTTAATTTCTATTTTATATGGATATCAATAGAGGAGAAAACAAAAAATTAATGCTGCACTTAAAAAAAAGTCATTGGGTTTAATAATGAGATGTCATCTGGGTATCTTGCCACACAGAAGAGTAGGGGGAATGGGGATGAGAGGTGGGATGATGGAGGGGAGGGGAGGGTGGGGGGGGAGGGTTGATGGAAGTGCACACTTCTTTAGAGGGACAGGGAAAGGGTAGAGAGTGGAACAGGAGCAGGGGGCGGGGAGAGATAGGAAGAAGGGACATGTAATTAGTCTCTCACAATATGCCCACTGTGGAGAGGTTCTTCGTAATTACACATGTTCAGCCTGTATTTGACTGCTTGTCCTTCCAGTGGAGGTGGGTGACAAGGGAGGAAGAGAAAGAATCTAGAATTTAAAGTTCTATAATCAAATGTTAAAAAAATATATATATACAATAATAATAATAATTATTATTATTAACTACATCCAACTGGAACTTAAGATACACAGGCACTGTGGTAGGGAGATCCATCCTGCCCTACCGGAAAGTCAGAGGGTTGATGGGG
>CM053590.1:133767581-133794329 GCA_028646515.1 Pseudochirops corinnae
AAGCTAACCACTAAATCACAGAAAGGTATTTTGAGAGCAAACCTCTGTAAAAGGAAAGGTCTGATTTGCCTTTTCATGGAAAATACCTGTTTCCTAAGGACTACTTCCCAAAAGGTATCAGTTGTTACTTCAGAGATTAGGTGCTGAGAAGGAAAATGGACAGTGTCACTTCCAGTAAGGTGCCTTTTCAATGGACTGTAGAGAATGCTGAAGTTCTGAATAAAAGACTCTATAAAAAGAAACAATAAGATTATCCCATTTTCACAGTTTTAGTATCAATAGCTGGTTTATTTTAATGTTTACATTTTAGAAAACAGATTTTTGAAATATATTTCTAGATTCGGATTTTAAAACTGCCCCACTCTGAAAAATCAAAAAGGTGATAATAATTTTGAATTAATGGCACCAAGCTTATCTTGTAGCACAATATTCGTACTAGTAGTTGACGTAAGATCACTTTCCATAATGTTATAAACTGTCAATTTTGAGGATTAAGGATTCTGCCATTTTCTTAATAGGGCCAATTCACAAATTCAAAAATAGGGTTGTATAAAAGAATTTCCAAAATAGCATATATCTAAGACATATCTAAGATATGTCAACCTATAATATAACAATTTTCAAATGCATTATGATGACAAATAAAATCAAGCAAGCATTCTAGTCATGATTTTTGAGGGTTGATTTTTATTTTTTAAAACACTGGACTTTTTTTTTCCTCCCTAGCCGTTGGCTCAGTGAAAAGAAGAGAAAATGGGTAAATGAAATCCACAAATATTCAAAAGTCTAAGTTTAGCTAATAGTAGCTACCCTATTAACCCATTATCTAACAGTTTTGCTACATCCAAAAACAAGCTATAGGAGGAAGAAAGTGAAGACCAAAGAATGAATACTCCATAGATTAGCTTACCAGAACCTGAACTATACTTTAAAAAAAAAAACAACAAAAACCAAGATCTGAATGAAACATAAATTCTACAAGTCCCAAATAACTTCTCTGAGCATGTTAATAATGTGCAACAAGTGACCTCCTATAATTCACTACTGATTTTGTCAATGCTGTCAGCAATCAGCTGGCATGTTTAGGGTGGATGCAAGAAAACAAGAAGCAACAGGCTAAGGATACTGTCCAAGAACCTGTTTGAAAGTTAGCACATTATCTCATTGAATAAATGAGTTTTGCTGAACACTCACCTGATTCTTAAAACTATATGTGTGGTCCTTACTCTAATAAAACCTAATATGCCAAAATATTTTAGAAAACACAAATAGTGGATAATTCTTTTAATTACTAATTGATTTTAAGCACTTTACAAAGTATCTGATTATAGGGTTTCTTTAAATAGATTCCTAAGTGCATATAAACTATATTTTGCTTAGAAAAGTCCAATATATACTTGTCATGAACATGCCTAAAGAAAGTTACTAAAAATGGCTCCTATTTATGGGAAGGAGACTTAATTTTACTCTTTCTGGTCTTTTACAGTCTCTAACATGTAAAAACCAAAATTTAAGTTTTCTTTCACAAATTCCTTCTTATCTACTCAGGAAAAAGATGATTTTGTTTCCAATGAAACTGAATTAACATAGCTATTGAATTCATAGGTTTGCACACTGGAAACAATGTTGTCCTACACACAGGGCCTGATGAATTCACTGTTGCTAGATACAGGCTAATTAAGTATTTCTTCTTCTTGAGTTCTTTGAAAAGGATGACTCCTATGCACTTGTCTACTTACTATGAGATTAGCTTATTCTTATGATCTAGGGAGGGTACATATGTAGGAAGGTGCAAGAAAATATCTCCAATGCAATAATATAAACATAGCAGCTGGTCAAACCATGGTAGGATATGGTTTCATATGAACTGTTACAAACTGAACTTTTGGGACAAAGGGAGATAAAAGATAATTTGAACAAAGTACTTATTCTTCCGAGGAATGAAGTTGATGTTGCTGGTGACATTTCTCATTTACATGAGATATTCCCACCAAAACAGGTTCTGTTTATTTTGCCAGCCAAATACCTTGGTATCTCTTAATTAATGAGGGTATTCTCTTCCCACTGGATATCGTCTTAGAAAATTTTCACAAAACCTTCTTCCTTCACAATCATTGTCAATATGCTGGTTTGAATTTTAATGAAACATAGGACTAACTAACAAATAGGTTCAGAATTTGAAAGCTGGAAAGCACTGTAGAACAATGGAAATAACAATGGATTAGGCCTCAGAGAGTATGGCTTCAAATTCTGGCTCTCAACTTATTAGCTGGGTGACTATGGGCATGTCACTTAAGATCTCTGGGTTTGTTTCCTCATCAGAAGACCTGTAATGTCCCTTCCAGCACTACTAAATCTTGTCATCCTGGTATTAAGCTAATTTAGTCATTTAGAAAATGATAACTCATTACAGGCAAAAAGAAAAAGTGAAAAACTATGTAAAAATTGACAATATCCTTTTAACCAACATCAACACAATAAGAACTAAGAGGCAGTACATTGCCAACAATATTAAGAGGTCACCTCTATTCAGAAATTAGCATTATATATAATATTTGCAGAAGTAAAACTACCTACAGTACCTAGAGCAGGCTTTACAAGAGCTTGTTTGGGGTCCAAGATATAATGAGATTCTTCTTTTACATCAACAATAGCGGCAAATTCTTTAACCTGAGTCGAACTTGATGCACCCAACCTTTCTGCATACAACCAGAACAAATTTGAATCCAAAAGATAAAGGTTCAAGGTCTTGTTGGTCCTGCAGCTCAGGCCTGTGATACTTGTGCTATTAATATCAACATCAGGAAAGAGAGGGATGTTCTCCTCAATGTGAGGAACAGAACTTGGGTTATCAACCTTGCATTTCTTCTCATGGGAAGAAAATGCGATGGTAGAGGACTGAAAGATATCCTCTTCAGAATTAGTCAAGTCCCTATTCATAGTTCTGCAACATGCAGTGTAGTAGCTAAAAGGACTATAGAAACTTAAAAAATTGCTGCATTCTATGCTATCTGATGTAACTTGATAGAAGGTGTGTTCCTTGAGGTAGAATGAGTCCAAAGCTGCTGCTATCTCAAAAAAACTGCACTGTGGCACACTGACTTTACTTGGCTTAATACCAACTGACTGGTTGACACAAAGCTCACAGACATTGTGGGTTCTTGAGATGGAATGCCACTGAGGAAGCACCACAGTATTGCAGCATGGGGACTCAGTTATTGAAGATGACTCTGCCAGTTGGATTGGGGGGTTGGATACCAGAGAATCCAATGCTGATGAATCCACATGTCTCAGGTGTTGAAGTAGTTGTTCAACTACCTGACTTTTATTACAGTTGTTGTATTCCAAGGCCACTTCGGTAATCTAAAGAAAAAGTCATGGGGGAAACAGGATCAGTGAGATGTATGCTACTAATTTAAAATGAAGCCCCTTCTAATTTTAGTGTAAGTAAAACATTTTATAATTAACTTCCATCAGAAAGTTTGGGTAATAAGTACTGCCTTGAATATAAATTCTTGAAAGTATATATTTATTACTTGTGCAAAAACCTTGTAACATGACAATATCTAGGTTCCAGAAGAGACTATTTTTAAGGTCTCATGTCATGTTACTATCACAGAATCACATATATTTTTTCCAACTTGAAGAGATCTACTCCAATCTTCTCAATTTACAGGTGTGAAAATCAATGCCCAGAGAGTTTAAGTGGCTTGCCCAGGGTCACAGGGGAAATTAGTAGCAAATCTCCTGTCTAGGTTCTTCAAATGCTATTGTTAAGAAGCTTCAAGCTACATAGGATATTTTACAATTCAATAGCTATATTCTTCATCTTAATTGCCACTGATACTCCAAAATAACTTCATTCTGAAAATTTTCAGAACTAATGAAATATTAGTAACAAGCAAATTAGTATACAAATCAATTCCTTTGTACACAGAGAGCATGTATTAATTGGGTATTTTTACCTCTCATTTTTCTATTATGTCTCTTGTTTATGGTCACCATAATACTACATGCTAGCAATTTAGACTTAAGGATCACTCTAATTTCATTTATAGTAATTATACGTAGACAATATGTGTATATGTGTGTGTACATACATAAAATGCACACACACAAAATATTAGCTAGTAAGCGAATGAGGCTGGATGAGCTGCCTGAATGCATCGTATTGTTGATAAGATACAACAGCAAAATAAATCTTGCTTTTCTTTAGTTATAAAAGAAAGAGAAATAACAACATAGAATATATCCATTTAAAAAAAAAGAATATATCCATTTGCAGTAATAGGAAAGGAGTGAACATGGACTAAGTCTTGCCAGAGTTAGATAAGATATTGAGATATTAAATCACATGGAATTTCTTCTTTAGAAAATGGAATAAAATGTAGAAAATGACAATAAAGAAAGGAGATTCTTATTTTTTGTCTTTTAACTTTACCAAGCAGTGTTTTAAAAATCTTGGTTAAACAATGTTATGTAAGAGGCTAGTGCCAGTGCCAGATACCATATTTTATTACACAGGAACAAATAAGGAAGACTTGGCAACTTTAAAATGTTAGCACTGCAATTATTGTTTCTAATTTACTTTCATTAGTGAAATTTGCAGGTCTGACCAAAAGAATGGTCATATCACCTTAAGGATTTATGGACTGATATTAAGTGAATAAAAGAAAACCAAGAAAATGATATGCACACTTCCTATAACAATGTACCAGGAAAGACCAACAAAAGAAGCTAAATTTTGTCTCATTATAATGACCAAGTTCAGCCCTGGAGAAGAACTGAGAAAATAAACACTCTACCCTCCCTTCTTTGTAAAGGGGGGGGAAGGAACTATGAATGTACAATATTTCACATACTGTCAGAAGTTATTGATGTGTCTGTTAATTTTGTGAAATACTTTTTCCTCCTCTTTCTTTTTTATTTTTTGTAACAAAGCATGACTCACTTACATTAGTATGGAGGTATATATTTGGAAGTGAAGATAATATTAAAAACAAAATATATCCAAAATTTTTTAAAGAAATGATTAGCTACTTGGCAAAAAATTGTTAATTACCACACTGCATTAGGCTAAGCCTATATTTTTTTTGTCAAAGCACTAAAACATGAAGATGATGATTTTTGGCTCCTTAAAACTGAGGGGAAAAGTCTCACCCATGAGGGCTAACAAATTTAAGAATTAACCCCTTTGAAAAAGATGTTAACTTTATAGCCTTTATCAATCAAATCTGCTCACATAACTGAGAACAGAACAGTAGACTTGGGTGGATGCACTTACGACTGGGATTCACAAAATCTGGATTCTAGTCTGAGCTCTACCATGATGTACTACATACATTACCAGGGACAAATCACAACTTTTCTAAGTCTATTTTTCCAACTATACAATTGGGTTAATTAAATTCACAGGAATGCCGTAGGTTCTAAATAAAAATTCAATAGGAAAAGTAATGATAATGCAAAGCAGATACACAAATGGAGACAGGGTGCTTGTCTGAGGAAAAATATTCCTATTCAATAGAGGCTCTGCTGTGTCACTAGATATATCCATATCCAATTTAACAGTGAAATACATCTTCTACCCCTTCTATCATAGCAACCAACCACACTTAATATGAGTGGAAACTTAAAATTTTAAGAATATTAAATGCTGAAAGTTAACATTTATTTACACCTAGAACTACTGGTACTGTGTTAGGTAAACATATAACTTTTTTCTACATGATACTCCAAAGTGCTACTACTGATGAATAAAATCTCAGTTAATTTAGAAGTTAATCTGAATGGTCAAAATATTTAAAAGAAATTAAATTTTATTACTAATGGATCGTTCCATCACAGTGGCACAAACAGCAAGGAAGCTTTCCATTTTCTCCTCTCATTTCTTTCTCATTTTCCACACAATACAAAATAGTGTCACATAATGGAATGATCTCTACAAATGGTCTAAATGAGAAAATTCCAGCCAACAAAATGATGGTCTTAGCTGGACAAGAAGTATTAAGTTCTATTTTTCTTGGACGGATAAATTAGGTTCACTCTGAAGAGACAGAGGTAGTTAGCTTAAAGTATACTGACTCTCTGAAATCTGTTTTAACCAATTAAGCAATCCTTGGGCAAGAGAAAAATAAAACAGACAGTAAATCCAATTTAGTAACTATCCCCAGGCTTTATGCAACTTCTTATTGCTCCCTATAACTGACTGCAAATGAACCATGTATAAAATAAACTTACAGAATAAACTGAGTGAAGTCAAGCAAGTGGGAGAGTGCAAACCCAATCCTGCTGATGGTAGGCAGCCACTTGAGAATTAGACTGAGTGTCTGACTTGAAAGTCAAAAAGTCAGGAAATGTTGTTGCTGGAGCTAAAGGTTGTACTTCTCATTCTGCACATATAAGCGGAACTGAAACAAATCTACTCCTGCTTTGCTCTGTTGCCTTCTCTTGTGTATCCCACTATGTATTTTGTGCTTGTCCTTCCATCTTCTTAGCCATAACAGCAACAATGATGGTGATGATTAATAAGTAAAGGCAAGAATAATCTCAATCACTTTATGTGGCTTAAGTTCTTCTCTGGAGGGAAATTAGGAATGGTTTTGTTTTCCTTCACTGTCATCCTCTACCAAATAGTTCTGTGCATCTAATCATTGCTGAGCTACATGGTGTTGTTGACCCAAGAAGTATTATTCACTGGCTTCAGGTTTAGGTTTATGCCTGGCCTTTTAACCAGAGAGAGAAAAGCCATGGATATTATTATCAGCACTTTATCAGCTATTTCATGAATTATTATAAATTATGAATTAACAAAGTACAAATAATGTTTTACTACATAATAAATAGTTCTGAGTTATACTTTCATATTATGAGTCTTACCTCATCTAACAGAGGATGACTTTCCGCTAAGGGATTAAAAGGTATAAATAGAAAAAGTGCTGGTCCTTTCTTGAGTTCATTATTCAGAAGAAGACTTTTCCCTCCATGTGGTCGCAGCCATTGAACAAGCATTTCTCGGTTTTCTAAAGCCCATTTATAAATATTTTCAGCTGTGTAGTTCATTACCTCTCTGGGAAAGACCTTTGTATAAAGGGACACATGAGATAAAACCCAACCAATATCATTATCAGGTATTATGGAAACTATATAAGAGACTAAATCTTATCTCAAAAGTTGAAAATGTAAATTTGATAGTACTAGAATATATTAATGCACACTGATTATCTCACTCTTGATTCTTAGATTAAAATAGTTTTATCATTGACTGATATTACAAATAACTATTCCAACAAGTTACCTAGATACAATTTTCACAATGTTGTGAAGTATGAGCAATGAACCAATAAACATCGTTATAACATCTATGCCAATATACATCTAAGAAAATAAAGCCAATTATAATACTTTTTTCTAATTTTAATGTTCCACAACAATAAAACTTTTGGCAAAACAACATTATAGGGGCAAGTTAATTCTATATGAACAACGTTATAAATAGGCCAAATAACATCAAAGCATTTGCAGGTGAAGAGCTGATTATCCTGAATAAATGAAAGAAAAAGCATTTGTTATATATCTCACTATGTGCCATGCACACTCATATTCTAACTAAAAGAGCCAAGACCTATAGCAGGGTTCAGCTGCAGTGAAGATGGAAATGACTTGACTCGGAGGTAGGGAAACTATGGCCTTGAGGCCACACTAGGTCCTGAAGTGCAGCCCTTTGACTGAAACCAAACTTCACAAAACAAATCCCCTTAATAAAAGGATTTGTTCTGTCAAACTTGGACTCAGTCAAAAGACCACACCCAAGGACCTAGAAGGCCCACATGTGGCCTCGAGGCCCCAGGTTCCTCATTCTTGGGTCGCCCACTTGGTGGTTTTTAGGGTACAGAAATAAGATATACTGCGCAGAACACTCATCAGGCTAGCTGATATGTTTACCCTAATCCTCAAAAACTCTCAAAAAAGACCAGAAACTCATGCAAAATATTCATTATAGGAAATGTATATGTGATGAGATAGATACAGGAAATGTATAAGTGTTTTGCGATTCTTTTTCAGAATAAAAAAGTATTCATTTTAAACAACTGTAAACTAAAATAGTTTGAGAGATGAAAGCTTTACTCTATCAGTTCAGTATTTTTAGTGTTATTCTCAATTCTCACAGTGTCACTACATTCTAGTAATGAATTTTTATCTCAGAATCCTTCAGGAGAAAAATAATCTGATCCTCATTGTTATACTAACAGTGATAGAAATAAAGATTACCATAAAGAAAGAGAAGCATACAGCTAGTGAAAGACAGAGAGAGACAAATACAGGGAAATATCTTTATGCCCCAAGGTAAAAATGTCAATAGAGCTAACAGAATTATACAGTTCTAAGAAAAATAAAATGAAAACCATACTATCTGCAGGATAAGAACACTAAGTAAAGTAGCAAGTAAAAATAAAAAAGTAGCTGTGAAAGATTATATCAAAGCTCTGCCCTGAGGTAGTCTCTCCAAAATACAGCTAAGGCTGAGAAACATTAAGTTGAAAGGGAAACTTAAGAGCTCCCTAAAGCTCTCCAGAGATCAGGTAGCCATAAACTCTGGAAGCTCTCCAGGGTGAACTGAAAGGGCTTAAAAGTCTATCAGACCACCTTGGGAGAAAAAGCTTGTTATTGTATTATTCTTGATAAATGGCACAAAGTTTATTCTGCATAAAGACTAGGGAATAACTCCTGGGAATTTAAGCGCAAAGTGTTCCACAGATTTTTGCAATTTTATGCCCCAAATGAAAAACAAGGCTTCATGAAAATCCCAAGAGTACAAAAATACAAATTTCAATAAAAATTCAAGGCACCTCAATGTATCAATAACAAATACTGAATACTTACAAGTGATGTGTTGAAATGCCTATGTAAATACACACTTCCAGAGTGCACCAAGGACACCAGTTTGGCAAGATGTTTATTTGTGATAACACCAAAGCGTAATGTTCCTAAGTAATCTGAAACAGAAGGTGTTCTTTTGTTTAAAAAACTGCACATAAAAAAGGAAAATGACCAAAAAGAACAGTAACATCTGGATCCTTTAAAAAGAGAGCTTCTTTTAATAAAATGGGCCTGAGCTCAAAGGAAGCCTAGAGGTCCCTGAATAGCAGCAGAGGCTTTTTACTCCAGAAAGGAAATCTATAATCAAAAAACACATCCATATAGCTGGCCACTTCTGGCAATTAAGTTTTGACAACAAAAAGCACCACTGGAATATATTTCAGGTATTATTTCTTATAGCATAATCACAGTAATTAACATTTAGTGCTCTTATCCAAATTCTAAACAATTAAGAGTAAAGTGAATATATTCTATTACTGCAGTTGCTTTGGCTGGGGTAAAATACAGCAAGAAAATAAAAACCAAAATGAAATTTCACAAATATTTAGAAAAACAAAAAGTCATGATATTTTTATGTCTACAGCCAATATTTTCAGAATTTAACAAATCTAAAAGTTATGTTTTGCCTTCTCATAATAAAATTTTAAAATATTTTAAAACAATGGCAAAAATATAGTATAACAGAAATAAACACACACATATATAAACAGGTATACTAAATATATATGCATACACAAACAGATGTGTTCCTTCTTATGTATAATTTTTTTAATGCAAAAAGTAAACAAAACACAGAAGCAAAAATAAAGTATAGTTTAATAGAAATGGCAACGTATGGCAAGCTGGAGAGTAATCATTCACATTTTAAAGTTGTTTTTCATTATACAATATGATCTTATATGTTTATATAAATACATACATATTTAAATGTCTATATAAACATGTTTAAATAAGATGTGCACATATCTATCTATCTATCTATATGTATGCATGTATGTATATTTAAATAAGAGCTCCAGGGCTAATTTCAAAATTTAAATCTAAGGACAAATAAATTAAGTATCTACTATTAATAACTAATTTGGGGTACAATGCTCATATATATATATTTCATCTCTATGTTACTGCTACTCTCTTCTCAGATGGAAAAGCAACAGTATTGTTTTTTGGTTGAATCTGCTCTCAGTAGTTTTCAAAGCACTTTATCTTTTTCTCATTTGGTCATTCTCTTTATCCCTGCGTTCTAAAATGCCTTATATTTTTGGAAACTGTAACATATGAATTCTGTTTCCCAAGTTTAGGCAGTTTTTAGTTCAAATTCTCATTCTGAAAGATAGGAAGACACACTTAGAAAGGAAAAAAGAAGCATGAAATGTTTTATTTTCTTAGTCCCATTTTCAACCTGCCATTTTGAGATGAGACCAATAGAAACTATATTTTATAACATTGTTAATCATGCTGTGTATTATACATTCTAACTGATAAATGATGTCCAAATGTGCATATGTAAAATATTAGTATGCCAGATGTGAATTTCTGAAATATGCTGATCCATGGTCAAATAAGTCTAGTCTTCTAGCAATAGAGTCTTTTTAATGCACAAAAAGCTTAGGACCAGGATAAAACAGAAATGAACATCAAGCTCTTGGTATAACTAAGCTCTTGGTATAACAAAAAATGTTTTTCCAGTATACTAATTTATCATATGTGTAGAGAATAACATGAAATAAAGAGAAACTGGAGGAAGACCAGCTAAGAAACTGTTACAGTAATCTAAGTGTGAGGTAATGAGGGTCTGGGAACTAGAAGAGTAGCAATAAATAAGAAGTTAAATCTAAGAAATGTTGGGGTGGAGTAATTAGTAGGGTTCAATAACTCACTGAAAGATTTGTGGGGGCAAGAGGGGGAGGACATAAGGAAGGAGAAGAATAAAAATTATTCCAAAATGTTAAGCCTTAGGGGATGAGAAAGAGGTTATCCCAATGACAGCAAAGGCTGGGTACACACAGTTTCTCTCTGACCATAACTACCTGGCTCTTTTCAGCTCTCCCTGTGCCATGCCTTCCCTCTTCCAAACCTTTGGTTACTTGATTCCTCCCCTGTTCTGGCCTCACAAAATTCTAATCTATTAAAAAACAATTAATTTGGAAGGTGGCCTAGTTTTACCAGATTTCAAACCATATTATAAAGCAGTAATCACCAAAACAATCTGAGACTGGCTAAGAAATAGAGTAGTGGATGAGATTAGGTGCACAATACACAGTAGTAAATGATCACAGTAATTTAGTGTTTGATTAAACTCAAAGACCCCAGCTTTTGGACAAGAAATCACCATTTGACAAAAACCACTGGGAAAACTGGAAAAAAGTATGGTAAAACTAGGTAAAGACAAACTTCTCGTACCATATACCAAGACAAGGTCAAAATAGGTATATGATTTAGATGTAAAGGGTGATGCCATAAAGCAAATTAGAGGAGTATGGAATAGTTTACTTGTCAGTTATATGTATAAGGGAAGAATTTAGGACCAAACGATAGAGAACATTAAGAAATATGAAGTGGATAATTTTGATTATATTAAATTTAAAAATTTTTGCACAAACAAATCAATGCAACCAAAATCAGAAGCAAAGTAGAAAGCTGAGAAAAAAAATTTTTACATCAAATGTCTCTGATAAAGGACTCATTTCTCAAATATATAGGAAACTGAGTCAAATTTATTAAGAATACATGTCATTCTCCAATTGATAAATGGTCAAAGGATATAACCAGGCAGTTTTCAGAAAAAAAAAAAAATCAAAGCTATCTATAGTCACATGAAAAAAATGTTCTAAATCACTACTGATTACAGAAATGCAAATTAAAAAACTGAAATACCTCCTCACACCTATCAGATTGGTTAATATGACAGAAAAGGAAAATGGTAAATATTGGAGGAGATATAGGAAACCTGGGATACTAATGCACTATTATTGGAATTGTGAACTAATTCAACCATTCTGGAGAGCAATTAGGAACTATGCCCAAAGGGCAATCAAATTGTGCATACCCTTTGATCCAGCAATACCACTACAAGATCTATATCCCAAAGAGATGATTGAAAAAACAAAGGAAAAGGACCTATTTGTACAAAATTCTTTATAGTGGCTTTTTTTGTGGTGGCAAAGAATTGGAAAATGAGGAGATGCCCATCAATTGAGGAATAGTCAAACAAGCTGTGGTATACAAATGTAATGGAATACTATTGTATTAAAAGAAATAACAAAGAGGCAGATTTCAGAAAAGTCTGGAAAGATTTTCATGAACTAATGCAGAGTGAAGTAAGCAAAACCAGGAAAACACTGTACACAGTAACAGCAATACTATACAATGAACAATTGTGAACAATTTAGCTATTCTCAGGAATACAAGGATCCAATGTGTTATTATTATCCCTATTTTACAGATGATGAAACTGAAACAAAGGTTAAGGATCACATAGCTAGGAAGTATATGAGGTTGGATTTGAATTCAAGTCTTCCTGACCCCAAGTTCAAATGTGACCTCACAAATGAACTATGTGACTCTGGACAAGTCATATAAGTCTATTTGTCTCAGTTTCCTCATCTGTAAAATGAGCTGGAGAAGGAAATGGCAAACCAATCAAGTATCTTTGCCAAGAAAATCCCAAAAAACATCATGAAGAACTGGACATGACTGAAAATGACTAAACAACAACTTAATTCTACTAATTAACTCTCACAGTTCATCTAAATTAGGCCAAATTCAGGAAGCTCAGCTATGTTCTTATCTACGCAAAGTCTTTTTATTTCCACATAGGATGAGAAATTAATAAACTTTAGCAAGTCCCAAAATATGGTTTAGAGTATCTTTAATAAAATTCTTAGTGGAGAAGGAAATTCAAATTTGCAAAATCCCATGTGAATAGTTCTTGTTTTAACACAGGACATTATTAAATGAAGAAGAATAATACCAACAAACATTATTGTGCATTTTCATATTCTTAGCATTTACTCTGTTAAAGCAAGGCTCCATGGCTTTAAAACAATAGGGGCTTTATAACTACCAGAGTAAGCTATTCAGTTCTGAAAATAATGAAGCTTCAATATTTTAATACAGCTGGCTTGTTGAAAAAAATTTTCAACATCAAATCTATCAGAAAAAGTGCCCAATTCCATGTTTATAATTCATTTATCCATACTAAAGATGGAAGATAAAGCAAAAAAACAGTAAACTCTGCTATCCTGAAATTCTAACACCTTCTGTTTCCTCTGAATAGGATGTCCATAAAGATAACTCTGAGGCACTCTAAGAACATGAAGGACCCACTATCAGCGGTTCTCAACCTGTGGGTTATGTTCAATTTGTAACAATGAAAATACATCCTGCATATGAGATAGATTCATAACAGTAGCAAAATTAGTTATGAAGTAGCAACAAAAATAATTTTATGGTTGGGGGTCACCACAACATGAGGAATTATATTAAAGGGTCATGGCATTAGGAAGGTTGAGAACCACTGTGTCTAAATCAAAGAATAAATTTTGTTCAGTTTAGTTTTAGTGAGAGGCAAGCAGTCACATAGGCCTGGCTCAGAGCCTCACCTCTGACACATACTGTCAAATGTTGATAGCCAGGGTCCTTTGAGTCTACCCCTGGGCTTTCTACTGGATACTGCACAAGCAGTATAGCTCAGCATTGCAAGGAAAACAAAGGGACAAGAGGTGGCCTGAACAAACATAATTTGTGATTATTATTAATAATAATGTTGTCATTATGCTTTGCTAGTTACATAAAACCTAATTCAAAAACTTTTTGCATTATATCTAAATTTTAATTCAATAGTATTTTGAGCTACTCAGAAACAGGTCACAGTGTAAATAAACAGAATCTATGAAAGACAGCACTCTTCACTTCTCTCTAAAAAAAAGGCAATACCTATTGAACTCTGAGTGCAGATTAAAGTATTTTTTTTCTTTATTTTTCTTGCTTTCCTTTCACAACATGGCTATTCTGGAAGTGTTTTGCATGACTCCTTATGTATAATGGGAATCATATTTCTTCTCCTCCCAATGGAGAGGGTAGAGAGGGAGACAATTTGAAAATGAAAATAAAAATTTTTAATTTAAAAAATTAAATATATGTAGGAGATGGCATGAGTAAGAGGTAAGGTGATGGGAAACAGCAGGACAAAAGCAAGGTACAAGATTGGTCGCTCTGTCTAGAAAACAGAGTATATGAAACAACCTAAGAACAGATTGGTAATCTGGAACCAGACCAGAGGAAGTCTTGAATGTAAGGATCTGGATTTTAGATGTTATTTCATAAGCAATGGTAGGCCTGAAAGATTTCTGAACAGGAGATACATAGTCTGAGTAGTGTGGTAGGAAGATTACTCAGGGGCAGCTAGGAGGTGCAGTGGATAGAGTGCCTAGCCTGGAGTCAGGAAGAATCATCTTGGAAAACTGTTTCAAAGGGTTCAGAGGAAGGATAAGTAAGAGGTCATGGACTCAGATTCTATAGGGAAAATCAGTGTAGGAGGGATGAAAATCAGTATGGGAGGGAAAAGATTCTCATGAATGAAAAGTTGAAAGAATGAAGACAGAAAGGCAACTTCCACCAAGGAGTTGTTTGAAGAGATCAGTGTGGATCCATAGGGTCTGTTCTTAACCAACCTGGACTTTTAAAAGCTATGTTTGGAAGACAGAAGTGAGAGCAATTAAGAAATACAAGACTGTGACCTGGTCCTATAAAAACAGTGTGAGGAATTTTAGAGCTCTGAATGATTAAAGGCTATCAAGGGACACCGGAGACATAAAAAACATTTCTGTTCACTATAGCAGTAGAAAAAGGAAGATCAAAAGAGTGATATTATCATTGCCTAAAGTAGATGGGACAATTAAAACAAGGAATAAAAAGATAAAAAAAAACCTCAACCTTCATTTTTCTACTAATTTTTCTTCCAAGAATAACAGCTTTGGTACTAGAAATGATGAAACAAAAATGTTGGAGTTGACACTCTAGATAAGCAAGGCAAGTCCCTAACTGTAATAATTAAGAGAGAATCTAATTGCTCTTGATGACTTCAAAGCAGAAGATCCTGGAGCAGAAAGTCACCAGTTGGGTGCCCCGGGATCTTCTGTCCTTGGTTTTGGGCCATTTAAAATTTTTGTTAATGACTTGATTAGAAGCAAAGATAGCAAGTTTATCCAGTCTGCAGATGACACAAAGCCAGGAGGGAGAGAGAACATACTGACTGAAAGAGGAAAGATCCAAAAAGATCGTTGTAGAATAGAACAAGGGCTTGACTGATAAGTCATCAATGTAAAATCTGTCACGTAAGGTCAATAAGTCAGGTTCTCAAGTACAGGGTGAAGATGTAATTGGGCAGAATTTTGTCTGAAACGTGTTTGGGAATTTTAATGGACCATACACATAATTAGAGTCAATATGGCAGCCGAACAAAAGTACACCACCTTGGGCTACAATACAAGAGGTTTAGTTAGCAGGAATAGGGCAAGAACAGTCCCTCTGAGTCTTCTCTAGTCAGAATACACATGGAACACTGGAACACTGTGCTCAGTACGGAGTGTCACATTTAAGAAGGATACTGATAAGCTGAAAAGGACAGCAAACAAAAGAGTAAAGGGCTTTGAGTCCATGTCATAGGTGGATTAGCTGAAGGAACTGGGAATATTTAGCCTGGAAAAGAGAATTCTTTAGCTATATTCAAATATATAAAAGGCTATCACAGGAAAGTAGAATTAGACTTGCTCTCTTTGGCCCCAGTTAGCAGATCCAGGAGCATTGTTTAGAATCTGGAAAGATACACATTCAGGACTGCTATCAGGAAAAATGTTCTAACATTCAGAATTGTACCAAAATGGAATGGGGTGCCTTACAAGGGAAGATTCCCTTTCCTAAAGGTCTTCAAGCACAAGTCAGATGACCATTTATCAAGCAAGTTACAATAGGGATTACTTTTAGATATAGGTTGGACTAGAAGGCTGCTTCTAACTCTAAATTCTATGAATCTGCAAAGATCCATATCAATAAGCTTAAAGCTCTCAAGTATCAAATACTTTTCTTATAATAAAGGACTCTTCAAGATTGATCATTTAACTGAAGAGGTATGTTTTATAGTATATAGAACAGTCATTTATGTAAATGCTTTATAGTACAAAACTATAACTATTCTTTTTCTTTTTTTAAGTTTATTTATTTTTAGTTGTCAACATTCATTTGCATAAGTTTTAAATTTTCTACCCCTCCCTTCCCTCTCCAAGATGGCATGCAATCTGATTATAGGCTCTACATATATACTCCTATTAAACATTTGCATGTTATTCATGTTGTATAGAAAAATTAGAACAAATGGGAGGAACCACAAGAAAGAAAAAAACAAAACAAAAAGAAAATAGTCTGCTTCACTGCATTCGGACTCCATAGTTCTTTCTCTGGATATGGATGGCATTTTCCATCATGAATCCTTTGGAATTGTTTTAGGACCTTGCATTGCTGAAAAGGGATAAGTCTATCAAAGTCAGTCATTGCACACTGTGGCTGTTACTGTGTACAATGTTCTCCTGATTCTAATCACTTCAAATAGCATCAGTTCATATAAGTCTTCCCAAAACTCTAACTACTCTTAAGAAAAAGTTTGTCCTATACTTGAAATGGTTTCCTAAAACAGGATTACAATTAAATTAAAAACCCTTTAAAGTCAATCAATGAAAATAATTAAAGATGTATTTTTCTCCCTTTTTAAAAATAAACACAACAGCCCATTAGTTATGGTTGTCTATGGTTTCCATGGTTCTAAAACCCTTAAAAAAAGTTTTAGCAAGAGAAAAAAGATAACTGCATAGTTAACATTACACCAGCTTGTACTTATATATGGCTTTCAATTAATTTTTATCTACTTAGAAAAGTCTCTTGAAGTTTATATATAATGGAGACCTAAAAATCCTTCCTGGGGCAGCAAGGTGGCACAGTCAATAGAGCACCGGTCCTGGAATCAGGAGGACCCAAGTTCAAATCCGACCTCAGACACTTAACACTTACTAGCTGTGTGACCCTGGGCAAGTCATTTAACCCCCAACTGCCCTGCCACCCCGCCCCTCATCTTTTCTTTACTTGATTTGATCTGGCACTATTACAATTTGATTAAGGTTTATTATCTTGAAGCCTTGTAACACCTATCCCACCAAAAATCATCAGAAGAGATAACTGTTTGATGGTATAGATTTTCCCACTTTGAAAGAAACTTGATTAAAAATTAACTGCAAAAGCAGATATTCTTAAGGTATAAAAGTAGATACTTTTTCAATGAACTATTACAGTCATATTGCTACTACTACTACACTGCTTTTTGTTCATTGTTGAGTGCATACAAAACACCCATTTATCTGATAAAACACATTTGGATCCAGTTAATTATTTGAAATAATAATCATCCATCAAATTTTCAAAAACAAGTAATTTTGGCATATCATAAAAAAGGAGAGTGGCATCACTGAGTAAATTTTTATATAAAGTTTTTTAATGTCTTAAATTAAACTTTTTACCTTTCTTTAGCGAATGTAATGCTGAAGTGAAGAATGTCAAATAACCAGGAGGCTGGGGAGAACCACTGAATTCAAAATATCCAAGTACTCCAGGCTGCAAAAATTAAAGGGAAAATTAGCTAGCTAAATATTCATACAGTGTTATAATGTGAAATTATAATGTTAATGTGAAAATGTCGGTATTTTAGAGTAAGGACCATGCACAATTCAACAAACTTTCATTAAGCACCTACTGTGTTTAAGGTAGTGTGTGCATTTAGGATTAGGGATAAAATACAACATAGTGTTTCTCCTCAAACTTATTGGAAGGACTATGACATAAACACAAGTATTATGCTGAGTCTGGCCTGCTCTTACCCCAGAAACATTGCTACAGAGATGTGGTGGGCTGGTAGAAGATCTGTACATAGTCATTATTAAAGTCCCCTAGGTTTCCAAGGCTTTTTTGGCCCTTCATTCAGGTTCCTTGCTTCTCCTGCCAAATCCAGAAGAAATGGTCAGAACCAGTAGAGAAGCAAGGCACAGAAAAGATCACAGTGAGTTCTGAGAAGGATACTTTATCAAATGTGCATTGCAGACTGCGACAGGCAAAAGGACAGATGAGCCCAAAACAGCAGCACAGAGCTGGCAAAATGACTGAAGCACAAAGGTTAAATGCAGAGGACCTTATATATGATCTTGGAGGTAACAGGGAACCTCTGGGGTAGTAGGTGGCAACTGGAGTTAAACTACACACACACAGGCTTGTTCCCTTGTAATACAGGCAAAAGGAGACAAAGCGCTCTCAAAAATTTAAAGAGGAGAAAAGCACTTGCATGCAGAAGAATGGGGGTATAGAAAGACTTACACGAATTGAACTTTAAAGAAAAATGAGGATGAGCTACACTCTAGGCATGGAAGAAAGCCTCTGTAAAATGCATGAAGGCAAGAAACAGCACACCAAATTTAGGCAACAACTTGATGAGGATAATATGAAATAAATTCAAATAGTTTAGAGACAGATTGTAGAAAGCCTTAAATGCCAGGACGTGTTTGTATTTCATTATGTGGGCAAAAATAGGAGCGAGAGAGAGAGAGAGAGAGAGAGAGAGAGAGAGAGAGAGAGAGAGAGAGTGTGTGTGTGTGTGTGTGTGTGTGTGTGTGTTTGTGTACTTGCTTCTATTATGGAAATACTCTAACTTTTAAAATTCTATAACCTAAAATAAAAAAGAGCTAGTCTAGTAGGTAGATAGTTGTCCCTACAGTGAGGAAGACCTGGCTTCAGGTCCTTCCTCTGACACTTATTGACTGTGTGATCCTGAGCAAGTTATTTAATATATTAGTATTTGAGGTAACTCTAAGACTTCAAGCTGCAAAGCAGACTGGTAGAGGGAGTTTGCTCAAAGACAGTTTCAAAAAAAAAAATAATGGAATCACTAATCCAATTTTCTTCAAAAAAAAAAGTTACAATTTAAAATATAATTGAAACCTAGATTCAGAAAAGACAAGATCTGCAACACACATAGATGAGTAACTATTTATTTTTCATGCAAAAGTAGTTTAAAAATTGTGCCACTCCCAAACCGAATGCACTGCTTTACTTCAGTTACCAGCTTCCCTACTGACACAAACATCTTCACAGTCCCCCAAGCTCAAAACCTTGGGATGGGGGGAGGGAGAGGAAGAGCAGAACTCTGAATTTTGTCTCTAATCTCACAACTTTCAGTCACAATATCCTTTAGTATTTCCTCCTGCAATGTGTCTCACAGCAGTAGTGTCAAACTTAAATAGAAAAGGATGCCCGGAGGCCACATATTGACTTAGAAAACCACAATTTAACATTATCTACACTGCATTGTATTTTTATGTATTTTGTTAAACATTTCTCAATTACATTTTAATCTGGATCCTGTCCTTCTGGATATGGGCTGCAGCAATGAGTCTGACACTAGTGTCTTAAAAGTCATACTTTACTCTTTATGCCTAGTTCCATCCCCCTTTGTTCAGCTCTTTTTCTTCTCATCCCTGAATTACTTCAATAAACTCCTAACTGCTCTCCCTGACTCTGGTCTCTCTATCTTTTCAGTTCTTCCTGTACATGGCTTCCAGATTAATTTTCCTTTATCATGTGACTCCTCTGTTGGTTGTTGTCCTTCATTCTCAAAAAGGACCAAAATGATATCACTATATTAGAATCAAGTTAAAAATCTCTCTACCAAATATCAGAGAATCAGAGAATTGGAGACTATACATGGTGCAATCATCCATCCAATAATAATAATAATACTTATTATTAACAATATTATTATTAATTATTAACAATATTAACAATAATAATAATTCCATAATACTCCTGACAGATGATCATCCAGTCTGTTTCGAAATATGTATGTTGGGGAATTCATTAGCCAGCTAATTTTTCTGTTGGAGAACTCTGATCATAAGAAAATTCTTATTTATGTAGAGCCAAATCTTATTTTACTTATTTTCTAGCAACACAGAATAAATTTAATGCTATTCCAAAGGACAGCAATTTAAACATAAATACCATGGCCTGCCATTAACTTGCCTTTAAACAGCATTTTAAAGTTTACAAAGCACTTTATACCCATAATCTCAAAGGCACTTTTTTAAATACAAATTTTGCAGATAAAGAAACTGAGGCTCTGAGAAGTTAAAAGACTTCCCAAGGAATACAGCAATTAGGTGTTGTTGAAGTTTAGGGATGCTAGGAAACTAGAAACAGTGACACAGAAGTCCTGCCCAAATGAATTCAACCCAAGCTTTCTTTCAGCCAAAGACAAGGTTTATTAGAACACCGATAGAAGGTGGGCATGATTCTAAAAATCCACCATATTGGCCAGACAGACTCTTAAGAAATCTAAGCATTGGCTAGAATCATAAGGAATCTGAGTACCTTAATGGAAGCAAGATAGAACTTATATACAGAAAGACTGTGGGAAGGATCTAGGAGTGGCCAAGTAGTCTGGGGTGACTGGGAAGTAAAAGAAGGGCCGGGAAACACCAAAGACCTGGACCACATACCCAAAGGAAAATGAGGTCTAAATAGGATCAATGGTGAGAAGTAGCAGCTGACATAAAGGTAACAGAGAACTGGGAGATTGGGTATAGGCCACAATGAAAGGCCAGCTGAGAGGATTACTGGAATGGGTAGATGCCTCAGTTGAACACCAGAGACTTGATCCTGTATGGGAAAATTTAAGGAGAGTTGGAAGGGAGAGGGTTTCCAGGCTCTGTACACTGTCAGTATCAGAGGCAGTATTTGAATCCAGGACTTTCTGATTCTCAAGTTTAATAATTTACTTAGACTTAAAAAAAAAAAAAAACTATCATTCTACCTCCTTTACCAAGCTTAAATATCTCACTGTTTCATCTTCCAATATTTTGCCTTTCTTTGCAACCCCAGCACTTAGCAGAGTGCCTGGGAGATAGTATTCACTTAATAAATGCTAAATAACTGATGAAGAAACTATGGCCCAAGGAGGTGAAGTAACTTGCTCAAGATCACAAAAGTAGTAGAATTTGAACACAAGTCTATCCAGCCATGCTCTTTTATACTACATCACATTTATCCCCACCTCTCTATACCTTTACTCAAGCTGATTCTTCCAATTTATGTTTCTCCCTTCTCTTTCATCTCATTCTAATTATTATTCCTCCAAGTTCAAATGAATGCCTATAAAAATCAGCAGCCACACACAACTTAGCACTTGTTGACCTATTTTACAAATGATTTAAAATTCTGATTTGTAACAGAGCCCACTATCACTTCTAATGCAAACCATGTGCTTCTTTTAAACAGATTAAGGTTTGTATGCATATTTTGATGCAAATACAAGCAATCATAAATGTCTGGAAATCTATCAAATGAATTTCTAGATCAGTTAAAGGAATCAGAAAGGTACATCCACGTTCAAAGAACAGCATCAATTAAACTTCTCAAGTCTACTCATCTAAAAAACTCCATTGAGTAAATCTGGCATTCGACTAAGAATAAGCCCTTGTTTGGGCTCTAAATTCAATTCATTTAAGCAAGCATTTGCTAAGTGTCTATTATATACAATGTTATGGTTACTATGCTGGATGCTGGGGGAAAGTTTTCATTAGGGTCAATACCTTAATGGAGCTCACAGATCAGTTTAAAATACTGCTACTAAGTGGCAGTGGTGGTGGTGGTGTTAAAATTGTTTCCAGTTCCATTCAACTCTTTCTGATCCCATTTACAATTTTCTTGGCAAAGTTATTATTAGAGTGGCTTGCCATTTCCTTCTCCAGCTCATTGAGGCAAACAGGGTTAATCAACTTGCCTAGAGTCACACAGCTAGTAAGTGTCTGAGGCCATATTTGAACTCAATCCTTCTGACTCCAGGGAGGACATGCAGCAGTAGCAGTAGTAGTAATAATAATAGCATTTAAATAGCCATGTATCAGAGGCAGTATTTGAAAAGATAATGATCATAATAATAGCTAGCTTTTTCAGTTTTATCTCTTTTGATCTTCACAACAACCCTACAAGGTAGGCGCAGTTGAACAAAGTGAGGCTAAATAGGGGTAAGTGATTTGCCCAGAGTCACACAACAAGTAAGTATCTGAGGAAAGATTTGAACATATCTGAACTCCTGCTCCTGTACTCTATGCACTGTGCTGCCTACTGCCTCCTAGTATCATAGTACTATTGAGGTTTAGGGGTGCTGAGACCCCAAAATTCCAGGATAATCAACACAGGTCTTGCCCCAAATGAATTTAACCAAAGCCTTCTTTCAGCCAAAGACAAGGTCTACAAGAACACTGGTTGGGGTAGGTGAGATTTTAAGAATCCACAGTACTATGACACTTGTACTGACAAGTGGGCCAGACTGAATCTGGGCATTGGCCAGCATTTGTATCACTAATGCAAATGGGTCAAACTCTTATGGAATGTGAGCAATTTAATTGGGGGCAAAATGGACCTTATTACAGAAAGGATCTAGGAGTAGCCAAGCAGTCTGGGGTGACTGGGAGGTAACAGAGAAGGACCTGGAAGGTCCAGATACCCCAGTTGAATGCCAGGGACCTGGGCCACATGGGAAAATCCAGGAGCTTTTCCTTTGTGGAGTCCAGATCACAATGACATGGTCTTTTCCTTTCAGGGTTCAGATGCCATCCTCCTCATTACAACAGGCTACAAAAGCCATGGGAAGGGGAAAAAAGATACCCAAATACTTCAGTCACCTAAAATTATCAGATGTTAATTTAATATAACAAATTAGCATCATGACTCTTTGCTGCTTAATCGCCTACTAGCCACAGTTCAACAGAACGATGTAGCAGAATAGAAAGAATTCAGAATAGGCAGAATTCCAAGGTTTGAGGGCTCCACATACTTGGGCAAACCACTTACGCTCTATAATTCTTGCCTGATCTGTAAAATGGGGATAATATTAACAACTCTGACTACCTCCACAAGATTATTATGAGAATAAGATGTAATTGAAGGAACCCGCTTTGTAACTCAAGAGTTTTGGTTAATTGTTGGGGAGGTGACACTAAAAGTTCAGGAGCCCTGGCTAGAGTTACATGGCCAGTTACACAACCACAGGTGGGACGTGAACCCACACCTCCTGACTGAGGCCAGCTTTCTACCCATTAGGCAATACTGACTCTCACTAAAACTAAAATTATAAAATTTATTCTTTGACTTAGAGAGCACTGTATGTTCTTGTAGAGCCCCAGGGTTAACTTTATAAACATCAGTTATCACTGTTCAGTGGAAACAGGAAGTAATGGTTCAGAGAGCTGGTAGATTTCAGGACAGCAATCTAAAATTACTTCTGGAATTTTTTTTATCAGACCTGCAATTTCATCGGTATTGGGGACTTCAGGTGATGAAATTACTTCTATCAATGTAGACCAATAGCTGTTCTGCCACTTACAGTCTTCAGAGGGTTAGAGAGGTTAAGTGATTTATCCAAAGTTACATGGCCAGCACCTGCCAGAGGCATGACTTTAACCTGGGTTGTCCTGCCTATTATCCACTTAAATGTAAACAATTATTAATAGCACTCATTATGAAAGAGAAGAGAAACCTATTTTAAACCTAGCAAGATCAACACTTAGGTTTCCTCAAACTTCTGACAACCCATAAATGCAAAACTACTATGCTTTCATTTTTCTAGATCTTTATAAACCATTAATTTAATTCTAAATAATGATGAAAATATCATGATGAGACATTAAACAAGATTACTGTTATAACTATCTCCTTTACATCATCAATCAAACAAAGCATCATAATGGTAGGTATTTCCTTATATTCATATGAAAACAGTTGAACCCATTTCATTACCAAGTCCCAAGTAAAATTTTAAAGAGATTGCTCCCTTACTCTTTGTTAAATGAAAAACAGAGAGATTTTTAACACGTATATTGCTACAATGCAAAGCTTGAGAGGTCTGCATGACTGAAATAACTGCTGCAGTTATAGATGGGTAACACATTTATTCAACAATATTTCATATCATGGTTGAAACTGTGTCTAGGTGGGGTTAAAACTTTCAAATTAGTGAATATTAAAAATTCAGTAGCCAATATATGTAGAGAATACCTCATAGCCATAGTCTCTTTGCTGCCAAAGAAATGAAGATAATTAGCAAGATTAAATAACTATTCTAGATGCCTTGCAGGGTGTGAGAGTTAAAAACAATAGGCAAAAACAGTAGGAAAAATTTTCATAAAATGTTAACTAATGCCTAGGAATGCTAACTGTGCTATTTTAAGTGGTGACTATTTGGCAAACATTCATGATAACGTCATAGTTGTATATAACTTTGAATCATAGCAGTTCTGAGATTAAAACATAATCCTTTCAAAAAGACACAAAAAAGAGGGCAATACAAAAGGTGGGAAGACAAAGGTCTATTTATTTTCCTGGTAATTCAACATTAGAAGTTTCTGAGTTTGAAACTGGGAAACAATTTTCACAGGAAGTATCTCTGATAAAGGTCTTCTCATCTCTCAAATACATAGGGAACTGAGTCAAATTTACAAGAATACATGTCATTCCCCAATTGATAAATGGTCAAAGTATATAAAAAGGTAATTTTCAGATGAAGAAATCAAAGCCATCTATGGTCATGTGAAAAAATGCTCTAAATCACTATTGATTAGAGAAATTAAAATTAAAACAATCTGAGGTACCATTTCACAGATTGGCTAATATGAAAGAAAAAGAAAATGATAAATGTTGGAGAAGATGTGAGAAAATTGTGAGCTGATCCAACCATTCTGGACAGCATTGAGGCACTATCCAAAGGGCAATCAAACTTTGATCCAGTAATACCACTACTAAGTCTATACCCCACAGAAATCATAAAAAGAGGGAAAGGACCTATTTGTACAAAAATATTTATAGCAGCTCTTTTTGTGTTAGTAAAGAACTGGAAATTGAGGAGATGCCCATCAATTGGGGAATGGCTGAACAAGGTGTGGTATATGAATGTAATGGAATACTACTGTGCTATAAAAAAATGATGAGAGGATGGTTTCAGAAAACCTGGAAAGACTTACATGAACTGATGCAAAGTGAAATGAGCAGAACCGGGACAATACTGTAAACAGTAACAGCAACACTGGAGATGATCAACTATGATTGACTTAGTTCTTCTCAGCAATACAATGATCCAAGACAATTCCAAAAGACTCATGATGGAAAATGCTATCCACATCCAGAGAAAGACCTGATGGAGTCTAAATGCAGATTGAAGCATACTGTTTTCACTTTATTTTTTTCATAGTCTTTTCCTTTTGTTCTGTTTCTTCTTTCACAACATGACTAAGATGGAAATATGTTTTACATGACTGCACATATATAACTTATATCAAACTGCTTATGGGGAGGAAGGGAGGGAAAAATTTGATGCAAAATTTTTATTGAAAAACAGAATGTTAAAAATTGTCCTTTTATGCAACTGGAAAAAATAAAATACTATTTAAAAGGGAAAAAAGTCAGACACAAATGAAACAACTAAACAACAATGACAAAAAGCCATCAAAACTACATATTTGGCGTGGAGCAGAGAAAAAGATAACGGAAATCAAACCCATAATTAGACCAAATATACAAAGAAAATGCTTGAAAACAACAAAAGTTTCTGAGTTTGTTCTAGTTGGACTTTGGGGAAATCTATATTTTGCAACACTCTCTGCCAGATTTAAATTTGCCCCTCTCCTGGGGCTAGATTATTTTTGAGAAATGAAAACAACAGTTTTAAAACATACATCACAGATTCTGACAAATGCTCTTTTTTTATCCTCCCCCAGGGAGAAAAGAGGGATGTGAAAGAAAGCAAACACACTCACCCACAAAATATGCAGATTATTCTATGATTCTTGTATGCTCAATTGCATACAATTACTGATGAATTCAAAACAAGCAAAATGAATCCTTTTTCAATTTTGTAATAATTATATTTTAGAACATTAGTCTAAGAACAAACCAGATTGTTCCAGTATATGCCTGCACCCAGTACATGCCAACCTACTGTTTTCTTCATTTTAAAAAAAGTAGGCTTTGGGCTATACTAGTCCTCATCCTAATTTTGTTCTAACGTCAAAATCATCCATATCTGGTTTCTGTTCCCCAGTTCTACTCATTCCATTAATAGTTGCTTTAGTAGCTGCAAAAATACAAGTAAAGACGTCTTCCAACTTTGTATACATTGACTCAAATTTATGTAAAACTTTTCATTTATTTAAAATTCTTAAAAATTTACTTATACATGATAGAAAATGGCTACTACTATGCAAAAGCTATTTTATAGGGATTTAAAGCTTGCCCAGACAACAAATTTTCATTAATAGCTTAGCAAAAAACACTTCTCTCTTGAATGCATAATACTTGTAACAATCTGTACATTCTAGCAGATGGTTTGTACACCCTCTTGTGGTCTAGGAATAGATCACCTTTTCCTGGTCCTTTTTTTGGTCTAATTTCAGTATTTGTCACTCCTAAATAAACTTACATATCATATTTTTAAAAGTATGAAGTCATTTTATTCACCAACACTATTAAACTTTAAATTTGGATAACTATGCTACCATCCTCTGTCCATCATTTAGAGCAATATTACACTGACAGACAACGTATAAATACGGTGTACTGGGTTATTTCAATTAACAAGCATTTGTCAAATTACTATGTGCCAGCCATTCAGGATACAAATAATAAAAAAAAAAAACCAGTCCCTAACCTCAAGGAATACGATAGACAGGTACGTGTGTGCGCGCATGCACGCGGCGGGGGGGGGGGGGGGGGGGGGGGGGT
>CM053590.1:133794829-133818377 GCA_028646515.1 Pseudochirops corinnae
TTACAGCCCTTCTATATGACCAAACTATTGTACAATGTGAAAGTATTTGCAGATCCTATACATGATTGCACGCCACCATGGCGGGGGGGGGAAGGGAGGGGAGAAAATCTGAAACTCAAGTAATTGTGGAACTGAATCTTGTAAATTAAAAGTAAATGAGTAAATAAAAAAAAATTAAAAAAAAAAAAAAAAGGAAAACAGAGATTTCCGATAGTCTTAGGAACCGAGACAAAGCTCCTCTGTCTCCAGGCGGGTCCGCCCACATGCAGATATACCCACATATGAGTATTAAAGGATCACAGCACTAGGAAGATCTAAATAATCAAGACAGAATACTGTATATTCTCTTCCAGAAGGTGTGTAGGGACGGTGACTATCACTTTCCTTTAAAGCCTATCCCAGTGTTTCATCAACCTGATAATGAAGGAATTCTATCATATGTGCCACCAAAATCTCTCCTGCTTTAATTACATTTGTGTATAGACCCTCAGACCTGCAAGGGATATTAGGCATCATCTAGTCACATCTTCTCATTTTATAGATGAAACAGGACTATAATAGAAGTTAAGTAACTTGCTCATGGCCGCACAACAAGATGATGACAGAACTGGGATTAGAACTCAAGTCACTTTAGAGTCTAATGCTCCTTCCACTGCACCATGCTACATCTTCTGTGGACAGAGATCGTAAAAGCATGTATCATCTTTACACTGGTCCCTCATATACTTGAAGATTATAACAATGTCACTCACCCTTTAGTCTTCTCTTCTTTAGGCTAAATAATCCTAATTTCTTTAACCTTTCCTGATAGGACCTGTTTCTTCTCACTTTGATCATTTTTGCTGTTTAGACACTGTAGAGGAAAGAGCACTTGACTGTGAATCATTCCACCACCAACTAGTGGTGTTATCTCGGGCAATTCACAACCCTTCTGGGCCTTACTTTTCTCATCTATAAAATGAGACAGTGATCCTTAAGATTCCTTCTATGGTAAAACACTATACAATCTATTGGATCCTAAAGCAAAAATCCTTCTAGCAACTGGGAAAAGCAAACATGAATTAATGATTCTTTTTTAATTATAGAATCTTAATCTTTAATTTTAAATATAAATTTTAAAGGAATGGTAGCTTTTCATTTTTCTTCCAAGGACAGAGTAAATTGGGTAATTACTAAAAGAGCTATTTAGAAAAACTTCTTGAAGAAATAGATAAGAATGATTTATAATTAGTATGTTAATATACATTTGAAAAATTAAGGAAATTTCAGAGAAAATGCTTAATATTCTTAGCAAACTCATTTTTTCACATGTAATGTAAAGATAATAAAAAGTCTGAATTCTCATAAATTGTAAATTAGTAAGGGGTCTGACTTCATGAGGTTTTATGGAACTTTGTAGGTTTTTATCAGCCTACATTTCTGTAAATTTCCTGTACATAAGTATAGCTACCATTTGTATTTAGGATAGGATTATAAGATTCTAAAGCAGGGAATCCTTGGAGATCATCTAATACAACCCCCTAATTTTTATGCAGGAGGAAATTTAGGCATAAAGAGACTATGCAACTTAGCCAAGATTACACGTCACAAACAGGATTCCAATCCAGTGTCCTGACTCCAAATCCAATGTTTGTTCCATTACCCTACAATTAATACTATCTTTAATGAACTTCATCTAATCTCTGAAAAATTGTTTATCTCTATTCTAGGTCTCCATTTCTAATATTAACTTATCAATCCCAAGTAGTTTGACTCCAACCTCATCAGTCAACTGAACCTGCTCTCATCATATTTCTAACAATGCCAAATCCAACAGGACTTTTTCAGTCCTCATCCTTCCTAACTTTTCTACAGCATTTGACACCATCTTCTATTGGATACTCGCTCTTCTCTGAGTTTTCATAACATTGCTGTTCCTTTAACCTGCCTAGCCATTTCTTCCCAGTGTCCTCCACTGGATTCTCACCCTTGTTCTGTCACTCAACTGTGGGTAAACCTTAAGGTTCGTTTCAAGGCCCTTTTCTTTTCTTCCTCTCTATACTTTCATTTGGTAACCTCATCAGGTCCCAGGGGTTTAAGTATCATCTCTATGCAGATGACTCCTAGAAACACAGATTTAAAACCTGATGTCCTTAGGTATTTCAAATTCATTCAGTTTAAAACAGAACTCCTTCTCCAAATTCATCCTTCTGACAATTCCTATTTCTCTCAGGGGTACCATTATTCTTCTAGTCACCAAAGTTTACAACCTCAGAATCGCCTTTGACTTCTCTATCAACCTCAACCCCCCATATATCAGCAGTTGCTAGGTTCTGTCTGTTCTACCTTCACAAAACCTTGTATGCCAGTTGCCTTCTCTCCATTCACATGGTCACCACCCTCGTTCAGGTCCTACTTCCTAATTGACGCCTCTGCTTCAAGTCTCTTCCCTCTCTAAGACAACTTCCACACAACTTGTACCACTAAAACAGAGGTCTGACCACATCACTCCCCTGCTCAAAAAGCTCAAATGATTTCCTACTGGTTCTAGGGTCAAATACAAACTCCTTGTCATAATCTGGCTCCAGTCTACTTTTCTACATTTATTACATGTTACTCCCTTCATCTACCCTATGGTCCAACCAAACTGGCTTTCTTGATGTTCTACAAACAAAATATTCTATTTCCTGCCTCAATGGCTTTGCCCTGGCTCTCCCTCATGCCTTCAATGCACTCTACTTCTTCCTCACTTCCAATCCTCAGGATCCCTAGTGTCCTTCAAAATTTAGTTCACTGACCACTTCCTACATGAAGCCCTTCTTGATTTCCCCCAACTATACCTTAAATTTACTTTGTCTTCATTTTGTATTTACTTATATGTATATGTGATTTTTGCTCAAGAGAATGTTGGCTCTTTGAGGGCAGGGATGATTTTGTCTGTGTATCCCTCATATGTAGTAGAGTCCTTGGCACAAAGTAGGTACTTAATCAATTGCTTTTTGGAAGATTACTCTCCCAATGGTTAATTATCACACAGATACTGTTACCTCATCAGTGATAGAAAATATATATATAAAGGGGGGGATAAAATCATATTTGTCAACCACTCTAGGAATTTGTTAAATAGTTTAAAAAAAAAAGTTTTAAAAAGTTTTTTTTAAGTTTAAAAAAGTTTTTAAAAAATACTACAAAAGCATTTTTATGGAAAATTGCAGCTAATCTACAATTCATACATATAAATTTAGATATATAACAAAATTCTATAAAGATTAAATAAATTTTAGACTACATGACAATTTTCATATAATTTGCTTTACTTCTAGATGTCAACAAGCTAAAAGCTGTCAGAATTCTTAAAGTCAGAAGTAAATTCTGATGAGATTTTACAACTATTCTATTATGAAATATCAAAAATTTAGCACTGGAAGAAAGTCTCAAAAAAGAACACTTCTGGACTTATCTAAATGGGGTTTTATTTATCTATTCTGAAGGCAGTTATATTTTCTAACTGCTGCAAAACAGGAGCTATGAACAGATATCATTATTTTGTAACAAGTAATAGAAAGTAAAGACTTTTGAAATTAGGTAAAAATCAATTTGAAATAGATACCTCATAATTTGATAGAAAATCTAGTAATTCTGACCGAGCGGGGATGTAGAGAAGCGGCGTCATCACCCGGCGAACAAACTTCTCAATGTAAACAGCACGCAAGGGGCCTTTGTATTCAATTGGTCCAAAACTAGAGCCAAGAAGGAAGGAAAAAAAAAACATACTATGCATTAAGCTTGTAAAGTACAAATGAAATCACCGACATAAAATGAGAAGCTCTTACTTTAAGGTGCAGGCACATATTAAAGAAGAAACCTGCATTATCCCATGAGATAATGGGATAGTGTAGAGCTTATAAATAATGAATATTATGAATAAGAGGAGGTACTGACTGTTTAACTGAGATTGCTATGACTCTACTATGAAATGTACTAATAACGACTGAACCTCAATGAATGAATGTTTATTCGATTTTCCAAATATAGCTAAGTAATTACTAATATATTTCATCTTTAAAGAAATATAGCACCAGCAAATAACCAACTAATTGCTTCAAAGAAGAAGGATTTTATAGCACCCTTTCAGAAATTTTATTTTAAAATTTTCATATTAATGTAACAAAGCAAAAACAAAACATACACAACGCAAGTTACTTCACGTAGCCTAGAAATAATAGCAGTTCACATTTATATAATACTTGAAGGGTTTGTATAACATTTTACACATATTTTCTCATTTGATCCTCACAACTACCTCAGGAGGTAGATATTATTATTATCATCATCCCTATTTTAGAGACAAAGAAAGAGACTGAGAGAGTGATTAAGAGATTTCCCCAAGGTCACATAGCTATGTAGATGTTCCTGATCTCAAGTTCAACACTTAATCTACCATACCATATTTCCTCTTTAAGGAATCCTAGCTACTCTGCAACATAGTACATACTAACAAAGATTTTGAAATATATATTTTTTAAAGTACAAAGTTCAACAAAATAGGCACAAATCTTTCTACAACACATTTTGAACTAAAGAATAAAGTCAGCAACTAAATGAATAAATAGCAGTACTTAGTAGATATTTCTCCAACTACAAAGAATGGCCAAGACATTTAAGGCCTACCATCTATTTAAAGTTTAGCTGAAACAAATTTTAAAACTTGAAATTAATCCTGGCATTCAATCATGAAATTTTAATGACCTCCATTTTTTCTTACTATGTTTTAGCATGCAGAATTACTCAACAGCCTACTTTCCTAGACTAACTTGGGCTCTTCACACAGCTATCATAAATCTTACACACTCATCTAATGTAACTAAAGACTCTGAAGCTTTAAAGTCAGCAATTCCATAGCCCTTCAACTGACTAAACACAAACTGAGAAGGAAAAGTTAATAGGTCATAATAAACAATACAAACTGACATGGTTATATGATGAAATCACACTGTAACTTTTATTACCAGAAAACAAAGTAATTTAGTATAACAAGATAAATTCTAATTATTCTGAGTACACAGGCTGTTATTAGCAGTATACAAAATGCCATATTAAAGACATTCTGTGCATCAAGAATTTTTGAAAACAAAAATACCATTCCAAATGTACCACAAGACTTAGAACATTAACTTTAAACATAAGTTTACAAATATAAAGACCTATTAACTACTTTCATATAAGTTGGAAAAGTTTATGGTTCAGTCTTCAAAACAGCAATTTGAAAAAAGTGAAATGTTAAAATGAAATAGAATGCTATAACAATGCCAACTTAAAATCTAATCTAGAAACACATTTTCAAGTCAATAGATTTAGCTTAATTTTTTTTTTCTGGTCTAACAGTATATAAGAACAATCTGGATGTCTCATTGTAAAACTGAGAAAACTCCCAGAATGCAAGGTATGCATCTGTTTTACCAAATTTACCACACCATGGGACCAACTGTCTCTCAGGGCAATTCTCACATAGAATAACTTGAAAAAACAAATCCTTGCTTCAGCACAACTTAAATCTTTGCATCTAGAAGCATCAAGTGCACAGTGACCCTATGAAGTAGGTAGTAGAGATATTATGATCCCCATTTTACAGAGAAGAAAACCAGGTAAGTGGCATTTACATTTACAGAACACCTTCAAAGTTAGCAACATGCTTTTTTTGCTGTAATAAGACAGAAAATTTATCCACTACATATATAAAACAGAGCACTTGTTGCTACAAGATTCATTATAAATAGTGGCATCAGGTACTCTTAGCTCTTCAGGAGCTACATTTACAATTGCTTTCAGCCAATTTCCCTGGACGATGTAGTTTCAAATAAACAAGCCTGAGATCCTGAGTACAAGGTTACTTATAAAAGTAACTCTATAGAGTCAGTCAGGAACACCCAATTTCAAATCTGTTCTCACAGCTTAATAGCTGTGTGATCCTAAGCTAGTCACATAACTGTACTTGCTGATCTGTAAAATGAGCTGAAGAAGGAAATGGCAAATCATACTCCAGTGTCTTTGCCAAGAAAAGCCCAAATAAGGTCATTAAGAGTCAGACATGACTGAAACAACTAAACAAGTTTATAAGAAAGAAGATGACTGGTTCTTAAGAATTCTTATACGCTAATATGAACGTAGCTTTGTATTTATATTGATTCTGACCAATTGTTGGAAATGTTGTAGAGAAATTCATGTTTCAGTCAAAGGGCCCCTTCCAACTCAAAAGTCTGAATCTATTATAAAAGGTAATGGGGGTCAACTAGGTAGAAGAGTGTAGAACACCAGCCCTGAAGTCAGGAGGACCTGAATTCAAATACAGCCTCAGACAATTAACACTTACTAGCTGTGTGACCTTGGGCAAGTCACCCCAATTACCCTGCCTTCTCCCCTCCAAAAAGCAAAAATTTTAAAAAAAGGTCATGAGTACCAATTGGGTATCTTACTCTACGGGAAAGTATGGGGGAATGGGATAAGAGGGTGGGGGTGGAGGGGAATGATAGGAAGGAGGGCAGACTGGGGGAGGGGGCTATCAGAAGCAAACACTCCTGAAAAGGGACAGTGCCAAAGGAGAAAACAGAAAAAGTGGGGAGAGGGATAGGATAGAAGGAAGGAAATGTAGTTACTCTTTTACAACATGACCATTACGGAAGTTTTGCATAACTACACGTGTATAACCTATACTGAATTGCTTGCCTTCTCAATGAGGGTGGGTGAGGAGGGCAGAAGGGAGAGAATTTGGAACTCAAAATCTTGTGGAAATGAATGTTGAAAACTAAAAAATTAATTGACTGATTGATTGATTGAAAAAAGAAAAAGAAAAAAAGGCATTAAGTACTACCATACTATTTATTCAAAACTGAACCATTTTGACCCAAAACAGCACAGTGAATCCAGGGCTGAATCTAAAGAAAAAAAAAAAGACCTGGAGGTTCCAAACCCACTTCTACTCTCCTAACTACTATTATGTGGCTATATATACAAATCATTTAATAACCCCTTTTAAGCCTTAGAGCCCTAGTTTCCTTATCTGTAAAATGAAGTTAGTAAGAGGAGGAGGGGGAAGGAATCCACATTTACATAGCACCTACTAAGCACACCACACACTGTGCTAAGCACTTTACAAACATTAGCTCTTTTGATTCTATACCTTATACCTGCAGTGCCTATAGCAAACAAAGTTGCTGTGAGATTCAAATGAGATACTACATGAAAAGTACTTTGCAAACTTAGAAAGTGCCATGTAAATATTAATTATTATTAACACAACATTTCTAATAGGTTAAGTTACTAAGTTTGCTACAGAAACCCATATAGCTCTCACATGAAAGATTACAAAGTTACACAATTCAGCCTCCATTTTTATTGTTAAGCCTTGATTAAGCAATAATTACTTAGTAGTCTAAGTATCACACCTTGAATTTTACCTTTAAGATCTGATACACTTTGATGGATCTTCATCTAGGTCATATCCAATAACTGTGGGTATCCCCCACAGTTCCATCTTGGGTCCTCTTCTCTTCTCACCCTGTACTTCTCACTCTGGTTTTGTGATCTCACCAGCTCCCATGGGTTCAAGTATAATTTTTATGCAGGTGATTCCCAGATCTATCTATCCAGCCCTAGCCTCCATCCTGAGCTAAAGTTCCATCACCAACTGCCTTTTGAACATCCTGAAGTAGAGATCCTAAAAGGCATCTAAAACTCAACATGCCCAAAAAATAACTCATCTATTCCTTAAAGTTCTTCCCTCTTCCAAACTTCCTCACAGAAGTTTAGGTACCACCATCATCCATGTCACCCAGGCTTACAATCTCAGTGTTAACCTCAACTCCTCTCTCACATTCATTTCACATATCCAACCAATCTATTATCAAGACTTGTCGTTTTTATGTTCATACATATTTCCTATATATTCCCTCCTCTCCGCTGACATTGCCACCATCCTTATACACGCCTTCATCTCCTCCCACCTGAATTATTACGATAGTTTTCTGATTGGTCTTCCTACCTCAATTCTCTTTCCTCTCCAATCCATCAGTTGACAAAATGATTTTTCCAAAACACAAGTCTAACCACAGCTTCCTTACCTCTGACTGCTGGTTTCCTTCAAGACTCAGTTCAAATGCTACCTTCTATAAGAGAGCTTTCCTGGGGTTCCTGTCCCTACTCATTCCCCTTGCCTCTGGCAAACACCCATTGCTAGTGTCTTACCTCTGAGGCTATCTTTCATCTTATATGTACATAATTGTTTGCATACCCTCAGCACAATGTCTGGCACATAGTAAGTTCTTAATAAAGGCTTGTTGACTGACTAACTCTTCCCTAAGAAAGCATTCCTTATTTGCACTTTAATCTGAAATCTAGGCAGTAGGGCTCAAAATATTAGACCAAGAAAATAAAGTTGGCTAACAGCCTTGAAACAAGACTATAGTCCAACCATATTACAAATTTAGTTGCATGACTAAATGGATAAAGAGAAATGATGAGAAAGGTAACAAATCCATCTATCACTTATTATCATTTTTCAGAAAATAATAATGTTCCATAGAATATTCTCTTTTAAAAACAAAAAGTTATGCTTGAACTCTGAGTATACAAATGTGAAAAATACCAAACCAATACTCAGTATTTTTAGAAGAGACTGATTATAAGAGATAGCAAACTATCACTAGTGGAAAAAATCAGGACAAAAGTAAAAAGATTTGCCAGTTCAATCTGACTTTTAAGCATGCCACTTTCAACAATAAGCTTCATACCAGCTGAACATTTAGTAAGCATAACAAAAAGCATTACACTTCAAAGCGTAACAAAATACTTTAACAACAGCACTCCCAGACAGAAGGATTAGAATTTCTATAAAGATAGCCTGTCTAATATTACTTGTTGCTTTCAAAAACAGAGTATCATAAACAATGTTACAAGGACAATTAGCAGCAAAGAAAATTGCTACAAATAGTATGGTAAACATAATGATGCCCACGAAAGGTAACGTCACTGGGCTCAAGTATTGCCTCAGATTGTCTCTCATCATCAGATCTGTATCATGGACGAGCACTCAAAAGACATTACAAGAGAGTTTCATAATATTACAAATATCTTTGGTTATAATTAAATTAAATAATTATTAATCATATATCACATGCAAGAAAGTACATAATGTACAAATGATTTTATTGTGAAAGGCTGTCAGAGTAACATGCAGGATATGTGCCCATATATTTTATTGTCTCAAAACATTATCAAAAATAACCTTGATATCAGAAAACTAATTCCAATTGAACTTCACATGAAAATCTTACCTCCGATGGTACAAATATATTACAGGAAAATAGAAGAAGTGTTTCTGTTTTCTGCATTTCCCCTGATTCCACCAACAGTTAACTGCCACAAACAACACCTGTAGAACAACAGTTTTCAAGCTGAATTAGAAAAAATTAACTAGAACATCTGAAAAGAAAGTCTTTAAAGATGAAGTTAAAAAAATGAAAAGATGGGGGCAGCTAGGAGGCATGGTGAATAGAGCACTGGTCCTGGAGTCAGGAGGACCAGGGTTCAAATCTGGCCTCAGACACTTGACCCTTACTAGCTGTGTGACTTTGAGGAAGTCACTTCTGCCTTCCCCCTTCCAAAAAAAATATATATTCTGCCACTCAACTGGCAGGGAATAACAAAGTTCCACAACCAAATATTAGTGGAAAATTAATGAAATATACATGTCCTAACTTTAAGTCCTAACTGAAAGAACATTAATTTTAGAGACCAGTAGCTCAGAGAAGAATTGGTACAGTTCCTAATAAACCACTTTTATCTTTAAAAGCTAAACTATTCTGATCAGATTTTCTAAATATATATTGAAATCTACTATAAACAGGAATATGTCTCATACCAAAGTGATATATCTTAGAACATATATAAACTCTACATTTGAGATTAGAAAAAAATTCTACTAGGAACACACTTTAAAAACGGAATATTTTCGCCTATTAAAAAAAAAATCTCTCATTGTTTTATCAAGGTCATTTTTTGGCCTAAAAGTCAGTCAGTTAGCAAGCATTTATTAAGCACTTACTATATGCCAGACATTTTGCTAAATGCTAGAGTCCCAAATATAAGCAAAAATAAAAATAGTCCCTGACCTCAAGGAGCTTACATTCTAATGAGGAAAGGCAACACATAAAAGGGAATGGGTAAGAGAAGGAAGATACCTGGGTGAGAGTATAGTGGTTAAGTCCAAAAAATGAAGGATGGCTCAATCCCCTTCCCTTGAGGCCCTTTCCCAAAAATGGAGGTTCTAGGAGAACTCACCAATGGGAGTATTATTCAGTGTGATTATCTAACTTCACTCACCAATTCGGCACAACCTGTCTCCAAGCTTTACCTTTCCAGTCTTATTATGCATTAATCCCCTTCACTCACCAAATTTATCCAGCCAAATAGGCATTCTTGCTCTTTCTCAAAGGATGTTCCATGCCTGTCTCCAAGCCTTTGTATTGGCTTAATAAAATGTGTTCTGTGAAGGCTGGAGTCAATCAAAAGACTACACTTGAGGGCCTAGACAGAGGGCCCCAAGTGGCCTCAAGGCCACAGGTTTCCCACCCCTGTATTGACTATACATCTATCTTCCCCTCCCCCACTTCTGGATATACTTCCTCATCAACTCTGCCTCAGAAACTCTGTGGTTTCTTTCAAAGCTCAGTTCAAGCACCACCTTCTGCATGAAGCCTTTCTTGATCTCCCCAGCCTTCTCTCTTCCCAAATTATAACATACCTACATATATCACCCCAAAAGAATTTAAGTTCCTGTGGGGCAGGGGCTGTTTCATCTTGGTCTTTGTATCCCTAGCACTTAGCACAGTTCCTGACACATGGCAGGTATTTAATAAATGTTGATTGATTCCTAAATGACTTTTGACATTCCAAAAATCAAATCCATCTTTAAAAGACAATAAATTGCTACCACTGACTATTCCAAACAATATTCCCAAGACTTTGAAGACAATTCCAACAAAGTTTTAACAATGTTTCAAGAATGGTAGCATCATTATAATGTACAGCCATGTGAGGGGACTTTTAAAAGTACAACATATTTTGAGGCAAAGAAGTCCTTTGTTTATAAATACTTAACTTACAAACAACTTATATAGGCAAAATGGGAGTAGAAAAAGTCACAAACCAGAGCTTTCTTTCTTGTGGAAAATGTCATTTTTCTCCTCCAGTTTAGAACACCTAGGGATTTCTAATCTAGAAAGCTACAAAAAATCTTTAATTTACTCCTGGTATATCTCTCTTTCCTTCTTCCAACCCAACTATCCAACATGGTATCTCTGTCCTCCAAGCCTACTGCTGGATTAACTACTGATACAATTTTTTTTCAATAAAGTGAAGGCAAGATTATCTCTAAGGTTTTTAAAGTCTCTAAGATCTCTTTATAATTCAAATTTTAAAATTCTATGATTCTTATTTTCCCAAAGTACATTCACTGATATTACCTGGTCTGCAAGCCTGCTTGCTACTTGTTCAATTTCTCCCTTTGCAGCAATGGACTGTCCACACCATGGAGCATAGAAAAACAACAATACCACTTCTGAATCTCGACGAATGTATTCTGCATAGTCCAACTGTCCTTGGAAAAGGTCAAGGACAGGAGATCTCGAAGAGAAGAAATTTACTGGTGGTTTTGCTGGTATTATCACATCTTTTGCACGACTAAAAAAAATCCATACACAAAAATACCAATTAGAACATTTCCTTTCAATAAACTTTAGCTTCAATACATCTAAAATAAATTCAATCTTTAAAAAGGTACCTTCAACTGGGAAAAGTAAATTAAGTCATAGAGAGGCACTATCACTAACCAACCTAATATTTTTATGTTGAAAGAGTGATTGAGAATAATAGTATGTTACTTTTTAAAAATTAATGTTTTATTGATACTTTTAAAAAACCAAGAACATTGTTGTCACTTCCAAATGACTCTTCCTCACAAGAGACTTCTTTTGTAACAAAGGTTTACAACCAAGCACAACAAACATATTGGCCAAGTTTAACAACATATGTCTCGTTCTATAACTACATTCCACTACTTTCTGTCAAGAAAAGGGAGGCATGCTTCATCATAAATCTTTTCAAGTCAACATTGGCAACATGATGTGTCGATATTATCATTAAATGATTCTTCAGAATTAAGTAATATGATTAACATTTCACTCCTTTCTCCATAGATTCTAAGAAGCTAGAAGAGTTTTTAATGATCGACCCATTAAAAAACTTCCCTCTCTCACATATGCTAATCAAAATCAAGACTGACAATGAAGATAGCTTGAAGAAACACTATCTAGAAAATGAAAAAAGGTCAATTAACTTCAATATGCCAGTACTACGAACATTATGGTACTATACAATAAAAGAACTATATTTTTACCATAAATGTTCATCTTTGCAAACAGTACACCTATGAGAAAGGTTCAGTATATAGAACCTATTTACACCGAGCATTAGATGAAGATTGGCGGCAACATTAAATTGGAATATACAACATTCCAGATATGATATATTAAGATTGAAAAGAGATATTTTCAATAGACAGGAACTCTCCACTTAATACAGAACTCAGACTTAAGTTTCCTAGCTTCCAACACAGAGCCTAGTAGCAATACATACTTAACAAAATATTTGCCAACTAATTCTCAGATCCAAAATTTCAGAATAGTATGTGGGTAGTCAAAATAAGTGTTATAAAAGCTTATATGTGCTTTACTCCTAAAAGGATCCCTTTCAAGCCCTCCCAGACACTACCTTTATATTAGAATTATGAAAAATATGATCATGTAGCTAGACTATAAGTCCAAACTTAATGAAAAGGTGCTATTAAAGGCATACTCCCTGAGAAATGAGAAATAAATGCCAGAGGCAGGGAAAGATAGCAACACATTCCTATTAAGGTATTTCTATCAATACTTCTAGGATCTGACATTTCCTTTGTGTCAGTAATTCCTTCAAGAAGGTACATCTCAAATGCTCCACCACTAAGCCTATGGTCTTCAAGAACTGCTGCTGGGCAAAATTTATTACTCTGAAACCAATCTGTTAATGTAACTTTTTTGAACTTAGCAAGGCTGGGCCTTGAAACACAGTCTAGATTATAGTCCATTGTTGGGCTTATACTCAAAGCTGTTGCAGCTTGGTAAGCCTTGCCAGAGTTTGTGTTCTGGTGACACAGCCTTAAAACTCACTGTAGGGGCAAGCTAGGTGGCGCAGTGAATAAAGCACCAGCCCTGAAGTCAGAAGGACCTGAGTTCAAATTGGACCTCAGACACTTGACACTTAACTAGCTGTGTGACCTTGGATAAGTCACTTAACCCCAACTGCCTTGCCTTCTCACCTTAAAAAAAAAAACAAAAAACCATGCACTATAACATCCCCACCATGATGAAGCTCTGGAGAAGGACTTTAGCAGATAATTTCCATCAAAAATTAGCAAGTCATATAATTTTTTAAAAATTGGTATTATAATGAGCTATTCCATTCCCTAAACAATTCACATGTACAGGACATCATACTCCTGGACTATGCTGGCAAATAGGTGTTACTGAACTTATTTCCGGAATAAAGAAGAATTAAGATAACTATTCTAATTTTCTATTATAAAAATTGCTGACTAGATATCAATGCATTTTTAAAAATGCAGACCTTGCCTGTTGACATAGTTCCTCAGATCTATATAGCACCTTTCCTCTCCCTATTTTAAAGTACTTTCACAGGATCATACATTAAGACCTAGAGGGGACTTCAGATACCTCTTGGTCCTACTTTCTCATTTTACAGATGAAACCCAAGACTCAGGGAGGTCAGGCGACATGCCCAAGGTCATACAAATATTAGTCCTCACCCTCAGGATTTGAACCTGAGGTCTTCTGAGTACAAAGCCAGGGGGTTCTTTTCCACTATAGCACACAATCATTTTAAAATATATCTTTAGCTAAAAGGAGGCAAGCATTCTTAAACCAACAGGAAGCAAAGAGAAGTTAAGCAACTTGGCTTCCTTCAAGGTTCTGCTCAAATCCCACCTTCTTCAAGGGTCCTTTCTTGGTGTCCTCTATCCTTCACCCACATTTCTGGCCTTTCCCCTCTGAGATTACTTTCCATATATCTTGTATAATGTCTGGTTATTTACATTTCTTCCCTACTAGAATGCAAGATCGTTGGGCCCAGTTTTTGAACATAGACCAAGTACAGTGCCTGGTGTATAACAACCAAGATTATACAAGTGGGTACTGAAGACATGATAGTGGAGGGAAGAGTGGACCTAGGAATACTTGGTATTTGACATGGAAAAAAAGACTAGAGAAGCATCCCCAAGGAACAGAAAGACATCTGCATCCACCTCAAATGTATGTGAGCAAGTGCTGAATAGAAGTCTGACAGTCTCACTATTACAAGAAACCTATGACACAAAGTACAGGATTTCTACTTCCCCAAACCTGAGAACTCCTATTTCCTCCATCCAAGACTTAATTCATCATATGGAAAGAAAAGTTCAGAGGTGGGAAAGGAAATCAAGTGACAGTAATCTTAGTTGGGGGAGAGGGGTGACAAGAAGAGGGAAGAGCAACGGGAATCCTGCTGTGTTCCTGCTTTAGGATGACACTTGTTTGTAGGAGAGACAGAAGGACAACAGAAAGAGGGGCACCAAAGAGAAAGACAGAGATGGGTGACAGAGACTGGGAGCAACAGAAAGAGAGAGGGGAGACAATAGGGATGGGAGCAACAGGGAGACTGATGGGGGAAACAGAAAGAGGGAAGTAACACAGAGACAGCAATTGAGAGAGACAGAAAGAGGGTAACACAAGAGGGGCAAAATAAAGGGGGTCAAAAGATGGAGGGAGGCAATAAAGGGAGAAAGACAGGCAACAGAGACAGAGGGGTGGCAACAGAAGGAGGGACAGCAGGGAACGGGGCAATATAGGGAAGGAGGCAATAGAGAAAGAGAGGGAAAGGAGATGGGAGAGTAACAGAAGAGGGTAACAGGGAGACAGAGATGGGGGGAACAGAGAAGAAAGGCGACAGAGAGACGGGCAAGGGGAGGGACAGAGACAAAGAGGTAACAGGGCAGGAAAAGGGAGGCAACGGAGAAAGAGACAGGGGATAGAGAGAAAGAGAGAGGCAGACTGGGTGACTAACTCCTTTTAGTATCAGAGTCAGGCAGGTGAGCACAGCCGGAATGATCCTCGTGGCCACCCGTTTCCCTCCCGCTGAGGATCGTCCGGTTGGTAGCCAGGTGCCCAGACCTGCCCCAGCTCCCCACGCCCGGCCTGAGCCGCTGTTGGTCACTGTCATTCACAACTCAGCCCAGCGGTCCTGCCACATGCTCCCAGGTGAAGGGGCACGAGAGGGAGGCAGCGCCTCTTCCGGGCGGCCCCGGAGCCGCCTCTAGTGGCTCACTCTATCTCTCCCGAGCGGCTGTCACGCGGGCCGCCGGAGCTTCTTCCTTCCTCCGGCCCCAGACCTCACCTGCAGGTGAACTTGAGGGCCAAGAGCAGCGCGCAGCCCACTGCCACGACCCCACAGAGCAGCTCGGGCCTCCGCCGGGCCATCAGGGAGGCGCCGCGCAGCCTCCGGCAAAGGAGGCCCGCGGGGCCGGGAGGGGCTGGGCTGGAGGAGCCGCCGCTGCTGCCGCCGGAGCCCTCGGAGCCCTCGCCGCCGTCCCCGCCGTCTTGGTCGCCGCTGCCGCCACCGCGGCCTCCGCATAACGACATTACATTCTCTCAGACGCCGGCTTTATACAGCTCAGCCGCTGCCGCCTGGGGCCGGGCAGGGAGGGCCGAGCCCGGCCTTCCGCTCCCCTATCGCGCAGCGGTTAGTGCTCGCTAACCCGGGGCCGCCACGTCAGCCCCGCCATCACGCCCGCACCAGGCCCCGCCCCTCACCGAGCCTGCGCCTGGCCCCGCCCTAACGGAAACCTATGCCACGGCCCCGCCCCTACTAGACCTGAACCTGGGCCCCTCTCCCACTGAGCCTGCGCCCCGCGTCCGGCCCCGCCCCTAACAAACCGGCGCCCGGGTCCCGCCCCAACAGAATCTATGCCCAGGCCTTGCCGCTAGTAAGCCTGTACGGCGCTCCAACTGAGTCTGCGTCTCGACCCAGGCCCCACCCTTTCAGAACTTAGGTCCAGCCCCGCCCCAACAGAATCTATGCCTACTAATCTTGAACCCTGGCCCGCTCCCACTGAACCTGTGCCCCAGGCCCAGCCCCGCCCCAACATTACCTACGTCCCGCCCGGCCCCCAGTCAACCTGCGCCCCAGCCCCGCCCCCTGCGACCCGGCGCCGATTCCAGATGCTCGTGGCGGCCCAGAAGGGACTGCCGAGTCGTTGAGGAATGGAATTTTAAAGGGACTTTAGCGCCTGTGCAGGCGTCAATTTACGAGTGAGGACGAGGAGGCCCAGAGACGGATGGTGCCTTGTCCAAAGTCCTCCAGCGCTGTAAGAAAGCCACGCGAGAATTCGGGCCAAGGTCCTGTAACTACTTGGCAGGTAGAGAGGGTCTCGAGCTTGCCCAGATTGCTTCGGGGTTGTTTCTGTAGACTAGTATGCTCTGGCCCCTCCCTCTTAAACCCTTCGTTCTTGGGGCTTCTTTGTCCCTGTTTGTGCATGGATTCCTCACCCTGGAAGGAAACTCACTCCGTTTCTTTAGTATGTGGGGTGCCCCCAGGAGAGAGTGCCCCGCTGTCAGAGGCTTGTTGGCCTTTAGGAGAGGAAATTGGGGAGAGGGAAAGGTATAACGAGCTAAAGCTGGAAAACGTCACGGAGTCTTATGGTTCGTTAATAGAAGGAATTGGGGGAGTCCTATAAATCCAGTCTCCGGGTCTTACGGATGAAGAAACGGGACCACTCCAATGATTTGTTCCAAAAATTCACCTCGACAGGGCGTCCCCCCAAAAAGTGCTGTTTTTTAAGCTCGAAAATGAACTAAAACTTTTGGGACGCCGTCTGTTCTTGAAATTTTCGCAGAAGCCTAGAGAATTCAAGCAAAAAATTAAATCAAGCTTTTAACCATATGGTTCAGACTAAGAGCTCTAGGTATTAGCAATAGGAAGAGAGACTGAGCCTGTGGGTTCCCTGATTGAGGGAATTCTCGCTACTAATGCAGATCGGCATTACATTTTACAATTACCATTGAAGACGTCTACAATTTAAGAAGACAAAAGGATGGTTTTGTGGAGAGGATAGTATTTTGTATTAATGGGTAAAGGGAAATATTTTTAAGACTAAGTATTAAAAAAAATTTTTTTTAAGCCTTTTTAACCTGATCGACCCACTCAAGCTTCCCCTAAGTCGTATTAATGAATGTAGGCACACCATATGGCAGGGTTATTATATGACCAATGCTCCATTCAGTTGTCGGATTCAATTTTTACACAACCAACGGAAGATGTTTTCTGTTGACCGACAGATTTGCATAGATCCTTAAATCTCTCCACAACTTGAACTCAAATGGAAGCGGGGATGTCAGGGGAAGTATGAATAGCAATGCCCGTAGCCAAAAGGGATTTCACCATAATTGACCCAGTTCATTGATGAACCATTTTAACACTTGGCACACAGTTTATTACACTTTCCCTTTCTCTGTGTAAATGAGGTGTATAGAAATGCAAATATATTTAGGCGTCAGGCATATTAGAACACAGCTTTAAAAGTAATATTAGACTGCAGGTTATGATAAAAGTCTTGGCGTTAGGAAGAGTTGGGGAAAGTGGATATTATGAAAGGGGGAAAATAACAGATCTACACTGGCCGTGACTCTGGGCAGGTGCCTGCCTTTTCAGTGCCCCCTAAACGACCATATGGGAGTACGGAGGGACAGCAGTTGCTGATCTACATTGGTGGGGAGGGGGCGGGAAGGAGGAAGGGGGGTTGGATTCCACCCTGGAAGTTTCCTACACCAGTGATCCAAATAAACAACAACAAAGCAAGGTGTTTAAGATTTATTACTGAAAAATCGTAAAATGTTAGAGCTGAAAGGCACCTTAGAGATCTAGCAGCTAAATTCTAGCACAAACCCGCCCTTCCCCCATTTTACAGATGAGCATATGAGGGTATTCTGTCTCATAGTAATCTTGGCAGAGCTCAGATATAAATCCATGCCCTACCCTTCTAAAACAATGCTCTTTCCATAATTCCATGCATTTTCTATTAAAGATTGTTAAATTACAAACAAAAAAAAGATGAACAGAGGAATCCATGTGATCAAATGAGAAATACACATAGATCTGGAAAAACTGAAGATGTAAAGTGGTATAGTCATTAAATTAAGGGAGCAGAGATCGAAGTAAATGAGTGAACAAAGTACAACAGGATGCCCCAAATTTCATGATTCAACTTCCCATTGAAAATAACTAAAAACCAAAAAAGCATGATAAATATGTGGTTCTAAGGAAATAAGAACATATTTCACATTTATAAAGCATTTTTAAATTACAATATGCTTTTATACACATTATCTCAACTTATCTTCAATTATTCTGTGAAGTAGTGAGGCCAAGTATTTGCTTCCATTTTGTAAACAAAAGTAAAGTGACTAATTCTTAGGCCCAGAGCTAGTCAGTATAAGGGTGGGTAAGGGAGGGTTGGGCTGGGACCACAAATGCAGAACTTTCTACATTAGGATAACAAAGCTGGTAAAAACTCTTTAAGATTCACATTTAGTTGCTGTATCTGCTAGTTTCAAAAAATACTATCTTGTGTATAAGATATACCTTTTAAAGCATTTCCTAACTTTTATATCATCTGACCCTTACAACTTTATTGTGAGGTAGTATGGCAGGTGTTATTCTTATATATTCCTAGAAACTAGAAAGTCTAAAACTGAACTCAACCAACCCTCCCTGCTTCTGCAGAAGGCACCACTATCTTTCCAGTACCTCTGATTCGTAATCTCAGCATTATCCTGCTCTCTTCACCCTCTCTTACCCCACATATCCAACCAGTTTAACAAATCTTGTTACTTCTGCCTTCACATCTCTCCCATTATCAAACCAGATGCCTTTTCTCCCCTTGCTTGGTTCTGGCCCTCATCCCCTCTCCTCAAGACTATTGCAGTAGCTACTTAATTGGTCTCTCACTACTCCTATCCATTGCTGCCACAAGTAAATTCTATCAAGTCTAACCATGATTCCCCTATTCAGTCAATAAACTCCAATGGTTTCCTAATGCCTCTAGGATAAAATATAAGTTGTTTAACTTTTAAAGTCCTACAAATCTTGGCTCTAACCTATCTTTCCTAGACTCACTGGTAATTATTTTCCCCCCTAAAATCAGCAAACTAATTTTATCTCTTCATTCCTCCTCTCAACTGACACTATCACCCGCCTGGGTGCCTTTGTTCTGGCCATTCCTCCAGCCGGAATTTACTCCCTTTTTTCATATAATTGAATCTCTCTTTTCTTTTGAGATGCAGCTCAGAAACCACCTTTGGGTGAAGCCTTTCCTGATCCCTAGTGCCTAGGGATCCTAAACTTGTTTTATTTAATTATTTTATGTGTATGTATATACGAACTTTATGTTTATGCTGTGTATGTGTGTCATATATGTAACTGTTTCCACCATTAGAATGTGGGAGTAGGGAGTATTTCATTATTTGTACCTGAATCCCCAGCACGTAAGCATAGCACCTGGAAAATGAGTACTTAATTCTTGATTAATAAATTTTACTGAAAGAACTATTATACCTTCCAACCATCATTAGCATCCAAGTAAAATAAGATTAAGTAAAGATAAAGCTGCCTTAAAAAGAAACAGAGCTACAAGGAGGCAGCATACTTCCTGCTAGGTATATGTCAAAAGTGGAGTGGGGACAGTTTTAACTTGGTGACTGATAATAGTAGGGGAAATTGGGAACTATATAGAAGACAGCACTTTTTTTTAAAGCATCAGTTCACAGAGCTGTCTCTCTCCACCATTTGCCCTAATGAGGCCCAAATCAAGGCACCCTATCCATAGTTTTGCTAGCAGGGCAGATGTCAAATCTACAATGTAAGCAAGCTATTGCCTGTGTCTTCTGTAGTATTTTGATTTTTTTAAACTTTTTTCCCCTTAACCCTACTTTCTCTACCAAAGCCACTTCAATGCAATGGAAACTTCTCTTGATAGAGGTGTAATTGTGACTTGGGATAGACTGATGTTAACTATGAAATATAAGAAAGGCCCCATCTTATGTCAATAATATTCTTCCAGTGATGCTTTATGACTTCCACAGTAATGGGGACTACCATAGTCCACAAAGTATTAAAGATTGAGGGTCACTCAAAGGACAATGGAGAAGCACCCAGCAAGTATGAATAAACTATGACATTACAAACAATGAATTGCACTTAGGTGAAGCAGTGTAAAATATGTAAGATTCACAATCAGAAAAGAAGGTAGTAAAGAAGATTTAGGAATAGTCACTGGAGGACAATGCACAAGTTCATGGATTGGTTGCAATTTGTCTTGGTGAAAGGAGTACTCCACATGCATGAGATCATAAATATACTGAAAGATCATAGGGTCAAATATTTAAAGGTGGAAAAGGTCACAGAGTTCTATTCTCATTAATCCCCTCATCTTACAAATGAGGAAACTGAGGTCTAGAAAATGACTTCATACAGGTATATTAAGTAGCAAAACTAGGATTTGAAGTGAGGTCCTCTGACTGTTTTCAAAGATCTAATATTGAAACTGAAGTCTTACTAAAAATGTACCTATAATGACCATATTTGATATAAAGGTATATAATCATTAATCCAACATCAAATATTAAACTACTATGCTGCTCCCTCAAGATTTAGGAGCACAATGAGAGGCAGTGATCTTGAAAGGCAGAGGAACCACTAACCTGGAATGACAGAATAGTTACTAAGGTTTTTCTCAAGATATCAAAGATGATAAATGGCAAAATATATGCAATATTACATCCCGGCATTAAGTAGTGGCTTCATCTCAATAGTCATTGGAAGTATTATAAAACAACTAAATCGGCAATGAACGATTTTCCATATCAAGTCATACCACTGCTTTCAATATACCTTATTTTCTTATTTGTTCTTGACCTATACATTTCTCCGCTTTATCACTAAAAATTACTCTTTTCTATAGAACCGTTTTGAGCATGACACCAGTGTTGCATAGCTCTCCAGGGAGGCATGCATTTATCATAAGAATGAGGACAAAGCTGATGCAATAATAATGAAAACAATAATGTAGAAATTTAAAGTTTGCAAAGCACTTCACAATTATTAGCTCATTTGATCCTCACAACAACCCTGAGCGATAGTTCCCATTATTATCCCCATTTTGAATGAGGAAACTGAAGCAGAGAGAGGTTGGCTTGCCAAGAGTCACAAAGCTAATGTTGGAGGCCACATTTGAAATCAGGTTTTCCTGACACCAGGTCCATCCATAAGTATCCCTTATACAGCCTAGCTGCTTCAGACTGGCCTAGATTATTCTGTCTGGTTAAACAAATATGTTTTATTTGTTTATGTGGCATACTTCTTGTAAAGATTTCTAAGGACTTTCTAGACTTCGCTCATAGAAAATAAATATAAATACTTCATGGAAAATGTCAAAATTGGAACCTTGAACAAGGATACCACATTTGTCGAACTCAATTACAAAAGATTTGTAATCTTTACAAAAAGTCATAGGCAAAAATCTGCCCCTGTTGCCCAGCCTTGTATATGTCTCAAGAAGAAATGTTGCTCTAATGAACAAAAATTTCAACAGAAAGCACATACTGGTGAAATGTCTCCTCAGTACCCGCAAATTAATTGTAATCTCTGAACTTAAAATTGGCTGCGGAAAGACTGAAAAAACTATTGGGTTCAAAATATTAACTGAAAACGCACACACAACCATAAATATGAAACTACATACAAGCATCATCTTTTTATAAAGAAAGAGTAGCAATTTAGCAGTGAATGAAGTAGTTTATTACGTTAATTACATTACTGCTTTATTTCAAAATACCATGGATACAATGGACTCATAAAGCGATATGAAAGTTGGTACTGTAAAAAGCTAAGGATGACATAATATTGGGTTTCCCTCATCAGAAGACACCATGCACTCCTTTTAGGATAAACCATGGAACAGCACTAGAGCTAATATTAGAAACAGCATGTAAGTCAATAACACAGAAAATTCTTATTAATCCAAAAGGAAAGCATACAGAGAAAGAAAAAGTATTCATTCAAAGAGGCAGCTAAATGTTTAAGCATTTAGTACATAATTTCATGACTACAAAAAAAATTGAGGAACCTTAATGTTGAATAGGAAAATAAAATGTTTCATCAATACTTCTTTCATTAAAAAGGACTGGTCCCCTTCCCCCCAAAAGGCATCTATATAAAGTTTTATTACAGGCAATATTGGTCCATACAATACACAATACCAACAATACAAGTAAAATCTTTCAAAATCATCATTTAACAGCAAAGACCAAAAAAATCAAAATTTCAGCCAGTTGATTTTCCAAAAATTCTTAGTGCACATTTTCTTCAAGATTCTTTTCAGTAAGTGATAGTGAAACATACAAATAGAGGAAAAAATACCCCATTCAACATATAACTAGTGTTAAATGGTTATTTTGCTTAAAATCTTTATTAAGAAAATCCTTTTTAGCAACCTACATACAGATAAGTAGCAAACTGTATTTCTTTTTAAACAAACTCTTTCCATAAAAACACTTAAAGAATTTCATCCATCATTTTCTTCTTATTCCAGAACATTTGTTTTATTATCTTACCTTAAAGGTCTCAGCTTAAGGACCAACTCAAGAGAGGTTTTCCTTTTCCTCATCCTTTTCCCCCCTAACAACCTTCCATCCAAAATTATGTTCAACAGATGGCAAATCTGGTATACTTTATGGCAGCCTGTCACTTTACCATCTGGTTTCATGACGGCTCAGCCAGATCTGTTAAACACCCCATTTTCATAACCACTGTAGAATGTTGTTCAGGAGGAACAATATATATGCCAATACAAGCAGAAAACTTGCAGCTTCTCTGCTACATGCTTTTGAATACTTTGAAATTTTCAGGTTGATGCTTTGATTAGGAAACATACATAGCACTTTTAGTATTAGTTTAAATCTTTAAACAAAAAACTATATTTTCCAAAGTCATTATCATTTGGTGCAATCAAGTGATCTTTTCTTGCTTTGCTAAGCTTCATCTTTAGAACATCTCTTCGTTCTTGCCATTCATGAAGTTCAGCATTTCCATGGGCAAATTTACAGTTGTTTCCTTCTGTGCAAGTACCAGCCACATATCTATTAAAAGAAGTTTATGCTTGAAGCTTAATCAATTTGTTGTTCTGATATCAAATTGTCAAATAAGGTTTTATATAATTAATTAAACTTGTTCCTTTATATAAGACCTTTAGTAAAGATTCTTAATGCTCAAAAAGTTAATGAATTGCTTGAAAATTATTGTGATCTTAACTTGAAACACAGATAATATAGATTGAAAGATACTTAGGACATTGTACATTACCAATGAAGGG
>CM053590.1:133818877-133852086 GCA_028646515.1 Pseudochirops corinnae
ATAAAGAATAAAACATTCCAAAAAAAGATATCCTAATTATATTTCCTGGCATCTTAACTGATAATTCTTGTTTTTACATCATATTTAACATATTCCTCCTCCCCCTCCACCATCCAACAATTCATCCTATGCACCAAGAAATTTAAAAAGTTGTTCAGAAAAACAACCAATATATCCACCAGGCATCATAATATATGAAGTTACACACCCATAGTCCCTCACTTCTACAAAGGGAGAGATGGACATTTTTCTGCACTCTTCTGTCAGGTAAAAGTTGGTCACTACAATTACACCATGTTCGGTTTGGGATTTTTATTCTTTCTGCTTACACAGTTGTAGTCACTGCGCATATTGTTTTGCTAGTTCTGCTTCAATTTATATCAACTAATTCATGTAAATGGTCCCAGGTTTTTCTGAATTCTTAATATTCATCATTTCTTTTCTGTCATTAAATACCAGTCATCATTTCAATTATATGAAATTGAAAATCTTTTCCACTAACAAAATCAAGGAACTAAAATAAGAGAAGCTGTTTGTTATTTGGAAGAAAATGTTTGCATTAAATAGGTCTGATAGGACATGATATCAAAGATACACAGGGACCATTCACCAATGGGTAAGTGGTCAAAGGATATGAATAATTCTTCAAAGAATTACAAATTATTAACCACATGAAAGACTATCCTAAATCACTAAAAGAGAAATACAAATTTAAAAAACTATGATATTTCACCTCATACCCAGAAAATAGGCAAAACCAACAAAAAGTAGAAATGCTTGAATGATAGAAGGAATAGAGAACAGGCACACTACTGCTCTTCTGTTTCTTGTTTAACATTCTTGGTGACCTCATCAGCTCCCATATGTATGACTAGCATTTCTATGCAAATGACTAATATCTATATATCCAGGATAAATCTCTCACGAGCTCCATCCAGTCCCATATCACCAATTACCTATTAGACATTTCAGACCAGATGTTCCAAATCTATCTAAAACTCATTATGTCCAAAGAAAACTCATCTTTCCCCCAAACTCTCCACATTTATAGAACCTTCCTATTTCTCTGGAAGGCACAACCACTATTCCAGTCTCGCAGGTTCATAATCTTTGCATGATCACTAACTCCTCACTATCCCTTGCTCCACATATTTAATGAATCATTAAGTCTTGTTGCTTCTGCCTCCACATCTCTTGGATTTAATTCCTTCTCTTTCCTTAAACAGCTACCACCTTAACTCAGGCCCTCATTTTGCTTTTACCTGAACTATTGCAATGGATTCCAATGGTTCTCCATGTCTCAAGTCTCTCACTCTAAATCCACCCTCTACACAGCTGCCAAAGTGATTTTCTGACTTTTACTCTCCTATTCAATAAATTGCAGTGGTTCTCTGTTGCCTTTTGAATCAAACATAAACTCTTCTGTTTGAGTTTTAAAACCCTTTACAACTTGATCTCAACCTGTTTTCTGCCTCATTATTCTCCTTCCTAAGAAGAAGTCCAGAAAAACAGGCCTCCTTTTTGTTTCTCATACACTATACTTTTTCTTCAATTGTCATGCCTTTCCACTGATCAGTTCCCATCCCTGGAATGTACTCCCTTCCTTACCTCTGCCTCACAGCAACCATAACTTCATTTAAGACTCAGTTCAAGTACCATTTTCTACATGATCCCTTTCTTGATTCTTCTAACTACTAGAACTCTATTTAATTGCCTCATTTTTATTCTGTATTTATTCTGCATATATAGATTCTGTTCTATTTATATACATCTTCGTTGTCTCTTGTAACAAAATATAAACTCCTTAAGCTTCACGTGATTGTTTCTTTTTTTTTTTTAGCTCTAGTACATAGCACAGTGCTTAATGCTTGTTGATTAATACACTATTGAGAGAATTATAAATTGGCCCAACCATTATGGAAAGCAATTTGAAATTATGCTTTTTTTTGAAAGGGCCACAAGTATCCATTACCCTTTTACCAAGGGATCCCATGGTTCAATATATACTAGAGGGGGTCAAAGATAGAAAAGACCCATATACACCAAAATAGTCATAACATCATTGCTTTCTGGTAGGAGAGAAATGAAAAAGTAAATGCCCATAAATTGAGGAATGGCAAAATAAATTTTGGTACAATAACATAATGGAATATTATGTTGTTGAAAAGAAATGAAGAGTTATGAACTATGAAGAATTCAGAGGAGCCTGGGAAGATATATGAACTAGTACAAGGTAAAGTAAGTAGAACCAGGAAATACATACATTAATAATAATATAAATGGAAAGAACAATAAAACTTAAATGTTGTGTAGTTATAATAAGGCTTAGCCCAGAAAAGATGAAAAAATACATTTCCCTCTCTTGTTTGCAGTGCTGAGGGACTCTAGATGTGGGAAACCACATCAATTATCAAACTCGGTTGATGTGTGGGTCACTTTTGCTAAAGTGCTTTCCCCCCTTCTTTATTAGTTTTTGTTGCAAGGAGTGTTTTGCCAGGTAGGGGGAGAAGGAAGGATATATTCAAAAATGAAAGTGATATGAAAACAAAAAGGAAAAATAACAAATTAAAAAAGAAACTATGAGATGAATAATTTTCAGATCTGAAATTTTAAAACCTACATACCTATCACAAATACTAAAATATCCTGTTGGGAAACGGTGCTGCCAGCAGTACTGGTCATCTTCTGTGTGGAAAACCTTCTCTTTGTGCTTCTCTGAAGAAATGTGACCTTGCCACTGTTTCTCACTATTACAATTTTTCCCACACAACCAGCAGTGAAAGTCTACCTATTTATAGAAAAATCATAAAAGTTATTACCCAATTAAAGTCAGACTCAATGACATAAAAGCTTCTTTTTAAAAAGTTTAAACTTATTGAAATTCATTGAAACAGGCTTTATATTGATTATCACAAGTAAAAGTGATCAGCTTTTATAAAGAAATAATACTTTTTTTCCTTCCCTGATAATTTAAAGCATTTGGTTCTAGTCTACCTGCCAACCTCTACCTTCCTTAAAGCATTATGAGCATGAAGAAAAAGTGTGTTACTTTAAGAAAATGCTCTAAGACATATTATCAAATCTTAAACAGCCCTCAAGATGAGAATGAGTTAGGCACATTCTAGAAAGCTATAAATATTCAATCATTTCAACACTTATGTCTGAAAGTTACTTGACAATAAGAAACTGTTCTCAAAGACCTTTAAGTCCAGAATGTGGTCTAATCTAACCTAGAACTCTAGTCAACTTTGGAAGGCTACTGATATTATTGACTCTAAACACCTTTATACAGATACTGGTTAGTGATAAATTAGAACCTTAGTAAGATCCAAATGAAATATCTCTACTACACTCCCTTACTAATGTGAGCCAATTTACAGTAAAAGTCACTCAGATACTATACAATAATAATTTAGGACATGAAATAGGAGGGTGGAAAGAATTCAAGCAAAAGTAACACACTTCTTCACACAAAAGGAAGTCAATCCCTAGTATTTAACAAGGAATGGCAGAAAGATAACGGAGGAAACAAAGACAAAAAGTAAAGATCTTTAAAAGTATCTTTTGCCCACAACCATCCAGAAAGTCCTAGAACAAAAATGTTTTTCTAAAGATGGGGAAAAGTATATAAAATGCCAACTTATGAAAAACTAAGAAATTTCAAATTGACTAGATACAGAAAACAATACTACTCAGAAAGACTGAATGACAAAGGTAAGATTCTAAGAAAATAGGGATGGCTAGGTGGCACAGTGAATACAGCACCAGCCCTGGAGTCAGGAGGACCTGAGTTCAAATCCAGCCTCAGACACTTAATACTTACTAGCCGTGTGACCTTGGGCAAGTCACTTAACCTCAATTGCCCTGCCCTCCAAAAAAGAAAAAAAAACAAACCAAAAAAAAGATTCTAACAGGAAAAAGTTAAATTTATGATAATGAGCAAAAATGCTATTTAAAAGTGTATATTTGTTATTTGAGAGCATTCAAGCAGAAAAAATTTGGTACTAGAAACATAAACCAGTTTCTTTTCTGTGTTACCATTTGATTTTCTGACTCTTACCCTTTTAGGTATCTTTGAAGTACCTTAATGATATTTCAATATTTCAAGGACTTAAGTTTTTATCAATGCAGATACATAGATGCAAGCTACAAGCAATCCTTCTGTGCTTGAATAGGCTTTAAAAAATTGGTCCCCTCTTGCACAACTATCTGGGGATGAGCTTCTTCCAACTTAACTAGCTCTCAGCTGAGTCAGTTATTGGACCTATGCTTAAACATTTTCCAGTTTCCAAGCTTGTGGACTCTGGGAAAAGTCTTTGAAAATCCAAGGTTACTTCCTTGCTACAATGAGGCATCAAATAGGACTTTAATAGAAAAGTCATAGTCACACAGCATTCACAAATATACTCTGAGCACTGTAATGGTTTGTCCACATTTTTACAGTTAAAAAAACTCTCAGGATGAAAGAAATTAAGTGACTGGCCTGAAATTGGAAAGTGAGATAGTAACATTAGTACTAGGAGCAAAAGTCTCCTGATAGCTCACCCAGTATAATTCCAATTCTGCCAATACTAGATTTATCTGTTTCAATTTAAAAGTAATGCAAATAATTTGAAATTGAAACTATAATTAAAAACAATGCTTTTTTTTATATGTTAGGTTTATCATGACAAAGCAGCATGGTATAAGGGAACAGGTAAAGAGGAAGACTTGGTTTCACTCATATCTCTGATATTGACTAGCTGTGTATGTGAACATGGTTAAAATATTAAATCTTTCAACATCCCCAGTTAGCACTCTAAGACTCTCAGAGGTATGGACAAATTGATGATTTCTTTCTTTTGCTTTTTGGAGGGGGGAAGATAGGGCAATCAGGGTTAACTGACTTGTCCAATGTCACACAGCTAGTTTTGTGTTAAGTGCCTGAGGCCGGATTTGAACTCTGGTCCTCCCAACTGCAGGGCCAGTGCTCTATTCATTGCTCCACCAGCCACCCCCAAACTAGTGATTTTTATTGGTGAAAGGAGTTCCATACTAGAAGTTCTCTATACAGATAAAAATCACAGATTCAGACCCCCATGCACACTTAAAAAGTTTATAATTATTAAATAGTTCTTACAGTAATTTCAGCATAATCTGTTGGCATATGAATTTGTTTCCCATTTTCCTTGTTTGACTGGCCAGCTACATCATCAGTTTTTTCAGGTTTTTGACTCTTTAGCCAAATATCATAAAATTGCTCCATATCTTGTACTAAAAAAAAAAAACCAACCAGATATTCAACAATCACACCACAGTAGAAATACATGCAATTTTAAGGATACGACAATAGAAAAGAATAATAATTGATAATGGACTCTACTTTTAGAAGTACATAAATAGAAAGTAGTAAATAAACTAATAGGCTTAAAAACCAAATCTGAGATTGTCAGAACTTCAAAAGTTAGCTTCCTGTGTCATGGATTCTTCTTGCATTTGCAAGGTAATTTCCTATTAATTAACTGGACTTAAGATCAGAAAATATAAGGAGATAGTACCATGACAATTTTAGTGCTCTATCATGTTTGCTGATATTAAAATTCTTATCACCACCATACCAGTGCAAATTTATTTAACATGGTTCGGAAGCTGATACTTTACTCATAAAAGATTATAAGTATATTACAATTATGATCAACATTCCGAACTTGATTGAAATCCAAGAATCAAACAAATATTCTATAATGTTAATGAAATAGAGCCTGAGTCATGTGGAGCTCTCAGTGGGAGGAGTTGGCCCAGAGAAGCAGAGAACACAAAGGGGAGGGAGGGAGAGAGAGAGAGAGAGAGGCAGCCTGAGTGAGCAGAGGGAGGAACCTTGCCTAGGGGAACTTGTTTGTGGGGAGGCATAACAGAAAGAATGTTTAAGATGTCAGTGTCTCCTGGATTGGTGATGAGTACCTTGTTAAATCTTACCTCCTACAATCCTAGTGATGTTCCAAATAAATATTTTGGTTTTGCCTTTGTGGAAGAGAGTTTATTATATTTTGCAAATCTATCCTGGAAATATGTATGCATATTCATAGCAGCTGCTATGGGTACTGCATTGGTGTTACATATTCCCAGAGGGACAAAAAGCTGGAATATATCTTATAATAACATAACCATGAGTAATGATCTTGGGCAGTAGCTGAAAGTTGTTTTTTCTGATAAAAAATACATATATTTGGCATTATTGGGAAATGCTGTACAAGCTAGTGACAACAATTTGGTGGAGTTTCATTAAGTCATTCTCCCAAGTGGTCTGTTGTTGTTGTTCAGTGGTTCAGTCATATGTGACCCCATTCTGTCAATGGGTTTTTTTTTAGCAAAGATACTAGAATGGTTTGCTATTTTCTTCTCCACTGTGTCCCCCTTTTACAGATGAACTGAGACAAGTAGGGGTGTCAAGTGACTTGCCCAGGGTTACACATCTAGTAAGTGTCAAAAGTCTTATTTCAACTCATATCTTGCTGACTCCAGGCCTGGTGTTCTATCCACTGTACCACTAAGAATAGCTTTTTTCTTAAAAACAGAAGGAAGTATTATAAGGATTCTTAAGTATATGAAGAAATATCTCCTATTAGATTTTGAATTTCTGTCTTTAATTCCTTAGTAAATACTTTCTTCTAAACATGAGAGGTTAGAATGCACTACCTTCTTCAAAAAGAGATGGTAGGATTTCAGTACTTTCCTGCATTCAAAGAGAATTGAAATGGAATAGTTAACATATTTTAAATGAAGTGAACATGGTGGCCTGTACAGACTGTTGGTCTCCAGTATATGATAAAATTCTATCTACTTACTGGAGGATTTTTTCCTTAACAGGATGAACTGCATGCTTGTGACTCTTGCAGTTAAATATTCAAATACAGCCTTAGTTATCTCTCAAACATTCTTATCCACAATAGAAAGGTTTCTTTTCATCACTGTATCTATCCCCCAGCACTTAGCATAGTGTCTTACACATTAAGTAAGTGTTCAGTAAATATATGTTGAATTTAATTGTGAAATCTAAATTGTGACCATTACAGGTAAAATGACATCTTTAAAAACTTAACTTGGCATATTAAAAGAATGCATTGGTTTATGAAACTCTAATATATAAAAATCCAGGTGTAGAACAATGTATTTATATCCTCTAATTTATTGAAAAATTCACTGCTGATATCTTTTAACTAGTGAGTTTCCCTAATGTACTTAATATGTGACCTCACAAGAAAAAAATGATAGCAGAAAAGAAATATTAGTAACCTACTATATGCCAGAGGAAATAAACTACAACATTATAAAAGGGGGAAAGCACACTTCAAAAAACTCAAATGAGATGAAACCTTAGTTTTTAGACCATATTTAAGATAAATTCATTTTTACTCACTTCCATTCTCTTTCATATAAGTCCAAACTTCTCTCTCCTCAGGACTATGTGCAAAGGAACAATTTCCAACATACTGGCATTTCTTGCCAGAAGCAATATGATTGCACAGCTATATGAAAGAAAAAATATTCCTTAAGCCTGAAGCTCTAAGTGGAACTAACTTTTTACATTTAGTCAGGATAGGATGACTACATATTCTATTCTAGACTCAGAAATAACATTTAAAAAATAACAACTTTTAGGTGAGATTTTAACTGTAAATAGTAATCTAAAATGTACAATTAAGTTTCCAGCTTTTAAAAATAATTATACCATAAATTGTAGGGCTTATTCTCACATGCAAACATTTAAGTACTCAAATTTGTTCTTTTTTTAGTTTCTCACAGATCACTTTACTTTAACAATTAATACCATTTGGGTTTTATGGCTCCAACTCTCCACCTTACAACACACTACTTTTTGTGACTTTATTTGAACAATGAGAAAATTGAGCTTGTTAGTATATAAACCAGATATATCAGGGTAGTGAAGAAATACTAACATACTAGCCCCAAAATTACTAAATAATAAGATTTCAGAAAACCCTTACCAACTAACTTACTTAAAATGATAGCAGATGACCTCCATCTCACTAGATGTACATTATCTGAAGATAATTATTATATTAATTAGGACATTATAGCTTTCCTATAATACCATTTCCTGTTATTTTGTAGAACATAAAGGTGCTATACTGACAGGTACAAATCTAAAGACTTGCCTTAGAATCATGTCTGTCAAGAAACAAGAAAACATTTGGCATTATTTAAAAACCTGAATTAAAACTCTATCAAATAATTATACTCATTTTTTTATGTCATACATTCCAATACAACTACTGGTAAGTTTATGCCAATTTATTTTTTGCTTGACTAAGATCAGGCCCACACCACTCAATATATTACTTAAGCTATATAATTTTAAAAGAATATTTATTACTTGCTTATATGTAATTTTAAAACTGCTTTCAGTTTTCAAACTATTAACTGTTTATGCCCACTCACTTGGATCAAGGGCAGTAAATAAGCACTAGTTAAAATAAACATGGACATATTATTCAACAGAAAAACTACTTTTCCATGCAGAGTATCATCATCTGCATGTGCCATATTACATTCCATTACTGGTTATAAGTAAGTAAGATGGCTGGATGCCACAAGGGTGTGTGTTTAACAGTTTGTTTTCAAGATTATCAACAGTAACAGTGAGGAAAAAAAACATTTCAGGGGTAGTGATATTCAGGGAATGCGGATGGACTCTTGAGTAGATCTCAGAGCTGGACAAGCCCCCAATTAATCAGTTCAATCGCCTGCCTTCAGTCAGATAAGGTATTATTAGTCACATTTCTGTCACTGAAAACTACAGACTGGACACTAACAAATCTAATGACCTCAGTGGTTAAGGGCTGAAAATGAACAAGCCCATAGTATAGGAGAAGAAAAATTCATCAATTTCATGCCCACCTACAACAGAGTACAGCTAAAGATAAATTGCATTTCAACACCTCCTGCTACAGGTTTGTGTCTATCTGAAGACAGAACATAATAACAAACACAAGTGTGCCTTTAACATCTGTCCATGTCTTATCTTTTCCTTTACTGTACAGCCAGATAGATAAGATCTTCAGTTCTGCAACCTCTTAATAACAGATGTTATCTGCCTAATAAAACATACCAAAATGTACTCACAAAAGGATAAGACTTTGGACTATGATGTACTCTTTTGCCATGATATGTGTGTATACATATACACATGTATGTATATAATTATTTTCTATATTTATGTACATATATACATCAGTGTATTAAGTATGTGTGTGTAAACTGTCTTTATTATAGAAGGATTAAGATTAGCAATAAATGTTGGATGAGGGAACATCTTTCTTAAAATTAAGAGTAAACAGTTCTTCCAGTTAGCTGTCACAGGAATTTGGGACAGTTACAAATCCAATTAAATCACTATTATTTTTACCTAAGAGTTATCCTTTAAGCACAGGCAAATGTTTAGGGATTTTCCTGGAATACTAAGTAAACTGGAAATGTTCATTAATTTAGCAGTCATTCATTGGATGTCTATAGCATAGAATGGTTCTAGATAAAACATCCAAAAAAGCTTAATAAAAATCTAAACTGATTTATATTACAATTTGCAAAATATAAATTTTATAGAACTGCAATGAAAAGTCAGTCTTTATCTTCTTTCAACACTTACTGCTTCCTTAAACAAAGACTACAATGTAGTTTGCTAACAGCATGTCCAGTTCATCTGTACTTTGTGAAAGGCTCTTCCTACTGCCAGCATATACTGAGAACTGTATATAGCATGGTGTCATAGAAAAGGCAGTGCATTTGGAGTCAGAAGGCCTGGGCTCAAATACCAGGTACAGGTGCACCACTTAAAATCTGCTTGTTGTTAGGCAAGTCTCTTAACCTTTCTGAGGTTCAGTTGGCCTCAGGTTTCTCATTTATAAAATGAAAGTATTGGACTAAATTATTTCAAAGTTCCCTCTCAAATGTAAGCTATGAACTTACAATCCTAGATATATCAGCTTACTCCACAAGATATTTTCTTATGCCTTCTCATAGACAGTACTCCTCTCTTATTACTAGAAATTTTTTTCTAAACTACACGGATTGTGACAAAACTGGACCATGCCAAATCTTATTAGATTAAAAAATATACAACTCAAATAGCTAAAGTTATATGGTGTGAGTAATTCAATCATAAACAATGCTTGAAATCTGATTCTGAAAATATATATTGCAAAAAAAAACCTTCCTAATTATCCTAAAGACAAAGAGCTCTCATCTAACAGATACAGCATTGGTGAATTAAAATCACAAAGAATAAGAGCTTAAAAGTTATTTTTAGGTTGAAAAAAACATTAGCAATAATCTGAATGAAATATTAACTCAGCTCTACTTAAGTCAATCTGGTGGTTTTTTTCATTATAATAGTTTTAGATAACTGTGTTTCTGCTATTTAAAAAAAAATTAATAAAAGCCAAAGGATAAAATTTCAGAGTCCTAATGTGAGATATCTCTAAGGAAGTATCTATTGCCCCCAGGTGAGAGACATGATTCCGAATATATAAACAATTCCTTTAAAGTTAGTCATAGTTAATATGGAAAAACTATTTGATAACTTTGCTTCCAAGACTTGATATCTCTTTCTGTCTATCTTTCTTTGGTGGGGGGCAAGGGGCATGGAGAAGAAACCAGACCAGTGATTTCATTGTTATGTGGAACTCACGGTGAAGAAATTCTCTACCAATGTTCCATGTTGGCAGCTTCAGTCTTAAACAGCCAATCAGGACGCAAAGTAAACATCATGACTCTCAAACCCAGCTCTCCAGCCACTATACTAGACTGCCTCTCAATTATCTCCTCAAAAAACTGTTTTTTAGTGGGGGGTAGAATGGGGAGAGAAGGGGATAGATCCAGCTCTATAATATCAGTTGCCTGGGGCCCTGAGAGGTTAAATGACTTGCTCATGGTCACATAAACAGTGTGTAACAAAGGCAGAACTTGAAAACAAGTCTACCTGACTCCAAGGGTAGCCCTGCACATACTATGCTATGCTGCCTCTCTATAAATAAAATAAAACATTGTTATGCACAATCTTGTCTTATGAATTCTTTGTAGTTCATTAGCCAAACTAATTTTTTGAGCCAATGGCCTGACTGTTACCAAATACCATATCAAAGTATTAGCTACTTAATAAGTTAAGTAAACTAATTAAATAATATTTAAGACATTACTTAAAGATGTTTTTTAATATCATAAATATTAAAAAGGAAAAACAACGAATAATGTTATCTTTTAATTTCACTATAAATTTACTAATAAAGATTACTATTTAAAAAGTTTGAGTTTCCCTCAAATTAATGTCATTTTGAAATTATTTGAGGTGCCTAATAAAAAAAAGTGGCTTAAAAATTACGTATGTACATCAAACTGTAAAGGCATTTGTTTCTTTGTGGGAAGAGGACGGATGTTCATCCACTTCTTACGTTCATTAGACATCACTCTCATCGCTCGACGATCTTTGGTCCACCTAAGAAAAATGGAGTTCAGAAAAACAAAGACACACTGGCAATAGGTACAACATATAGGATTAGATAGAAAGTTTGTACCTCAGGGGCCATTAGAGATTTTATCTATTTGTTTTGCTTAACCTTATAAGTGACATTTCACAATGTTAGAAATAATACCTCACTTTAAACTGGTATGTTTACATTAAAACTCTTGCTGTTGAGATTTAAAATTAAAGGAAAAACAAAAATTAGTCACAAAAAATCAAATTTAATCATTTTAAAGTGACAATTCTAAAAATTAATTCTTTACTTCTGACTTCCTAAATTATTTACTTTCCCCTTCCCCTCTTCCATGTTTTAACTTTTCTTCCTATGTTGTAGCTCCCATAATTTCTTAACAACATATCTTCCAACTTATAAAGCAGATAATAATAAAATGAACATTTATTTTGTACATTACTTACGAGTGCCCTGCTTTAGCACTACAGTATTTTCTGTTTTTATCTGGTTCGATGACTTGACCGTTTCTCAAACATTGGGCACATACAAACTTTATCTTTAAATTAAGAGATCCATATTTTATTTGGTTTCCAGGTACCTTAATAAGAAAAAAAATTATAGAAAAATAGAAAATAAATTATAGGAAAATTAGAATTTTTCCCCCAAATCAAAAAAGTACCACAATACATGCAAATTAAATAATACATCTAACTAAAAAAAAAACTAAATAACACTGATAACATTTTAACTCACCCTAAAATAAGGAAAAACATTTAGATATGACAATTCTCTGTATTATACTAATAACAGTAATAACAACAATAAAAATGGCTAGTATTTATATAGCACCTACTATATGCTAGACATTGCGCTGAGCATTTTAGAAATATTATTTTATTTGATCTTCACAACAACCAAGAGAGGTAATAATAGCTATTATGTGCCTTTTACAATTGAAGAAATTGAGACAGAGATTATATGACTTGCCCAAGGCCATAAAGCTAATAAATACCAGAGACTGGATTTTAACTAGGTCTTTCAGACTCCAGGTCTAGCGATCTGTCCACTGTGCCACCCAGCTGCCTCTCTTACAGAGTAAAATGTATCTATTTATAAGTAACTACAAATACAACCCTTACCCACATCTCTGGGGTATAGAAGATGTGTTGCCATTTATAAGGAAATACAACTAATGCAATAACTACCAATGCAAGAAACAGAAGCAGATGCTCAAGAAATACTCTGGGTGATAATGAACTAAAAACATCCTTTTTCACATGAATTTTTTACTTGATTTTAATATTAAACAGAATGTTAGTTACCACATGTAGGATCATGTCATCATAGCTCCAGAGCTAGAAGAGTACGCAGAGCTATCTTGTCCAACTACATCATTTTACAAATGAGGAAACTGTGGGCCAGGGAGGTTAAGTGTTTACTGCCTGCAGTTCTCCTTCCTAACACAAAAGTTCAATTTGTTGCCCACTTTCTATAACTCTAGCTCTCTTATAAATGTTCTTCCCCAAAGGACTGCCTTTCTTGCATGTATTTGCATTTCCAGTGCTTATTGTAGCACATAGTAAGTGCAGAGAAATGATGTTTCATTCATTCACTCACTGCCTGAGGTCACATAGGTAGTAAGGTTCAGAAAAGGCAGATGAATGCAGGTTCTCCAAATCCAGAGTCAATGCTTTTTCCACTGTTTCATCCTACCTCCCATTCTATCCTATACTGAAACAATTTAACAAGTGATTTCTTTCATTTAGTCCCAAATAGGATGTCAAATGCAGAGCTTTCAAATGGAAATACCTGTGCTCCTTGTGCTTTTGCTTCCATGTTTTGCCAATATTGCTTAGATTCTTGAGCAATGGCATCATGTGTTATGCCTAGGAAGTACAAAAGCCTTTATTTTAATTATTTCCATAATAACCTCCACTTATTTAGCAGAAATTCAAAAACATCAGCCAACCAAACGCTCATTTATATTTACTTCCTCATCTAATGTTTAACAAACAAGGTAGTACTGTATTTGGGGGGAAAAAATTCAGCAAACAATCATTATGAATTCTTAAGAAACCTTTCCTCCTAAGAAATCTACACCAAACTGATTTGTAATAATAACTTTAAATTAGACTCAATGCAGGCATTTTCTTTAAAAGTAACTTAGCAAAATGATAGCTTCCACAGTTCTTAAATTCTAACCTACAATTACACGGATGTTTACATAATGCTTTATAAGGTGGCCTTACTGTTTCTGGTGAAGCATACTTCCAGTTCCTACACACCTGTTTCCTTTTGTATTATCCAGACTTTTAGTTCCACAAGGCTGTGTGCATAGTAACACTCATCTTCCCTTAAGCAGCCATAACGAACTTCATGCCGACACAGATCAAGTTGACACTGATTATGGAAAGCACGAATTTTAGAATACTTGACTGAAGTTTCTCGTAAAATGTGAACGAGGCACCTAATATGAAAAGGGAGGCAATATTTCAATTTTCTGCAAAAGTATGTATATTTGAAAAATAAATCCCTAAGCAAAAGTAAAGGTCTCTATTAAGAATGTATTTTATGTCATTATAAAAATAAAAAGTAAACTTAAAAATAACTGTCTGATGGAATCCCTTAACAATAAGCAATCTATATCAAATAATGCTTTTATTGTATACAATTGTTATATTAAAGAATACAATCTGACCTCTGGTATATATCAATTCACGCACTTAGAATAAGATTCTTTTGCATTAGTGAAACATCTATTTAATTTTATTTTACCTGAGAAGGCCACTAAAAAATTCCTTCCTATGGATTATTCTTCAAAATAATACCAACAAATAAAAAAAAAGCATGATAATACCACTGCTTCTATTTGCTATTAATAAAGAAACTTTTTGTACTTTCTACTATTCCTTGACAGAAGTGAGAAGAAAAAGTGCCAACATACTTGTTGTCTTCAAATTCGTGCTTTGTAACCGGGTGAGAACAAGAGGAAGAAATATCTTTATTTCTCCTGCTTATTATTCGGGGCTTATGATCAAAACATTTCTGGAACAGACAAGAAGTAGGGTTTATCATAAAGACAAAATCTAAAATAAAAATTCCCTACCTAGAATTTTTATTTTATCATTACAGTATTTTCAATAACCTGCTGCAGACATTCACTAATTTTTCCATTCAAAATACTTTTTTTTAAAAAAAGATCCAATTTTATAAAAGCTTGCAAAGAAAATGTACATTTAAACTGCTGATTGCCAAAAAGCCTCATCAAAGTTTTGTAGCAGAAGAAAAACTTGGAAAGTGTACCTCACAGAGGAATATAAATTCTCCATGATGTTCTTGAAGAAGTTTGAACACTGTGAAGTTTATCTTTCCACTGCCACCAAAAAGAGCCTCTCGACTAAATGCACCTTTTCGTTCCAGTGTCCACACATCAATCTCTTCTTGGCAATAGGCAAAAGTGCAGTGACCTGGATATCTACACTCTTCTTCAGCAGCAACATCTATCATTAAAAATATTAAACTGTAAGAGTTTAAGACATTTTGACAGTTAAAAAAAAACAATTTATAAAAGTTTAGCATAATTTAGGTTTGTCCTAACACCATCATCTTTTTTATTTTGCAGAATAGTCCAGAGACAGTTTAAATTTACATACATATACCCCACATTTCATAAGCATGATATTAACAAGTTTAAAGAAATGTTATCCATAATAGAATCAAGTTTTTACATTTTAAATATGTTGAATACAATTTTCAAAGTTAAATATGTCACAGAAGAAAGCCTCTATAACCTAAATGTTTGCTAGCCCTATGCAAATTCAAAGAATTATTCAGTGTGATTTGATATGAAGGGACAATACATTTCAAAAGAGGGCTGACAAGAAATAAACATTCTGAAAGGAGTGTTTATCTCTAAACACTGGACAACAAAGATCTCAAAGCTACTGAGTTTCACCAATACCTCAACCATTTCACTGATGTTACTCAGCTTAGCTCCAATCAGAGGCAACAGGACTAAGATAGTTCTCTTTATTTATTTATTTTTTTAGGGGCTGGGGCTCCCTATCACATACTAGATGGAAATGTAAGGGCCTTACTCCTAAGCCCAGGCCCATGATGATCAGCATGAGAGCTCTGACCTGCTCTTTGTCTGACCCAGGCTGGCTCTCCCCTCCTAAGACAATCTGGTAGCTCTCCCACTCCTGGGGGCTCACCATATTTATGCTCAACTTACTGTAGACATCTGATTAGCTTAGTTCACTGAAACCCAGAACTCCTGAGCTCAAGACTAGCATCACTAATTCACTAGCATCAGTCTCATCAATAGCTGGGATTACAGTCATGTACTATCCACACCCATTTCCTCCAAGATCATTCTTTTTGTTTTTTGTTTTTTTGTTTTGCTTTTTGGAGGGGCAGTTGGGGTTAAGTGATTTGCCCAAGGTCACATGGCTGGTAAGTGTTAAGTGTCTGAGGCTGGATTTGAACTCAGGTGACTGACTCCTGATTCCAGGGCTGGTGCTCTATTCACTGCACCACCTAGCCGCCCCTCAAGATAACTCTTGAAGTAGATCAGTTATCATACATGGACTGTAAAATACACATGAGAACCTAAACACCATGGCAAATACAGTAAAAGAAACGTTAAAAACTCACTCTAGTTACCAACTTTAAAATAGCAACAAAGGTGATTTTCTTCTACTAAAGGATGGATAATGTAATAATAATTAGTAGTAGTAGTAATAATAGTAATCTTTAGCCCTTACATAGTGCTCGGAGTTTATAAAAGCACTTTCAATTATTATCACATTTGATTCCTACAATAACCCTGGGAGGTAGGTACTATTATTATTCCTAATTTACAGATGAGAATACTGAGGCAGACAGAGATTAAGTGACTTGCCCAGGATTACACAGCTAGTGAATAAATGATGCCGAACTTGAACTCAGGTCTTTCTGATTCTAAGCCTGTTGCTCTATCCACTGCACATAGCTGTTTTTATTTCTCTTTTTGTTGATTAAGAGTATAATCAAAATGCCTGGGTTGCTAACTCTGAAATACAATATCATTTTCACCAGTAACTGAACACTTACTTATCTTTATTCAACCCAATGAATAATAATAATAACATAATAAAATACCTTTACATATATAATAAGGCCCTTCATAATTTGTCTTCGTTGGTCGTGGACGTATTTTTTTCCATGATTTATCTTCAACATTCTTTATTCTACCAATTAAAATGTCTTTCTTACATTTATGATCTAAAGTAGGAAGGTACGTATAATCCATTAATTTCGGACCTAAAGAAACAAAAATAAATATAAGAGTTCAAATGGTTTAAGCCAGTTACAATCACAAACTGACATATCATCTTTAATACTCCCAAGGGAAAATTTTAAAAAACAGCTCTCAAACTAAAGTATAACTGCAATATATGACAGATTTATACAAGACATTTTTTCAACACCATTCAACCTTCCATGAAGCTCAATATGAATCTGTTATCTAAGAATCCAAGTCTGCCCTCATACAACAGCCCCACCATCTCACTGAACTGTCCTTTTAATTTTCTCCAATTACATTACTTTTCTGAATTTCCCATGGCATCTTTTAAACAAGGATAGGTTACATTTTTGTTTTCTTTCATTTTCAATATTCTTTTGGAGACAGCCAAGTATTTTCTTGTACTTTTTGACAGAATAATGCCTTAGATCAATGACATGAGAAAGACTTCCCAAAACTTCCTAAATATGTTCCCCTTATTGCTTGGAACCAGTCATCCTCCACACTTAATTTGAATTGTTTCCTAAATATATTGCTGTGTACTTGTCAGTTTTCTACCTGCTCAATTTTGGTGCCACACAGCTCCTTCTACTTGATCCTCAACCAAGCTACCACTCACTTACTGTTCCCTCTGGGAGCTTAGGGAGGCATTCACTTTGTATGTTCTCTTTCATAGGATACATACTAAGACTAAAAATAAATTAGCCCCATCATCGACATCTGCAGTCCCTTATTGAGTGAATGAAAAAATGAACGAAAAAGGCATTTATTGAACGCTTAGTATATGCTAAGCACAGGTGACACATGGATCCTTGTTGGAAGGGTGGGGTGGGAAGCAGGATCCCAGATCTGGGAGGTGCTGCTACTCTGGTACTTAACTGCTTACTCTTCCTAAAAAAAAAAATTGAGGCTAAAGGACATCTTTTGTTTCCAGATATTCATCCCATCCCCCCAAACCCAAATCAGTGAACAATCCCTCTGAATGAAGAAAAACTGTTACATAAAACCAATGAGTTGTTAAGCTGTATATGAAATATTCTTTATCAGGAGTCTCCCACTCCTCTGCCCACTGTTGATGCTTCTCTTTCACAAATAGGCTGGCTTAGCCCATCCTAAGTATTTTACTCCTTATCTACTTTTCCCATTGATGTGGTTATGTAACTCCTCAGCTCAAATCCCTACAATGGCTTCTTATTGCCTGCCAAGAAAGTATAAGTTTCTTGGCCTGGCATTCAAAATTTTCTCACAATGTGACAGCACCCTGAATTTTTAGACTTCTCTAGTATTATTTCCCTAATATCCATCCCAAAAATGGCCTCACTTTGTTTGTTCATTTTAATCTCCCACTCTCAGCCTAATACCAGAGTTCTTAACCTTTTGTGGGCCATGGTCCCCATTAGCAGTCTGATAAATCCTAGGAACTCCTTCACAGAATAATGTTTTTAAATGTATAAAATAAAACACATAGGATTATAAAGGTGACCAATTATACTGAAATACAATTACCAATTTTTTGGACTAATTCACAGAACCCAACTTAAGAACTCCTGTCTTTTATTTCTAACCATTCTCCTTTAAAGCCCAACCCAAATGCCATGTCTGTCAGGACTGACTTTCTGATTTCTATACTTGGTAATGGTCATTACTCACATCAGAATCCATATAATACTGCTTAAATATTAATAAATATACGGTAGAATAACTACCATACAAAATAGTGTCACAAGCACCTGGTGGATTGTAAGGTCTATAAGGGCAGGGATTCCAACTTATCTAACCTTTGTGCCTCTGCGCAGTGTAAAGCACAGTGAATTGTACACAATCAACAGTTAATCAGGGCTGGTTAGGTAGAGCAATGCATAAAGCACCAGCCCTGGAGTCAGGACAATCTGAGTTCAAATGCGGCCGCAGACACTTCAGACACTTAACACACACACACACACACACACACACAAAACCCCTAGCCATGTGACTTTGGTCAAGTCACTTAACACCAATTGCCCTACCTTCCCCCCTCCAAAAAAGCAAAAAAAATATTAACAGTTAATCAATGTTTGCTGAGCCAGATCAGAAGAATTCAGATTCATACAAATGAAGTAAACAATCTATCAACATTCTAATACTTTATTCCTAAACACAATATACAAACATATTAAAACATAACCATACAAAAAATAAACTGTAAACTATAAGAAAATACTCATACAAAAGATCTTACTACTTAGACTAATGTAAAAAAATACATGAACATACCAGTATGTAACTACTTTAAATGAACTATTCTGAATTGAATTCATATTCAAACAAACTTTGATATTTTCCCTGAACTTGCCAAATATGTGAAGCACATATGATCAATCTATTGTTAAAACTCTTATTTAAATGCTTATCAGCAAAGTACACAAGTGCTTTTCACATTTGCTTACTTCAGATACTGAGTTTAAACCTTACAAGATCTAATATATGAAAATGGGCACATTTGACCAACAACATTTCCATTGGAAACAAGATGAAATATGCTACCCACCTCCTAGGTTGTCAAAGAATTATGGTACAAATTGAGACATACACTTTGGGGATATGCTGGGAATTTGTTTTGCTAGACTATGCCTATTTGTTACAAAGTTTTTTGGGGGGAAGGGGGAATCTAGGGAGAAGAAGGAGGTAGGGGGGAAATAGGTTTTTGTTAAATGATAAAAAAATTAAATTTGAAAATGGGCATATAGGTCTTAAATTTGATTATGGACATGTGGATCTTATTTTGTACAATGTCTATAAGACTTAGGTCTGATACACAATTTTGATCAAAAAATTCTTTCAAGTAGACTGGGTTATAGAACGTTATCAGACAAAGTATATATTTTAATTATGCTTATATCTCTTCAAAATCACTTCTATAATAAGGTAAATTTGCTGATCTTCACTTCTCGATCCAGCCATAAATCCTATACTACCACTTACTATATGAACTTCAGCAACTCACTTAACCTCTTCTGGGCCTCAGTTTCCTCATCTGTAAAATGAAGGAGGCTGGACTAGATGTAGATGACCTTTCAGGTCCCTTCTAGCTCTAAATATGTGATCCTATGAAATGAAAAAATTAACGAGTAATTCATACACCTGATATAACACAATAAGGGACAAATAAAATGAAATATCTATCATCTCCCCATGTTTTTCATGGTGATAAAAACTTCTAATCCAGGAAAGACAGTAACTTATACTAACTACCTTGTTCCAGAAAAAAGTAGGGGGAAACAAAGTAATATGTAATGTGGTTATGACAAGACCAGTTAGATATCCAGGACTGTCCTTTAGTTCCTATACTGCTTTTTAGGTTATTTTTTACTTTAAAATAGCCAGTGACATCATTCTCTTCTTATACATGCCAAATCTGACACCATTTTTTCAGTCTTCATCTGTCTCAACCTATCTGCAGCAATTCAGCCTTGTGGATCACCTTCTCCTCCTAGACACTCTCTTCTCTCGAATGTTCGTGACAGTACTTCTCTTGGTTCTCCTTTTACCTGACTAACTAATCCTATGAAGTCCCCTTTACTGGATCATCATCCATGTTACACCCCACTGTGAACACACCCTTTTGTACAGCAGTCTTCTCACCATACCTGGAATGTACTCCTTCCTCACCTCCAACTCTTAGAATCCCTAGCTTCCTTCAAGTCCCAACTTGAATGCTGCCTTCTACACGAAACCTACCCTGATCACATACCTCCAACTGCTAATGCCCTGCCACAATTACCTTGTTTTGATTTTGTATATATTTGGTATACACTTACATGTGTCCTGAGCCCTCTTTTCTTTTCTCTCAATACTTGTGCACTTGGTATTCTCATCAGCTGCCATGAAATTAATTACCTATATGTAGACGACTCCAAGATTTTTACGTACACACACACACACACACACACACACACCAAGATTGTCCCAGTCTCTCCTGAGCTTTAGTCTCACATCTCTAACCACCTATTAGACACTATAGATGTTCTGGTAAGCATCTAAAACTAATGTGACCAAAAAACTCAAATCTTTTCCCCAAACTGTACTCATCTTCTAAATTTCACTGTTTCTATCTTCTACCATCTTTCTGGTCACCCAAACTCACAATCTTGACATTATCTTCTTTTTTCTCACCCTATACGTAGAATCAGATTCCAAATATTTTTGTTGCTACCTACTCAAGATCTCTTGCATTCATCCCTTTTTCTCTACACACACAGACACCACCCAAGTTAAGAATCTCATCATTTCTCACCTAGATTATTGCAATAGCTTTCTAAGTGGTCTCTGTACTTCAAGTGTCTCCCATTACAATCCATACTCCACAGAGCTACCAAAGGAAATTTCTTAAAGTTCTGGTCTAATCATATAACTCTGATAATAAACCAATCCCCAATTGCATTTAACATCAAATATAAAGTCTTCTGTTTGGTATTTAAAGACCTTCACAACCTTGCTTTCAAGCTTTGCTATAGCCATTACTAGCCTTCCTGAACTTTGTTGTCTAGACAGATGGACTTCTTGCTATAAACACCAATACATTCTCTATCTCCATGGCTTTATATAGTCTTTCTCCCAAACCTGGAATGCACTCTTTTCTCATTTCCAACTCTTAGCTTCCCTACCTTCTGTCAAATTTCAGCTCAAGTGTTTCCTTTGACATGAAGTCTCTCCTAATCACAGGCCCCAGAATGGCTAATACGCTCCCCAAACCACCTAATTTTTATTTGTAAATATTATGAATATACTTATATATGTACATGCTTCTCCTGAGAGAATATAAGCTCTTCAAGAGCAAAGACTATTTCACTTTTGTTCTTTCCTCCCTATATCATGCCTGACATGATGCACTTAATAAATGCTGTATCACTAATAGATCTAGAATAAAAATATCAAGAGGCAAAAGACAGTCCCTGTCCCTAAGAAGCTTAACATTTGGAGAAATAAGCAAACAAATTATGTACAAACAAGCTATATTCAGGGAAAGTAGGAAAATAATTAAAAGAGGAAAAGCATTAGAATTAAGAAAATTTGGGAAAGCCTTCCTGTAGAAGGTGGGATTTTAGCTGGAACTTGAAAAAAGCTAGGGAAGCTAAGAGTCACAGTTGAGGAAGGATAGCATTCTAGGCATGGGGGACAGTCAGAGAAAATACTCAGAGCCAAAAGATGAAATGTCTTGTTCATGGAACAGCAAGGAGGGCAGTGTCACTGAATCAAACAGTTTGTGAGTATGGTATAAGAAGACTGAAAAGGTAGATGGGGCCTAGGTCAAGGAGGGTTTGTGAATGTCAAACAGAGGATTTTGAATTTGGAAAGAGGAGCCACTGGAGTTTACTGATTAGGGGAATTGTGACATGGTTGGACCAGTGCTTTAGGAGCATCACTTTGGTGGCTGGAGAATGAACTGGAATGAGGAGAGAGATTTGAGACAGGCAGACCCATCAGTGAGCTATTACAATAGTCCAGGCATGAGATAATTAGGAATAGCAATATCAGAGGAGAGAGGAGGGGCATAGTTGAGAGATGTTGCAAAGGTAAAATCAACAAGCTTTGGCTACAGATAGGAAATGGGGACAGATAATGAAGAGTCAGGGATGACACCTAGTCTAAGGGATTTGAAAGATGATGTTTGCCCTCAGCAGTAATAGAGAAGTTAGGAGGGAAAGAAGATTTAAAGGTAAAGATAATAAGGTTTGTTTTGGACATGTTGAGTTTAAGATGTGTACTGAACATCCAGCTTGAGATGTCTGAAAGGCAGGATGGAGATTCTAGTGTGGAGGTCAGTAGAGAGATTGGGGCAGGAAAGGTATATTTGAGAATCATCACCATAAAGATGGTAATTAAATTCATGACAGCTGATGAAATTACCAAGTGAAATAGTGGAGGAAAAAGAGAATCCATGACAAAACCAGATGGGACACTAGTAACCTAGTGCTAGAGATCCTAACTTGGATGAAAATCAAGCAAAGGAAACTGAGAAGAAGCAATCTGATGGGTAAAGAGGAAAACCAGAAGAGAGTGATGTCCAAAAAATATAGAGACAAAAGTATCAAGGAAAACAGGGTGATCAATGGTGTCAAAGGCTGCAGAAAAGTCAAGAAGATTCAGGATTGAGAAAAAGATATTAAATTTGGTAATTAACATGTCATCGGTAACTTTGGAGAGAACAGTTTCAGTATTTTTTTTACTACATATTAATCAAATCAACTCAGTTTTCAACAGCAAGTTTTAATTTATCTAAGGGAATACAAGCTCTTCCAAAGTCTGATTCTCACCTGATTTTATAAAACAGAGTGGACATGCTTGCCTCAATTCATGAGATCCTTCAAGTGGATTTCTTCCAGCTACAGATGAAGATACTTTAGGAGACCCACTACTAAAAACATTTCCAAAATCATTTCTAGGTTGACTTGAAATTCCTAGGAAACTCTCAGAAGCAAACAAACTAGCTGGTCCATTCATCTGTGAGAGAAATAAGGGATTTAAGGATATACTGTCATCTGCTTATTATTGCAATATCATTGTAAAAAGCACTAAAATAAACCAAATTCTCAGTAAGTAGTGCACTTGTAAATGCCTCATGCTAACTACTACTCAGCCTCTCAAACTTTTAAAATTACACTTCAAATTCCCATTTCTAGGGGCCTATTTTTTTTCTTTTAGAATAATTCATTCGACTTTTTTATTCTCTTTGAAAAATAAAAAAGTGAATTTTCTACCAATAACAAAATTTTATATATTTTAAAGTTTATGCTTAAACAGTTTTGCCTAGTAAAGTACATAATTCAGTATGATTGGACCATCCTACACTTCAGGGGGTTTACTACCAAATCCCCAAAGAACATGATTTTAACATTGTTGTCTACACTATAAACAAATTCCAGTGTGTTTAATAACTTATGCAACTACTTAAGCACTTTGTATTCTTCTACAATAAACACATTTATAAAAGGTACTTACAAGTAAAATGGAAGAATTATTGTTGTTAAGCAGTGTTCCCTCTCTAGAAGTTGATGTAGGCAGATCTAAAAATAACAATAAAAAAACTTTAATGGACTTTTTATTCCTATCATGCAATAAAAAACACAATGATTTAGTAATTCAGTGCAGATATCCTTTTTCATATTTGCCTTCTTGTAACTCAATTCCAGGGCATACTGAATTTTGCAGATTTCTAAGTAATTAAATCTTCCTGTTTTAATGAATATAACCTTTCCTCCAGAATCTAATCATGTAAAAATCATGCCAATAGTTTATGAATGAGTAACAATTTCTAGATGTAATTGATATACTTTCAAAAACTACAGGATGTACCTGGATATACCATCAAGAACTACATCCCTAAAATGTTAAAGGTGGAAAGTACAAGAGTGCCTTTCTAAAAACCACTAAGCATGAAAGTTTATTTTGTAATAAACAATGCATAGAGTTCATGGTGGTTCTCCTTTTCTTTCTCTCATTAATGGTGAAGTCCTATTTCCTTCCCCCTGTCAAGACCTATTACCTGGTCAGTTTAATTTTACCATGTATCCACATATATAAAAATATTATAATTCAAGTCTTTTCAAAGTAACCTAGGCAAGGACTTGGTTTCTTCTTCTATAAAATGAGGGGACTAGATGAGATGATCATTAAGGTTCCTTCCAGCTCTAAATCCAATATTCATACAACATCAGTCAGGACAAAGACAGAGTAGGCCCCTGAAAATATAAGGAGTTACTATAGCAGCTAATTCCATGGTTGACTTGCTGGCTAATGTAAATGAAGTCTAAACGTTGCTTTCATTTAATGTTTTTCTCTCTAATAGTGATATCTAATTTAGTAATCTAACCAACGTATAAAATTGCCTACAGTATATAAAATACCTATATAACACACTATAAAGAGTCTTTTGCTTGAAGGGAAAAATCTCCAAGTTCACTGTTTTTCTAAAGACAATGCAAAAGTTTTTAAATTTTTCTCTCCTAAAAAAATGAAATAGACCTTTGTTTCCTTTATTCTGATTTTTCTAGAGTTTATTTGCCTCACCCTTTTTTAAAAAATGAAATCTAAAATTAAACTGATTTTTTTTTTTATTAATTCAAATCAGTACACATAAAGTATTAAACCACTTCTATATTGTATTCACTTTTCAGAATAAATTGTTTTGGGGAAATGAGGCCGAAATGACAAAAACAAAATATTAGCTATACAATAATTTAATTCAGATAACTACAATGGAAATTAGAATTTCAAGCAAAAGTAACTTTAAAACTTAAATCTAAGTCTCTATACGTTAAAATTGAGGAATAAAATCTTCCTAATATCTACTATCGGGAGGAAAACTTTTTCTAAAAAGCTACCAAACAACAATTTCATTATTTAGAAAATAAACTTGAAATATTTCAAATGTGACTCGATGTTTACCTCTTTTGGAGTCACTCATTGAAAATGTATTTAAAGAAGAACAAAAATCTTCCAATGATGAAGTCAAAGGCTGTGGATACATTTCTGAAAAGGAAGATGCAGGAACATATCCTGCACACGTTCCTAATAAAGGTGCAGAAAAGGGTATACTAGGAGTAACACTAGATGTTGGAATGGATCCTCTGACTACTGTGGCTGTCTAAAGGAGAAAACAAAAAGAAAAAAGTATTTTTACAAAGTATCTGCAAAGAAAAATATTTAAGACTTAACTGTTTAAAATGTGATATGCAACATATAAAAGTGTGCACCCTCATAAAAACAAAGAAATGCAAATTTAAATTATCATGAAATAACATTTCACACCAATAAAATTGACAAAAACAAACAAAAATGACAAAACTCAACAGTGATGAGGCTATGAGAAAAGAAGTAGATGCCATACAATGCTCTACAAAAAGATTGTAATGATTTGCATAACCTGGTAACAGAACAAGAGTTACCAAGCTGATCATGTATTTGTCCTACTAATCTCACTATTAGAAACATAAGCTATGGGGCAGCTAGGAGGCACAGTGAATAGAGCACCAGCCCTGGAGTCAGGAGGACCTGAGTTCAAAATCCAGCCTCAGACACTTAACACAAAACTAGCCGTGTGATCTGGGGCAAGTCACTTAACCTCAATTGCCCTACCTCAATTTGCCCCCAAAAAAAAAAAATGAAAGAAAGAAACATATACCAGGGATATAATTAAAGTCTTTCTAAAGCTGTTTTATCTGAACAGAAAAGCTGTTAATCTATAGTTTGTTTATTTCCTAAACAATGGAAAGGAAATGACTGGACTGTGGTATATGGATAAAATAAAGCTCTATATCTCTATTAAACATGACAAATGAGAAATATGAAGAAATTCTGGGGTACATGTGAAATAACATGAAGCAAAAAAAAAAAAAGAATGAGAAAAACATATAACAATTGCCTAATACTAAACTATACATATACATATAGTTAATCAATGTTTTCCTCAAACTGTTGAACCCAGAACTGAACTCAATACTCCAGATGAGGCCTGATGAGGAGAGAGTACAGTGATAGCATTATCTTCCTGTTCTTGAAACCTGCGAATTTCTTAATGCAGCATAAGACTACATTTAATTTTTTGGCTGCCACATAATACTGCTGACCCGTAGAGCTTGCAAGTCACTAAAACCCAATATTTAACTGCTATCTAACTATGCCTTCCCCATCTTGTATGTGTAATATTTTTTTTGTACCCAACTACAAGATTCTACATTTATCACTAATTTAATTTTATCTTATTAGATTTCTCCTGATGCCAAGATGTTTTTTGCTTCCAAGTCTTATTATTCAATGTGTTTGCTATTTCTTCCAACTTTTGGGCATCTGCAAATTACATTTATCCAAGTAATTAATGAAAATATGAAACAGAACAAGGCCAAGCACAGATCCTTAGGGCATTCCAATGGAGACCTACTGTCACACTGACACTGAACCATTAACAACTATTCTTTGAGTCCTGCCATCTAACCATTTCTGAATACATCTAATTGTTTAATTCATTTATCTCCATTTTCTCTACAAAAATAGGCTGAAATATTTTATCCAAGGAGATCAGAAGAGTATTTAGAGGGAATTACCATTATAATATTTACATGCTAACTACTTCACAGCATATAATTTTGAGCATAAAAAGCATAACATTTAGCAAATTTATTAGATTAAGGGTATGCACTTTGTTACAAAGCTTAAATGAAAGGATAACAACTAGAGATCAGATGACCCAATTTGAGGTTTCTTTTGAAATCCAAATATCAGTAGATTTACAGGCAAGATAAAAAAAGGATTATGGAAATATCTAATGGAATGCAAATGTTACTTTATTCAAAAGTTAAATTCATTTTTGTCTGTAATAACAACATTTAAGTAGGGGTATTTATATATCCCCCCCCCAAAGTGCTCATATGAGGTGAAAAAATCTTCTGGGAACAGTTCTGTGAAGTTGAAGAAGGCCCACAAGGACACAGAAATACTAATAACATGCAGTACTAAAATCTGACACTTATGTAAAGAGGCTGCTTTTGAGGAAAATACTCATTCAGATAAATTCAGTTGTAAGTCTGTGTTTTATGTGTAAATTCTAGGTTTATTCCTATAACTTTACATTTGGGGATTATATTCTAAATAGTTTGCCAAACGCCAATTAATTTCTAGAATGTTTGGAAAGTAAAAGAGGTGTGGCGGCTAGGTGGCACAGTGAATAGAGTACCGGCCCTGGAGTCAGGAGTACCTGAGTTCAAATCCGGCCTCAGACACTTAACACACACACACACACACACAAAAAAAAAACTAGCTGTGTGACCTTGGGCAAGTCACTTAACCCCAATTGCCCTCCAAAAAGAAAAAAAAAGTAAACGAGGCCCTAGGAAAAAGAGACAAGACACAAAATATAAATAAGTCCTTAAACTCCCATTCTCGAGATTCATTGCTTGATGTTTTTCCTTTTGTTTCCAATAGGCCTCCATGACATCCTTCCCTGACACACATGGATTTTAATCTTAATATATAAGTCAGACTGAGAAGGTCTTGCTCATTTTACATATAACTAGAAAAAAAAATAAATGCAGATAAGATGATGTGGAAACATATAGGACTACAAACTCTGGAGACAAGAGCTGCTTTCAAGCTATGGGCCAAGCCCTGAAAATACAAAGAAGGCAAGAATATAGTCCGTCTTCAAAGTACTCACAGTCTATTGGGGGAAACAACATATAAATTACTATGTACAAACAATATATACAGTGTAAATGCAACATAATCTCAGAAGGAAAGCACTAGCAATGGAGATCAAGAAAGGCTTCTTGTTGAAAATGGTAGTTAAGTTTTGTCTTGAAAAAGGTCAGTAAAAAGGAGGAGGTTGAAGTGAGAAATGAGGACATTCTAGGTATGAAGGACAAGTGAAAAGACTTGGAGTCAGGAAATTGAAGTGTCATAGTCAAGGAATAGAAAGAAGGCTTTAAATGCCAAGCAGTTGATTTTATATTTGATCATAGAGGTAATAAAGTTCTACTAGAGTTACGAGTAAGAAGGTAATGGAGACATGATCACACCTGCATTTTAGGACGATCACCATAGCAGCTTAGTGGAAGATGGATTAGAATAGGAAGAGACTTAAAGTGGGGAGATGAAGATATGAACCAAGGTGATGGCTATGTCAGTGGAGAGAACGGATCACATATGAGAGATGTTGTGAAGGTACAAATAACAAGATTTAAGAAACTGGCCATGTGGCGTCCATGCAAGTGAGGAATTAAAGATGAGAATGTTTTTATCCTCAGAATTAATAGGCAAGCTATAGAGAGGAGAAAGTTTAGGGGAGAAAAATAATGCATTGTTTGGGACACATCAAGTTTGAGAAGCAAACAGGACATCCAGATGTCTAAAAAGAATGTCCAAAAAGCAGGTGGTGATGCAGGACTAGCTCAGGAGAGAGAACAGGGCTGGATATTTAGCTAAGGGAAACATCTGCATAGAAATAATCATTGAACCCATAGGAGTCAATGAGATCACTATAAGTGAAAAGGAATAGAAAAAGAATTCTTAACCTTTTTTGTATCAGAGAATCCTTTGGTAGTCTAGTAAAGTCAATGGGCCCCTTCTCATAAAATTTTTAATTGCATAAAATGTGAAATACATAGAATTCCAAAGGAAATCTATTAAATAGAAATAAAAAATATTTTTAAAAAACTAGTTCATGGACCCCCAGCTTAAGACCCTATAATGGTAATTTGAAGCTCTTCCCTGCCCCTTAATAAGTCTAAAGGAATTTGAAGACCTTCCTTGCTTTGAGCTACAGACCCCCTGATACAAAAGGAAGAGAGAAGTGGGACCAGGAAAGAACCTCAAGGGATAACCACAGTTAGTAGACATAAGCTGGATGAAGATCCAATGAAGCGCTTTACAAATATTATTGCATTTGAGTCTCACAACAATCCCGGGAGGTTAAGTGCTATTATTATTACGATTTTACAGTTGAGGAAATTGAGGCCAACAGAAGTCACATGACTTGCCAAGAGTCACATAGCTAATAAGTGTCTTGAGACTACTTTTGAACTTAGATCTTCCTGACTTCAAGACCAGAATTTTTTTCTACTGTGCCACCCAGCTGCCTAGAGGGTTTAGAATATTGGCAAGGAAAAGAGACACCTCTTCATGTGAGACAAGGGTGAAGATGTCTGAGTTATGTGATATAAGGGAGGAAGAAGGAGAGGGAGCTTTTTCAGTGAGGCATGAAGGGAGTTCCTCAGCTGAAAGGGCAGTTAAAGGAAATGCTATGGAGAGACTGAGGAGAGATAAGAATATTTAGAACAGCTACCATTTGTGAACAGGATAGCAAATGGATCAGAGAGGTCTAAAAGTATGGCCTTACAGCACTGAAGGACCAGATGAGGATATATAATATATTTAAAGTGAACCTAGTCAGTCTAAAGTAGAGGATACTATAGAGTTGAAGCGATTCACCAAGAGTTGATACAGAGAAGAAAGGAGAATGTAAACAAGGCAGAGGTGATGACCTAGGAAAGAACTGAGAGGTGGAAGGAAAAAAAAATCACAGTAAGTTTGACAAACAGAACTATGCATTGTTAAGGCAAAGGGAAGATGGAATAATAAAAGATTTTGATCAGATAAAAGAATTTCAGTTTACAAACATGGAAGTGGAATACTTGTGGGTGATGGCAAGATCAAAGGCAAATTATCTGTGTGTAGCTAAGGTAGAGAGCAGCACATCATGAGAACTGAGTATACTAAGGAACTGGAAGGTTAAGGTATTTGAAGGAGCATAATAATATATGTTGAAGTCCCTAATATGAAGGAGGGGCTGTGGAGAGAAAAGGTGGAGAGAAAAGACTTTGAGTGGGTCAACAGATAAGGACTGCCAGGATCTGAACTGGTTAATAAATTTGAATAGTATGAACCTTGAAGGAGGAAAGAATATTAAGTAATGGTAGTACAGGGAAGGCCTGGAAAAGGTAATAGGGTATTCCAATTCCCTAACTGAGTCAGGTGGTATGAATGAAAGGACAATTAGTATTAGAAAGGGTGGATTTGAGGTTGATGGGGTGTTACCAATAAAATTGTGCTTTCAGTGGTGTTCATACTGTTTTGATCATTACACCTTTCCACCAGTGACCTCATCAAATGTCACATGGCTTAAAAACACAACTATAATAGGTAGTGTCTTTTGCAAAAGTCTAAAAATACTAAAATTATCCAAGTATTATTATTAAAGAGAAGCAATTTTAAAGGTAAAAAGCCTAAGGCTTAACCAAAAAATGTACAGATTCATGCTAATTTGTATTGCCCAAAAAACGTTACTGATCCCACCTTTAGAGAAACAAGGTAAGTAGAATTTTGAAATTTACCAAAATAGTTTCATCAGCTTCTGGCGCAGAATCAAGTAGTTCATCTATTTCATCACCAAGGACAATATCACCATCATCTAAATATGTTTCAGGCAAAGTAAAGGAAATCTTTCCCCCATTTGCCAACATGGCAGAAGGCAAAGGACTCTTTTCCATTTGCAAAGGTAAAACAGGAGTTAAAGGTGTAATAGGAATTGGAGCCAATTCATTTGATAATTCAGGAGCAAAGTCAGGAGGAAGTAGAGAAATAACAGGAGCAGCTTCTTGCTTTGGATCTGATAAATCTGTAATAGTAAAAGAGTTGAGGGTTTTTTTTTAAATCTCATCTCATTTTCTGTTTATTAGTAAATATACCTAATATAATATGTCATCCATCCTAAGAGACAAGTGCCAGAAGATAAATGGAATGACAGAGGGGAAAGTACAATTTTTAAAATGATTCTTATGTATTCAAAGGTTATTTCACTTGTGGATAATCTACCTTTTGGACACATGGCTAAGTGTTTGCTAATACCACCACTGAAAAGAGGGTCAGGCCAGACAAAGAAGATACAACTCAGATTTCAATTACTCTCTTTAAATCCTAGTAGCATAGAGTTGATTATGACATTTAAAATATATGTAGTTTTGTGGCACTTACATATAAGGATGAACACAGCAATTTAATTTGATAACACTTTATAATTCATGACTTATAAAATTTATGTTTCCTTTTAGTTTGGTACAATAGCTAAAAGCTTACCTAACTCTATATCTTCTATAGAGCTCTTTGAACCCTGGAAAATGAAGCAAATAATATATTAATATTTCAAAGAGCATTCATTCACTATTCAAAGTGTTTTCTGTGTAACAGGTATGGTACCGGGCATTATTTAATGAAATTGTCATAGGAAAACAACTGAAAAATAAAATCGTGGAATAGGGTGTTATAAAAAAAAAAAAGACACAAAATATTTTTAAGTGATATTTCAAATTAAAGGAAAATGTTATCATTTAATTTTTGGAATAAGTTTTAACTTTACCTTGGCTGTTATTTCTCCCGGAATTGAATTTGAGAACTGAAATAAATTAAATATACTTCATTTTAAAAAAATTGACTTAAAAGTTAGAAAATAAAAGCCAACATATCAAAAGTACAACCCTTTACCTTACCTTTGCTCTGACATATGCTTTCCTTATTTTAAATCCTAATTTCTGGGCTAGTTCTTGAGTTAGTTTTATCACACACTCATCCTGAAAAGACAAGAGATAGACTGAGAAAGAAAAGAAAGGAGTGGAAGCAATATAAGATAATGAGAAACATGAAACATAACTGGAAACCATTTTCCAGCAATATGCTTGCCTTAATACTTATAACAAACTAAAACTGGATGAACTCTTAAGATTTAAATTATTTAAATAGTCTTAGTGTGACAAACACTTTTATGAGAAATGAATCTTTCTAATATAAACAAATAAATTTTTTAAAAATTCCATACCTGAGGCACTGCCAAAGAACATTTTGCTATTGCATCATAAGCTTCTTTATATCTTCCTAAATCACTTAAAGCTTTAGCTTTCCGATACAGGGCTCTACAGTTATTAAGATTTAAACTTAAAACTTTATCACAGTCTTCTAGAACTTTATCATTCAATCCCTAAATAACAAGATAAGAAAGAGCATTAAAATTAGCAATGAACTTTTCTAATACCAAAATATTCATAAAACATTAAATTTATAAAATGCCAAGTAACTAAGCACTAAAAAGTCAACTACATATTTACATTTTTAAAATATCAGAATCTATCACATGCATTTTTCTTTCAAAGTTATTTTTTATTCTTTGAAGGAACTGAATATCAACACAAAGAACAAATATGATGGATCCACTTGCTGATCTATCTATGAAGCCAAGAAAATCATTAAGTGTTTATTTCAGTCATAAACACAGAATCATAGATTTTGAATGGGAAGATACTTAAAAGGTCAACTAATCTAATTTCCTCACAACTTATAGATTAGCAAACTAAGACCCAAAAAGGTTAAGGTTCTTGAGGTAGGATCACAGAGGCAAAGATGTGGCAGGTGGAATTTAAATCCTGTTCCTCAAATTGTAATACACTGCTTTTTCCATTATTCTAAATATCTTTCATCTACTGATCAATGTCAATTAACACCAAAAAATAAGTATAGTGACATTTCTTTCAAAAAAAGTCATGGTTTGGTTAATAAATAGAATTTAGATATTACTTTAAAATTTAAAAATTATATATATATGTTGTCTCATGTGATACCAAAACAACCCTACTAGAGATGCTATTATTAATCCTATTTTACTGATAAGGAAATAGAGAGGGGTTAAATGACTTGCCATGGGTCATAACACATAGAACATGTCTAAGATTCAAACTCATGTCTTCCTTGTTCTAAGTCTAACACTCTATACACTGCATAACAGGACTGGTTAAACATGATTTAGTTATTTTAAAAAGCACGAAGGAGTCTATATGTCAAAATGATGACATTTTGAGACTGTTTATGAGATTAATTGTTCTTTGTTGTTTTTTTCTGGTACCTTTGTTGATATGCTAAGAACTTCCAGTCAGGAT
>CM053590.1:133858590-133877365 GCA_028646515.1 Pseudochirops corinnae
TCTATATAGGAGGTTATATGTGTGTATGAATACATATGTGAGTGTATATATATATATATATATATATATATATATATATTGCACAAGTATACATAGATAGAGGGCACAGGATCAATTGAATAGGAAGGGATGACATTTAAAAGGTGAAACTGAGAGGTGAGAGAGGAATATAATGAGAGGAGATGGGGAGAGACAGAATGAAGTAAATTATCACATATAGAAGAGGCAAGAGAAAACTGTTACAATGGAGGGGAAGAACAGGAAGGCAAAAGGGAATGGGTCAACCTTACTCTCATTGAATTTGGCTTAAGGAGGGAATGACATACACACCAAATTGGGTATCTTGTCCTACAGGAGAGTAGGGGGTAAGGGGATAAGAGTGGGGATTATGGATGGGAGGGCAGGTTGGGGGGGGAGGGTAGTTGGAAGCACACAATCTTGAAAAGGGACAGGGTCAAAGTAGAAAATGGAACAAGTTGGGGGTGGGATAGGATGGAGGGAAATATAGGCAGTCTTTCACAATATATCCACTATAGAAATGTTTGGCGTAGCTACACACGTACAACTTATATTGAATTACTTATCTTCCCAGTAAGGGTCAGTGATGAGGGAGGAAGGGAAAGAATCTGGAACACAAAGTTTTAAAATCAAATGTTTAAAAAAAAAAAAAAAATATATATATATATATATATATACATATACATATATATTATTATTATTACATGCAACTGGGAAATAAGATATACAGGCAGTGGGGTAAGGAGATCCATCTTGCCCTCCAGGAAAGTGGGAGGAGGGATGGAGGAGGATATAGGAGAGAGCAGATTGGGGGAAGGGGTATACAATGGGATCGCTGTTTTGTGGTGGTAGGTAGGGGAAAGATGGGGAGAAAATTTGTAACTCAAAATCTTGTTGAAATGAATGATGTAAACTAAAAATAAACATAAAAATTAATTTTTTAAAAAAGAGATAATATTGTATGTTGAAATTAATGATATTTTTGGTTTAATTTTCTGGTTCATCCTACAGGTTTAAAATTTGATATTATAAAGACTTTTTTCAAAAAGCAATATCACTGCCACTACATTCTCAAAGTAGAGATTGGAATACAAAAATTGGATGGCTCTTATAATGCTTCAACAAATTATTTAATTTAGTAAATATTTATTAAGTACCTAGTGAATATAAGACAGAGAATACATGGCATTGTGGAAAGAGAACCAGCTACTGAGTCAGGAAAACATGTCTGGGTCCAAGTCCCTCTTCTGACACATACTAGCTATGTGATCCTGGGCAAATCATTTAACCTCTCATTGCTTCATATGTTGTCCCTCATACCTAGAATGCCCTTCCTTTTCACCTCTGCTTCTTGGGATCCCTCTCTTCCTTCAAAGGGCAGTGCTTACTATTATATAAGGCCTTTTCTGATCCTTTCCTTTTGTTAGTGCTCTCTCTTTCTTTGAAATTATTTTGTACTTACTTTCCATATTTCATTTAGAAAACTGCGTATGTTATCTGATCCAGCAAAATGTAAACTCCTTCAGGGTGGAAACTGTTTCATTTTTTTTGCTTCTGTATCCTTAGCACTTAACACAGTGTCTGGCACAAAATAGTTGCTTAAAATATTTGCTCAATTGAATGCCTAGAGAAGACAACTCTTAGGGGAAATATAATTTCTGTCTTCAAAAATCAGAAGAATTGTAGAAATTAGATTTGCTTTCCTTGGTCTCAAACACCAGAAAAGAGGCCAAAGGGTAGAAATTACAGAGATAAATTTTGACTCAGTATAAACTTAATAATTAGAACTAACTAAAATTGGAATGGGCGGGGTGAGGTTGCCTTAGAGAGTAACAAGTTCCTAGCATTAGAGTTCTTTTGTGAAGCCTGGATTAACCTCAAGTTATAGTGTGTCTGCTGTAGCTGATCAGAGCAATAGGAGCTCAGAATGCCACAGATCAGGCACAAATAGTCTGTGTGAACACTTGGGGAGGATTCACTAGATTTGTGTGTATCACATTTCTTTTGAGCTACTTGAATCCTGCTTTGTTCATAGAGCATAGTGCCTTCTTTGATGTGGATACATCATCATTTGTTAGGGAAGTAAGAGAAGAAATTTATGATTTAGGGAATGGTTGGACTAGATGACCATGAGCAAATCACTTAGCCTCCCTCACCCTCAGTTTCTCTATCTGTAAAATGAGAGGGTTAGACCCGATGGCCTCTGAAGTTCCTTCAAATATGGATCTATGGGAATCTTTGACCTATGAAGTACCTTCTAACTTTTGAATTCTATGATTCCATGGAGTTTCATCTTGTCCTGGGATTCTGTACCTTGTCCAAGGGTCGGTAGCCAGGGAGAAGCTTACTGTATTCTTCTTAGTCCATATCTAAACATTCCTGATATATTGGAGATTCTGATGAATAAGTTGTTTTTAGGGGTGGGGAAAATTATGGGGTGAGGGAGTTTAATGGTAATGGAATTTAAAGATCCCCTTGTATTGGCTTGGTTTTCAGGTTGAATATTGAAACCCAGAGCTTGTGAATCCCACTTGTGGGATGGACTTGTTGACATGAGGAGAGAGGGATGAACTGAGAGGAGCTGGTGCCATGATTTTAGAGAGAAGCCCAAGCAGATAAAAGGCCCAAGCAGAGAGAGGCCAGAAGAATTTGGGGGGAGCAGTATCATGGAGGCAGAGAGAGGAGAATTGCCGGGGGCCAGAGTTGCAAAGAGAGACTGCTGAGGGCCAGTTGGAGCTGCCCAGGACTTTTTTTTTAATTAACTTTTGTTTATTTTTATTTTACATCACAAGATTTTGAGTTACAAATTTTCTCCCCATCTTTCCCCTACCCATCACCCTAAAACAGCAATCCCATGTTCACCTCTTCTCCCAATCTGCTCTCACCTATATCCTCCCCCATCACCCCTCAGACTTTCTGGTAGGGCAAGATGGATCTCCTTACCCCAGTGCCTATATATCTTAATTCCCAGTTGCATGTACATAACAATAATAATAATAATAATAATAATTATTATTATTATTATTATTATTATTATTATTGTATTTAACATTTGATTTTAGAACTTGCCCAGGACTTATGAGAACTGCCACTGGGAACTTCCAAGAACTGAGAAGGCATGGCCATGATGTCGGTATTTTGTCTGTCTGTTTTGATGTTGTTTTGCCAGATTTGTCTGCTGGCGAAGGACAATGCTGTTGTTCCAGAGGTCCTGGAAGCTTGCTGTTGGTTCAGAAGCCCTGAAGAAGGATTTTCTTGTTGTATGTTTACAGAAATCCTGGAAGAGGGTCTTGCTGATGTTTTCAGGGGTTCTGGGACTGTTCTGCAGTCAGAGAGTGAATTAATGGGAACACTGGCAATGTATATTGTGGATTTGTTAAGCTCTGTCTCCCCAGGAACAGAGATTGCTGAGAACTTGCCTGGGATCAAGATGAAGAAAAGACCTCTCCCTGGGTGTTGAATGCTGTGATGATATCTTAACCTTATTGTAGCTTAATGGTAGATGGCCTTTACTCTCCTGCCCCTTTTGAGAATTAATGGATGATATTATAATTCAGTTGTGATCCACTGGTGGGAAACTTTTGACTTTTTTGTGCTCTGTGACTGACCAAATGAATGGACTTTGTTTATGATTGCAAACTAATCTTCAGTTGAGAAGACTTTGACTGACTAAATGAATGTACTGCCCAGGGGTGGACTACTTTGACTAATATACTGGCCAACGGTAGGGTACTTGGATATTGGTACTTTGTAACTGAAGTGAGGACTTGATAAATGAATGAGTTACACTGTATTTTGATTTTCTCTGTTCTGTGAATGTTTTTGCCTTAATCTGTCCCTGAATAAATAGAGTTTGCTATGCCCATAATGTGAACCTGGAAGTTGCTTTTGCTTGGCATTACAGGGAGGGAGAGGTTAAAAATATCTCCAAATCTTCCTTGTAGTAGAGATATAACTAGGAATTCTCCTATTTATCTGGGTAAATTTAATGGTAGTGGTGATGGTAGAGGGAGTTTTTAAAGTTATGTCCAAAATTATTACCTGTTAAGGTAACATGATGGGCAGAGGTTGTGGGTGTTGGATAGGATAAGGAACTGGGAGGTCAAAGGATTTGAAGGGTGCAAGGACTGAGAGAGAGCCAGGATGGTATGGTGGATAGAGAGGCAGCCTTAAAGCCAGGAAGACCTGAGTTCAAGTCCTGCAATTGAAACATATGTTGTTTGACCCTGGCCAAGTCCCTTATCTTCTCAGTGCTTTAGGCAATTCTCTACTATTATAGGTTGCAGAAAGGTAGCTAATCTGAAGGGGTAAAGAAAATTTTCTTACCTGAAAATTCCCTCTAACAGTGAAATCACAGGTTTAGTCATGCCTAAGGATTAGGGTAGAGAAGAAAATACTGTGAGCCGGGTATCTTTTGGGGGAGGAGGGAGAATTACCTAAATGTCCAGAGATGATACCAGCAAGGATTTTGACAGGATGGAAAGAATTTTAGAGAGGGTTGCTAAGTGAGGGTCTGAAAGTGGGATCAGGGAGCAAGATGTATGCCAATTTTCATTCTTGGTCCAATGTGTCAGAGGATATAAGAGCTAAAGCAGTCATTCTTGGAGAAGGTACCAAGAGATGTGATGTCTTCAGGAGAAAGCTCAGCTTTAATATGTACCAGAAAATGAAAAGAACATGAGAAGAGGAAATTTAGAATGAAGGTTGGTTTATTAAAACAAAAGAGGATAGTTTCTGAGTATGGATGGTAGAAAGCAGGATAGAGGAGCATAGGGACTAGGGATAGCCAGAGCTGAGTTTACTCTTATGGTTGGGAGTCACTTTCACTACTGAGACTCCTACCCATTCCTGGGGTTTGATGTAGGGAATGAGAAGCACCCCAGGGTCAGTATCAAAGGCAAAGACCTGCTAGTTTTGACTCTGCCTATAGGTTCTCTGGATTCCCTGAATTTTATTTAGTCTATATTTTTGGAAGATGATTATGTCCATTTTGCTGACAGGCGGAATTTAAACAACCTGTATTCATTGGAGATTATAGATTTTAGACTGGAAGAGATGTTGGAGGCTACTGAGTTCAACCCCCTCATTTTACAGATAAAGAAACTAAAACTGAGAGAACTTAAGTGACTAGCCCAGAATCCCACAGCTAGTTAAGTGTTAGAGGAAGGATTTGAATTAGGGTTTTCCTGATTGTAAGCCCACTTTCCTATCCATGTCTGCGACTGAAAAAGCAAGGGTGGAAACGTCTAATACTCAGCCTGTATTGTAGCCTTATTTTAATTTCATAGTAGTAGAAGCAAGAATTTTTCATGTATAGCTAGTAAACTGACACTACTTGAATTGCAAAGTTCTACAATCTAAATCCCATGCAAATCCTTCAGAATTACATGGGAAAATAAATCTTAATTTCAAAAATAGATTTCTAAGTTTATTTTTTAGGTGGAAAACAGAAAACTACTTCCTGTTACACCTACATACCTTTGAGAAATCAGTTGGTAGATCAGTTGTACTGGCTCAGAAGTTTCTTTGCCATTAAAAACATCAGATTGACTTACCCTGGCTCTTTGAGAGATGAGGACTGCCTTATTACACAATTCTAGAAAGCTCTATTTGAGGACTTTTTGTAACAGTCTCCTGTTGGCATGAAGTAGAAGGTTAGATGTGGCCAAAAGGAACAAAAGTTCTCTAGTTTCACCACTCCTAATGTAGACGAAATGATTGGCTGATTAGTGAATATTTTACTTTTCAACCAGGTCTTCTGACATTGTGTACACATAGTTTTCATTTTTTACCTAAAAGCAAAATCAAGATATCATTAAACTGTCCCCAATTCAAAATTTTTACTGTTAATTAACACTTTCCATTTGTATATAGCTGATTTAATTTCATTTGAGGTGTAGGGTCAGAGATTTTGAGCTGAAAGTGACTTTATAAGCCATGTGGTCCAAAACCTCAATTAACAGATTAAGAAACTATGGCTCTGAAAAGTTAATTGACTGGCCCATATAAGTAGCATAGATAGCAAAGTAGTAAGTGGCAGGGATGGGATTTAAACCAATCTCCAAATCTTACTCCAAATCTAAAATACTTCTCACTGCACCTTCCAGCCATCTAATAGCACTGACATGTAGGAGAAGCATATACTAGTGTCCCTATAAGGGCTTGCTTTATTGTAGTGTTTTCTAGCTCGTGTTTCCACATATTTCTTCACTGTGATGTATGAAATTCCTCTTAATAAGAAATAAAACCTTTCATCCTAAAATTAGAGGTAAGGATTTAAATGCAAAGGTCCCAGGAGAAGTAAAATATTGACTTAATTTATACTAAAACATAAATCTCCCACCATACTTTATAAGTTGCTGAGTATATGATAGATGATTCAGAAAATCTCCTTGAATCAAAAAGTTCAGTGAGACATAATGATACACTGCAATTGTAAGCTCTTTTCCTAAGAAAACCTTTCATTAACAACAAAAATGAATTTGGTCCACATCTATAATTCAACAAAACAGTATCTCAACTTTTATTTTTGTAAATGATGTGAAGCTAAATCATGTTTAATGCTATAGTTTGTTTCCAGATTTGAATCACCATATCATTTTCCTGGATTCTTCACTTAGATGAGTTGTGCTTTGAATTTTACCACAAAATTGTTTTCACTTATAACAGGCCAGTTATTGAGAGGGAGGGTTGCCTTCTTACATGTAATGTTAGAGAACTTGAGAATCTCTTCACTCAAGCCTCTTTCCTGAATGCTGGAAGTTCTTTTACATTAGCCACTTCAGAATTAACCTAAATAAATATTAATGTGAGTATGTGGATTTTCTTCTATATACTTTATCTAGGAAGCAACTGAGAATTCCTCTTCTTTTGTTGCTACTTTTTAAATTTTAGAGTATTTTCCACAGACATTTGAAGATAGTGGTTGGGTTCTACTAATGAAACAATCTGGGCAAGTAAACAATTCCAGATAATATAATTCTAGATAAGCTATATCTAACTGAACTGTTTGGTTCAGTTCATTGTGGATTTTTAAGAGCATCAGCCATGTGCCCAGCCATGTGCAAAGAAATATGAAGAATCCCAAAGAAATATCTGTCAACCTATCTGTTATTTCATCTTTGTGAGTATTCTTTCCATTGATTTAAATTGCAACCCATCCATATATCCTCTGATCCTGTAATTCTTGTTCTTGTTGTACCATGAATCCTCTGGAAAGGTTCTATTAAGTTAGAAGCCTTCCTTTAGGTCAGGGATTCTTAACCATTTTTTGTTTCATGAACCCCTTTGGATGAAGGCCATGGATCTGCTAAAGTCTATGGACTTCTTCTCAAAATACTATTCTTAAATCATAAAATAAAACATATAGGATCACAAAGGAAAGCAACTATACTGAAATAGAGCTATCAGAATATTTGAAAACCAAGTTTGTGAATCACTCAGTTAAGAACTCCTGCCTAGATCTTTTAAAATTTTGTGACTATCAGTACAATACTAGGCTCAGAGGCATAATCAATCATTTTGGTGCCTGAGGCAAATAGCGCAAAATAGGCTGAAGTGAGGTGGGGGAGACAGCTGACCCGGGGAGTTCATATGAAGTGTTTCCATGGGAAGAGGGTGAAGTTGATTAAATGATTATTGAGAATGGATCACTAGGATACAAGGAGACCTGATGTTAACTAATATTGATGATAACTTTTGTATTCCTTTGGTCTTTCATTTCAAGATGTTTATGTTTAAGTTTTCCTGGTTACCTTCATGACATGTAAATCTGTTTTCTCAGAACTTGTCCAATGTGAGCCCCCTAAGTAGTTTGATCTGTACCTGACTTAATGTAATTATGAAATTATGGGAATTATGGGAGAAAACTATATTGCACTGTTTGAACCCAGCCCTGCCTGGCTGGGAATCTGGACCATCTCTATGTGCTCTTTAGAGATGCTTAACCAAGGACTTATGTTATGGTGACAGAAAATCAGATCTAAAGATTTCAAAATTGTGGGTGTGGACTCCTGGGCCATCTAAAGAAAGCCCCTGCTTCTGAGGGGATGAGAGAACACTCCAGGGACCTCAAGGTTCATCTAATATGAACCCGGAAGCAACTAACATCCAGATGAGACAGCTGTCCCAAGATTCTGAAGGAGGACTGAATATATTGACCTAGTTTTTGTTCTCTTCCCTTTCGTTACGTGCCCAGAAACCAAGACCCTGATTCAAGCATGTGTTGGTATTTTCTCCCTCTAGATTCTTGGCTCCCCCACCCCCCCCAATTTTCTGCTTGCAAGCAAACAATGGCTAGATAATATATATTAGTCTATCTGCTTATGCTCTTTGCCCTATTGGGAGTTTTGCAATGATACCTGGGACATATTTCCCTGACAGGTCCCCTCAGGGAACTAACCTCATGGGCAACATCTCATCCTGGCCCAATTGGCCTTTCATGGCATCTTTGCTTATGCCTGCCTCTCCTTTGTTGTCCAAAAGGGGAAGGGTTCATTCAGACCTCTTTCCTTTGGCCAAAAGGAGAAAATGTCAAGATATTAGGGGATACCCTATTTTCCAGAGCTAAGGTCCAACAACCAAGCTGTGCCTGAGCTTGGCATAACAACAATCCTTTGCACTTACCCTCTGGCTAAACTGCATAATTATTATATGGTTTTGACCAGCACCAGCTATTCTCTGACTTCAGACAAGCACCAGACAAGCTTGGACAGGTACCCATGTTCCCATCATGAAGTCCTGCTATGAATCAAACTCATCCCCTTATTGCTGTTACCCCTCATTGTCAGGGCTACAGCTCAATGGTCATAGGTATAAGGACTGAGATCTGCCTACACTACAGTGGGTTCCCCCACTAGTCGCATGGCTCCACCTCATGTGTCTTTGTTTGCAAGCCATTTCCCTCACTCTTAAATTAAACTTCTGATTCCTGACTCTCCTATCTCTAGCCTGCTCTGTTTAACTCTAGACATCCACAGATTAGAGGCTGATTCCTTCTAGTTGATATTAATTGGTGTCAGAAGTGGGATTGGACAAAGAACCAGTCCCATTGAACTCTGGTAGTGCCATTGGAAACTAGCTGCCATTGGAAATTTCTTTCTCTGGAGTCTGACTCTCCTCCCACCCCCATTCTGATGAGTCCTCTGTCCTTGATCCTACTCCTACAGCCAAGCTCCTGCCTTGATAGAGCTCGCTATCATTTGTGAGGAAAACTCCAGGGCCCTCCAGTGGCCTGATTCATCCCAGACCTCTCTGGTAAGAATATTCTTTCTGCATGCTCTGTTCCCCTAATCAATAGTTCCTGCCTCCTCTGTTCTGCTCTAGCCTCCATAGGCCAGGAGGATCTTATCTTCTCTGTTTCAGCTTTACCCAGCCCCTGCCCAGAGGCTAAGAGAATGTTTGGTTAGTTCTGTGCTTCTGTTAAAACAGTAAACGCATGCCCAGCTATGGATTGTAACCAGATTTTGTTAAAACTATCTGCATCTGTCTTATCATTTTGTCTGTGTAAAATGTAAAATGACTGTGTTGTGTTTGTGTTGTGAGTTAGATTCTGTTACCTTGAAAGATTTAAAATGTAGATAGCCAGAAAAATTTCTAAGTGCTATAGCCAGGGAATTCAGAGCCCTGGGAAAGATTAATAAATTCTCATACTTGAAGCAATTTTCCCAGTAAAGAGGACTAACTCCCACTTTAGACTTTTCATGGGAGATTAGGTTATAAGAAAATAGAAAAAACCTGTAAGACACTTTTTTTTTCCTGGTCATTCAGCTTTGGCTATGTTGGAATTACAGGAGGGAAAAAAGTCAGATAATTAAAGTTTGTAGAACCACTAAAACAACTTAGTAGATTAAGAAGTTTGAAGATTTTAAGAGTTCAGGGGAGAACTCCTAAGACTTCGAGTAATTCCAGGAACTCAGAACTTCCTTTCTGAAATATTTTAGTAAATTTTGTGGCACCACTCTGTAGAATTTATTTTAAGGAAAAATAAGGTTTAGATCTTATAAAAGTTTTAAAAGTAAATGGCAAGATCAATAGCTTCATTGTTCTAGGGCAATGAAGGAAGGCAGCTAGTTTGGAAATAATCCCAGAGTAAGGAAAGAAAAAAAAAAATGGTTTGAACTTTATAGCAACCTCTTATTAACCCTTCCTTGGATGATTGTTTAAAACAAGATATTCCCTGTGACTTCCCCAGGTGAGAGATTATCTCTCTATTAACCCCTCTCATTTCAGATCAAATTCTCAAATACAGGTGTTGAAAAAAAATCCTGAGCCTTGCTTTTGACACCCTGTGACTACATGATTGGTTATCAGATATGACTCATGCCTGATATTAAACAGAGCTAAGGGAGTTTTTCCCTCAAAGATGATATACGACACGGTGACCCTCTTCGTCCTTTTATAACAAATTTCTATAATCAAGAAGCTTTGTAAATACAATACTAAATCTATTAAACCATAGATTGATACTAGAAAATCTCTGAGGTACCGTAATAGGATGCAAGTAAGAACATCTTGCAATTTTAGCCTATATTTGTGGTCAAATTATAATATGATGTCCTGCTAAGGGTGGAATGTTTAAACAAAGCAATAGGAGAAAGATGTGATATAAAAGTTTTCTAAATAAATGGAATAGTAAATTTTGAGGAAGAAACAGAGTTGTATGATTGACTTCCGAATTTATCTGTCATGTAAATTCAGGCTTTTCATATGTCTTAGTAATGAGTTCTGAAAATTGGCTTAAGGATTTCACACATAAATTGTATTGATAATGGTAAAAAAAAAAGTGAAATTACTTTCAAGTATCTGTCTGATAATTTTAAAAGGCAGAAGAGTTGTTTGGTTTTTTTTTTTAAGTTGGACTGTGATAAATTTTTTAAAGATTCTTATATCTGGTATCAGATTTAGGTAAGGATAGAAAAAGCAAATGGCATATAAACTGAAATTCTTTGAAGTTTCAAAATTTGACAACCAAATTTAAGTGATTGCACTAAATTGGATTAAGTCAGAATTATCTAGGAACCTCTACACTTGGAACCAGAGAAACAGAGCCCCTCTTAGAGCTGTCCTGAGAATAAAGCCTATCGTCCAAGAAAAGATGTCTAGGGACCAGGTAGCTACCTGAGACATGTGGGACCCAAAAGGTGCTGATTAAATGGATATTGAGAATAGATCACTAGAATACAAGGAGACCTGATGTTAATTAATATTGGTGATAGCTATTGTATTCCTTTGGTCTTTTATTTCAAGATGTTTATGTTTAAGTTGTCTTGGTTACCTTGGCGATATGCAAGTCTCTCTTTTCAGAATTAGTCCATTGTAAGCCCTCTAAGGAGTTTGAACTGTATCTGACTTAATGTAATTATGCAATTATGGGAATTATGAGAAAACTTTATTGCACTGTTTGAACCTAGTCCTGAATGGCTGAAAATCTGTACCATCTCTATGTGCTCTTTAGAGATGCTTAACCAAGCACCTATGTTATACTGACAGAAATTCAGATCCAAAGATTCCAAAATTGTGGGTGTAGACTCCGAGGCCATCTAAAGAAAGCCCCTGCTTCTGAGAGGATGAGAGAACTCTCTGGGGACCTCAGGGTTCATTTAATATAAACCCAGAAACAGCCAAAATTCAGATGAGGCAGCTGTCCCAAGATTCTGAAGGAGAACTGAGTATGCTGTTCTAATTTTTTTTTTCTCTTCCCTTTTGTTATGTGCGCAATCACCAAAACCCTGATTCAAGCATGTGTTGGTATTTTCTCCCTCTGTATTCTTGGCTTTCCCACCCCATCCCCCCATTTTTCTGCTTGCAAACAAACAATGGCTAGACAAGACCTATTACTCTATCTGCTTATGCTCTTTGCCCTATTGGGAATTTTACAATGATATCTGGGACATACTTCCCTAATAGGTCCCCTCAAGGAACATCTGGGCAACATCTCATCCTGGCCCAACTGGCCTTTCATGAAATTTTTGCTTATGTGTGCCTCTCCTTTGTTGAGCAAAAGGGGGGAATATCAAGATATTAGGAGATACCCTGTTCTCCAGAGCTAAGGCTCAGCAAGAAAGCTATGTCCTGAGCTTAGCATAACAACAATCCTTTGCACTCACCTTCTGGATGATCTCACCCTCTGGCAGAATCACATAATTATTGTATGGCTTTGACCAGCACCAGGTATTCTCTGGGCTCAGACAAGCACCAGACAAGCTTGGACAGGTACCCATGTTCCCATCATGAAGTCCTGCTATGAATCAAACTTGTCTCCATGTTGCTGTTACCCCTCACTATCAGGGCTACAACTCAATAATGTTTTGGGATTTGAGGCAATCAGCAAAATGGAATGTGCAAACAGGAGCATCAGGGGGACCTCACTGTCTCTACAGAATCCCTCTTCCATTAGAAGCCTGTACAGGTCAGGCTCCATGGTAGTGAGCCTACAAGGTTCAAAGGTAGTATACCTTTGGTGAGTATATATCTCCCCATTTTAACTTTGCTGGACACTAATGATAACAGTTTCACTAAACAGAATTATCTATATTGTACTTATAAAGGAAACTTATACAACATTAATATATCATGAGACACCTTGATGAAAGAAAACCTTAAAGGATTTGTTTTATATTTTGCTGTATGGAGTGGAATGCTTTAACGCAAAAATCATCAAACACGAAAATGCAACAGGGATCTTATATTCTCTTTACTTTTCAGTCACATACGTGACTATAAAAAAAAGATGTAATATAATATAAAAAATTTTATGTAAAAGCCTGTTTGTTCCCTTCTCTTATTTTTTTAATCAAGGATTCTTGTGATATGTATATAGATAATTTTCATAAAGATTTTATAAAGATGGGAAAAAAGCATATTGGTCAGGGGTTATTAGTGTCTATTAAGCATCTTTTTGGATTATAACTCCCCACCTCCCATTCTTTTGGTATTTTCTTCTTTCTAAAATATTTTAAGAAACATCTCATCATTGCTTTAAAAAATGTGGCATCATGAAAAGGATCTATATGTATAAAAACATTTATAGCACTTCTTTTTGTGGTAGTAAAGAACTGGAAACTCAGGGGATACCCATCAATTGGGGAAATGGATGAACAAGTATATGATTGGGTAAGAATACTATTGTGCTAGAAGAAATGATAAAGGGGTTGATTTCAGAAAAACCTGGGAAGATGTACATGAACTGATGCAAAGTGAAATAAGGAGAACAATTTACATAGTAATAGCAATATTGCAAAGATAATCAACTGTGAAAGACGCATTATCTCTGATCAATGCAATGATCCACCACAATTCCAAAGGACTGGTGATAAAAAAAAAAATTAGAGCTGATGATAGAAAACAAAGGGCATATTGAACCTTTGTTTTCGGTTTTGTATTCAGAACATTACTAATATAGAAATATATTTTGCATAATTTCATGTGTATGATAGATATTGTAATTCTTAACTTTTCAAAGAATGGGGGGGGAGGGAGAGAAATTGGAACTTAAAAATAAAATCAAATTTGAAAAATGACATCACCAGCATGGATTTCCTTTGTGTGTACTTAAATGCCACTTAATAAACATTTTTTTAAGAAGCTAGTATGTGTAAAATACAGTTTTAGGCACTAGGGACACAAAGATGAAATGTCAAACAGTCTGTCCTCAAGGAGCTTACATGCTACAGCAGAGTAGAAGGGATACATTAACATAAGTAAATACAAAGTATATTGTATTGATTAAACAGTCAATGAAGGCCCAATCCTTAGATTGTGCAAAATATTTTCTGCCTATTGTATGTCCACATGCAGTCTTGGTAAGCCTGTTCCTGGAAATATGTGATAGAGGCATCCTTTCTCTCAATTCAGAGCATGTGCGGCTATCTTGAATGTTTCTTGTTGTCTTAATGCATAATAACAAAAAGACTTTAACTGACTGTTAAAACAGGATTGAGTGTAAATACAAAAATCTCAAATAGAAAAAATTTCTCTTTTCCCCAGGGGCAATTAGGCAAGAACTGCTAGGATCCTTTGGGTGGAGGAAGGTCCTCAATCTCTCTTCTCTAACCAGCATGTAGCTATGAGTGCATGACACCACTGTTTATTTCCTGTTATACTTATTCTTCCCTGATCTGACTCAGGTTCCTCATCTATAAAACTAGGGGTTGGACTTGATTTCCTCTAATATATCTTATAGGAAGCAGTTAGGTGACTCAGTGGATAGAACACTGGAACTGGAATCAGGAAGACCTGATTTCAAATCCAGCCTCAGACACTTACTAACTATGTGACTCTGGTCAATTCATTTAACCTATATTTGCCTTAGTTGACTAGAGAAGGAAATGGCAAAGTACTACAGCATCTTTGTCAAGAAAATCCAATGGACAGTATGATCCATGAGTCATGAAGAGTTGGACCCAAATAAACAACAAAAGGTTCCTCATAGCTCTAAATCACTGATCCTATGAATGGCTTAAGTGAATAGGCTATTGTAATGATATATATAATCACTTTTTTCTTTTCCTTCTAATCTGATCTTGATTTTGACCTTTGCTCTGACCACTTAATGGTCAGATGTTCATAAAAAACTGATTCTTATTAGATTCATGATGCAACTGAAGTCAGAGTTAGACAGTATACTCTAATTAGGGCCTTTTGGTGATGTGCCTAATGGATTCACATAAAGCCAGCTCCTTAAAGATCCCTGGAGTTACACTTAAAAGATTTGTGTCTGAGACCCTGACTGCAACCAGGCCTTTGCCCCCAAACTTCAGATACCTAAAAAAGACAAGTCTCTTATCAGATTTTCCATTCCTGTTTTGGTCCCAAGTTAGAGCAGATTCAAGACAATGATTTACAAAACCTAGATGTTTGGAGAGCTGCTCTGATTTTCATCCTCTTTGTTAATGCCTTTAAAAATGTTAATTGACTTCCCAAAGACCTGATGGACTTCTCCAGACTCTTGGAGCCTAGAAATCAGAAATTTTGATCTTATCTGATTTTACTTCCAGGATGTAGCAGACTCTTGTAATGATAAAACTATGATAATATCCCAGGATGTGATAAACTAAGTCTATTGAAGAGAATACTTGAATCATTGCCCTTTGGATCTTTAAAAACCTTGTCTAAATCATCATTAAATAGAGTTCTTCTCTGAACTACCCACATGGCCTGGTCACTTCTTCTTTTATTCATGTCTCTGGTCATGCTTAATGCTGGACATTAAGCAGCTCCTAATAGATTCAGACATCAGAAACTACAGTTATCCCACATCGTGGCTTTCCCCATCAAAGTTTTGATATATCATGGGTCTGCATAAGAAATTAAATGGGAATTTTGGGGGGAGTTTTGTGGAAGCTGCAGACAAACAAAGGCCAGCAGATGACACAGAAAAAGTTTAGAAATTCAGAAATGCATAAAAGATATGTATAGTATTGTATAATATCAAGACATTTTATCTTTTAATACCATAATTCAAACTTCTTCTCTGGTACAAAGGGAGGGCCAAAAAATTTTAAGTGACTTTTGCAGGAGGATGAGGTGCCACACTCTTCCCCCCTTGATGTGCAAGGGATAACTGTAATCATTTCCTGTCTGTTAAGATAGTCAGTTTCATGTTTTGTTATGTTGTTCAATGCTTGCAGTAGCCAACTCTTTTTAACTCCCTTCTTCTTTATTTTTTTGTTTTTGTTTTCATTTTTATTTATTTATTTTCTGACTCCCTGAATGAATAAGGCATTTATGACATATAAGTATAATGTTTTGGAGTTTTCTACACACCTCTAGTCTTTAAAAACAAAATAAAGCCCTGAACTACTGTTTTTAGGATATAGTCTCCATTTTCTTCTATGTCTATCTTTGCATTAAAGTAAACAACTATCACAGAGTATGTTGAATAGCTTTGGTACGACTTGTGAAGTTCTTCATACTTTCTCTACCTCTTTTTCTTTACCGTGTTGATACATAAGCTGCAGTTATCTTCAAGGTGACTTTTTTGGTTTATGATCATCATAAGCCCTGCAAAGCAAGAAGATCAAATGTCCCATGAAATGATGTTTCTTATTGCAGTTGGGCACACAGTAAAACCAGCTGTTCCAAATTATTTCTCCCTCCCAAGAGAATTTGAGAACCATCCTTTCAATAAGGAGCAACTTCCTTTTGTCTTCCAGTTTTTTTTTATAAGAATATAAATATTGATATAGTTCAATTCTTCCGGCAACACATTCATGGTTGGTGTTCAGCTATGTCAGACTCTCCATGACCCCATTTGGGGTTTCCTTGGCAAAGATACTGGAGTGGATTGTCATTTCCTTCTCCAGCTCATTCCTATGAGGAAACATAGGCAAACAGGGTTAAATAATTTGCCCAGGGTCACACAGTGTCTGAGGCCAGATCTGAAGTCTGGAAGATCAGTCTTCTTTTTTTGTTTGTTTGTTTGGTTTTTGTTTTTGCTTTTTGGAGGGGGAAAAGCAGGGCAATTGAGGCTAAGTGGCTTGCCCAAGGTCATGCAGCTAGTAAGTGTTAAGTGTCTGAGGCCAGATTTGAACTCAGGTCCCCCTGACTCCAAGACCGGTGCTCTATTTACTGCACCACCTAGCCATCCCAAGATCAGTCTTCTTGACTCCAGGTCCAGCACTCTATCCACCATGCCACCCAACTGCCCAATACATTTATTACTAGATAACAAACAAAAATTTCACATTAAGAATACCAGTAATTGTTAGTATTTATAAATGATCTAAAAACTGTGAAATTCTTAGTCCCCAATTTCCTACCATTTCACTATCACATAATAAATGATGCTCTGGAGAAAAGAACCAGGGCGGAGTCAAGATGGCAGCATAGAAGCAGCAAAACTCCACAGCTCTCCTCATAACCACCTCAAATACCCACAAGATATGATTCTAAACAAATTTTAAAGCTCCAGAACTCACAAAATGACAGAGTAACAAAGCTCCCACTGAAGGCAGCCTGGCAGGCAGACATGAAGGAGTCCATCACAGTGCACTGGGAGCCCAGACCAGCATCTCATGAACCCACAGCTGAAGCCCTAGGGTCACCAGAACAAGCTGCGGCTGGACCGCGAATCACCTGCAGCTGTGGTGTTTTACAGACTTACCAACCCAAAAGAAACAAGGACTAAGTGAAAGGTCAGTGGAACTCAGATAAATTCGGGGGAGATGGTCTGGCTGACTGCCTCAGGGCAGCCGCCTCCACGTGGCTGCTTCAGAAGCTCCCAACCTACAGATTACAGGGAGGCCAAACGATCATTAAGAGGCTAAGTGCTCGTCTTGAGCTGCCTGGATTGAGATCCTGGTCTTGGGTGGTGGTCCTGAGGTGCGTTTTCAGTGAGCCAAAGCTGTTGGGGGCTGCAGAGATGGCAGCCTCCTAATAGCTCCAGCAGCTGCGAAAACCCCGGTGATCTGGGACAGCGCTCGCCCCCCTGGAAGCAGAGTTCTACTGAACCTAAAAGTCAAGTAACATGAGTAGGCAAAGGAAGCATAGCAAACCCAGCAATGCAACTTTAGATTCCTCTTTTGGGGACAAAAAGGATCAAAGCATGGAACGGGAGGAAGACAACACAGTCAGAACTCCTGTACCAAAAGCTTCCAAGAAAAATGTAAACTGGTTACAAGCCATAGAGGAACTTAAGAAGGATTTTGAAAATCAAGTACAAGAAGTGGAGGAAAAATTGGGAAGAGAAATGAGAATGATGCAAGAAAATCATGAAAAGAGAATCAACAACTGGACTGAAGAAAATAACACCTTAAAAAATAGATTAACTCAAATGGTAAAAGAGGCCCAAAGAGCCAATGAAGAGAAGAATGCCTTAAAAAGCCAAATTTGCCAGATGGAAAAAGAATTTCGAAAGCTTTCTGAAGAGAATAATTCCTTCAGAATTAGAACGGAGCAAATGGAAGCAAATGACTTTATGAGAAATCAAGATACTATTAAACAGGTCCAAACAAATGAAAAAATAGAAGGCAATGTGAAATATCTCCTTGAAAAAACCACTGACCCAGAAAATAGATTCAGGAGCGACAATTTAAAAATTATTGGACTACCTGAAAGCCATGATCAAAAAAAGAGCCTAGACTGTCCTTCAAGAAATTCTCAAGGAAAATTGCCCAGATATTTTAGAACCAGAGGGCAAAATAGAACTTGAAAAAATTCAATGATCACCTCTTGAAAAAGATCTCAAAAAGAAAACTCCTAGGAATGTTGTAGCCAGGTTCCTGAGTCCCCAGATCAAGGAGAAAATATTACAAGCTGCCAAGAAGAAACAATTGAATACTGTGGAAACACAATCAGGATAACCCAGGATCTAGCAGCTTCTACATTAAGGGACCAAAGGCCCTAGAATATGATATTCTGGAGATCAAGGGAGCTAGGATAAAAACCAAGAATCACCTACCCAGAAAAATTGAGTATAATGTTCCAGGGGAAAATATGGTCATTCAATGAGGTGGAGGACTTCCAAGCATTCTTGATGAAAATATTTTAAAAGGTGAAATTGAGAGGTGAGAGAGGAATAGTATGAGAGGAGACAGGGAAAGACAGAACGGAGTTAATCCTCTCATATAGAAGAGGCAAGGGATAATTGTTACAATGGAGGGGAAGAACAGGAAGGCAAAAGGGAATGGGTCAACCTTAGTCTCACTGAAGTTGGCTTAGGGAAGGAGTGACATACACTCTAAATTGGGTATCCTGACCTATAGGAGAGTAGGGGGGAAGGGGATGAGAGGGGGGAGGATAGAGGAGAGGACAGGTT
>CM053590.1:133877865-133893845 GCA_028646515.1 Pseudochirops corinnae
GAACCATTTCATACAGAGCCAAAGATACAAGAAAATCATAAGGCTTATATTCCCTATAATAGGAATTCCTGGAATGAATGATCCCTTCTTGGAATCTACCACTCTTGCCCCAGCCCAAGGCTAATCATTTATTAAGATTTTATCCTAGGACCAAGTCCGGAGGCACAAACAAACAGGGAGTCACAGGACTTGATACTCCCCTGAATTTCTAGGATACTTCAAGATCCAAAGAAAGCATCCACCCAACAAGATTATAATCTTTCTGCATATCTGCCTCATAGAAGAGGGAGAGCATGAAAGTCTGGTCTACTACAGTCTTCAAATTCAAATTAGTTACCATTACACACCCCATACACCTCAACATGGTGGAATACTGCTGTCTTATAAGAAATGATGAAAGGGATAATTTTAGAGAAACTCAAAATGATGCAAAGTGAAGTGAGCAGAACCAGAAGAACGATTTATACAGTAATAATGGTATCATAGAGACAAAAAACTTTGAAAGACTTATTTTTTTTGCTTTTTGGAGGGCAATTGGGGTTAAGTGACTTGCCCAAAGTCACACGGCTAGTTAGTGTGTCAAATATCTGAGGCCAGATTTGAACTCAGGTCCTCCTGACTCCAGGGCCAATGCTCTACTCACCGAGCCACCTTGAAAGACTTTTTAACTCTTTTAAAAAATAAAATAGATTTTTTTATTTTATATTTTTCCTAATTACATGTAAAAACAATTTTAACATTCTTTATTTTCAAAATTTTAGTTCCAAATTCTCTCCTTCTCCCTCTCCTCTCATTGAGAAGTTAAGTAATTTGATATAGATTATACATGTGTAAACATGCAAAACACATTTCCAATGACTTAGTAATTCTGATCAACACAATGACGAACCACAGTTCCAAAGGATTTATGATGAAAAATGCTATCTACCTCAGGATAGAGACAGAGCTACTGAAAGACTCAGAATGCAGATTGAAACATATTCTTCTCTTTCTTTTTTTTTTTTGGGGGGGGGGATTGAGGTTGGGGTGGGACATAGCTAATGAGCGACTTTATTTTCTAGGACTATACATATGAGTTTTGTTTTTATTGCCTTCTCAATGTGGGGAGGGAAAGGGAGAGGGAGAGAATTTGGACCAGAAAATAAAATAACATTTAATTAAAAAAAAATAAAGTAATGAACTGTCAAGAAGAATTCACATTCATTTTATTTTCAAGTCTCATTCTCTCTGTATCTATCTTTCCCAATACCTTGAGAGTATCCTTGGCTATAGAGAATTAAGAGATGACTGCAATGCTGGTTTTTTCTTTCTTTTTGAAGGGAAGTCTGAGGCCTGTGATTTCCTAGGTATGGGGAGCTCCTAGGGAGAAACCACCTTTTCTGAAGCAGGTCAGTACTTTCTCTGAAATTTGTAGTCTTAGAAAGTTGCCTGGGGGCACTGAGAGGTTAGGAACCCTAGTGGTAGGTTAAACCCTGGTGTTTTTGTTTTGTTGCTATTGTTAGTAAAGCCCCTGGATAACTTTAAATTAAATACTGATCCTACAGAACAAAAATCAAACATACAAACTAAACTAAACTAAATTAAATCCTTAGATTTGGACATGCTCAAGCACCTTCAGACTGCACCTACCCCTTACGGACAAAAAATATAAAGATTTTTATTATAATGCCTGTCACTTGATGGTAAAAGATCCTTATTCTCCATTCTTCATTCTTCTCCAGAAGTCATCATTTTAGGTCACCTGGTAAGCCATCTGGATTATTCAGCTGCTTGGCTTCCGTACCTGGTGTTTCAATCACTGAGGGGGAGAAGGGGGATAGCCAGATATTGGGGAGAAGCCATGAAGACTTAAGCAGTGCAATTATGTTCAATAGATTAGTGGTCTATAGTTCTTCTTGCTAGTTAAGAGAAGAGAAGGATTTGGCTGCTCTTTCCTCCTCACCAGTTAGGGTGGTTGTATCTGGCCTTGATGTTCCTGTGGTGACTGATGCTGAGATAGTTCCATCTGTTGTCCAATAGCTGTCCAGTTGTTGTACCTGGAAGGTGGGATGATGAGGCAGCAGCATTGGTGGCAGCAGTTCCTGTCCAGATGGAAAAGGCAATGGAGGACAGCGTGAATACAACTGTTCCATTGTTTAGAACTACTCCAGCGAACATTGTTGTTTGTGTCCTCTTTTTTTTTTTTTTTTTTGAGGCAGGGTTAAGTGATTTGCCCAGGGTCTCACAGGGTCCTCCTGACTCCAAGGCCAGTGCTCTATCTGCTGTGCCACTTAGCTGCCCCTTAGGTCCTCTATTGAAGGAGGAGTACATATCATAGTGGCCTGACTGCTACAGGGCCAAGGAAAATACGCTCTGGGTGGAATTTTCTGGAATACCAGCCTGAAGAAGATGGAAAGCTGAAATTCAGTTGAGAGTTTCATCTTTGAGGAGAAGCCAAAGTGATGGCCTATGAAATACCATATCGTGTGGAGGAAGCCTCTGGGGTTGAAGCTCTCTATGGAGCTGGTACTACTTCATTCAATTCCATGAGTAGGCTCATTTACCCATGCCCATAAAGAGGATCTGCTTGCATTTGGTGGTGATAACTCATTCACAGAGAGGTTATCCTCAAGAATTTAACTTCAAGATGAATTTTCTAGGCCCATCTACCTTCTTGAACTGTTGGAAGTAAGCCAGAGCAGCCCATTTTTTTTCTTCCTCTTATGCTAGTGTAATGGTAATGGAATTTGGAGATGCTCCTGTATTGGCTTGGTTTTTGGGTTGAGTGTTAAAACTCGGAGCTTGTGAATCCCACTTGTGGGATGGACTTGTTGATGTGAAGAGAAAGGGCTGAAGTGGGAGGAGCCGTGAATTGAGAGAGAGACCCGTGCCGAGAAAAGGCCAGAAGGACTTTTGGAGAGTAATATCCAGTATTGTGGAGCCTGAGTAGCTGAGAGAAAGACTGCTGAGGGCCCATTGGAACTGCCCAGGACTTTTGAGAACTGCCACCCAGAGCTGCCAAGAACTGAGGAGGCATGGCTGTGATGCTGGTATTTTGTCTGTCAGTTTTTATGTTGTTTTGCTAGATTCACCTGCTGATGAATGACAGTGCCGCTGTTATAGAGGTCCTGGAACCTTCCTGTTGGTTAAGAAGCCCTGAAGGAGGGTTTTCTTGTGGTATGTTTACAGAAATCCTGGAAGAGGGTCTTGCTGATGTTTTCAGAGGTTCTGGGACTGTTCTACAGGCAGAGAGTGACTTGATGAGGACATTGGCTATGGCTTTGTTGAGCCTTGTCTCCCCAGGAACTGAGGTTGCTGAGGGCTTACCTAGACTCAAGATGAGAGAAGGGCCTTTTCTTGGGTTTTCAATGCTGAGATGATATCTTAAGTTTGTTGTAACCTAAGGCTGGATGGCCTTTTGTCCTCTCCTGCCCCTTTTGAGAAAGTGCTTGGTGTTAATGGATGGTATTGTAATTCAGTAGTGTCCAGGGGTGGGAAACCTTTGGCCTTTTTGTGCTCTGTGATTGACTAAATGAATGTACTTTGTTTATGATTGGAAACTATTCTCCATTTGAGAAGAGATTAAATGAATGTACTGCCCAGGAATGGGCTACTTTGACTACTGATCCAGGGGTGGGATATCTAGACCTTGGTACTTTGCAATTGAATTGAGAACTTACTTGCTAAGTGAATGAGTTATATTGTATTTTAACTCTCTCTGTCAAAATGGGGTTTGCTATGCTGGTAATCCGAACCTTGGAAGTTGCCTTTGCTTGGCATTACAGCTAGTCATCTGACTTTTTGGTTTTGAAGTCAAATCTATGTTATAGACTCAGGACTATGGTGGTATTTGAGAAGTTCTCATCTTCTATGTCAGGATATGAATTCTTTTCAAATTTGCTAATAAGAATATTAAGCTTGTATGTACAAAACTATTTACAGCAGCTCCTTTTTTTTTTTTTTTTTTGCTTTTTGCAGGGCAATTGAGGTTAAGTGACTTGCCCAAGGTGTTAAGTATCTGAGGCTGGATTTGAACTCAGGTTCTCCTGACTTCAGGGTGGGTGCTCTACTCACTGCACCACCTAGCTGCCCCTATAGCAGCTCTTTTTGTGGTAGCAAAGAATTGGAAATCAAGGAGATGCCTGTCATTTGGGGAATGGCTAAACAAGTTGTAGTATCTGAATGTAATGGAATACTATTGTGCTATAAGAAATGAGGAGCAGATGGACTTCATAATAACCTGGAGAGATTTATATAAACTGATGCTGAGTGAAGAGAGTAGAACCGGGAGAACATTGTACACAATTACAGACGCTAACTTTGATAGACTGGGTTCTTCTCAGCAACGCAAGGCTATAAGACAACTCCAAAAGACTAGTGATGGAAAAGGCTGTCCACATCCAGAGAAATAACTACAGAGTCTGAATGCAGATTGAAATAAATTGCTTGCTCTCTTTTGTTTTGCTTTGTTGTGTTCCTTCTTTCTCATTGTCCATTCCATTGCTTATAATTCTTCTTTACAATTTGATTACTGTTTAATGTGAAGGTATATGTAGAACCTATATTGGATTGCATGCCACCATGGGAGGAGGATGGGGGAGGAGAGGGAAGAGGAGAAAATTTGGAACTCAAAAACTTGTGGAACTGAATGTTGTGTACTAAAAGTAAATAAATTTAAAAGAAAAAAAAAGAATATTAAGTTGCTGTTGACTAAATGTGGCGCTTTTCCTTCTTGATGAGATAAAAAGTATAATTCACAGCATAGTACAGTGGAAAAAAACAGTGACTTCAGGGTCAGAGGAGCTGGGTTCAAATCTAGATTTTGTCACTTCCTGTCTCTCTTCAGTATGTGATTGACACTCTTCTTTTCCTCATAATTTGTGCATTTGATGTCTGTATCAACACTTCTCCCTTACAGAATATCTTTAGGAAAATGCTACAACCTATTTAGAGGCACAAGGTAGCTTCAGGGTTATCCCTGCTGTTTGAGGTTTATTTGTTTTATAAGTTTGATTTTTTGGCCATCATGGAATGCCATGATGATTTTTTTTTTGAGGCAATAGGGGTTAAGTGACTTGCTCAGGTCACACAGCTAACACAGCTAAGTAAGTGTGTGAGGTTGGATTTGAACTCAAGTTCTCCTGACTCCAGGGCTAATGTTTTATCTAGTGCACCACTTAGCTGCCCCTGTATGTCATGATTTGGAGGCCTGAGGCCTGTGATTTCTTATATATGGGGGGGGTAGTGAGGAACCTCCTTTTCTGATGCAGATCAATACTTTCTCTGAAACATGCCATCTTAGAAAGTTGCCTGGGGGCACTGAGAGGTGAATAACTGTCTTGTTAGGTTTAAAACCTGATGTTTGAATTCTTTAACTGGGGGGATATTAATGTAAAGATGACATTATGTAATGTATGTATGTAATGTAATGTATGATAATGTAAAGATGATATTAATATAAAGATTAATATAAAAAGATGGGCTTTGTTGTGGCTAGTAGTTTGGGAACAAAAGAATATTCCATGGCTAGATACAATTAGCATGTCATCTGCAAATTGAACCATATTGCTCTTATAGAGAAGCTTTTTGTAGGGCATCCTCCAAATACTGGCTAACACATTATAGGATTTAACTTCCAGTCTTACCAGAAGAACTTATGTCTAGTACATATTCATAAATAAAAGTCATGTAAAAAACAAAACATATCAATAAAGCACTTTTTGAAAACAGGAAAAGCTCCTATTTAACAGTTAACCAAAGTGTAAATTCAATATTTTTACATAAACCTAGTTACATACTCATAGAATTACAGTAGTATTATCCTTTTAATTGAAACTATATCAACCTGTGGATAAATATGAGATTAACAAATGATAGGATTAAAGATATTAACATCTACCAAAGGAGAGTTTCAGCTGCTAAAGAATCACTGGGGAGTGGCTAGGTGGCACAGTGAATAGAGCACTGGCCCTGGAATCAGGAGGGCCTGAGTTCAAATCCAACTTCAGACACTTTACACAGTTACTATGTGTGTGACTTAGGGCAAGTCACTTAACCCCAATTGCCCTCCAAAAAGAAAAATAAAAAGAATCACTGGAATATAAATGGCTTCTAAAAACAGTCTGAAGTGTTTCGCTTAAGCACAGGGCAGAAACATTTAAGGAGAACTACAACAAACATCTTTAGGCAAAATAAAAACACCTCCACAATTCTGATCAGCAGAAACTTTAGCCCGATGTACCTAAGCACATACAAGCTCCTCTACCTTGGACAGCTGCAAAATGAGGGCTTCAGCCAATTAGAAGTCAATGAGAATTTGTATGTTGTTTGTGAGTATGATGATGTCATCCTTTCACACATATTATCTTTCATATCCCTTACTAGTGGCTGTCTGAAAAGTAGTAGTATTATTACTCTAAGTCAGACCATTTGTAGTGTATAAAGCCCATTTTTGTATCAGAGAAATCAGGTTGAAATGAACAAGAACAGCCTTGAAGGCAAAGGCATTTTTCAATGCACATTCTAAGAGTTAATGTAATTTGTGCAGAATGGAGGAAGATTCATCTTACTTTGGTGCTGGCCCATTTTATGAGAATTAAGATATTTCCAGGACCAGCTAATAATAGAAATTTCCTCCCTTTTCTCTCCTTCCTCCTAAACTTTTCTCCAAGTTTAATAAAACCCAGGACAATCCTGGCTGCAATTTAAATGACTCTTTAAAACCATAAGCTGACACAGTATGTATGCAGTGATTGATTTTGACAGATTTAGCCTTTCTTAGCAATGCAAGGACCTAAAACAACTCCAAAGGACTCATGATGGTAAATGCCATCCATATCCAGAGAAAGAACTATGGAGTTGGAATGCAGAGCGAAGCAGACTATTTTCTTTTTTGTTTTGTTTTTTCTTTCTCGTGATCTCTCCCATTTGTTATAATTCTTCTATGCAACAGTGTTAATATGAAAATGTGTTTTGTAGGAATGTATGTGTAGAGCCATATCATATTGCATGCTGTTTTGAGGAGAGAGGGTATAGGGAAGTAAATGAGGAAAACCAAAAATAAATAAATTGATTTTTGAAAACCACCACAAGCTGGAAGGGGCCTTAGAAATCATCTGGTTAAGTCTCCTTATCTTGTAAACAAGGAAACTGAGACTCAGAGTGGTCAAATAACTGGTCCAGGATAATAGAGTTAGTTGAAAAGTATAGGCTAATGCTCAAGGGAAGACATATATGTAAATCAAAATACCCAATGGGTCAATATTCATTTTGCCCATGAAATAATGAAGAGCAAAATGAGTAGAACCAAGAACAACTGTATACAGTAACAGGAATATCAAGAACAACTTTGAGTGACTAGGCATTATAAATACTCAGATCTATGAAGGAAGGTGCTATCTGCCTCTAGAGAAAGAACCAACAAACTGAAGTATGGATAGTGTGGTTCTACATATGTATATACACACACACATATTTGTGCCTAATGGTAGCCATGTCTAGGGCGGGGTGGGGAGAGAGGGAAAAAATACAAAGAGTGCACAGCAGATAATAAAAGAAAATTTAAAAGGAAGCATAGAAAGCAGAGTAGCTTTGAAAATGATGTGTAGTACTTGTTAAATAGTTTTTCTAAAGAACAACGTGAAATGTAAATTCATGGTTTTATAGTGAATCTTTTTACATTGTGCTGTGTACATGGAAACTTTTTTTGGGGGGTCTTTATGTATTTAAGTTCAAAATGAATTAAAAAAAATATTCATTTTGCCACTACCAACAACAAAAATAGACCCCATCGGAATTAATGGAGGAAACTACTGTTATATTTGTTGAGAGAAGTGGGATTAAGTTATGCTAGAAATCAAAACAGACACAGTTATTTTCTAAACATTAACACTAAAAGAGACCATTGCACTGATATACCTGAAGGACCTGCAAAGACTATCAGTGATTCATAGGCCATATTTTAAGAACTACTAACCTAGTGATTAAATGAATTAATGAATGTAATGCTCTTTGCAAACTTTAAAGTGCTATATATATGTGTGTGTATATATATACATATGTGTGTATATGTACATGTGTATATATACATATGTGTGTGTATATATGTGTATATACACACAGTATACTCACAACCCATTATTATAATAATTATTATTGTTAGTGGAGAAAGTTCTGGTTTGGAAGTCCTTACATTGCATGTCACTATATTTTTACTTTTTACCTTCCTAGTCTATCTTAGTTTTTCCACCCATGAAGGGGATGGAACAATAATATTTGCCTCTGCACACTTCAGAGGGTATAGGATAAATAAATGATTCGTGTCCAAGTGAAGTGTTCTTATAAAAATTCCTTCCTGGAGGGATACTGAAAGGGATTTCTTATATCTTTTGAATGTAGTCACTATATTCATTGGCTAATTTGGGTTTGGTATAATAGGGAATTTAAGCTATTTTCCGTGAGGCTTAAAATTATGTTAACCTTTTGCATCTTGAAACTTCTATTTTCATGGAGAAAAATTGGTGACAAATTCAGAGTTGCTGATTTAGTTGTAAATGCTGTGTAAGTATTATTAGACTATAAACATTGAAGGGAAGAGATTATAAATATTACTCATTTCTGTAAATAAGGGTGGAAACAGGAGTTGTTCCAATAGCTGGCACTTGTTGGTGGGTTTTTTTTTCTTCCAGTAAGCATTTAACATAATCCAAAACCCATTTTTGAAATATTCATGCTCTCAAATTCTAATAGTAGTGCTTGCTTGGAAATGAACTGGCAATAATACTTTTTCCTGTGTTTATGTCCATTTGATTCAATTTCTGTTTTAGATTCAGAATGCAAGGGAAAGGAGCTTTGGCTACTGTCATACAAGGTAAGGTTAACCATGCATCTTTTTTTTTTTAAACCAGAAATACATTTGCAGTTATTTATTATAGAATTGTGATTATTTTAGGGAGCATTAAATTTTTTATTAAATACTTGGGTGAATTTTGTTTTTCATCTAATTCAACAAACATTTATTAAGTGATTAGTAAGTGAAAGGCATTATAGCTGGGGATACAGAGATTTAAAAAAATAGCTCCTGTCCTCAAGGATCTTACATTCTAATTGAGGATTTGGGTGGATAACTACATGTACCTAGATAAGTAAATAACTAAGTAATTTCAGGAGGGTTGCAGCACTAACAGTTGGATGGATCAGAAATGGCTGCCCATAGGGTCAGAGTACTCCAGCTTGAATGCTGTTTATTTTTTAGAGACTTTCACAGTCTAGCCCCAAACTATCTCTCCAATTTTGCTGTACATTAGCTTCTTCTCTTGTACTTAGATGTAGAAAAACTGGTCACTAAAACTCACAGAGTAACTAATTGGAAAATCAAAACTGAGGGTTCCTATGGTTTCCTTATCTGTGTAACTTTTCATGGCTTTGTGCTAAAATGCTTTGGTGAAATTGTGGTATTTGAGTTTCAGAGATTGCCAATATACCATAGGAAACAACAGATATGCAAAGAGATATAAGGAAATGGGAATATTCTGATACAGAAGGGTAGGTAGAAGACAAGCAGAGCAATATATAAAGGATTGTAACAATATAAATGAAAATAACACCAAGGGGCAACTGAACTAGGATTACTTACAAGTACCAACTGTTCTCCTGGGGAAAATGGTGAATGTACTTCCTTCTTCTCTTAACAGAGATGGGCACTACATGAGAGGAATTTTGCATATATCAGCAAATATGATCATTTTATTGATTTGTCTGTCATTTTTCTTTGTTATACAAGGGGGTCAGCAGAAGGGGCTAGTTTATTAAGAAATAATTGCATGGTAAAAATTTTAAATCAACAATACATTTTTAAAAATTAAAAATTAAATAAAAGAAAAAAAGAAAAACTGGTCTTCTCTTTGTTTATCAAACATAGCCCTCCATCTCCGACCTCTGTGCCTTTGTACTAGTTGTTCTCTCAGCCTGGAATATCCTCCCTCCTCACCTCTACCTCACAGAATGCCTCCCTTTCAACAAAATTTCCCTCAACCCTCAGGATGAAGCCTTTTCTGAGTCACCTATCCCTACTCTCTGATACTTTGTGTTTACTTGTGTATATGTGTGTGTATGTATGTATATATGTATGTATTGCCTTGTCTATATAAACTCCTCTTGTTTAGGGATGGTTTCTTGTTTTGTATTTGTATCCCTGGTACCTAGCACAATGCCTGGCACATAGTAAGCACTGAATAAACGCTCACTGATTAATTGATTTAAACTAGGTGTGTGACTTAGCTGTCCCTTAAAATTTCTGAATCTCAATGATTTTAATCTATAAAAGTAGGATTATAATTCGTGCACTACCTCCATCACTAGATTGTTGCCAGGTTGCCAAGAGTGTTAAATCATCATGTCAATATGTTGAAAAGAATATTGTTATCATTTTAAAGCAAAATGAAATATCACGGTTCATATCAGTTCAGCAGCAATTTGCCTCTGAACCCGTGTACAATCCAGCTAACCTAAAATTGTTAAGGACAACATTCTGATAACCCTTTAATGGTCTCTGCATCTTGCTGTATGACTAGCTCACCTTTTTCTGAGTATCTCCTGGATGATTTTTTTTTATGGCACTTCATGTATGAAAATTATAATCATTAAGATAGTACAGTTTATTAAGGACGAGAACTGCAATCATCAGTGAGGGTAGCATGGAACTGGGGTCTTGTCTCAGGGTACCCATCTGATGAATGGGGAGGTAGTGACCTTATCTAGGGAAGAGTTGAATTTAATTATCATCCTTTGTCCATTTTCCTAAGAAAGGCTTTAGCTTTTTGTTCTACCTACTTTCTGAAAGGTACAAGTCTGGAAAGAGTTTTTAGAATAGAAAGATGTTATTTCTTACTATTTTTAATTTTACTAAAAAGAAGGTTTTAAATATGCTTCCACAACATATATGTGTGTATATGTATGTATATATGTATGTATGTATAGACATATATGTGTGTATAATATACATATACACATATATTCATATATGTGTGTATGCACACACATATACATACATGTTTCGTCTCTTCTGATGGAATGTAAGTTATTTGAGAGCTGGAATTGTTTAATTTAAAAGATTTTTATCCCAGGCACCTAACACAGTAACTGGCATGTTGCTTTTGTTGCCATCACAGTTGTCATTCAGTCATGTCAGACTATGTAGTCCATGGGGTTTTCTTGGCAAAGATGCTGGAGTGGTTTGCCATTTCCTTCTACACTGTGTCCCCATTTTACTGATGAGGAACCCAGGCAAATAGGGGTTAAGTGACTTGCCCAGGTCACAGAGCTAGTTAAGTGTCTGAGGTGGGATTTGAACTCATATTTTCCTGACTCCAGGCTTGGTGCTCTATCCATTACACCACCTAGCCGCCTTACTCAGCAAGTAGTAGGTGCTTAAGAAATGCTTGTTGATTGATTGATCCAATTACTTCCCCTCTCCTCTTGGAGCTTGCTCCTAGTTAAACATCCTTTCTCTTTTTTCTTCTGTAATTTTTTTTTCTTTTTAATTTAATGAACATCAAATTTGGACATTTCGCTCTACAAAGAGTGACCAAGGAGATTACCTATGAAACTGTAAATTTGGTTTTTTCTCCCATTGCATACAGATATTTTACTGTTTCTTTATAAAATTGAAATTTAACATGGTAGTTTTGATGCTCTCTTGCTTGTCTGTATCCTCTATTGAACTAACTTCTTATCCCTTCTGTTTATTTTTTAAATGAATATATATCACTCTTCTTTTTAAATTATCACTATCACTTACTACTACTCCCTAAACCACCTCAAATAAGGAAAACTAAAAACCCTTCCCTGGAACAGATAAAAGAGATGTGCAAAACAAATCTATACATTGATTATATTTTAAAAATGTATGTCTCATTCTGCACCTTGAATCTGCATCTTGAATGCTAAGGGTTGAGAAGCATACTTTATCATTAGATTTCTATAACTGTGATTGGTTGTTGTATTGATTATAGTTCTTAACTCTTTTAGTTGTTTTTCTTTACAATATTATAGTCATTATAGAAATAATTTTCCTGTTTCTGCTCCCTTCATTCCACATCACTTCATAAAAACCTCAAAGGTTGCTATGAATCCATCAATTTTTAATTATTTATGGTACAATATGGTACAATAATATTAATTACATTCATATACCATAATTTATTCAGCTATTCTCCAACTGATGGGCACTCATTTCTTTCTAGTTCTTTACCACAACAAAAAGGGTTGCAATAAATATTTTTCTACATGTGACCCCTTTTCCTTTTTGTTTGATTTCTTGCAAGTATGAGCCTAACATTGCTAAATTTAAAAGTACGCACAGTTAAAGGAATTTGGAGATATAGTTTTAAATTGCTTTCCAGAACAGTTGGAACATTTTGCACTTCTACCAGCTATGTATTCATGTGCTTGTCCTTACACACCTGCTCCAAGAATTGTCATTTTCCTTGTTTTTTTAAAATCATCTTTGCTAATCTGATGAGTGTGACGTAGAGCCTCAGAGATGTTTTAATTTGCATTTCTCTTATTATTAGCAAGTTGGAGCATTTCTTTACATGGTTATTGATAGCTTCTTTTGAGAATTATCTGTTCATAACAATTGACCATTTGTCTATTGGGAAATGACTCTGGTTCTACTGCATTTATTGGAGTATGGGTGTTCAAGGAGTACTAGTGCCTCATACTAGCACTAGTATGAGGGCTTGCAGAGTCCTTTTCAGGACTGCTCATCCACCTTTGGTGTCCACCTGGCACTTAACCCTGATCTATAGCTCCAAGAAGCTATAGGATGTATGGTGGCCATACCGAGGGAAACTATCTTGGCAGGCAGGCTAAAACACGTTGAGGGCAATGGATGGGTCACAAATTCATCAGTGAGCTAAGAGAATGTCTAGTCCAGCATATAAAGACTTCTCTTGGTGGGATGGGAGGCTAAGAAGAATTTGTTCCAACAGCTATGAAAACAGATGAAGAAAGAGCTGGGAAGGGCTTAGATTTTGGTCAGACATGACAGATGCCAATATCATCTACTGCAATCTGAGCCATTGCCAGTTGTCCTGACTTTTGTCTTGCCACTGGACTACAGAGACTCTGGAAGAAAGAGGGCTGCTGACTACTTTGTGCAGCTCTACCTCACTTAAATCCAATTCATACTCAAGTCAAGACATGACCTTGCGATGTCCTCTCAAAAAGAAGGATGAATAAACAATTGCATTTTTATAAATTCCCTGCATTCCCTTCTCTCTTTCTAATTTTTAAACACTCTTTATGCATTGGTTCATTCTTTGTAGCCTGCAAAAATACTGAAATCTTCCCTCTTCTAAAAACTAAACAATTAAAGTGAGGTAGGACTGTGCAAAGTCACTAGCCTCACTCTCTCCTCCAGAGCCATCTGGGCCCAGTGGCAAGACATAGATCAGGACAACTAGAGATGGCCCAGGATGCAGTGGAAGACCTTGGCCTTTTTCAGCTAAGGTCTTTCCCAGCTTTCGGTTTGTCTGAGGCAATGCCTATTCAGTGATTAAGGCTATGTAAGAAAAGAGGCCCAAAATGACCTCTTTTATCTAGTAAAAAAATCAATCTGAAAATTTGTTTTAAAAATCAAGACCTATAGAGTGTCTGGCCAAAACAGAAACAATTGCTATTTACACTCATTCTGAGCCATCAAAACCCAAACAATGATCAAGTGAGGCTTGGGCTGTGACCTATTGTTGGCCAATGGGTAAAAGCCAGACTGATTTGGCTTCCTTCCTTCCTTCCTTCCTTCCTTCCTTCCTTCCTTCCTTCCTTCCTTTCTTCCTTCCTTCCAATCAGAAGTATGAACTAGATATGAAAGAGGTTCTGATGTAGGAATGAATAATAGATTTTACATTAAGAGCAAAAAAGTTCTAGATCAATTTATAAGCATTTGGATTATTGGAGAGCAGGAACTCTAAGGAACTTGAATAAAACCAGTAAGCTACTTTATAATCAGTGATTTGCATATCTGATAGCCCAGAGGAGAGAGTCAAGCTCCTGAGAAGTAATCATTCAGTGGAAAGAGAACATTTCTGGTTTCAGTTTTTGTCTTAGTCTCCTCTTAGTTCCTTTGACTGGAGAAAGAACTTAGAAACTTTGGAAGATTGGAGGATTTGGGCTTTTCATCAGTTTCCAAGCAGCATTTCTGGGACAACATTGACTATGGGAAGCGTCTACATCAAGAGCTATGGAAAAAGTAAAAGCACTGAGGAAAGGCAGCTTTACTACTCTTCAAACAGCTCAACATAAAAACTACACCAGGCCTAAAGGGAATTTCATGAGTATCATACTCTACAAAGTAAACCAGAAAGTGTGAATCACCCTTTTGCCACATGTGTTCTCTGTGTTTGAACCTAGTTTCCCCCTGGACTCTGTAAGTGCTGGTGGGACAGTGTACAGAATTTTAGGGAATGTTTTGTACCACCTACACTTACTATACCATCTTAGTAAATAAATACCCCTTTCTAAGAGTTAAGTTTGACTGACTAATTGATATAAACTATAATCATAGGGGAAACACCTGACCTATAGTGTTAGAAAAATACCCTCCTGGGGTGGGTAGGTGGCATAGTGAATAGAGTACAGGCCCTGGAGTCAAGAGGACCTGAGTTCAAATGTGGCCTCGGATACTTAACACTTACTAGCTGTGTGACCTTGGGCAAGTCACTTAACCCCAATTACCCTGTATTCCCCCTCTCTAAAAAAAGCAAAAAAAAAAAAAAAAAAAGGAAAGGAAAAAAAGAAAAATACCTTCCTGCCCCTCAGAGCTACAGCTAGATTCTGAGGGGATAAGTATCAGCTGTGGGGACCAGATCTGCCAGTGAAAGTAGGATTTGGGAGAATAACTTGAGAGACTCTTCACAAAAGCGCCTACTTTACATTAGCACTGAAAGGTACCAACAAAAAGGAGAGAAAAGGCAGAGAAAGCCCATAGGTCCTTATGCAGGATGGTAACCAGTACTTTATGTGGATTCTAGGAGGTGGGACTGGAATAGCCATTCAAGAGTCCCATATATGGGTAAAGCTTCAGATGGTGCACTGAACTTAAGCTACTCCAACTCCTTCCATTTGTGCAGGCACCAGTAATACTACATTTGAGTATAGGTACAGCGTCCCTTTGCATGTGTACAGATAAGATATGGCTAAGTTCATTGGCTTTCAGCCTTTTCCCCTTAATACTTTGGCATAGATTGAACCTAGTTTAGACTAGAAAAAATTCCCCCAAATAACTCAAAACCCATTTATTCATTTTTGTGCCCATTCCCATAGTATTTTTTCCTAATTTCCCATGACATAGAAGGATCATGTTATAGTTTAAAGTACAATTACTGAGTGGAACTGTACTCAGTTGTATAACGTTGAAACTTTCTAACAACTAACCCGTTCCGGGTAAGGTCTGGAATCTTACCTTCCCTTAGCCATAGTCAGGCAGTGTCGACATGAGTCTGTTTCTATGGGTCTCAATGGTAGACTGAACCTATTGTCTAAGGACCAAATTACCTTAAAAGAGAGAGGCTCACCTTACCTTACAAATTGGCTATTAGGTAGGTGATAAGTACTTTGGCCATGGCAACCTATTAACACAAAAATTTGATATGACTCTCAGTCTCACAGAACATCATTTTTTTTCTTTATTTTTTTGGAGGGAAGAGGGCAGGGTCATTGGGTTTGAATGACTTGCCCAAGGTCACATAGCTAGTAAATGTTAAGTGTCTGAGGCCAAATTTGAACTCAGGTCCTCCTGACTCCAGGGCCAGTGCTCTAATTACTGTGCCACCTAGCTGCCCCATAAGTCATCTTTTTTTTTCTTTTTGGAGGGGGGAAGGTAGGGCAATTGGGGTTAAGTGACTTGCCCAAGGTAACATGGCTAGTTTAGTGTTAAGTGTTTGAGGCTGGATTTGAACTCAGGTATTCCTGACTCCAGGATCAGTGCTCTATTCACTGCA
>CM053590.1:133894345-133911624 GCA_028646515.1 Pseudochirops corinnae
TTTTATATATATATATATATATATATATATATATTCATCTTTATTTGTAGCCTTCTCTAGGCGGTGGGGAGAGAGTGGAGGAGAGGAGAGAAAAAAAATAAAAGTGCACAGCAGAGAACAAGAGAAAACCTAGAAGGAAGCCCAGAAAAGCTAGGTTGTTTTGAAAACAATGTATAGGATTTATTATGTAAGTTTTTGTGAAATGGTCATTTATTGTTTTATATTGAATCTTTTCATGTTCCGTTGTGTACATGGAAATGTTTTTTCCTCCTTGTTTTGCTTTGTAATTAAGTTTAAAATAAAAAAATTAATTTGTTTTGCATGACTTATTTGTTGGAAGATTCTTTTTCTCACCGTTATTGTGTCATATTCACTCTTGAATTATAAAAGAAAATTAAATGTTGGTTAGATGTTAAATATAAGGAATGTGCAGAGAGGATTCCAGTATTGGGTACGAGGTTGGATTGAGAAAGCAGTGTGGTGTGTGATGAGGTACAGGCTCTGGGAACCCCCTTGAACTGTCCTTGAATCTTCCTACTTAGGGCATTTGCATGAGGCCAAAAGCCTTTCATTGTGGCTCTTTCCAAATCTTTGTTACTAGCTTGGCCGTCCATTATCTAGCCAGCCCCCACCCTTGATCCTCCCAAAATATCTATACCCAAATCTGTTACATCCTTGAACTGGCCTAGGCCACCATTGTCTGTCATCTCCAGGTAGTCTCCAGCAACTTCCCACCCTTAATCACTCGTTACTGAAGCCTGACCTCATCTGACTTTTCCTGAAGACCCTTCCCAAACTCCTCCTGTAGACCACCCCCAGATTCTTACCTCAACCTTTCTGTATATCAGACCCCATCTGGTCTCCATGAGAGGAGGAAGGCCAGAGAATGATTTGGCACAGACTCACTCTGTGTAAGATGATTCTGGCCAGCTTGCCCAATGCAAGCATCACAGATACCAAGGCTCCTTAAGAGTCTACCCCATATGGCGAACTTTCAATAAACTTTGCTTTTCTTTGGCTGAGAGAAGACTTGAGTCAAATTCATTAGGCAGGACCCATTGGTATTTTGGGGTCTCAAGCAACCCTGACCCTCTTTATGGGTAACCACATCATTTTTATGGTTCCCTGACTGGGAACACTGCTAATCTCAAGCTCTTTTCCAGCTGGTACTGGAAGGTACATAAGCCTCTCTCTCTCCCTCTTGCATTGCCTTCTTGTTCTCCAAGTACCTTGCCGGTGTTTTTTTGTGTTTTGTTGTTTTTGTGGGCCTGATCTCTCAGGTCCCATTAGGTCAGACAGCTAGGAGGCTGTCTAGTCCTCAACCTGACCTCTCAGGTTCTTGGTCCTGTTTGGTTATGTTGGAGAACATGGACCTGAACGAAGCTGCTGAAGAGTGGAGAACATGGACAAATGGCCCATCTGGAAGTGTAAGCCAGATTCTTTCAATTCTCTCAGCGCTAGGGAACTGGGAAACTTCAGGTACTCTTTTTGTGGGGCTTTTTTTTTTCAAGGCTTACTCTCAAACCTTCCTTTATGGAGGAAGGGACTTCCAGGCCCTATGCCTGTAGCTCCCAAAAGTTTGCCTTTGGGTTGTCTTTTACAACATTGGGAAAAATTTAGTTTCTCTAGAGACCTTAAAAAGGAAAAGCTGGTGTTTTTGTTTTTTTTTTTTGCAACACTGTTTGGCCTAGTTATCTGTGATGCTTATATTGGGCAAGCAGGACAGGGTAAGTTTAAGCTAGGTCATCCTATGGTGCTCTCACACCACATGGAGGGAAGATGGGATCCTATATACAGAAAGGTTGTGGGAGGAATCTAGGAGTGGTCTAGAGGAGGAGTTTGGGGAGGGTCTTCAGGAGTCAGATAAGGTCAGACTCTAGTAAAGAGTGATTAAGGGTGGGAAGTTGCTGGAGGCTACCTGGAGACCACGGACAATGGTGGGCTAGGCCAGTTCAAGGGTGGGAAATGAGGATCAAGGGCAGGAAATTACTGGACAAGAGGGCTAGCGACTTGGGCAGAGCCACAATGAAAGGCCTATGGTCTCAGGCAGATGCCTTATGTGGGATTCAAGGAGCCTATACCTCAAAGATTCAAGGAGAGCTCAAGGAAGGTCCCAGAGCCTGCACCTCATCAAAAAAACAATTTCCCTGGTACAAAAAACTGTCCGATATCCCTTTCCTTTCCATATTGCTCCATGGACATTTAGCCCATGGAAAGCAATAGCAGCCACAGAATATAATAGTTTTCAAAAACAGGTAACAACTCCCAAAGCCTGTTCTCTCCTTCCGTCATCATAGAGAGTAAAGGGTTTTTCCTAGACTGGGTAAAGCTAATGCTGGAGTGATGGTCAATTTAATTTTCAGAGTCTCAAAAGCTTTCACCCTGTGGTCTGGGCCCCACTCTAAACAGAATGAGTCTGGGCCCTGAGTAGCAATTAATGGTTGTAGTCCCTCCCAGGCCTTTTGTTTAATTGGATATAGACCACTATAGGGGATACTTTAGGATCTAGGAGTCAAAAACAAATGCTGGGATGGCAGAAATAGTTCGCCCAGGAATTTTCTGATCCTAAACAATTAACTATCTTCCACACTCTTGAAGGAACATGGGGAGATCTGGAAGGCTTAACTAGAGAAAATTGGCTTCCAAATTTCACCAACAGGTCTCTTCCCAACAAGGGGACAGGACAAGAGTAGAGCATAAGGAAGGAGTGTTCAAACAACAGATCCTCAAGTTGGCAGGGAACTGGGTATGTATTGCAACATCCCTTAGCTTCCCCTTCCATGCCCCTGACCTAATTGGTCAAGGGGAGGGTAGAACCAATTGGTTAGAACAGAGAACTTAGCCATAATAAAGTAGTACCTTCAGCCACAATGCTTGCCCAGAGTTCAGTCAGAGATGGAGAAAGTGGGAGCACTGTCAAGCCCTATGTTTCCCATCACTCCATGTCTTGAGAAGACTGGCAACAGGGTACTGGGAGGTGGCTCTGCCACTTTTCCAACCTTGGGGACAATCCTTCTTCCAATGTCCCTCCTGGTCAGATGGGCACCGTTGGTTCCTGGGGCTCCCTCTGGGGGGGGGAGGTGCCCTGGAGGGACACTCCTTGGACCAGTGACCCTCCTTGTGGCATAGAAAGCAGGTTTTCCCCCTGTCCAAGTGACTGGGCTTCCTCCAAGGGGGTCCCCTGGATAAGGCTTTTTCTGGCCATGGCAGCAGCCAAGAATTGATGTTCTCTGTCTCCTGGTTCATTCCCTTCATTCTTTCTCCTCTGCTGCAATCAGGTCTCTGTTATTAAAGACTCCAAAGGTCATCTCCAGTAATAGGGTCTGAGGTGTTTGGGGTCCCATTGACAATTTCTGCAGTTTCCTCCTAATATCTGGTGTAGACTGATTTATGAAATACATGTTAAGGATAGAAGGCCCTTCTATCCCTTTAGATCCCTTCAGTATCTAAATTTGTATACCTTTTAATAGCTTCTACAAGTCTATCTAGGAAAAGGGCGGGGTTTTCTTGATTTGTCTGAGTAATTTTCCTAATTTTCTGATAATTTACTTGCTTTTGAAATGCAGTTCTTAGGCCTTCTAACAGGCAAAGTACCATATGGCCTCCTTTTCCCCTATCCTCCAGGATTTGGTAATCCCATCCTGGGTCACTAGTGGAAACAGTAGCTGCTGTATTTTCTGGGGTCATTGCTAGCCAAACGATCCCCAAATTTTGGGCCTGTTCCCAGATTCTCCTCTTCTCCTTAGTGGAACAGCAGGTAGAGAAAAGGATATGCAAATCACCCCAAGAAAGCTCAAATTGCAGGGATATGTTCCAAAAGCCTTCAATAAACTTTGTTGGATTTTCTCAGAATTTCCCCCATTTTTCTTTAATTTGATTGAGATGCTAAATGGAGAATGGGACATGTATTCTAGTTGTCCCACCAGAAGAGAGAGAGCCGCTTCCCTTAAAGGAAAAAGCCCTGAAAGTGGTGTGGGGACAGGGACCAGGGAAGGGAGATTGGAAGTCCCACTTCCTGTGAGGTAGTGACTGGGGGGGTGCTGGCTGAACTGGATCAGACTGTAAGACTGGGGGATTTGGCTGGCAAGGGGGGAGGTCTACCCTGAGGAGGAGAAGGGGTCAGAAGAGGAGATACCTCTATGACTGAAGTAGGGTAGGGCCTGAGGTCTGAGTGGGTGTGGCCTCAGGGGGAGGCACTTCAGCAAGACCAGTAGCTGGGACCTGAGCAGGGGTCCTTGAGGGGGGAGGGGCCATACTGGGAGATGTAGGGTAGGAGATATGGATGGAAAAAGGTTGGGGTACAGCAGAAGGGGCTGGGGGAGCTGCCAGACAATGGTGGGCTAGGCCAGTAAAAGGTTGCTATACAAAAGAGGGCTAAAGATTTGGACAGAGCCACAGTGAAAGGCCTATGGCCTCAGGCAAATGCCTTAAGTAGCAAGATTCAAGGAGAGCTCTAGGGGGCTCCCAGAACCTGTACCTCAAGGATTTAATGAGAGCTCAAGGGAGTTCCTAGAGCCAGTACCTCATCATAAGTACACTTTCATGTGCTTAATCATAGGAAGCTAACTAGGGGACCTCCACTCTTTCTTTCTGCCCAGTAGGTGACCAAGCCCAGTGTGACTGTGATGACCCAATGATATGGAAAATTCCCAAATTATTTTTGATTGTGCCTACTCTGTCTCTTTGGGGGCAGTGGGCCTATGGGCACTTGACTAATGGGTGACCTTGTCTTTGAATTTTCAGAGCTGCCTGTGGCTCTCAATTGCCCAACAAGGGGCTAATGAATGACCATCAACTTTGCCCATTTTTGGGATATACTTTAATGGTCATTGATCATATACACAAACTGAAAGTTCTCCTAGAGAAGGTCAAGATATAGGTTTAGCAACCAATAAAATCCTGTATTTTACTCTGCCTCATTTGTACCATCTGGGTATCAAGCATTCAAATTTCCAAGGCCCTGGAAAAAGGAATTATCTCAGATTGTGAGGAAGATCTAAGGTCCTATTTTAATAAATGGTTATTGGTTTGGAGCTTTGCCTCAGTTTTTTTTTATTGTAGATTGGAGGTTTTTGGACTTTGTGTGTTAGATTTCATCCTCCCCGTGAGGTTCTCTAGTACTCTTAAGGAGATTTAGGGGTGTCTAAGCTCTCTGCAAATCGTTCCAGTCCCATTTGATGTTGCTCTCTTAATTGGTTTCTTGCACTCTACTTCCATTTATCCACTAACAGTTGGATTTGCTTTTATAAGGAAATATTTTCTCAAAGATGTGTGGTAGGCATAATCCTCCACCCCAGCTTTGTACTACCTCAGCCTCTGGGGAGAGGAAGAGAATTAGGTTCATAGTTTAGCTCAGTTCCTATAGAGAGTAGCACCAAGTTTTCAATCCAAAACATTCCTGTTAGGCTAGATTCCCAGGCACCCTGGCTTCTCAAGGCTTCCCTGCTGAGCTGGCTGGCTGCAACATCCCACCTGGAATCCTGGCTCCAGGATCACACCAAGGCTTAAATTACTGGGTCTGGAGGAAATCCCTACTGGCAACTGAAACTGATAACAAAGGATTTAGAAGACAAACTAACACCCCTAGGCCCATTCTTCAGAGTTGGGGTAAAAGGGAGCTGAGAGGGACCTGGGATCTTCACCTTGTGGATACAGTAGAAAGAAACAAGTGTCCCAGAAAGAGAGTGTATTATCTCAGTCTTGCTAATTTTGAAGAGAGCCTTTTCCAGTTGTGCAGTCAATCAAAGGAGATTATACCCACCCACATGGTATAGAGGCCTCCATGCCTAGATATGCTATAGTCACAGATGTTTACTTGTGTGTTCTTGGAGAAAGTCATTTAATCTCCTTGGACATCAGTTTCCCTATCTGTAACTTGAAAAGGGTGGACTAGATGTGATGAGGTGCAGGCTCTGGGAGCCCCCTTGAAGTCTGATTAAATCGTCCCACTTGATGAGGCATTTGCAGAGGCCATAAGTTTTTCATTGTGGCTGGGCCCAAACCTCTGTTACTAGCCTAGCCCTCCATTGTCCATCTACTTCCCACCCTTGTACCTATCAAAATATCAATCCACCCTTTCATTGACCTCATGAACTCCTCCTGAAGACCCTCCCCAAACTCATTACTGGAGTCTGACCTCTTTGACTCCTCCTGAAGACCCTCCCCAAACTCCTCCTCTAGATCACTCCCAGATTCCTCTGTACATAAGACCCCATCTTCCTTCCATATGGTGTGAGAGTGCCATGGAATGACCTAGCACATACTTACTCTGTGTCAGACTTATTCTGGACCACTTGCCCAATGCAAGCATCACAGGTACCTGGGCTCCTTAAGAGTCTACCCAATATGGCGAACTTTCAACAAACTTTCCTTTTCTGTGGCTGAGAGAAGACTTGAGTGGAATTCTTTCGGCAGGACCCGGCCTGTTGGTGTTTTGGGGTCTCCAGAGCAACCCTAACCCTCTTTATGGGTAACCTCTTCAGTAGTATGGTGTCAACTTTTGCCAGCTGCTCAGACCATGCTAAGGAAAGGTGAAAGGAAGAGAAAGGGGACTTCCTGGTATGAGGACATGACAGACCAATAAGAAGAAGTGGATTCTCTGAGCACAGATCCAGATATAACATGAATAGATCTTTCCAGTCTTTGGGGACCACTATAACAAGGTCATTGCTGTGTCTTTCACATGCTGAAAAATTCAGCGTTGGGGGAGTTTTTTTTTTTTTTTTTGCAACTTCGGTTTGGGAATGAGACTAATCTCTGAAGAGAATCTATATATGCTGACATTCATTTTCTTGTTCTTTAACTAATTGTTTTATGATGAGGTACAGGCCCTGGGAACCCCCTTGAACTCTGATTGAATCTTCCCATTTGATGAGGCATTTGCCTGCGGCCAATAAACCTTTCTTTTTCCCAAATCTCAGTTACTAACCTAGCCCTCCTTTGTCCATCAACTTCCCACTCTTTAAAAAAAAAAAAAATTTTTTTTAACTTCCCACTCTTGATCCTCCCAAAATATCTACACACCCTTCAACTAGCCTTGCCCTCCATTGTCTCATCTCCAGGTATCCTCCAGCTACTTCCCACCCTTAATCTCTCATTACTGGAGTCTCACCTCATTTGGCTCCTCCTGAAGACCCGCCCCAAACTCCTCCCCTAAACTACCCTTAGATTCCTCCCACAACCTTTCTGTACATAAGACCCCATCTTGCCTTCTTGAGGGAAGGCCTGAGAATTATTAGCACAGACTTATACCAAACCTTTGAGAACTTTAAAGGGCACTTGGAAGTTACATAGTCCAACCCTCTGATTTTATAGAAAAAGACACTAAAATCCAGAGAAGTTCAGTGATTTGCTTTTTAGGCAAATTTAGACTTTATCATCAGATAGTAAGTGGCGAACTGACTACTAAATCCAAATTTATTGAATCACTAAGCCTGTTTAGGGATTTGAGGCAAATTGAATACTATAATCTGTGTGCATCCAAAATGAATGACAAATAGGTTTTACCCAACCTTTTTCTCAATTGAAAAAGAAATGAATTTTATATACCTCTGACAAGACAAACTCAGCCAAATTGCTTTTTATTGGTAGTGTTAAGATATTAGTTAAGAGTCACTATTTTCTAGAGAGCTGTCCCCTGAGATTGGCCTAACAGCAATCCTTTGCATTCACCTTCTGGACGATCTCATACACAACAAGATCCCAGAATTGTTTCATATAATTATTGTACTGCTTTGGCCAGCACCAGGTATTCTGTGAGCTCAGACAAGTACCTGATGGGTCATGAAGCCCTGTTCTGAATCAAACTTGTCACATTGTTGCTGTTATCCTTCATTATCAGGGCTACAGCTCATGGTGTAGCCATGAGGTCTAAGAGACCTTGAGACCTGCCTACACTAAAGCAGGTTCACCCAGTAGATGTGATAGGGTGATGAGACCTGGACCCCTAAAAGCAGAAGACCATGTCTTTGAAAGCAACCTAGTCCCTGAACTTTTCCATAATTTCAGTAGACCAGATCACTGGCACCTTAGTTCAAAGCATCTGGGCCACCTCAGCCGGCCTAGGAGACTTAATTAATTTACTAGACAATCCTTTCACTATTGTACCTGGCTCTCTCCACACTATTTAACAACATTCCTTAATCCTACCCAGATTTCCTTTCACTGTCCTTTGTATATATAAGCTTTAGTCTCACCCTTATTAAGATGCAGATTTCCTAAAAATCTAGCCCCCACTGTGGCATTACAATAAACCTTGACTTTTGACTGGAAGGAAGATTTGAGTTCCTGAATTCATTCCAGGCCAATGCTGCCTTGTACCCTGACAGTTTGGGGTTTCCAGCACTCCCAAACTGCATCAGGGCAGGTTCTCCAGCATATATGTCCTTGCTTGCATTTTCCATTTCCCTCACTTTGTGAGTTCTACTGCTGTAGAATTTGTTGAGTAATTTTTTACAGGTATTTGAAGGGGTTTGGGGAAGAACTGAAGCAAGTCTCTGCTTTTATTCTGCCATCTTAGCTCCAACTCCTATTTCCTTCACTTTGAAATTAAACTTCTGTTTGATTCCTGACTCTCCAGTCTCTAGCCTGCTCTGTTCAGCTCTGACCACCCACAGGTTAGATAGAGGCCAGCTCACTTGGTTGACCTTCAGTGAAAAATTTTTTTTGTGTTAGGTAAGTGATCCTAGAAGGAAAAAATTACTCACCTCTGCTTTATAGCCTAGTCAATATTTGTAGTCACTCCCTGAACAGCAGGAAAGTGAGTTCCTGCTCTAACAAAAGAATATTTAGGTACAAAGTTCTTGTAATTCAAAACTCTTTCCACGCCATACGGGGACTCTTTGGGAGACTGCTGTATCTATGGTCTTCGTGGATGGTGATTCAAACTCCACTTTCCCATTTCAGGATGACATCTACTGCTAACACCTATGTTTTCAATATTTATTGATTACTTTATTCCAGTAAGGAAATTTCTTTCAATTTCTATGTCATAATCATTTTTCAAACAAGAATCAGAAGTTTGAATTTATCTACATAGCAGAGGTTGAATTGTCCTATAAATTGTCCCATTCTTTGGAGCATGTTCAGTTGCCCTTCTGGTTTCTATTCAGGAGTTCTGAGTACAGCTTCCAGTCATGTGATGACCACCTTCACACAAACACCCCTTCCCCCAACCTTCCCCGACCCCCCACTCTCACCCATGCTGAAATGACTTGGCATGACTGGCATATTTTGGATCATCTATAGATCCTCCCCACCTACCCGCCCCCCACTGCAGTAACAAGGAGGAGGGAGTATTACATCAGTTAAAAGAAGAAACAGTTTCTTTCCAGCACTATCTTACATCTATATGCCTAGTGACACCATCTAACTCTTTACCTCTCCACCCCAGCTGTCATATAGAAAGGGGACTCAACTAGACATGCTTATGTCTGGGTCCCTTGTCTGCCTTTTCTGCTTTTATGTTTGTTCTTTCCTGATCTTAGGTGAATTAGTATATATTCAGAGATGGACATGTGCAAGTTTGGAGGTGATCTTATGAGTTCAAGAGATTCAGATCTCCTGAGTCTTGGTGGGTCAGAGCTGAACAAAGAAGGCTATTGTTATTAAATGGGGGAAATGAGAATAAGATGGAAATGATAAAACCATAAAACCCAAGGAGTCTGAGGATAAGTCTTGTTGAGCTTTCCTACACATAGTGTTGGGGTTCCGGAGACGCAATGGCTGATAGGTATTATTATTTTTTTAAAATTAACTCCAGAGGATAGTACTAGGAGGAATTGTGGAAACTGTAATGGCAGATTTCAAATCAATAAAAGGAAAAAACTTAGGATTGATGTTGTCGCAAAAGTGGAATGGGCTACTTTAGGATGTAGCGAGATGCCTGTCAAGTGAGGCCTTATGACAATGTAGATATAGGTGTATAGATTGATAGATATACATCCTATACCATAACAACATAAAAAACAAGTTTGGAAGACTTGGGGACTCTAATGAATGTAATGACTCACCATAATTTGAGAGGATTCAGGATGAAACATGTTACCCACTTTCTGATAGAAAGGTGATAGACTTAGAATGCAGATTAAGACTTTTTTTGGACATGGTCAATATGGGAATTTGTTTTGCGTGATTATACATGTTTATAACATGTTTTGCTTGCCTTCTCAAGAAAGGGATTGGGAAGGGAGAGAAAGTGAATCTTTGAAGAGAAAGTGTAATCATATTTTTATTATAATTATTATTATACTATGTTTTGAGAATGTTTTATTCTATAAATTTAAAATAAAATAAATTTTAAAAGTCTTCTTTTAAAAGAGGGTCCAGATTAGGATACTCAGGATAAAATGCCTCCTATTTCACTATTTTGTCTTTGACCTGTCCTGGGACCTGTATATGAGGGTGGTACTTTGCATTCTGTTTATAAGCAGTGATTTGCCAATGCTCTTCTCCTCCTACCCCGACATCCCGGTATCGCCAGGACTGATGAGGTTTAAAGTACAGCTGAATATTTGAAAACTGCTGTAGCATTAGCTATCTTCCTTAGAGCAGGGGAAAACAGTGTGAATATGATCAAAGCAAAAAAGATCATTAATTTACTGTATTATATGGCACATGGTACCCTCTGATGTTACTTACCTAAATTTTATGCAAAATATTTTGGACCAAGAATCTTGGCACAGTGTTAGTTGTTTTTTGTTTTTGTCTTATTTTTTTGCCTAATTCGAGACTGTAACAATTACTGGATTTCTCCCAAATGTCCTTGGCTGGCATTAACAGGCATGTTTATTCAAACCTGTTTCTCTAGGTCTTTTTATGCTAAAAATGAAAATTTCTGTATAGGTTACAGGGTTCTTTTCTACCTCTTTAAATTGGGAAAGCCAAGCCAAATCAAAGCAAAACCTACAAACTTATAACCCAGGATACTGAGATAACCCAGTGTAGCAGTAATAGCACCCCAAAATTCCAACATGCTGGGTCCTGGACTCAAGTCTTCTGTCAGCCAAAGTAAAGTTTATTGAAAGTTTGCCATATTGGGTAGACTCTTAAGGAGCCTAGGTATCTGTGACTCTTGCATTGGACAAACTGTCCAGAGCAAGTCTATGCTAGGTCATTCTATGGTGCTCTCAGACACATGGAGGCAAGATGGGCTCTTATATACAGAAAGGTTGTGGGAGGAATCTAGGGGTGATCTAGGGGAGTAGTTTGGGGAGGGTCTTCAGGAGGAGTCAATGAGGTCAGACTCCAATAATGAATGATTAAGGGTGGGAAGTTGCTGGAGGTTACCTGGAGACCACAGACAATAGTGTAAGGTTGGAACAGTTGATTTGGGTATAGATACTTTGATATGCTCAAGGGTGGGAAGCAGATGGACAATGGAGGGCCAAGCTAGTAACAAAGGTTTGGGCAGAGCCACAATGAAAGGCTTATGGCTTCATGCCAATGCCTCATCAAATGGGAAGATTCAATCAGACTTCAAGGGATTTCCCAGAGCCTGTACCTCAAAGATTCAAGGAGAGCTCAAAGGGGTTCCTAGAGCCTACACCTCATTAATTGGAAAAATATAATAGCATTTATATAGCACTTTAAGGTTTGCAAGCTGCTTTACAAATATTCCAATTTTATTTTATCCTCCCTGTGAGGATAGGTGCTATTATAACCATCATTTTATAGTTCAGGAAATTGAAGCAGATAGATATTAAGTGACTTGCCCAGGATTACCCAACTAAGTAAGTATCTGAGTCTGGATTTTGAACCAGGTCCAGCATTCGATCCACAGCACCAACCCATGTAACAAATATTCATGACTAAGCAATACAAGTTCTTGAATTGGCTTTGTCCAAAAAACTTTGTCTCATTCTGCACTCTGAGTCCATTACTTCTCTGCCAGTGAATAGCATATTTCATCATTAGTCTTCTGGAATTATGGTTGGTCTTTGCGCTGATTAGAGTTCTTTCAAAGCTGTTGACTTTGTATTCACTATTTCTTAAAGCACACTATTCATGTATGATGATACAATGAGATTATGTATATAAAACACTTTGCATACCTTAAAGTAGTATGTGAATGCTAGCTTATTATGACTATATAATAAAATTTGTTCAGCCATTTCCCCGATTCATGGGCAACCCCTTAGTTTCCAATTCTTTTCCACTACAAAAAGAGCTGTTATAAATTCTTTTGCATGTATGGATCCCTTTCTTCTTTCTTGGATTTCTTTTGGGCTAGTAGTATACTGCTTTGTCAAAGGATGTGTAACATTTATTAACTTTTGGAGTATAGTTCCAAATTGCTTTCCAAAATGGCCAGACTAATTCATGGTTCCACCAAGAGTGAATTAATATGCTTCTTTTATTTACCACTGCCCCTCCAACATTGTCATTTTCTTTTCTTGTCAGTTTTGCCAATATGAGAGGTATGAGGTGGAATCTCAGATTTGCTCTAATTTGCATTTTTCTAATTATCAGGGATTTGGAATATTTTTAATAATAGGATATTTGCATACCATTGCTGCTGAGCTGGAAGGTGAATTTACCACAGAACATCCCAAGTCTGATAAGTAAAAATAACTAATGAGACCTTTCTTCCTTACCTAGAGACGCATCAGTGGTTTCATCAGTGTGAGTGTAGCCTCTGCAGCTACAAATGGCAAGCCCCTTTGGGCTTTCTCCTCCTATATGATTTTTGGCTTTTTTTTTTCCTGTAAGTTTTTCATAGAGGATTCTCTCAGTGAGCTGAAAGGTAATTCTTTCTCATTAATATCTCAGGGATACCCAAATATCATTTGTCTCTCACTCTCTTTTTCTTTCCCCAAGTCAAGCCACATTTATTAGGTGCCTCTATTTCATCCTGGGGATACATAGAAAGGCAGAAAAAGTCCTAGAGGATGTCCAGGTTAGTTTGTTTTTATAGACCACGAGGACAGAAGTTTTTTCTGCTCCATTACTAAGATTGGGGCCTGTCTTGATCCATCCTCTAATATTCTTCTCTCAGTTACAGACTTTCTTTGTTTAACAAGTCAAATGGCACAAGTCAATGTGCCTTGGGGTATATTGATCCACATCCCCAATTCTGGACTACTTTCTGTTGACTTGAGGAGGATCCAGCAATTCATTAGATACAGTTCTTAATTGCCTCTCCCAGTGCAACAAATCTGGCTTAATATAATTTAGTACAATCACTTAAATTTGGTTCTCCAATATTGAAACTTTAAAGAATTTCAGTTTATATGCCATTTGTTGTTTCTATCCTTATCTAAATTCTGTACCTGATATAAGATCTTTTAAAAAAAAAATTTATGAGCTACTTTTCTATTTCTTAGCCAGTACTAGATAGTTTTGGTAATTACTGCTTTATAATACAGTTTAGGATCAGATACTACTTAAGCTCCCCCTTTTACATTTTTTTTTATTAGTTCCTTTGCCCTTCTTGCCTTTTTGTTCTTCATTTTTGTTATATTGGCCCTGACTACCCATGAATAATTTCTATTTTTCCAATTATTTAAATATGCTATAGTTTCTGAGTTTGTTTTGGCAGATGTACTTCCGGGTATTTTATGCTGTCTAGAGTCATTTTAAATGGGGCATCTCTTACTACCTCTTCTTGAAGGGTTTTGTTTGTGATATATCTAAAATTATTAATTGTTTCAATTAATGTTTTAGTTGTCTTTGGGATTTTCCAAGTATATCATCATCGTGTCTGCAAAAAGGGAAGTTTTACCACCTCATTCTCTATTTTGATTTCTTCTATTTATTTTTCTTCTCTTATTACTATGGCTAGGATTTCCAATATAGTATTGAATAATATTGGTGACAGTGGGCATCTTTGATCTTACTAGGAAGGCTTCTAGCTTATTTCTATTACAAATAATGCTTGATGATGGTTTTAGATAAACATGCTTTTTATTAATTTAAGGGAATACCCATTTATACCCATATTTTCAATTTTTTTAAATAGAAATGAGTGTTATTCTTATCAAAAGCTTTTCCTACATCTATCACTGTAATTATATGATTTTGTTGTAATCTTTTAGCTAGTATTTTATTTAGGATTTTTGCATCCATATTCATTAATGAAATTAGTCTAATTTTCTTTCTCTGTTTTTAGTTTTCCTGGTTTTAGGCATCAATATTATTTTTGTTTCATAAAAGGAGTTTGATAGGATCCCTTCATTGCTTATTATTCCAAATAATTTATTTAATATTGGGATTAGTTGATCTTTAAATGTTTGCTAGAATTAACTTGTAAATCCATCTGGTCCTGGTGCCTCTTTCTTAGGAAGCTCATTTATGGCCTATTCTTCTGCCTTTTAAAATGTTCAGACTAATACTATAAAAATGGGAAAATAATTTTGCTTTCCTTACCATTATCAATACAATTTATATGTAAAATCCTTTCTCCTTAATCAATAAATCCTTAATGCAATTTTGAGAACTTATTACTAAACATACTCAAAGCCTGAATTTCCATAATAGAGAAATTTGGAAGCCAATCACATAAATTTGTATATAGTTCTTAGAGAAAACAGTCCAATTCTGCTGCATTCTCAAATTTACTATTCCATTTATTTAGAAAACTTCCACATTACATCTTTGTCTTATTACTTTGTTTAATCATTTCCCCTTTAGGAGGATATTATCCTAATGTTATAATTTGACCACAAATATAGGTTAAGATTGTAAAATGTTTATGTTTGCATCCCATTATAGTAAGTCAGAGATGTTCCAGTATCAATATATTATTTAATAGATTTAGTATTGTATTTATAAAACATCTTGATTATAGAAATTTGCTACAAAAGGAAAAAGAGTGACAGTTATAACAATGTCATACATCGTAACAGGAGGAAAAACTCCCTTAACTCTGTTTCATTCCAGGCATGAGCCAAATCTGACAGCCAATCATGTGTTCACGAAGTATTAAAAAGCAAGACTCAGGATTAAGCAGGAAAGAATTTTCTTTTCTAGAAAGGAAATAGCACAATGGGGAAATGGAATCAGGAGATTCCTACCTAGGCCGTTTCTGAGGTTGACCCCAAAACTTTTCTCAGGCACAGACATCCATCTTTAGCAGTTTCTAGACTGCAGCACATGCCCATTTTCTACTATTGGCTTCATGACAATTAAGGCGACTATCCCTATAATCAGAGTTCAAAACAATAGTAAATTATAGTCCCAGAATTTTTACCTTAAATAGCAAAATTTCACTAACAACAACTTAGGACTTGAATATCTTTCCTGATGTTTTCCTAACAGTTAACATTTCATTTATCCTTGACTTATAAATTAAAACCACCCATATTCTGGAGTTTCAGACATATAGCAAATACCTGATAATTGACTCATCATTAATGTTGAATTTACATCTTTCATCTACACTATATACTTTCCTAATAGCTAAGAATTTCAAATGAAAAATTGCTATTATATATTATTATCTGCTTTATAACAAAACATGCCTCATTAAATAGTTAACAAATTATCACATCATTTTAAAAGTCTAATTCATATATAACAGCATCCAGACAAAAAAAGTTTTTAAGATTTATCACTGAAAAATCATAAAATGTCAGAGCTGAAAGAGGCCTTAGAGATCATCTAGCACAACATTTTACAGATGAGGATATTGAGACTATTCCATCATATAACTAGTAATCTTGACAGACCTCAGAAATGAATTTATGCTCTACCCTCCCAGCCACTGCCAAAATTAACACTTTTTGTGAGGGTCCAGACATTGTGGACAATCTATTCCAGACCACTCAAGTCATTTCTGTATCCATCTCTCTTCTTTCTAAAAAGTTCAGTTTTATTCCTCAAAGAGATCAAAGAAAGAGACAAAAATATGTATAACAGGTCTTTTTGTGATAGCAAAGAATTGGAAACCAAGGAAGGTACCCACCAACTAGGAAATGACCTAACAAATCATGGTATATGAATGTGATGGAATGTTGTTGTTTGTCCTTCCTTTTCCAAGAGGAGGGATAATATTATGTGGTGATGTCTTGACTTGAATGTGAATTGGATTTAAGTGAGGCAGAGTTCCACAAAGTAGTCAGCCTCACTCTGTCTTCCAGAATCATTGAAGTCCAGTGGCAAGACAAAAGTCAGGATGAGGGGCAATGGCCCAGGATGCAGTGAATGACCTTGGCATCTGTAATGTCTGACCAAACTTCATAGCTGTCTGCTATAGCTGCCTTCATGACCATGGAACAAATAGTTTTTATCTTCCCATTCCAAGGGGGAAGTCATCAGATGCTTGGGGTAGACATCCCCCTAACTCACCAAAAGGTTTGAGGCTTTGTCAGTTATTCTCAACCTGGTTTAGCCCATCTGCAGAGACAGTTTAACCTGGTTGTGTTGTGAGAGTTGTGTACAGATGGACACCAAAGGTAAATGAGCAGTCCTGAAAAGAACTCAGCAAGCCCTCACACTAGAGGTGCTAGTCTTCCCTTAACACCCATGTACTAGCAGCTTTCCAAAAGAATGCTACTGTGAACAGCTTTTAAGGTTCTGATTACACAGTATAGTGAACACTATTTATTCTATAACAAATCAAAGCAAAACATTCACAGAAAATCAAGGTACAGCATTCACAATATTACAACTTACCACAGAAAAATACAATATAGTATTGACAATAGCTTATCATTAAAATGGCCACATAGTTTTCACCAAAGTGGTCACTATATTGTTCAACAAAGAACAATCATCTGGTATCCCTAAGGAGGTTTGCCTCCTTACTCAGTCATTCAGTCATCTCAGAGTACAATAGTCAGTCTTCCATTCATGGGGCACACTAGGTTAACTTAATCAGTGATTTATTCAGCCAGCAGTTACTAAGTATCATTAATCACTAAGTACAATCATTAGAAAATACACAAACCCTCCACCCCTAGGTCACTAGTAAACCATGCTATCATCACAACATTCAATACCCAAGGAGAGGTCTTTTCTTCATCATGACCTGAGGCAAGTTCTCAGAAATCTCTGTTCCTGGGGAGACAAAGCTTAACAAAGCCACAACATACACTGCCAGTGTCATCATCAATTCACTCTCTGCCTGCAGAACAGTCTCAGGACTCCTGAAAACATCAGCAAGACCCTCTTCCAGGATTTCTATAAACATACAACAAGAAAATCCTTCTTCAGGGCTTCTAAGCCAACAGCAAGGTTCCAGGACCTCTGCAACAACAGCACTGTCCTTCACCAGCAGATGAATCTGGCAAAACAACATCAAAACAGACAGACAGAATACTGGCACCACAGCCGTGCTTCCT
>CM053590.1:133912124-133939806 GCA_028646515.1 Pseudochirops corinnae
GGGGAGAAAATCTGAAACTCAAGTGATTGTGGAACTGAATCTTGTAAATTAAAAGTAAATAAGTAAATAAAAAAAATTAATAAGACCCCATTTTGCCTCCATGGGGTGTGAGGGCACCATAGAATTTTCTAGCACAGACTTCCTCTTCGACTAATACAAGCCCCTTTGTCCAATACAAGCCTTACAGATACCTAGGCTCCTTAAGAGTCAACCCAATATGGCGAACTTTTAATAAACTTTGCTTTTCTTTGGCTGAGAGAAGACTTGAGTCGTATTCATTTGGCAGGACCCAGCATGTTGGTATTTTGTGGTCTCAAGCACTCCTAACCCTGACCCTCTACATTTTTTAGATAACCTCTTCAGTTCTAGAACATCAGGGTAATTTTCCTTAATAATTTCTTGTTGTATTGTACTGTTTCTTTTCTTATCATACCTTTCAGGCAGTCCTATGATCCTTATATTGTCTCTCCTTGATTTATTCTCTAGGTCAATTGTTTTTATGAGGAGATGTTTACTTTCTCTTCTATTTTTTCATTCTTTGGTTTTGTTCTATTTATTATTTCTTGGTGTCTTAATGACATTAGTTTCCCCATATCCAATTCTAGTTTTCAAGGAATAATTTTCTTCCTCAAGTTTTTGATTCTCTGTTTCCGGTTGGTTGAGTTTCTTTTCATAAATTTTCTGATTTTCTTGGATTGCTCTTATTTTTTTCCCCTAATTTTGTCTCGATCTCTCTGATTTTTAAAGTCCTTTTAAAGTTCTTCCAAGAGCTCTTTTTGGGCTTAGGACCATTTGACATTTCTCATTGAAAAAGGAGTGGCTTTTTTAGCTCCATTATCTTCCTCTGAATATAAACCCAGATCTTCTCTATCCTCATGGTAGAAATTTATGGTTGGGTTCTTTCTCCTTTGCTTATTCATTTATGTTTTAGCAGTTTATTACTATAATCAAGTTTTAGTCCCAAGGAATGATGCACCAGCCTCAGGTCCTTCTTTCCATAATTTTTCTAAGCTCTGTCCTGGGTTCTAGCTTTGGGCACTCCTCTCTACCCCTAAGCTACAGCTAGGGCCTCCAACTACACTGTCCCACAAACATTTTTTCTCCTTGTAGTTCCTCTGGTGGCTGTAAACTTCAACTGTCCTCTGCCCTGAAATTGAAACCAGGGACTCTCCTGCAAGTGTCCATGGCCAGCTGGCCAGCAGTGTTCCTGCCCCTCTGATACTGCTAGGTTTATGCTAGCTCCTTCTACCCTGAAGCTGCAGCCCAGGACCACATCTGGTCAGCATAGCTGTGTTTGGCATCCCTTGACAATGCAAAGTCCTTCAATCTCCTCCTATTCAGCCGTCAGACCCCCCCACACACTGTCTGTGAGGTAAAAGTTCTTGAGGCTAAGGCTACCTCTCAACCCAGCTACCTCCAGAGCTTATTGTTTGTTGATTCTGAGAAGTTGGCCTGGTAATATTTGTACTTCATTCAGGCCAACCTCCACCCCTATAGGTCCAGTCTTTCCTGGGGTTTTATTAAGTTGTCTTAGGAGGAGAACTGCTTTACCCGGACTTTTGTTTATTTCTGCTGCTCTACATTCACTCTGAAGAAGTGTTCTCTCTCTTTTGTGGAGGAAATTTGGAGAACTTGAAGTTTTCTGACCTATTCTCCCATCTTTCCAGAATCCTCCAAAACAAACTTTTTAAATTATAAAAATCTTTTCACACTAAGATTGAAGGCAATTCCTTCTTCTTTCTCCCATTCCATAACTGTGCAAACCTAAGGTGGTGATATCTTTGGGGTAATCATGCTGAAAGGAACAAAAAAAGGCAGAGATAAATTCAGCAGAAGTTAGGAACTGGTCAAGATAGAGACTTCTTGGTAGTTCAGATAGAAGATGAAGACTTGTGTGGGAGGAAGAAATGGTACTGTGTTCTTAGGGATAGGAGCAAAGAGACCCTGGTCCAAGAATAGTCTAAACCTGATAGTCTAGGGCAGCAGTTCTCAACCTGTGGGTTATGTTCAATTTGTAACAATGAAAATATATCCTGCATATCAGATAGATTCATAACAGCAAAATTACAGTTATGAAGTAGCAACAAAAATAAATTTATGTTTGGGGGGTCACCACAATATGAAGACCTGTATTAAAGGGTCATGGCATTGGGAAGGTTGGCATTGGTCTAGGGGGAGGCTTCTAGATCTGAGGGATTCAGTAAAGGGTCTTAAGGCTGAAGAAATCTAGTCTTACTCTACTTTCTGCACCTGTCATTTTTGACCTGGACAGTTTCCTTATTTATATTCATGCCTATTCTGTGGGGTTCTCAACACAGTTGCCCAGAGAATCTCCATCAATCAATGACTCTGCTCTATTCATTACTATTTGTTACAAGATTTAGTGAGAAGATATGGATGAAAGTTGCAGGATGGGAAAGCATGGACAGGTTGCAACTAGCATCTCTGGAGGGAATAGCCACATAGATGAGGTCACAGAAGGATCCGTAGTTAGTTGTTAAGTCATCAAACATTCTTTTTTAAAAAAATTAAATTGGTTTATTTTACTTTTAGTTTATAACATTCAGTTCCACAGTCCTTTGAGTTTCAGATTTTCTTCCCCTCCTTCTCCTCCACCCTCCCCCCCCACCCCACCATCATGGCAGCATGCACTGGAATATAGGATCCACAAATATCTTCACATTAATTATTAGTCGGGTTGTAAAGAAGGATTATAACTGATGGAATGATCAATGGGAAAGAGGAAACAAAACAAAACAAGAAAAAGAAACAGAGCATGTAGTTTCTTTCAATCTGCATTCAGACTCCGCATCTCTTTCTCTGGATGTGGACATCTCTTCAATCATGAGTCTTCTGGAGTTGTCTTATAACCTTAATTTGAGAAGAGAGAAAAAGGTGTGTATTCAAGAAACATTGCAAAAGTGAAATTGACAAGCCTTGGAAATAGGTTCTATAAAGGGAGTAGAAGGGTTGGGGACATAGTGAGGAATTGAAGATGACATCTAGGGCGCCAGCATAGGGGAACTGGGAGGTTGGTGGTGTCCTTGAAAGTAAAAGAGAAGTTTGGAAAGGGGAGATGTATAAAAGTGGGTTGAGCTGAGCTTCATTGTATAAAATTTAGATTTTGGTCAATACTAAATTTAAAAGTTAGCTTTCATCATGAATTAAGAGTTCAGAGTCTAAGTCATGAGTTACTAGCAGACACATAAGTAGTGCTGAATTCTAGGAAAGGAATCGTTTAAGAGATTTACATGCCAAGGGGATATGGGAAAATTGGGACACTAATTGACTGTTGATAGAGTTGTGAACTGGTCCAACCATTCTGGAGAGCAATCTGAAACCATGTCCAGAAGGCTATAAAACCATGCATATCCTTTGATCCAGTAATACCACTACTAAGTCTACAAACCAAAGAGATTAAAAATAAAAGGAAAAGGACCTTTACAAAAGTAATTATAGCAGTTCTTTTTGTGATGGCAAAGAATTGGAAATTAAGGGAATGCCCATCAATTGAGGAATGTCTGAACAAGTTATGGTATATGATTGTGATAAAAAAAAATACTATCATGTTATAAGAAATGAGGAGAAGAATGCTTTCAGAAAAACCTGGAAAGACATAGATAAACCGATGCAAAGTGAAGTGAGCAGGACCAGGATAACACTGTAAAACTTTATTGTGTGTGTGTGTGTGTGTGTGTGTGTGTGTGTGTGTGTTGTTTTGTTTTGTTTTTGGTCTGTTTTCTTTATAATATGACTAATGTGAAAATATATTTTACATGACTGCACATGTATAACCTATATCAAATTATTTGCCATCTCTGGGAGGGAGGAAGAAAAGGAGGGAAGGAGAGAATTTAGACCTCAAATTTTCAAAAAATGAATGTTAAAAATTTTTACATGAAAAGTAGGAATAAAGAAAAGGAGATCTCCATGCTTTAACTATTACTTAAGTAGTACTATTGGTTAACCATTGCTTTAGTAGAGGCCTCAGGTATCTGGGGGCAAATTTGGGGACTGGTACTTTCTCAGCCAGTTTACAGTTTAATGTATTTTAGAAAATTACAGATGAGGGCAGAAAAAATTGAATTATTTTTTAAAGATAACGGAAACAAGAAATGCAAACTCCAAAAGCCAATATCATTCTGATATGACAGGAATATATTTTACAGATACTCAGTGATTTCCTATATTACTTTTTATAAATCTGCATAGAAACAAAAAAACAGCTTGGCATAGTGAGTAAAAGGAAGGGAAAGGGAAGGGAACAAGCATTTATGAAGTGACCACTATGTACCAGGCATTGTGCTAAAACTCTTTTCACAAATTATCTCATTTAATTCTGGCCTTGAAATCAGAAAGACCTGAGCTTGGATTCTGCCTCTGACATACACTAGCTTGGTAGTTCTGGATGCTTAAGCACTTCTGGGGGCATGTGGCCTCTATGTCTTCAAGTGTGGCCAAACCTCACTGAACAAACAGCTTGGATTTAGTCAAAGGGCCACACTTGAGGACCCAGAAGGTCACATGTGACCTCAAGGCCTCAGGTTCCCCCCTTCTGAACCTCTGAGTCCCCTAGAAAACTCTCTAAAACAACAGGGTTCAGAGAAGGTGTCAAAGTGCTTTAACTCCCTACACCAATGAAATCACAGGTCCATTCCCTATTCCTTTGTATAAATAGCTATCATTTCTATAGGAATTTCATTAGGTCAGATATCTATAAGTTGTCAAAAGTATCAATGGCAGGAGAGGTCTCATTTCAGGTCAATTGTAGACTTGATTCAGATTTGAAATAAACAAATGTTTGACCTAACATTTAATATAATAATACATTAGGTTAGCATTTTAAGATTTGCAAACACTTTAGATACATTGTTAATTTTACCCTCAGAACAAACCTGTGATATGAGCACTATTATTAACCTACTTTATAGGTAAGGAGGTTAAATGACTTGTTCAGAGTCACAGAGCTGGTAAGTATGTGAAGGAAGATTTCAATTCAGGTCTTCCTGTCTCTAAGTCTAGTACTCTATTTATTATACTAGCAGGTTCTGCATCCAATATTGGATATATAAGATATATAATATATATTTATACTATAATATAACATTATATATATATGTATACACATACACACACACACACACACACACACCATCATGCAGTAGAAACTTCTACCAAAAAATAGGTATATTAGGGGTATAACTGGAAGTGTTTGTGTCCAGGGCAAACACCACCAATTGCAATTGGGTCAATTGGGTCAAGGGCATTAAGCATGCCCTTACCATCCTACTCTTTAGACAAGAACTACTAGAGAACACAATTTGGCTTTGGAGGCCATTGATAGAAGAAGGAGAGGAGGATAAAAGTTCATTTTAAATCAACATTTGGTAGATTTCTATTCTGTTTTTCACTAATTCACTGTTAAACTCTCTTATAAAGCTGAAGTATAAGACATGAGGAAATATAGTATAAGACATGGGGCAACTAGATGGTATGATAGAGTACTGTGCTTAGAATCAGGAAGACTCATTTTCATGAGTCTGAATCCTACCTCAGACACTTATAAACTATGTGACCCTGGGCAAGTCACTTAACCCTGTTTGCTTCAATTTTCTCATCTGTGAGAAGAACCAGAGAAAGAAAAGGCAAACCACTCCAGTGTCTTTGCCAAGAAATCCCCAAATGGGGTCATAGATACAACTCAGCAACAACAAATAAGAGCTGAAATGTATTTACTCAACCCTTGCTATGGCTCAGATGATACTAAATATACTCCATGACTCTAAATATACTGATTGAGTCTTCCAATTTGACTGCTCAATCCACTCCGCAGCCTATGATTCTGAGATCCTGTAATTCTGTGTATAATGCTCCTGATACATCCTGATACAAGGAACAGTAATCCCCCAGTAGAATTGAAACTCTCTAAGAACTGGGACTGTCTCATTTTTGTCTTTGAATCTCCAACACTATTAGACAGAAGGTACTTGTAAATGGGAAACTGAAGGATCCATATGATAAATTCCTACTTGAATTTCCTTCCAATTAACTTCATTCATGCAGATGAATCTATTTCCTACTATCAGACAATGAAAACCTTGTAACCTCATGTATTTCTTTTTTTGTTTGGCAGAGCTATTGTTGCCTGTTGCCTGGAGGCATTAACTATTTGTGTATGTATATGCCAAATTTACCAACTATACTGCCATAATAAGAAACCTTTTTCTAAAAGTTAACTCAATCTGGTTGACTAATATGCATTCTTTTGGAACTCTATAAAATGTTTAGTAGTACTCAGATCTTTTGTGAGTTCTGATTTCCTACTACCAAAATCTCTCTGTTCACTAGTTAGGAAGTACATACAAGGCAGTCATAACTGAAAGTTATCATACCATGATAATAACCTAATCCTTTGGATTTCATTTATAGCACCTTCTTGAGGAATTCTATAATGCAATTGCCATATAATGTTGTGTTGTTATCATTTTCTGTGCTTGTATCTCATACCAGTACTAGACTTAAAATTCCATAATGACAGGAAATAAGTTTTTTATTGAAACTTTGGATCTCCCCTATATATAGCATAGTTCTCTGCATACAAGCAGTCCTTAATATATGTATACTGAATGAATGAAATATTGCTGCTCTTTCTCACACCCCTACCAGTGGCAGCACAGTAGGCATGATAACAGGACAGAAGTGACAAGTTGAAAAAAATTTTTTTCTAACTTGGGTTCATGTTAGAATGTTGGGATCATCTGTTAAGATCAGTTCAACAAAGCCAGTATAAGGGTCAGCATTGATTGACTAAATCTATTGAGGCATCCCATCCTTCAAAGTAAATAATAATATGCTTAACAAGGTGAAAACACAAATCAATCAATTAATTATAGGTTTTAGAGTCAGTGAGAAAAAATCCTTGACCAGCTGGTGTGACTTTTGGGCACAGGTTGGTTGAGGAAATTTGGTGACAGAATTGTTGATCTAAGCAAATGGAAAGTGAATTCCAGATAAATCCCTAATAGAGCCCCAGGCTTTGGGTTTCAGTCTCCTTCCCACACACTGCTTGAGCAGAAAATGACTTTATGAACTTCAGTGGTCCAGAGGACTAGTTATCTTCTTATTAGCATCCTCAGATCAGCTAATAACCATGGACAGTAGTGTCTGCATCAGGAACCATAAACAGGCTAAATAACAGATGGATTCACTGCTCTATGAAGAGCTCAGTACAGAAGCTATACCCTTGGGAGGAGGGGAAAGTGTTGGTGTGCAGTTGATGAGGTACATGCTCTGGGAACCCCCTTGAGCTCTCCTTGAATCTAGCAATTTGATGAGGCATTTGCCTGAGGCCTTTCATGGTGGCTCTGCTCCAAATCTCTATCCCTCCTTTGTCCAGCAACTTCCCACCCTTGATCTTCCCAAAATATCTATACCCAAATATGTTACATTCTTGAACTGGTCTAGTCCACCATTGTCTGTGGTCTCCAGGTAGCCTCCAGCAACTTCCCACCCTTAATCACTCATTACTGGAGTCTGACCTCATTGACTCTTCCTGAAGACCCTCCCCAAACTCCTCCCCTAGACCACCCCTAGATTCCTCCCACAACCTTTCTGTATATAAGACCCCATCTTGACTCCATGTGGTGTGAGAACACCATAGAATTTTCTAGCACAGACTTGCTCTGTGTCCAATACAAGCTTTACAGATAACAAGGCTCCTTAAGAGTCTACCCAATATGGTGAACTTTTAATAAACTTTGCTTTTCTTTGGCTCAGAGAAGACTTGAGTCAAATTCATTCAGCAGGACCTGGCATGTTGGTATTTTGGGGTCTCAAGCACCCCTAACCTCATCATTTTATGGTGATCTCTTCACAATGAGGACTCCAGTAAAAGGACTTCTAGAAAAGTGTTGAGTTATCCCCTCACCATACATGCTTTAAGCTTCAATCCACTCTCTACCACTCTCTGTACCTGGGGGAAAGTGTGTTACAGACTTTTTGAGAAAATGTATGTACAAAATTTACCAACTATACTGCCATGTTAAGAAATTTTTTTCTTGGGGGTGGGATGGGTAGGTGGCGCAGTGAATAGAGCACTGGCCCTGGAATTAGGAGGACCGGAGTTCAAAGCCAGCCTATGTGACCTTAACACTTAACTAGCTGCATGACCTTGGGCAAGTGACTTAACCCCAATTGCCCTACCTTCCCCCCTCCAAAAAGCAAAAAAAAAGAAAAGAAACTTTTCTTAAAGTTAGCTCAGTCTGCCTGACTAATTAATGACTGAAAAGCATGGTGGGAAGCACAAAGGTAGGGGTTTGTGAACTCTAGTATTAAAAAAACACTTCTAATTGCTCATGGTGAACCCTAAAGATCCGAAGAAACACAGCTAGCCTTGCTCTGGGTTCTTGACTTGTCAGAATGAGAATTGAGAAAGTCTTCTTATAGCATGTGCTATACCAGTAACACCCTAAAGAATTGAGAGAAATGATTATTATCGAAGACTAAGGTTTTTCCCTTTTCTATTTACTCATTCAGAAATCAGTCCCTCATAGCATCTGAAGGACCTTGTGAATAATGGTTGGATTAATTTTTTCCTCAATCCTGTTTAGACCCCACCCAATGGGGTAACTAGTTGGGCTTAACTCACATGGAAGTGGGAGGAAAGAGTGAGATCCTTTGTCTAGCTTGCCCAAGGCTGGGGTGGTCTGGGAGTAAGAGTGACATAATCAGTCATGTCCCCCAGTCACTCATTCAAATATGTCCACCTCTCATAATATTAATTCTCTCATTAATCATTAATTGATCAGAGTTGATTGTCAAACACCCACTCTTCCAAGGGCATATAGGCCACCATGATTCCTTTATTGGTCCACGAGGAGATGGCCAAATGACCAATCCTTTTATTATTGACAAGCCATAACGAATAAAATGATTAATTATCCAGAAATTATGTCTCTTGAACATTTTATACATCACAGTGATGAGGTGCAGGTTCTGGGAATCCCCTTGAGCTCTCCTTGAATCTTTGAGGTACAGGCTCTGGGAAACCCCTTGAACTCTGACTGAATCTTCCCACTTGATGAGGCATTTGCAGAGGTCATAAGCTTTTCATTGTGGCTCTGCCCAGACTTCTGTTACTAGCCTAGCCCTCCACAGTCCATCTACTTCCCACCCTTGAACCTATCAAAATATCAGTCTACCCTTGGGCTGGCCTAGCCCACCATTGTCTCTTGGCTCCAGGTAGCCTCCTGTAACTTCCCACCCTTAATCACTCATTGACCTCATTAACTCCTTCTGAAGACCCTCCCCAAACTCCTCCTCCAGACCACCCCTAGATTCCTCCCACAACCTTTCTGTATATAAGACCCCTTCGTGCCCCAGTGTGTGAGAGCACCATAGAATGACCTAGCACAGACTTACTCTGTGTCCAATACAAGCAAACTTTTAATAAACTTTACTTTTCTTTGGCTGAGAAGACTTGAGTGGAATTCTTTCAGCAGGATCCTGCATGTTGGTTTTTTGGGATCTCCAGGGCAACCTTAACCCTAACCCTCTACATTTTATGGGTAACCTCTTCAACAGAATCAATCTTCAGAGTCTGCAGTACAAGTGCAGAGTTTCCAAGAAACATTGGGAAAGTTAATGAATTGAATTCAAAGCAAAAGGAAGCCTGACTGATGAACAATTTTTGTGCCTGGATGTAAGTCAACAATTCAATTCAACAAGTATTTGTCCTATTTCTACTGTGTGTAAAGTTGTTTTTGGCATTATTCTAGAGTTAATTTAGTTAAAAAACTGTCTCTGCCTTCATGGAACTTGGAGAAAGATACATATAATCAGGTAGGTAGGTGGCACAGTAGATAAAGTACTGAAGCTGGAGTCAGGAAGACCTGAGTTCAATTCCAGCCTCAGGCTCAGTGTGACCCCTGAACCTCCTTGCCTCAGTTTCCTTATCTGTAAAATGGGGATAGTAACAGCACTTTACATCCCAGGGTTGTTTTGAGAATAAAATGAAATATTTGTAAAGTGCTTTGAAAACCTTAAAGGGCTATATAAATGCTCGCTATATTACTATTACACACAATAAACATTAAGTACTTTAGAGAAGTCCTCTTCACCCACCCCAAACACACAGAGAGACTCAATAAACTCCAGTGGCTTCTTATCTTTTTTAGAGTGAAATACAGGGTCCCATAGAAGGTAAGTGTCTGAGACTGGATCTGAAGATGAGTCTTCTTAAATCCAAACTTAGTGTTTTATCCACTGTGCCACCTCACTGCCCTTCTGAACTTTACTAAGTAGACAAAAGGGACCCAATGAAGTTCTTCAGCAGCCAGAGATGGCTACCATTAGACACAAATGAGCCACAGTGAAAGGTCTATGGCCTCAAGCAAATGCCTTACATGGGAAGATTCAAGGAGAGCTCAAGGGGCTCCCAGAGCCTTCATTTCATCATATGTATGTATGTATGTATGTATATATGTATGTATATATATATGTATATGTAAAATTATTCTATATATGCTTCTATTTATCAGTCCTTCCTCTGGATGCAGATAATGTCTTTCTTCATATATCCTTTATAGTTAATATGGGCATTTATAATAGTCAAAATAACTTATTCACTCAAAGTCATTCTTAAAACAGGACTGATAAATAGAAGCATATATAGAAGAATAATTTTACATATTTTACATACATACATTTTACATATATACATACATATATATATATACATATATACACACCTATTTGTGTCTAATGATAGTCATCTCTGGGGTGGGGGGAAAGGGAAGAAAAAAAGAAATTTATAGCATAGTTTTGTGCATTTGAAGGGAATAGCAAGTTGTACAAAGTATATTTATAGTTTCATATGCAATCATATTTTTTATTGTATTGTTATGGAAGTGCATTTTTTATACCATAAATTTAAAAAAAAAGAAAGAAAGCATGGGTCAAAAGGGGAACCTCTGTCCTTCCAAGAAGGACTCCTTTGTGCCAGAGGACTATCACAAGTCAACTTCTAATAATTCTTCCTACCTCTATCTTTCTTCCCTCCCCCTTGAATCCCTTAATCTCCTGCCAGAGTAATCTTCCTGTCATTTCCCTCAGCTGCTGAAGAACTTCATTGGGTCCCTTTTGTCTACTTAGTAAAGTTCAGAAGGGCCATGAGGTGATATCAGAGGAATACGAAATTGGAGGGTCTTATACCCAGACCTGAGGCTGAATTGGCTTTTGGTGACTGAGTAAAAACCTAGCTAACCCAATATATCTAGCTTTCCCCAAACTATGTTTCACATGCCATACAGTCATTCACAAGGATACCAAGGCCACACAAGTACAGGCATCGGGAAATCTGCCCTGCCACTACCCTTCTTGAAACCAGATACATTAATCCTATAGACCAAGACTTCTAGAAATCACCCCTTTCTCCCATCCTTTTTTTTTTTTTTTGGAGGGGAGAGGGCAGGGCAATTGGGGTTAAGTGACTTGCCCAAGGTCACATTGCTAGTAAGTGTTAAGGGTCTCAGGCAGAATTTGAACTCAGGTCCTCTGGACTCCAGGGCCAAGTGCCCCTTCTAGCTGCCCTCCTCCGCCCTTTTCTCCCATTCTGAAGGAGTTAATCTATTCACTTTGGGGATTCTGACCTAGAGCTATTGTGATTGATGGATGAAAAATTAAACTATATTATACTTAGCTGTTCAGGGAACAATGCTTTACATCCCATCCAGTAATCCACCATTACACTACAGCCTATGCAACACAAATACCTTGCAATCTTCCCTGCCCCCTCTCCCATCCCCTCCTCTGACTTTTACTGTGTTTCTGGCATACAGGAATACAAAACCACCTCCATGCCATGAAGTGATATCAGAGGAATGTGTAATTGGAAGGTCTTCTACCCAGACCCGAGACTGTATTTTTGTCAACAATAATCAAATAAATACTGGCATGGCTAGTGGAAGGGATATAACAATTTACTTTCATATGCCTCCACTCAAAACCCCTATGACTGCCCAGATCTAAACTCCATTCCCTGCACACTATTCACCTATTATGTGTTGTACCACCTGCACCCCACTCCCTTCATTAGAATGTAAAAATCCTTGAGGTCAGAGACAGTCTCACTTACATATTCCTCTAAGTGCCTAGTATGTAGCAATTGCTTAATAAATGATTGTTGATTGATAGATGAGGTTGTGTTCAGTCTGTCCAACTCTTAACGACCCCATTTGGGATTTTCTTGTCAAAGATACTGGAGTGATTTGCCATTTCCTTCTCCAAATAATTTTACAAATGAGGAAATGGAGGCAAACAGGGTTAAGTGACTTGGCCAGGGTCACACAGCTAGTAAGTATCAGTCGGGTATTGTACCACCTAGCTGCCCGGATTGATAAATTGATAGATAACTGGCCCTTAATATACTTATTGAATTGACTCAATTTTAGTGACTCTAAATGATACACTCATAAACGCACATACAAAAATTTTATGATTTCTACTTTTCCTTGTCCTTCCTATGAGAATACTTTTTCTTTTCTTGGTATGACAAAAGCAGATATTCAGCACACATATGCCCGTCATTGTGCTGAGTTGAGATATCATGGTCCTCTTAAACTTGCTGTTTCTGTTAGGGAGTCAGAATGCTAATCTGGTCCTGGTATCAGGAGCTTCATCCCTAAACTTACCTGTCCTGAGATTGCCCAAAATAGCCAGGGAGTCAAGAGTTAAACTACATGGAAGGTGGGATGGAAGATGTAGGAAAGGGGGAGGGGGCGCTCATCGAAAGTCGGCACCTTCTCTCACCTCCTTTCTGAATCTTACTACCCTTTAGTATTCTGACACGCCCTCTGGTAACGGCTTGCATGCCACAGGTTTAAAAAAATGCTCTATAAATATTGACTCAATTAATGGGATCTTTTCCCAAGGAAGGGAGGAGGCGAGACAGGAAAAGGATGGAGAAAAGGAGAAGCGAGGGCAGTTGAAGGGAGGTGCTATTCAGACCCAGGGGCTTCCTTCTTATTCACTCAAGAGCTATGCTTATCTTGAGTCCAGTTGATGGGGACCATGGTGTGTTTAGGACCGAACCGAGAGCGAAGATCTGAACAGGAACTCGCTACCCCCAGCCCAGTGACTCCTCCCAGGTATCCAGCCCCTGGGTAAATGTGAACTTCCAGCTCTGGTCAGCTGGATGGGGGTGGGGTCAGGGCGGTGGTAGGTGTGGAACGCTGCGGGGTGGGGGGTAATAACTGGAGCGGCTAGGTGTCCGTGGAGGGGTCAGCCATCCAGAGCAGCACTTAGCACCTGCACCCCAGACGAAATGGAGCTTGTCCCCTTGCTGCTACTACTGCTCTTCACAACTGGTGAGTGTGGTGAAACCTCAGAGCGCGCGCGCTTCTTCCGACTCCGAAGATCTGTCCGCCTATCGGTGGAGCGGAGCAGGAAGATCTGGGAACCTAAAGAAAACCGGGCTGCCGGAGACCTAGGACCTCTAGCCCTTCCTAGCATCAAAGACTCCGTCCGCTGTTGTTCTCTTTGCTCCCAGTTCTCCGAGTTAGCCCCTTCCTTGGACTCTCTCCCGAAGTCTAGGTGACAAGGGGGAGGGGGGATAAGAGGGAGGCGTCAATTTATGTACCCTGGGCAGTGGGATTTTATGGGAGAGAGAATTTGGGGGATTACCTAGTTCTCTGGACTGAACAAGAAGACACAGGAAACCTTGATATCCTTGAAATATTCGCGCGGCAGGGAAATGGACTGGATCCCACAACGGAGACTAGGTGGGGGTTGCCCAGTACGAGGAATAAGGGTAGGGGCAAGTGACCCCCGTCCTCCGTTTTCATGCCGGCAGCAACAGGTGAAAATGAACCCCAAACGTGCTTCATAGGGGAAAAGACGGGTCGAAGGGCAGTTTCAGGATGGCAGTCGGAGGGGGAGAAAGAGCCTCAGCCGCTTTGCTTTGATTGTAGTGGGGGTAGGGTGTATGGATGGGTTTCTCGTTTATGTACCTGAGCCTCAGATCCTTTCTTAGCTTTCACTGGTTTAGCTCCCTGCCTCTCCCCAACTACCAACTACTGTTAGGAAGGCACCCAAAGTACAGGGTATGTAATCACTTCGGACTGCTAGCCACAGCTGGGAGAGGGTAGGAGAGCAGCATGATTCCTGGGGATAAATCAAGAAAAAGGAACTGTTATTGCTTGAGACCCGCTCTGTTTTCTAAGGCAAAAGCACTTCAGCTTGCCTCCGGTGTACTTAGCCCCAGCTGTCACTTTGGCAGTCAGATATATACAGGAGACATAGTTTCATTAAAGGGGCCTGCTGGAGTATTTTGGTCAGCATACACCTATGTACCCCATCCTAGTTCTTAGGAGGTATTTGGGTACAGCCAGAGTCAACTACATGAGAGATCGGTGGGTGGAGGACAGAAATTCAAATTGAATGTCTATTGTAGATGGGGCATGGATCTGTAGAATAGGGGTTAACCCTTGAACATTGGAAAGTGGGATGGGGTGGGAATGGGGGAGGGAGGGTGGAAATCTTTTAATGACCTGGTTGGAAGGAAAAGTAAGTGGAGTCTGAAAGGAGGGGCCCCTATGTTCCCCTCTTCACAGAGGCAGCTAAGGGGCACAGTGAATAGAGTGCTTGTTCTGGAGCTGGGAAGACCACAAGTTAAAAATCCATCCTCAGACCCTTAGTGGCTCTGTGATCCTAGGCAAGCAATGTGACCTCTGTCTGCCTCAGTTTCCTCAACTGTAAATGGGGATCATAATAGCACTTACCTCGTAGGGTTGTTGTGAGCATCAATTTAGATATTTAGCATAATGCCTGGTATTATATAGTAGGTCTGTTGAGGTTTAGGGGTGGTGGAGACCTAGTCCTGCCAAATGAATTGACTCAAGCCTTCTCTCAGCCAAAGAAAAGCAAAGTTTATTAAAAAGATTCTACCATAATGGGTAGACAACTAGGTGGTGCAGTGGATAGAAGGTAGGACCTGGAGTCAGGAAGATGAGTCTAAATCCCATCTCAAACACTAGCTAGCTGTGTATACCTGAGCAAATTACTTAACCATATGCCTTAATTTCCTGCCTTCAGGCACCTGCCTCTGTTATGAGGATTAAATGAAAATGGTTATGAGGATTATAGATACTAGTTTATTATTATTTCTCCCATATGGCAGCTTTTCATATCCTCAAAGATAAAAATATTGTTGAGGTTTGGGGTTTAGGGGTGCTCCACCCCAAAATATCAACACGCCGGGTCCTGCTGGGTGAATTTGACTCAAGCCTTCTATCAGCCAAAGTAAAGCAAAGTTTATTAAAAATTAGCCATAATGGATAGACTCTTAAGGAACCGAAGTCTTTGTGATGCTTGTGTTAACCAGAGGGCCAGAATAATTGACAGAGTGATCATGGATGCAAGATGGGTCTTCTATACGTTAAGATTGTGGGAGGATTTAGCGGTGGTGAAGTTAGGGGAGGGTCTTGAGGAGTCTAAGGAGGATCTTGAGGTCAGACTCCAGGAATGGGATTAAAGGTGGGAAGTGGCTGAAGGGCTACCCGGGGATGACAGACAGTGGAGGCATAGGCTAGTTTAAGGGTAACAGATTTGGGCCTTAGCAATAATTAAAGGCTTATGGCCTCAGGCAAATGACTCATCTGGTGGGAAGATTCAGAGTTCTAGGGGCTTCCCAGAGCCTGTACCCCATCAGGCCCTTAACAAATGTTTGTTCTCTTCCTTCTCCTATCCTACACTCCCCACACTTTGACAGTGTTATACCAGAGTAAGTATTCAATTCTCTTATTAGTCCCACTTTTTCTGCCCTCACTTGGTACTTGGACTTCTCTTTATTCCACCCCTGCCTGGATCTGGGACTCAAACAAGCTCCCTATGGGGCATGTACTTTCTAGGCAGGACAAATAAAGATGTAAGTTGCATTTAATAGGGGATTCAAAAGAATAGAAATAAATTGATAGAAACTGGTTTTTAGTGTTTGCTCACCTCCTCTTTTGGGACCTTCTCCATCCTGGTTGCCTGCCCCTAAGCACTTGCCTTTCTGGGGCAGTATACCATGATATGGGCTTCCTCCCCTCTCCCCACTTCTCCCTCCATCAATTTGCTCATCCCCAATTTCCTCTCAGTTAGCTGCCTTCTTGAACAGCACTTTAAGGGGTGAGTAAATCCTTTTAGAAACTTGGGGGGTTAATAACAACAAACCCCTTAACAAGTAAACTTGAGGGATGACTCTAGAAAATGAACTTCATTAACTCTTAAGGAATGAATTCTCTATTCAGCTACTGGGAAGTGAGATTTCAGGGGAGGATGAAAATGGGCCATTTTGGTGTATCTTAAATCATATAAGATTTTGTTAAGTCAATTCAGTGACATACAACTCTTTAAGAACACATTTGGGGTTTTCCTGGCAAAGATATTGGAGTTGTTTGCCATTTCCTTCTCTGGTTCATTTTACTGATGATGAAACAGATAAACAGGATTAAGTGAGCTAGTAAATTTCTGAGGCAGGATTCAGATTCATGAAGATTATTAGTCTTCCTGACTCCAGACCTAGTGCTCTATCCCCCTAGCTGACCATATTTATAAGATTGGCTTGGCTCAAATACTTTTCACTCTTTTTTTATCTTGAGCCAGGGGGTCGTTTACAGAAATTGTAAATGCCTCCCCTTTCTTGGAGAATTTGCTCAAATGAGTTTTTTGGATTATCTGTAGGTTTGTTTTTTTTTTCATCTTCAATCTTTCTACCATCTCCCCCTTTCTCCACCCCTACAAGCTATAGATAATCAAGAGATGCATAAAACAATTACCATTTTATATGTCCCAATAAAGAACTTGATTAGATTTTTTAAAAAATTACCTTGGAATGTATAAAGGAACATTGCCACCATTTTTACTTCCTCTTCACTGGAAACAAAAGGGCACACAGAGGCTGGATACAAAGCAAGGACTACATTAGTGAGTTTTGCTAAACCTTGAAACAGGCTCCTTGGACAAGTGGTATCCTTTGAAGGTCTCATTTTTGAGACATGGAAACAGGGTGATATGAACTCGTGAACCTCCATATGGTCCTTCCAGCCCTGGAACTCTGGAAGTGAATGAGCTTTGGCATGTTTTTGTCACATGAAATGGTGTCTTGCAGTGTTGGGTGGAAAGCAAGGAGGGAGAAGGTAGCCTATAACCACTAGCCCTTCCACCACTAAGACAAACCTCTCCATATGCCATAGAAGAAGTCTTTTGGCACCTTCTTTACCCTTCTAAAATGCTCTTAATTGTCATTTTAACCTCATGTCATCTGTTTAAAAAAATACTGCAGTGGGGGGGAGCTGATAATCAAACCCTTCTAGGGTTCTGACATATTTAAATTTTTCACCATCTCAGTTTCAGGGAAATCTCATGTGCATCGGAGGGGAATCTTGGAGCTAGCAGGAGCTACCAGCTGTGCTACAAACCGCTCACCACTGGCTTATATGAGTTATGGCTGCTACTGTGGCCTTGGAGGAACTGGTTGGCCCCGGGACAAAACTGACTGGTAGGTATCATTCCAGCCCTCAAGTCTCCCCAAGAACCTGCTGGACAGACCATATGGCTAGGAATACCTGAGCTACTGTACTACTTGACTTTTTCCTCACCTTTTCTACCATAATCAACTGAAAACAGTTTTGAGTTCGGTTCTGAGAGTCAATTGCATGGAAATAATAAAAAAAGGACTTTGGCCCAATAGATTTCCACTATTATTTATGATACACTGGTACTAACTTTTCTATGTAAAAATGATTCAGTTATTTGGAGAGAGAGTAGCTTGGGCTGAATCAACCTGGTCTTCACATGACCAAAGATGTCCATTTGTAAGGTGACTCAGGGTTAGGCATATAGTTTACTGCCGTGGAACAGAGGAGAACTAACTGATTAACAGGGAACAGCGGTTCTCAACCTGTGGGTTATATTCAATTTGTAACAAAGAAAATACATCCTACATATAAGATATTTCCATTATAACTCATAACAGTAGCAAAATTATAGTTATGAAGTAGCAATGAAAATAATTTTATGGTTGGAGGTCACCACAACATGAGGAACTGTATTAAAGGGTCGCAGCATTGGGAAGGTTGAGAACCACTGGTCTAGAACTTAAATTTAATGGGCTTTTTTTTAGAGTACTTTAACCCAGTAAAAAAAGCTGTTAAAAATTTTATTTTTGGAAGTAACCATATTATATTAAGCTGGACCTGCCATCTTGAGATGGAAACTTCCTGCCGATCTGGTTGGTTTTAGTGGGTAAGAGTGCTGGACTTGGGAGTCAGAAAGACTGGAGTTTAAATTCTAAGACACTTGCTGGGTCTAGGTAAGTCACTTAATGTCCCTCAGCTTGTTTCTTCTGTAAAGTAAGAATAATAGCCCTTAACGCCTACCGTTGTTTAGAAGATAAAATGAGATGCTATTCTAATGAAATCCACACATCTCTGCTTTTCCATTGTTCTTCTAAGTTACCTAGAAGTTTTTAAGGGCCCAGACCACAGAGACGGCCCAATCTTTTTTTGAAATTGCAAATCAGAGATCTCCAAGGACTAGTATCTGCTATAACTGCTATTGTTTCTTATGCACATGTTTTTTTCTCAGGGGTTCATGAGAATCTTTGGGGCTTAGTCTTTGAGGGATAACTTGCTCAAAAATACTTGTTTGTTGGCCATTTGCCAGGATCTCAAACACGACATACTGGATCTGTTATGGATCTTGTCACCAAGTGGCCCAGGAGGAAATAGTTCATGGTGCTTTGTTATTCAGTACCACGTGAACCTTCTATGAGTAATATTTGATTTGGACCCCATTTGAATAATTCAATAGAGACTATTCCAATCAGTATTAAGCAGTTTTCTATGATTCCATAGGGGTGGTGATTATAACTTCTGTTGTATGTTAGTCCCCAGAGCTGTGAGCTGCAGAGATTGTGGGTTCACTTGCTCAATCATAGGAAGCTTACTAGAGGCCCTCCACCCTTGTTTTTACATGTCAGATTAACCAAAGTTGAACAAGACTAGTATGGAGGTGACTCAATTACATGGAAAGTCCTCCGACTAATTTTTGCACTTCCAGACCACCCTCTGGTCCAACATGAGCAGGTGACCATCTTATTACCACTTAGTCAGCAGAGAAGTAAGTACCATGCTTCTCCCAACCTGAGACACCCCCCAACCCCCACAACATACCACTTCTAGCTGATCATTTTTGTCTTACGAAGTCCATCAACCAATGGGACTCTGTACTTTGTATAGTCCCTTTAGAGTGTTTAGGTATCAAATCTGATATCAAGTCTAAAAAGGCCCTGGAAGAAGGGGGCATCTCAGATTGTAAGGGAGATCTGAGATCTATTTCATTAGAGGGGGACCACGGACCTTTTAATAAAGTCTCATTGTCTCAGCTCTGCCTCAGTCTCATAGTAGGGTGGACAATTTTAATCCCCACACTTCTATCTCCTATTCCCTTTTTCTCTCTACAAATCTTCCCTTATCCACTCTCTTACTTTTTTCTATTTCTCTCTTCCTCTTTTTTGGCAATAATAATAAGCAATTTACAATAAAACACATCAACCTTCCCAGCCAGGTAATTCAAATGCTGTCGTCCCTATTTTTTGATGGCAAAACTAAGGCCTTAAGATGTTAAGCCCATGATCTCACAGCTAGTAAATTTGTGAGGAATTTGAATCTAGGTCTTCTAACTCCATTACCAAGCATTTTTATCTACTGCCCTGCAATGCCAATCAAGATCACACCTTAGGCCTGACAGCGCTAGCCTCAGTATTAACTCTACTGGCCATAACACTCACATCACTTACATTAACACTACGGTCTGTGATTGCTTTTTCTTCTGTGTTAATCTTATTTCCCTAGGTAGATCATAAATTTCAGGAAAGGATAATGGAGTGGAGTACCTAGCAAAGTTTTAAGTACTGAGAAGGAATTCAATCAATACTTAGATCATATTATGTACTTATTTTCTATGCTTCACAATACCTAAGAAAAGTTTAGATACGAGTATTGCCTAGGAAGAAAAAAAAATTGGACAGATGTATAATGACTTACTGAGGATAAATGATATGTGGGAGATACACCTAACTGTTGAAATAGATGCCAGGGGTGGAAATGGCATGGTACCCTTGTTAGGAATACAACATGGAAATGGGCAGACTCCACTATGGCATGCCTAATGTTCCTTGCTAGCCACAGAGGTCATCATAGAGGGTGGGTGGAAGAGGAAAGTGATGGTGAATCTGTACTTCCCTCCTATGACTTGCTTTGTCTTTTTCCTCCCACCACCTAAAATTCAGTTTTTGTTTTACACATTGTGTAGTTAATTAGTCCCCTCAATTACAATGATGACTGGAGCATCTTCAAATAAACTGTATCCATAACCTTGTTGTCTCCAGGTGCTGCCAAAAACATGACTGCTGTTACAAGAAGGCTGAGGAGGCTGGTTGTTCCCCCAAGATGGAACGCTATAATTGGGAGTGCAAAGACCAAAGGGTGGAATGTGGTAAGTCAAAAGATTCCTTGTTCCTAACCTGCTCCTTGCAATCAGATCCTTTTCTCTGATAATAGCCTGGTTGGGCTGAGTCTGGCCCTCTATTTAGCAAATCTCAAAAAGGTCTGTTAACAGTTATCTTTTTTTGAGTGGAATACTGAATTGGTTTATAGCAGGTTAGAATCAGCAGAAATTCCAGCCTGGCACATATGGGTTAGAATCCTCTCTGTGACATTTACTACCTGTTAAAACTTATCCCATTAAGGCCAAGCGGCCTAGTGAACAGGGTGCTGGATTTGGAATTATAGGCTCAAAATCCTATCTCTAACACCAAATAGTTGCTACCCAAGGACTGAAAAAATGGGAAGAGATGAAAAGTACAGAAAAAGACAGTGGTCAAATTCGCAAAGGAAGCTAGGGGAGGCCGCTTTCATTCCTTCTGTTGGTGAGCTATTTCAGTGACCCAGAGCTATAAGGATTTGCTATAATCACCTTTTAAATGCGGGGAGGGTTCCCATATCATCAAAACTTCCAACCAATTTAGCCCAAGTAGCCACAAAACGTAAGCCAGCCAATGAGAGCATGAACTAGACTAGATATAGAATATACACTACAGCACAGGCATCGATTTTTATTGGTAGAGGGAATTTTCTCAACAAATTGTTCCTTAGAGCTGATGAAATCACAGGTCAAAGCCACATATTTCCACTAGGGGGTATCACGGAGCAAGGAAGAGAAACAGTCTTCTACAGCAATAGTCTTCTGGGTGCTACCATTTAGTATGGGTACTGAGGAAGAAGATAGCAGAATAAGCTATCTTCTTATAGAAGGTAGTCTGATAGACTTGCGATTATCTGTGTCTCCCCTCCTGACAGCCTAGCAGACTTGTCAGATAAAGATATCATAGAGAGTGGGGGAAAGGTTTATCCTATTAAATTATTCTAATAATTTAAACCAGTGGTTCTCAACCTTCCTAATGCCACGACCCTTTAATACAGTTCCTCATGTTGTGATGACCCCCAACCATGAAGTCATTTTTGTTGCTTCTTCATAACTGTAATTTTGCTACTGTTATGAATTGTAAATAACTGATATGCAGGATGTATTTAAAATGAACATAACCCACAGGTTGAGAACCGCTGATTTAAACAGAAGGAAATGATTTACCTAAGGTAGTCTGGAGAGATTAAGTAACTTGTTTCTTGTCACAAAGCTGTTTCATAGCAGGACCAGCACTAGAATTACAGTTCTATAAAAACATCTAATCTTACCCCCTCATTTTACAGAAAGACTGAAGTCCACATGCCTAAGGTCATCTCGTTAGGGGCAGGTCCAGAACCAAAGGACACAGTAGTGGCTCTTTCTACTATGAGCGCTTTCCTTTACCTCACCAGTAGTTAGTGAAAGGGAACTTGGAAGTCGCACCTAAAATACTCTTCCCTGCCACCTTAATATTAGTGCCTTCCCTCTGGGATTATCTCTATCACATATATCTCATTGGTACAGCTGATGCATTTTATTTTCTCCACTGGACAATGAGCTCCTTGAGGATATTTCCTTTTCTTAAATAACTGTTCAATGACTTGACTGACCTTGAAGGTACATGTTATTTTTCAAGTGAATGAAAATTGTTTTCAATATATTTGTTTATGTACCTTTGGTTTATGTTTGTCATGCATCATTGGTTTAAATACATACATTTCCCCCTTCCCCCCCAAAACCCCTATCTTACCCTGTTTGGAGATACTCTAACTAGTATTCTCTTTTTTATTTAAATTATATGTTTGTTCAATTTCCATTTATGGGACAAGCTTAAATATTATGTAAAAGAAAAAGTTGAGTATGGTAATATTTACTTACATTCCTCCAATAGTTAAAAATGTGATATGCAAACCACTTAGCTTTATATTCTCTATTGATATTTTCATTAGTCCTTACGAAATAGTTGGTTCCTATAGCCTTTGGCTCCATCAAGAAGTTCTGCCAGCATATTTTTTGTTTGGGAAAAATTATACCACACCTTGCATTGGACTAGGCCACAGGCATACCTTTTATTGTGCTGTGTACCTTAACTCTGCATGCCTGATGTCTTGTTTTTCCAGCATTATGGCTCAGAATACCAGGATTTGAAAAATATCAAAAATGACCCTTACATTCTGCTCATTCTACAGGAACATCTCTGGTCTCATTAGCTAACATTCTTCCCTTAGCCATAATTATGGTTTGCAACATAGTAAATGTGACCATTTGCTTTCCTATAAAGCAAAATGTATGGAAAAGTTCACATCATGGCTGTAAATAAGGACATAAAATAAAAAAAGCTTGATGCTGCCTAGTCTGTTTGTTGGAGTACAATGTACTGAGTCAGAAATAGGCAAGAGGGTAAAAAATGTGGAAAGATACAATATGCCTTGTAACAAAAATTGGGTTTGGTGAAAGAGAAAAGTATGTTAGAACTGGAAGTTCTTAGGAAATTATCTACCTCAGTGATTGCTAATAGGTTTTTTTCCCCTTGATTTATGAAACTCCCAGGATAACTTAATATACTACTCATGAGATTCTTTACTATTATATACTGCTTAAGGCACCATTAAAGGATTTTTAGCATGAACCCCCCCCCAGACTAAAGTTAGGGGAACCATTTCCCCAGTGCTGAAATTCTCTTTACAGTATCCCAAACTAGGAAGTCATGTAATAGTAGCCTTTGCTACAACATCTCTGGGGATGTCACTACTTCCTAAGGCATGTTTCATTTGGAAACTGCTCTAATTATAAGACACTGCAAGAACAAAGCAATCTTAAGACTTGTTGTTTTCAATCATCATCCCTGGAGAACAAACAAAATTGAGATTGAAAAAGGTTAATATTCAGCCAAAGTCTATAGGACAAAAACCAGAAGTAGGCATCAAGTCCTGATTAGTGGGCTCTAAGTGTGGTCATACCTAATAAGGCAGATCTATTTATTCTTGTTTTCAAAATCTACCCTGGAATATCTGGTCCATTCAGTACTCATACTTTGCTTAGACCTGGGTTTTGCTTCTTAGTACTTTTTGGAACTCATAGCATCTTAAGATTTCAGTAAATACTGTTTGATTTCAACCCTCCATAATTATGTCTCTCAGAGCTGATGTTGAGGAAAGTCAATGATAATAGGGCTTGGTGACAAAACAAAGATTAGCTTTGATCAGCACTTGAATTCATCATAACACGAAGTGACTTGGATAATATCTCTCCTTTAGATATTCAACACTCTGACTCAGTACATAAAATTATCTCATAAGTCTTAGGCATAAGCAAATGTCCAAGGAGGATTTAAACTCGGGTCTTTTCCTCGGGTCTTCCTGACTCCAGGATGGAAGAACACTGAATCATGTTATAAAGCTCATGTGACTTCCAGCAGCAATATTCAGGAAACTCACAAAGATGAAGCTATTAGCATATGACAGTAGAAACTTTTCTACTGAGGCCCTTTCTCTTCTGAAGAATTTTTGCATATTTGTTACAAGGCATTTGTTTTTTTTCTTTTTTCCAATGGGTAAAGAAATGAGAAAAAATATAATTTTGTTGACTGAAAAAAATTAAATTCCTTTTTTAAAAAAAGGAAAAAAGTTTATGCAAACAGTATTGTTTAGGGAGGTTCCTTCAACATTCAAGAATGACTCTTTCCAGAGGTCTAAATCAAAAAAACCTTTCACATAGCATGTCTTTACCAGCATGTCTGGACAAAGTCAAAGTAGGATAACCTGCAATCATGTTAAACCTTAAGAAAGATGAGGCTTAAGTCATGATGAGGAAAAAGATAAATATGAAAATAAATAAAAAGGTGAAAAACCCACTTTTAATGGCTCCTGAAATTTTGTTACCCCAAGAAAATACAATAGAGTAAAACAAATTTTCAGGTAGCAGAAGCTAGAAAACCCAATGGATTTTTCTCAATCTCAACCACACTTGAAGAATCCACTGAGGGTATAAATATTCCAATACCTAAAATCTTACCTTGAATTTCCAGAAATCTAAGAGAAAGCAAAGAACAGTTCGTTCCTTTTCAACAACCCAGAGTCTTTATTCCATGTACTAAAAAGTGAGATTTACTTTGCTCTGCTGTTAGCTTCTCTGGTGGTCACTAAAAGAAAGTCTGTAAAAGGAAAAAATCTGGATTCCTATTTACATGTACAGTATCTGAGATTCTATGAAATTGTCTAATTTGAACTTAAACATAAAGAGTGCCATAAGAGCTCACAAATCACAGTGAAAGCTGGATGTCAGTCCAACCTCTTTATTTCAGATGAGGAAATTGAGGTCAGAGAGGTTACTTGTCTTGTCCAAGGTCACACAGATAAATTCAGTGCTCTTCCTACTGTACTAGAAGGCCTACCCAACATTAGTTCAACACTCTCATTTTATAGAGAGGTGGGTTACATGACTTCCTTGGGATATAGGTAGCATTAGGTAGTATACAGGAACTGAACCGCCTGACAAATAGTTTGGTAGGTAAGTAATCTGGATGACCTCAATCTTAGTTTCACTTAGATCTAGGCTTGAGTTCTAGACAAAATTCTGGAGCACACTCCCCATCTCTATCCCACTTGATGACTTCTGTCTACGTGGTATCCTGGAGGAAATAATGTGCTTACTGGTGCTAAAATGCTAATGAGGTTAATTTTTTTGCTCTTCCCAGATTTATTCAAAATTGGATATCTATGATCAGTTGAATCTGGTGATCAATTTAAAGCTGGTAGAGCACATAATTTTGCAGTTTAGGAAACCTAGCACCAGATAGGTTAAGTGAGTTGTAAAGTACCACTGAGGTAATATGGAGGCAGAATTTGAATACTGCAGAATTTGGACACAGGTCTTGTGACTCCAAGTCTAAAACTTTCCAGTAAACCATGCCAAGCAGGATTACTTAAAAGTAATATATATGTATTTACTATAACTTTCTGCTTAAACGTTCAAGCCTCTTCATCTAACCACTACTGCCTCAATAGTCCAATACAGATCATTAATTTCCTTTGATTCCTCTTAAGAAATTTTAGGGATTTGAAATTTTAATAAGAACTAATGGCATAACTAAGCTACCCCATGCCCTACCCCACGGCTAATGATTCAAAAAATAGGCCTCTGCAAGGAAAAAACATGGAGATCTGGTACCTTTAGCTAAGTTGTCTCTATACTAGTCTAGTCAGATTCAAAAGATTAGCATCTTTTTGATAGCCTTTCTCTTTTAGATATAATAGGTGTTTTTGACTTTGTATTAGTCACTTTGCTACATGTGAATAATTTATTTCTGGTTCTATTTGCACTGAAATTCTCTAAGCTTCTGACCTACTCTGGTAAGTAGGGATAACTTTAGTCAATTCTAAATTTGCTTTCATTGGATTAGAAGAGACCTTCTGTTAAAGTTGATTCTTTGACAAGGAAAAATGGATTATTCTAGAAACTACAATATTGGATTATCTGCCATCAATGGTAGGCAGTCAGTCAACAAGCATTTAAACTCCTATGTGCCAGCCACTATAGACACAAATAAAGGCAAAAGACAGTCCCTGTCCTCCAGAAGCTTACAATCTAATAATGGTCAAGTCTGTGAGACTTGAAACGAACACCCAAAACCACTGGGGTTTGCTTCCTGGGGCTTTTTGGAACTCATAGCATCTTATGATTTTAGTAAATACTGTCTGATTTCAACCCTTCATAATTATGTCTCTCATATCACAGTACTCAAAGTGCCATGACTGCAAGTTCTCTTTAATCTGGTAACAAGAAAACAAATGCTATCATTTGGTAGCACCTGGAAAATAATTCTGTAAAGTAAATAGCACCTATGTCCCAATGACAGAGTCAGAAAATTGTGAAATAGGTATAGTTTCCTATGGAGCTAGGAAAGGGAGAAGAGTAAGTAAGAACTTTTACATGTACACAGTCATATAAATGGCTGCCTATTTCACTGACTTGACTTGTAAGGCCACATGTGGTACCTTCCAATTGTCAATAACATGATCCATGAACTCTGCCCCTGCAACCAATTATTGGTCTTAACTTTAAATCGTTTTGTCTCTGGGCCTCAGTTTTCTTATCAACAAAAAGGGGATAATAATTGCATCACCTACTTCAGAAGGTTTTTCCAGGGCTCAAATGAAATACAGTACTTTGTAAACTGTGAAGGGCTCACATGTGTGAGGTGCCCCCTTCAATACACACACACATTTTTTTTTCTTTTTTCTTTTTGGAGGGGGAAGGTAGGGCAATTGGGGTTAAGTGACTTGCCCAAGGTCACACAGCTAGCTTTTGTGTTAAGTGTCTGAGGCCATATTTGAACTCAGGTCCTCCTGATTCCAGGGCTGGTGATCTATTTACTGTGTCACCTAGCCGCCCCTAGAATGTCAATTTTTCAATGCCTAGATGTTCTAAACCTCTCTCTTGCATCTTGTCTATGCTGCTCAGTGTACTTGCCACATCTAATCCCATAACTTGCATTCTCTCTGCCTCTTTCAGCTGCCAACCAGAGCAAGTGCCAAGAAATGATGTGTGAATGTGACAAGGAAATTGCCCACTGCTTTGCCAAAGCAGATTATAATGCAAAGTATTTTTTCTTCCTCCACCACTTCTGTGGAAATAAGGAGCCCAAGTGTGACTGACATGCCTTGGAAATTTTCTTTTTGATTATGGGTATATAAAAATAATTTTTCCTAAGCAAAAAACAGCATCAGTGTTCCAGTAAGGGCAAAATGAAATTTTTTCTACTTCTTCCTCATAGACCTAAGGCATGGATCCCACCTATTGCCATGCTTCATCTCAGCTGAAACCTAGCTGGAGGTCATTTCCTTATTTTCAATTCACAGACAAATCCAAGAAACCGAGTTCTACTGTGAAAATGGGAGATTAAAAGAATTCTTCCCATTTTACCTATATTTTTGTTTGTACCTATGCCAAACCTCTAGGACTCTAAAGATGGGAATTTAAATCAAAAGGAGATAGGCAAAGGTGATAAGCTTAAGAGAAAGCAGTCTTTTTTTTTTTTTAATTTTATTATAGTTTGCATCATTCATTTCCACAAGATTTTGAGTTACATATTTTCTCCCCCTCTTTCCCCCGCCACCATCCCAAAACAGCCATCCCAGTGTGTCCCCCCTCCCCCAATCTATTCTCTCCTATG